>JAPTHN010000010.1:22975249-24175249 GCA_026936325.1 Platynereis dumerilii | reverse complement strand
TTAGAACAGATTTACTTGTTAGATCTCACAATTTGGAGTTCGGGAAGTTTTGAATCTAAAATTTTTTAAGCTCTGGAATACTTTTCCTTCAATGGACCTTTTACATGAAAATTAAATATCAACCTTGGTTAACCAATTTTATTCTAAATTCATGATTTAATCAAAAAACTAATCCAATTAATCAAAGCTATTCATATGAACAATTCTCCTTTGAAAATGAGGTTTCGTAGAGAGAGCTAGTCATTTAGATTACAGCTTATATTTTGGCAAAATAAATATATTCTAATTTAATATTATAGACAATAGAAAACTAAGCTTTATTTTTCTCTGCAGCCATGCAAAGATATCTGATTGATGATTCTTCATGAAATTTAAATTGGAGGATTTCTGGTAATTGAACTATGTGTCTCATGTTTATAATTTGACAAAGACATATATCTGATTCTGCTGAATTGCATTCTTGGAATTTGAGAAGTGTTGAAAAACATGGGATATTCATAAATCTGTTTAAAAATTCAATGCTGTCTTTGCTCAGTGTGCTGCATAAAGCAATATAGGAAAAACTCATGAATGACATTTATATTATTTAATTAAATACCAAAGAATGGTTTTTCGGTTTTTGGTTTTTTTTTTCTCATAAAAAACCATGAATGAAGAAAAAATAGTTGCTAAAAATCAGAAGGCAATATAATGTTTTGATATATATATGACACATCAGAAAGATCTATTGTTACACATATGAAATTACACATTTAAAGCAATAGTTTATGACATTACATGTTAAAAGCTTTCTGGAATGTTATGTGGAGGACATTCTGATATGATTTGAGGCATGGCCTATGGCAACAAATGGATAACGATAATATTTCAGCTTGTTGCTAAAATGTTTTTAATATGGGCAATGACTCTTACAAATCCTGTAGATATATTTATGTTTTATTATTCTTGCATATCAGTAGGTCCTATTTTTTAACGGGAAAAGCAAACCTTAAGAGACATTTTCAGTTGACACACTTTGGCTTTTGCTGCAGCTATCCAAGCTGTTCAACATGCAAGCCTACCAACACATTCTCTCACATTTTACAAGGCAACCAATGACTGCCATCCATTGGCATCTACAATCTACAAATAACTTCCAGTTTTTGTTTGGTGATAGCTTCTTACTCTTTCAATCTTTATGATGCTGTGTCAGTGTGTCTCCCGCCCTTACCAACCACAAGAGGCCCTCGTCATAGTAATGCTATCACAATGCGAGGATTGTTCAAGTTACAGCCCTTACCTATCTTATTCCATGCCACCTATGTCACAATGACATTAGGTCAGCCCATATTCCTTGTGCATCTCTTCTCGTCTCTGCAATTGGCCTCATCTTTTGACTGATGCTGTCTGCTTCCACAGCCAGATTTCCTCATCACTCATCACAAAAGGATGATACACCATCCATCATCTCTTTGAGCTTCTGGCTGCTACCCTGCTATGTCATGGTGTGTGGTGTCTTCTGTCATTCAATTTCCCATTTTTTTTTCCATTCACTTTGATTCTAAACCCTTATCTATCCCAATAATGCAGTCACAGTCTTAGTACAGAGAGTCATTGCAGAATGCAGATATGGATAAAGACACATCTGATTTATTGGTCACATTGCAATCATTGCATACATGTATATCAATATATATCAGACATCTTTTCATCAATAAGAAACCACAATTTCTGCCTTTTTGATGTTCCACTACTCCATGGAAGTAGTCGAGACAAAATATAGCCCATACCCGTACCAGTTTCCATTTTGAAACAAACATTAGGACTTATTGTTTTACAATAACTTTGTAACTGTATTTTGAAGATTAATCTTCTGCTTCATTTTCTGCTATGCCGTAAAAAGCAATGCACCCTAGAGCAAAGAACCACAGTACAGAAATCTGTTTCGATAACAAACCAAAAACAGTTCTTTTATAATAAACCAGAAGATAAATTTTTGTCAAATATAATCAAACCAACTTACTGGACAACCTCAATGACTGTATAGCTGTCATTGTGGCATACAATGCCAGAAACATCAGAGCTCATCCTGATGAACAGTTGGATGACAATGGATATTGGATAAGGATACAACCCCTTCAGTACAATCCTCTATGTATTTTATAACATATATCTGCATGCCTACACATAGACTTCACAATATGGATATCTGAGAAATTCTTCGGTAAAAACACACTTAATTCCAACAAGGAAAAAAGGCAATTGAATAAGAGAAGCATGATAATAGTTGTGTCGCCCTACAGAGCCACAGTCTCAAGTTGAAGAGATAGAATTTCCTCCAAACATGAATTGAGCAAACACAGCTAAAAGCCCTGCCTGTGTAGCTCTGACACTTGTGGTTCTTTCAAACATACAATAGACATCTCCCGCTAGACTTGCTTCATTTTCACTACAAGGAATGGGGCCGGATGGGGCCGGATGGGGCCGGATGGGGCCGGATGGGGCCGGATGGGGCCGGATGGGGCCGGATGGGGCCGGATGGGGATGAAATGGGGATAGGATTGGGACGGGTTGAGGTAGTGCTGAGTCAGGAGTGATATAGTAGAAATGTCTGCGATGTATACAAGAGGTGATAATTTCATAGAGAGAAAATTTTGTTTATTTTTGTTTTGTTTTAAGGACATCCATGTGAAACAATCTTCTAATGAATCATCATATGTTGTACAGTGGTGTCAGTGAGGAAATAAGAATTAGAAACGCCATTTGGAGTGCGGGAAGTTTTAAAATTTGAAATTGTGTCACGGAAGCCATTGAATACCCCCCCTCCAATGTAACTTTTGCATCAAAATGAAATATCACCCTTGGCTAACCATTTTATTCTCAATTCATGATTTAATCAAAAAACTAATCTAATTAATCAAGATTCTTCATGTGAAAAATTCTCCTTTTAGAAGGAGGTATTAGATTAGAAACAGCAAGTCATTTTGATTACAGCTTATATTTTGGCCGTATGTGATATTCCAATTTAATATTCCAGACTGTAGAAAACAAAGCTTTAATGTTTTCAGCCTCGCAAAATATCTGAATTATTAATCTTTACAAAAGTGGGAGGATGTCTGGTAATTGAACTATGCAGTCTCATGTTTCTAATTTGATATAGGAATAGCAGAATCTGCTGAATTGCATTCATGGAATGTAAGAAATGTTGGAAAAACATGATATTTATAAACCTGTTGAAAAAGAAATATTGCAAAAGCTCAGGAATGTCAATTAAGTGATAAATTAAATGCCCAAGGTTCTTTTTAAATAAAAAACCATAAATGTAAAAAAGAGCTGCCCAGAAAACTGAAGGTAATATAATATTTTGACTAATGTGACATATTAGAAAAATCTGAACTGATATATGAACTGATATATGAAAGTAGATATTTTTAAGGCAATAGCTTATGCCACTGCTGGTTTAAAAGCTTTCTGGGATGTTGTGTATTTGATTTAAGTCATGGCCTATAGCAGCAAATGGAAAACGGTGATATTTCAGCATGTAGCTAAAACGTCTTGGTGAGGGAAATGCCTATATTTATAACAAATTCTGTGAAAATATATGTATACGCAGTATCAGAAGGTCTTGCATTTTGGATTGGAAAAGCATCCTCTGAGGAGACAATTTGTCAGCTGCCATTAGGACTATGATATTGACAACATTCTCATAACACATCAAAATTGATGAAGAATAAATTTCACCAGTTGGTATTCTAAAAATGGAGAATCCCGTCATACGATCATAGCTTCTACATTTACTTTGCCAAAAGCACCTTCATTCTAGGCTACATATGTGCACATACGCTCCACACTATAATCCCGACTGTCGTCAATACAATGTATTTGAAGACCCTGTATAGTGGTCAGGTCAAAAAGTTTATCTGCGCAGCTGACAATATTTGCTGTACCCATTTACATGTATTTGCCCAGTTGATCATGTCACCCTTGCCAGCATGACCTTACTTGCTTCACTGACTAATCGAATCTTGCTAGATTAATTTTGCACTCTCTACTCTGACTATGGGCTACATTGTATGTCTTCTGGTTTCTGCAGTATTTTGCTGCAGGTACAGAACTGGCTATATAACAGACTAACAACATTTTGTAAGATTTTTGACTTTGTACAGACAGCATCCAAAATTTTGTGTTTTTAAACAGGATTTTTAATTGTCTGCCAGGAAAGTTACCTTCAGCAAGCGTGGTGATCTCTGACACCAAATGACAATAAAGATTAAAATAGGCTGTAAAACCCACTGCATCTCTTTAATGGCAGCTGCCATAATTAATACAAAATATAGCTATTTTCAGGAGAGAACCGTTATTTTTATGGCAGGTACGTAGTATCATTGTTTTGACAGTAACTAACAGGATTCTGAGGTTAAATTTTTCTGAACATTGTATCTCCTCTATTTCTTAAATTTGGTTAACATGTACCTTAAAAAAATGCATACTTCACAATCTAGCTTTGAATCTCCCCATTTTGGCCACTGAGCCAAAGAAGCAATGACATATATCATCCACCTTTCTTCCGTACAGACTGGCCATGTGAATTTCCTTGTAGAGAACTTGAAGAAAGAATCGAGCAGGAGACTTCTATTATATGTTTGAAAATGCTGCAAGCGTCAGAGCTACACTAGCAGGGCTTTTAGTGTTGTTTGCTCAATTCATGTTTGGAAGAAATTCTATCTCTCCTACTTCAGTTTGTGGCACTATAGGGTGACACAACTGCCACACTTCTGTTATTCAATCATCTGTTTTTTCTTCTCAGTATCTTGTTTAAAGCTGTCTAGGATATCTACAGTGTATTATTGTGGTTAAGCAGTCCGGGAAATTACCATCATGTGATGACAATTGCAATTCAAGCTAAGTCCTGGCCCAGACAGGATGATTGAGTGTGTGGGGTTGATCAGTTTGGTATCAAAAGGAAGTCTGATCTCTGTGCAGCCATCCTCATCACACAGCAGCATGGCAATAGCAGGACTTGTTCTATCCAATTTTGCGAAATACTGCAAAAGTCATCAGCAGCTGATGACAATTTCCTAATTTCTCTGGAGCCTTCGGGTTCTTTTCCTCATTATGTAACGGATAGGTCTACTAAAATTTATACATTTAGTTGATACTGTGATACAACTTTATGCCAAGTTTGGAAGTGATATTAGCAGCAGTTATTTTTGAATAGCCTGTCAAAGATGATTTTGAGCACTGCTTAAGTCATAGCTGGGCCATGACACTTTGAGATGGTCATGGGAGAGAGATGACAGTGCTGGGGTGATTGTCATGTGGGCCTGAAGACGTTGGTTGTCATGAGCAGATGGTAATTTCCTTGACTGTTAAGTTGTCAATTTACATTTTTAGGCATATGCAAAACTTTAGAGATATTTCTTCTCACCAAACAGTACACATATTCTGTTGGGATTTTGTTTCTACACTCTTTACAAGTTTACAGAGGGTGGTCAAAATGACAACTCTAGAGTGGTAATTCCTGCTGCTTGAACAGACAACTTGAGTCAAAATTACTAAAGGATTTTCAATGCCACAAATATTGAAATAGTAAGATGTACCACTCTGGTAATCAAGGCTACCAGATGGTGATCAAATTGACTACCTTTTGGACACTTACAGTTATATACAGAATTATAGAATAGTCAAAATGATTTTCCAGGAAGTCATTACAACAGTTTGCACCCTTTACTACACTATGGCAGTCATGAACTGATTAAAGTGGTAACAAAATGTTTAGAGTGTGTAAGGTACTAAAGTGAATATTATTGTAGGAATTATCGTAGTAATATTTACGTCGCAGACTTTTGAAGTCCTGTATCTCATCATTCTCATGGAAATTGTTAATTATCAATTTCATCACTAATTCATGAATGATTTAAGAGAAATATTGTATCTAATTAATTAAAAGACTCACTGTGGAGAAAAAGTATACATGAAGAATAAGACATTAAATTTGTCTGATTAGAGAGGGCTAATCATTTTAATGATACCTAATATTTTGAAGCCATAGATAATTGTTATTTCATGCATATTAAATTCAAAAACCAATTTCGGATTTTCCAACCATGACAATGTTGGAATTCTGTTGAAAGTTGAATGTTTTGATCAAATTTACTTGATTATGTTTACAGGTATGATGTGGATAATTTGATGAACAAGTATTAATGTTTATACCCCCTTGATATGTCAGATTTTTTTTCAGTATTACTGGGATGCATACAATCATGGCAATACAATATTTTGACTAATGTGACACATTAAAAGTAGATATTTTTCATGCAATAGTTTATTACGTGGAAGATTTAAAAGCTTTCTGTTTTCTATTCCCAAATGTGATTCAAGGCATTGGCATATGTTGTAAATGGGAAACGGTAATATTTCAACGGGCTGCTAAAATGTTTTTATGGAGAATGATTGCATTCTTTGAATTATAGAAATGGTGCAAATATGATATTTATGAACCTTTTGAAAAAGAAATATTGCAAAAACTCATGAATGTCATTCAAATAATAAATTAAATGCCCAAGAAAAATAAAAAACCATCTATTTAAGAAAGAGCTGCCTAGAACAGTGAAGGTAATATAATATTTTGACTAATGTGACACATTAGAAAAATCTGAAGTGATACATATGAAAGTGGATATTTTTAAGGCAAAAATTTATGCCAATGCTGGTTTAAAAGCTTTCTGGAATGTTGTGTATTTGATTTAAGCCATGGCCTATAGCAGCAAATGGAAAGCGATAATATTTCAGCATGGTGCTAAAACGTCTTGATGTGGGGAATGCCTATGTAACAAATTCTGCGGACATATTATGTATGTACATGTATTACTATATATACACAGTATCAGAAGGTCTTGCATTTTGGATTGGGAAAGCATGCTCGCAGGAGATATTTTGTCAGCTACCATTAGGACCATGACAACATTCTCATAACACATCAAAATTGACGAAATAAATTTCGAAGACCCTGTATAGTGGTCAGGTCAAAAAGCTCATCTGTGCAGCTGACAATATTTGCTGTACCCATTTACATTTATTTGCTCAGTTGATCATGTCACCCCTGCCAGCATGCCTTTACTTGCTTCACTGACTAATCGCATCTTGCTAGATTAACTCTGCACTCTCTACTCTGACTATGGGCTACATTGTATGACTTCTGGTTTCTGCAGTATTTTGCTGTAGGTACAGAACTGGCTATATATACTAGCCACATTTTGTAAGATTGTTGACTTTGTACAGACAGCATCCAAAATTTTATTTTTAATTGTCAGTCAGGGAGGTTACCTTCAGCGAGCGTGGTGATATCCGACACCAAATTACACTAAAGATTACATCATGGTGTAAAACCCACTGCATCTCATTAACGCCAAACCCATTTATAACGAATACAAAATATTGCCATTGTACAGGAGAAAACCATTATTTTATGGCAGGTGTCATTGTTTTGGCGGTAACTGCCATAGAAGTAACAGGATTCTGAGGTTAAATTTATTCCTAACATTGTATCGACTCTGACTATTTCTTGAATTTGGTTAACATGTACCTCCAAAAAAGTAATACATAATTCGCAATCTAGCATTGAATCTCCCCATTTTGGCCACTGAGCCATAGAAGCAGTCACACATCTCCATCTTTCCATACAGACTGGCCATGTGAATTTCCTTGTAGGGAACTTGAAGAAAGAATCGAGCAGGAGACTTCTATTATATGTTTGAAAATGCTGCAAGCGTCAGAGCTACACTAGCAGGGCTTTTAGTGTTGTTTGCTCAATTCATGTTTGGAAGAAATTCTATCTCTCCTACTTCAGTTTGTGGCACTAGTCTATAGGGTGACACACTGCCACGCTTCAGTTATTCAATCATCTTTTTTGTTTGCTCAGTACTTTTGTAAAAAAGCTTTTGTGGATATATAGTCATTATAGTGGCTATAAGTTGTCACTTTAAATTTGAAAGTTTACGCAAAAATATGGAGATATGTCCTCATCTACAAACAACCCTCCCGAGCAGCAACGTAAATCAAACCTTTCGCTACGTAATTATTTGGGTTAGAATCAAACGTTGGGCCAAACAACGTATGACAAAGGTAGCACAAAGGTAATTTCAAAACGTTGCACTCAGATGGAAAACCAAACGTAGGTCGCAACCTTAGTAAGAGGTTGGCAGATAGTTTGTTTTATAGTTTGTCCAAACGTTCGAGTCACACGTAAGTCATGCCTTTAGTTGAGAGGTTGGAAGAACGTTTGGTTGTAACGTTTGGCTAAACGTGTCAGTCATTAGTAAATCATACCTTTGGTTGAGAGGTTTGAAGAACGTTTGACTATTACATATGACCATACCTTTGATTCATAGGTTTGTCGAACATTAATTTGAGAGGTTTTTAAAACCTTAGACTATTACGTAAGTCATACCTTTGGTTGAGAGGTTTGAAGAACATTTGACAATTACGTATGACCATACCTTTGATTCTTAGGTTTGTTGTACATTCATTTGAGATGTTTTTACAACCTTAGACTATTACGTATGACCATACCTTTGATTCATAGGTTTATCAAAGGTATTGTCGCACATTTGGCAATACGTAAGTTCCAAGGTTTCTCCAACGTGTTCTTGATATGTATGGACAACGTTTGAAAGTAATGTTCAGGGCAAACGTCTGATCATACGTATCTGCTAAAGGTTTGTTTAAGGTTTGCACAAAGTTGCAGAACCTGGGATCCTAAGTCACAGAGAACCTTGTAGCGCCATCTATTCACATACCTATTCCAAGCTATCTGGTAACTTTGAGCATATAAAACCTCCAACAGGATGCTTGCTGGTGATAATTGGATGAAGCCATAAAGAAATAGTAGCTACAACAGGAACAAAAATTACCAAATAAATATCTCTTAAAATATGAAAGATTACATAGGCCAAAAAAAATAATTCTGAAGTACTGCTCAACCACAAACGAGCAAGAGAGAATCAGTTAAGACCGGAGTTGAACTGAGCCTACTTGCAACTGAATGCCACCTATCCAGCAGGCCAATTTGGATAGGGATTTTTCCAACTCTTCAGAGTTGCAGCATTAATCCCTTACAAGGTAAGTGAATATTCTTATTTATTATTTATTATAGTCCTTAAATGGACTGTAGACTGCTTGGTAAAACAAGGAAGAAAAGTCTACTAATTTTGGAGCCACCTTCAGTGCTTGCTGCCTGGCTCTGCTCTCTCTATCTTGCTCTGTTTTCTTTTCTTCTCTTCACTGTTTTAAATCATGTTTTCTCTTTGCAGATCTCCCAACAAAAAGTCCACCAAGCACCCATCCCCCCAAGACCTGAAATAAAAAAATCTTTAAATCCCCTTCCCCCAAAAAAAATCCTGCAGTAAAATCAGATGAGAACTTCTTCATTCAATCGTAATGAGGGCCAATATTCAAGGGCTTTATTTTATTTATCATTTTTATTCCACGGGGGCAGCAGCCTGGCCGGGGGCAGCAGCCTGACCGGAGGCTGGACCGCCTGAAGCAATGCGGCAGTCCCCCCGGCGGATCCGCCCCTGGCCGAATGCAATGAATCCACATATTTCACATCGCCGATTGACAGGCTGATTGTGAAGCATTCACAGCAGCTAGAGTCCATCCGAAGGAGTCATTTGATCCATACACATCCTAGAATCAATCGGCCATGGTTAAATAAATTGGTACGGCCGTATAAATGCTGTTCTAGACCGATATAAATCTAATCCAAGCGAGCGTCCTGCCCAGAAATGGCCGCCTCCCCGCCTTCTGCGCATGCGCAAGAATCGACGCGCTGGGCTAGCCTGCAACGCCTGACGCCCCAGAGGCGTATAACGACCGTTCCTTCAACGTGGGGGGTACGTTAACATCAGAGGTTGGAGAAATACGCAATAAATACGATATATACGTACGTAGTAACCTCGTAACCAGCTGTCGACAAATTACGTAGATTTCAAACGTTGGGTCTGATGTGAATGGGAGGTTTAATGCTTCCTTAGAACAACGTTCCTCAAAGGAAATTGTCCAGAAGGGAATCTTTGGCAAGGATTTTGGCTGTTTTGAAGGTTCTGAAGAATAATGATATGATTATTGCAGGCACTATTGACATTACAGACTCTCGAAGTCGCTGTATCTCATGGAGATGATAATCATCAATTTCATTATCAATTCATTATTTAATTTAATAATTTGTCTAATTAAGTAAAAGGCTCATGTGGTGAACAATTCCACATAAAGAATTAGATAAAAAAAATTCTAATTGGAGAGGGCTAATTTTCTTAATGATACCCTACATTTTGGGAGCCATAGATAATTGTAATTTCATATTAAATGCAAAAGCAAATTTTGTATTTTCCAACCAAAACAATATTGTAATTCTGTTTGAAAGTTGAATGTTTTGAATATACTTGATTATGTTTATAGGTATGATGTGGGTAATTTGACGAACGTGTATTATTGTTTATACCTGGTACATATAACATTCCGTTTCTGTGTTCCAGTTATTCATTCATTCATGGCTATATGATATTACGACTTATGTGGCACATTAAAGTAGATATGTTTCAGACAATCATTTATGACCTGGCAGGTTTAAAAGCTTTCTGGAATGTTTTCTATTCCCAAATATGATTCAAGGCATTGGCATATGTTTGTAAATGGGAAATGGTAATATTTCAACATGCTGCTAAAATGTTTTCATATGTAAAGCAGGGCTTTTTATCACCTTTTATTGAACATTGAAGATGGAAACAATATATCCTATGCATAGGCCTATCCCCTTAAAGAAAAGTTTTGTTTATTATGATTGTTGGGGCTCTCTGCCATGACATCTACGTAACGCTGGGTAGCTCTTAGAGCTCAATGCAGATTGGCGGTGCAGTGGAAATCTTGGTTTTTTTTATTTTCAACTTCCAAACTGGCTTTGCCACGTCATTCACAGTTACCCGTTTGTCTTCCAATCCTCTTATTAGGTGCATATCTTGCAAAGTTAAATAGTTTATTGACACCCATGCTGATAGGTATATCACATGCTAACTCAATCAATAATCAGCAACTGATGCAAACAAATAAAAAAAAAACACTTTTAAGCCAGTGACATCACATGGCCAAGTTGAAAGTTAATTTTGAAAATGATGTGGGCCGCTGATCCACAAAGATCTATAGTAATTTTGCATGAAATTTGTGTCACACCAAAGCCATTGTGAGTTATATATGTTTTGTAATATTATTCTATAGGTAACTTATCATCATTCTGTCCAGCTCCGGGTCCAAAACTGGTTCAAGACTTCCATAAGTCCTAAACTAGCCAGTTCCAACACAACATCACTAACCTTGTTGAAACATTGACGACTCAGATGTTCGAATGTTAACAGTCAGGTCAAAAAGCTCATCTGTGCTGCCGGCAATATTTGCTGTACCCATTTACATGTATTTGCCCAGTTGATCATGGCAGCCCTGCCAATATGCCCTCTCTTGCTCCACTGACAAATCAGATTTTGCTAGATTAATTTTGTACTCTCTACTCTGACTGTCAGCTGTGGGCTACATTGAATGACTTCTGCCATTCTGACTGGCAAAATGCATGGTATTTTGACAGTTGGTTAATCATGGCTCCAAATTTTCATTTTGTGCAACTGTCTTGGAGGAAAATGATGTATCATAGCATCAAAATAAAGAGTTTTAAGAAAAGTTCCAATTGCAGATGACTAAAGTTAAAGCCAATTTTTTGCACATGTATACATGACACACAGCTACATGACATTGAAAGGGAATATGTAGCACAATTTGTCTTCTTCTCTGAGACTTCTTTTTGTTCAGATGCAGAACTAAGTCTCTCCTTCCAACCTTTGCCAATGCATTCTAGTTCATGAGTTTCCAATTGTTACGAGGGCAGTATAAACGTCATAAAGGTCAGAGATATTGGCCGACAATGCAATTGCCTCGGAGTCATTTTTTTCTTCTTTTTTTTTGCTCCCCAGAAGACATACCCATAGGCCTATATTGATATGGTTTATGTAATGTTTTTGACATGTTTATAACTTAATCATTTTTCTTTCAGATGAAAAGGGCCATGTATGGGAAACTTGCCAAAGTCAACACAGTCTTCATCAAATACAACATCCTCACTGGGGTGGAAAACTTGGGCCTTGCAGACTGCAACAAATATTATGTATCCCTTTTTTGAGCAAAAAAAACTACTGTTTAGAATCTGAAGAAATTCGCTCAGAAATTTACACAAAGATTGTTGGCAAAGCTCAACCGTGGACGATTCAATCTTTCATGGTCCGACAGACACCGGAGATGACTCGATAACGTTCGTTTTGTGACTTTTGTCCTTTTAACACAAACCTTTTCAGAGTTTGGTGTAGTTATTCATTGATAGATAGACATTGTTTCCTTAACATGTACTAGCTTCATTTCTTTTATTACGAATTAGGGCCTTGTTTAGTAAGTATTTTAAAAATTGACCCAAATTTGTCATCTTAAAAAATATTTTGTTTTAATTTAGATCTATATAATGGACAGGCAATGTCAGGCATACATGAAATTCTTTACATTTATTTGAATAGTAAATCTATATTAACTGCACTTATTATAAATATCAAAATTTAGCTTGTGTAGTAATATCTATATTTTCTAGAACTAAATTATTGTCTCTCTTCTCAATGAAATGTGGGCCTGTGCCACCTATTCAGGAATTATTTAAGAAAATTGTACAGCCTTGATGCCTACATTATCTTATTCAAACAAGAATTACCTAACATTGACCAATTTATATTTCTAAAATTATCCCCACAACAGTGTATAAAAATAATATTATGTCAATGTCAGATATTTAACAGTTACACCAAAAGCCTAAGTCCAAATGTCATGTTTCCAAAAATTTATGATCTTTCTCCTTCTTTTTTTTTCAGGGATATTTACAAGAGTTGCTAGGCAACGTGGAGGAGTACCAGCCCAGTTTCACCAACTGCGTGCTGGAGTTAGACTCAGGGGCAGTGGAGGGGGAGGAAGCCGTGCGGGAAGTATGCGAGGAGGAGAACGGGACTTATGAGAACATCACGGTCCATCTGCACAACAACAACACCAATGTCTCCATGCAGGTAACTGAGGTCAGAAGTAAACATATGCCTTTGGGATCTCTGGAACATCTCGCGTTTTGATCCATATTGCTTTTTTATTAAAAATTGTGTGCAAGTCATGTTAATGTGATTTTAAGAATATTGCCTTCGTCGTCGCAAAAAATTGTGTTTAACTCTTAATTTTGCTCTGAAAGAAATTGTGGCAATTCTTAGACAACATAGTGAAATTGTCTGAAAATTTTATTAAAAAAGCTCAATTCTACAGGGTCACCGGACAGGGAAAACAGGGAAAATGGTGAAAAAAGATTCCCGGCAGGGAAAAATCAGTGAATTTGAAATTTGACCTCAAATTCAGGGAAAACACAGGGAATTTGGTTTTTACAAGTGTTAATGCGTGAAAAAAGCCCTCTATTTTAAGCAAAAATCCGTGAAGTCATAATTTTTGGTTTCCGATTAGCGACGATGATGCCGCGATAAAATAACACCAAGCACAAATAAGGTCAGGGGAAACGTCCGATGTAGCAGGGAAAAATCAGGGAAAATACAGGGAATTTGCTCGCCAAATTTCAGTGGGTACCCTGATTCTAAGGGTTTGAACCATTGAGATTTTGTCTGCTACATTTTGAAATGTGCAAAACTCCAATTTTCAAATTGTCCTGTAAAATTCAAAAACAGTGTCGCTGCACTAATTTTTCGGCTATTATCATCTGTTAATGGCCATTATTTAAAATGGCACCTTTATTTTTGATGTAACTTTTTGGTAAGGACATATTGTATTACAAAAACTGAAATGTGATAAACAAGTTAAAAGGCAGACAGGATGTGGTCACAGCTGAATGATTTTTGGCACAAAGACACCAGTTGATCTATCATCTAAGGATCAATACCATATAATTTGTTTTGTCCAAAAAAATTTCTTTGCAAAATTATAAGCCAAAATCAAGTGTTGTGTTTCTTTTGCTGGTGAGTGTACTTTGTTTGCTTTACTTGGTAGGAGAGCCCTTATGAGACCTATCCATGTTGGCCTAGATGGCTTCATCTGATCCAAATAGAAACCATTCAACTAACAGATTCATCACAGAACTAATACTTCTGTAATCACCTTAAAACTTGAAACTTTGAAACCTTTACTCTTGGCAGTTTTTAAGAGATTGATGAAACTCCAAAAAAAGAAGATTATGTTGCCATGGTTATTACTCCTGTTTACAAGTAAAATTGAGGCAGATTACACCAAACCAAGTGCTCCAAGTGGTTCGCTTAAAAGGGAATCCCCTCTGGCGTTGCTCAATTGTTTGTAATTGTTTATAATTGTTTGTAATTTTGTTTGAAGGGTCCCAATCCCAGTAAGTGAACTGCAAAATTATTTGTCAATTACATCAATTGGCAAACAAGCATTGACAGTGATGCTTTCCAGTGCCGAACATTGCTTTTGGGGGTGCAGTTGCATTTCAATAAAACCAATGTATGGGGGTACGCCTATATATTACCCTAATAAACTAAAATATGTTTTTAAAGGTAAATATTATGGAAATGATACCAAATGTCAAATAACAGAAAACTTAAAGGCATTTCTATGTTAATTATGAAATACATGGCTGTAAAATAATTTTTTATAAGACCAAACTCATAAGGAAAATTAAGTAGGAATAATTAATTTTCTCTTGAACATCTGCAAGTCTATAGTTTACTTTTTGAGTTGTTTTTTTCTGAAATTCAAGAAAATAATGTACTCACACTGTAACTTTAGAAAATTGAAATGTTTAGAAATAAGGTTAAGCTTATAATGTTGGCAAGCTGTAGGTACCGAATTTAGGAAACTTGGAATGTTTAAAAACCAGATTGGGTTAAGTTTCTTACCATAAGACTTTTTGTACATTCTCTGATGGTATGTCCCATTTTGTTGCAACTGTAGCAATTGCATGACACAGGGTGCTTCTGTTGCTGTTCTATCTGACCGTAACCAATTCATCCAATTGACATCACCTTTTTGAAAACCCCTGGTAATGGACCATTCTAACTTAAAATTTCTAAGGCCTATTCAACCATAACAGGCCTATTCAAAGGCCTACATGACACATGTTGTTGTTCATATCAGAATTGTTAAATTTTAAACAAACCCATCAATTGAGGGCCCTATAAACTCGTCAATCCAAAGGATGTGTCCACTGAAAACACAAACCTGACATATTTTACATGTACAATTCAGACTACCCATTTGACAGTTTGGACTGAGGGGTATTAAAAAAAAAAGCTCCATGCAGGTTCTGCATAAACTTACTCTTGACTTTTGGAAGTTGATATTTGATTATGGACAAAGGTCTATTTTTTAACTCACCATCGTGTGATGAAAAATATTTGTTGTCAAATAGTGATTGCTGTCCATAAAATGAGAAAAAATTTGAGGTCTAGTATTGACAATGAAGAACAATCATTTAGGTAGTCTTAAAATCTATCATCTGACGGTAAAGCCTAGTAAATCATTTACTTTACAATGTGATTTGCTAGGTTTTGCCGTTGGACGCTAGAAATTGAGGCGGTATATATATCTGGGCAACAGTGATCATTGGATGAAGGCTCACTGTATTTATAATGTTAAGACCATTATTCAATGAATCACATTTATTAACTTTATTTCAGAACCAAGCTGAAGATTTATTACTGGACCACAGTGGGGAGTACATTTACCGATTGATAACCAAAAAACTTGACCGCCCGAGGAAGCAACGACACGTTAAAGGATCATACTGTTTGTGTCAGTTTGTCGAACACAGAGTTTACAAAATGGTTGTATGATACGAAATGATACTAGCGCAAACCATTCCAGGATTAAACTTGCTAAAGCTGAAAAGACTGTTGCTTATAACCACTCGCTGTCCGTCGTCTCAATCGTTTCCTTATATTATGATATGTCATATTGATATTACACGTCTTATTTTTGTCGATTTTAATAAAAATTGTGTAACACAACTCAAATCATTCCATACAAATGTACACATCGAGTTGTTGTCTCTTTTACTAACATCTTGCTAGATCTGTGACTAGTTCTGAGATGCATCCCCCCCCCCCCGACAGGATGAGATTTTAAATATTTCAGTTATTTATGTATGTTAAATTGTTAATCATATTGGGCGGGCTCACGTTATGTCAAAGGCTATGTGTTCCCGATAGCAGTGATGGAAATGGGGGGGGGGGGAACTTGGGGAGCTGCGCTCCCTCAATCAGAAAACAGGGGGAGCTCTTACCTGCCATAGCTCCACCTCCATGGATCAGTGGTGACAATACAATTTCCTGTTCCCCTTTTAAGTCCTCCAGGTACTATTATACAAAATTATCGGATTTTTTCCCTTTTAAAAATTCGGAATGGTGCGAAGCTGCCGTACCAGCGAAGAGCTCCCCGATGAAAATTTTCCATTTCTATCACTGCCCGATAGACCTCCGGCCCGTCTGACAGGGAATTCAAAAGTAAAATGGCCAAGGGACAGGGGGACACAGAACCCCACCCAACGATCAAATACAGTTTAAATGTGCTCAAATTTTGTTTTGGCCAACTTTGAAAATATCAAGATATATTTAGGCACTATAACCTTTACCAATGTGAAGGTATAAGCTCAGTTAAACTGGAAACAGGAGAGGCTCCATTGTCTGGAGGTGGCAGCACCTACTGACAAACCTGAGCATTGCCTCCACCTGGAAATATTTTGTTTAACTTTATCGCAGAGACCCAACACTACCACAGACCACACTTGGCAACTTGAACTTATAAAAAAAACATTATTAGGAGTTATCACTAATATTTACTATCATGTAAATTATCATGCATGATACACTTTGGAACTGGAACATAAGTGTAGTGTTGATTAAAGGTGCATAAATAATGAAAAAATGTATATTACAATAAAATAAATGATATATGCATGCCTTCTTTCCTACAGCATATCTTCTCCTTCTTCTTCTTTGTGTGGGTTCCTGGGTCAACCAGGTTGCTCACCCAATATTTTATGTGTTTCATAAAGTTCATTATAATCTGAAAAAAAATATATATATATATTCATGATATTCTAAAAAAATCCATTTCTTATGGAAATGAACACGAAAATGTCCTTGCCGAAGCGCCAGTAAAATCAGTAACAGTTAGCTATCTTACAGATTTTTTTTTGTGATTATTTTTTCATTAAGACAATGAAAATGTCAAGCATGACGCCATGACAGTGTCCATCCTAATTAGCCTATTATAGCAATCCATGGATTTTTATAGGTTGTTTCACTTTCATAATTAAAAAACAAGTATGCTAGATCTCCATGTCTTAAAAATAACTTGTATTTTGACATTATTGCTAGATCATACCACGCTGTGCAATTATTCGGCTATTCGGATGTCCAGGGTTTTTCTCGTTTTGTTTGTGGGAGAATGGCCCTTGACCCATGCCTAATCTGAAAAAGATGAAAGTGAGAACCCAAAATTAGAGATCAGTCAGATCACTGGGAGTAGATTCAATTTTAATCAGTCTGAAGCCGATATATATATATAATTCTTATATTTTCCCGTACCCCGACCAATAGTAAGCCTTCCTTTGATCCGCGAAAGTAACAAGACTTATTTTTTCCTAATCCTCCAATTGATCATCCCTAAATTTAATTAATTTGGCCTCTTTGATAATGAAGAAGGACACATTAATAGAGGTACAGCCGTACAGGCCTTTAAATTATTACAAAAATTAATTTCCTTAAATTCCTTTTCCGTTCAAGTAAACCAAATTATGGAAACAGTCTCATGAAGGTACAAAGGAATATATATGACATTGTAATGAAGGCTCTCAAACAGATGATACAAATTTTCATGTCCGTCAAAAAAAAATTTAATATCCAGGTGGCACCGATGTTCATGCTCCATTGTGGTGCCCTCTGGCATCTGTTGTGCAATAGTGACGTCATTAAAACAATAGAAAATGTTGTGACGTCAAGCTGACGTTTTGTCATTGATTTCTTTATTTTGAGGTCAATCGGACCTTTTTTTATTTTAGTTTTATTTATTTTGATGATTTTTAAAGGATCAATTATTTTTTATTGAGTTAATTTATGGGAAACACCAACCAAAAGGGAAGCCGAGCTTTAGAAATGCCAAGAAAAGGAAGAAAAGAAGTCCCCACTTTTACCCAGGAAGATCTGAAGCTTGCCACTTGCATTTTTAATGCCACCACCAGGTTTGAAAAACTTTAAAATAAAATTGCAAAAAATAATAGCCTGCAGTTAGGCCTTTAGGCCTATGAACTTGTCAGATACAGAGAATCAATATAGCATAGGAGGTCAATACATTTGGGGGGGGGGGGCTGCTAAAAAAAAATCAAAAAAAAAAATCGGAATTTCCCAAATTATTAGTCCCAAAAAATATGTAGATGTAATTCACAAAATGTTCCCAAAACTGCATATTGAAGTATTCATGACCTGCTGCCATTTTTTTAATTACTGGTAATTTTTGTAAGAACTCAGTGCACAATTTATTTTTATTCACTTTTTATTTTCTGTTACTGAGTGCTACTGTTAGGCGTTTAAATTTGTCATTTATTCAATGTCCCCTGATCGCTGATCTGCATCAGAACAGAGTTGTCTTATAAGATCTGTGCACACATTTGCTTTAGAAAAGCCTGATTTTATCTTAATTCTATTTAATGTCCCAAACAATAACACAAGTTGTAGGCCTGCATGCAGAATGGCTATTTTAAAATAGAAACAAAATTGATGAGGATTTACAATAACAGGTGCCACTTCGGTCAAAAAGCAATTTAACCCATATCTAACAGGTTTAAAAAAAAAAAAGCAACACTATATAGATAGGCCTACTATACATCAGAAAAGCAATATAATTTGAAAAAAATTACGGAATTATGTTTTTCAGAATTAACGTTGTTGGAAATAAATCTAACAATGTCTCGTCGAACACCTCCTCAAATATATTAGACGCCATCTCCAGAATAGAAACGGTCTCTCCGACCGACCAAAGAAGGAAAAAGAACAATGTTAATGCTGCGAGTCATAAGAATGAATTTAAGTATGATATAGGCCTGAAACTAAAAGATAATTTTAGTTGTAACAAAGCGGACGGTGTAGAAATTGAGCCCGAGAGACCTCCAAGCAGGAGGGGGAGACCGCTGCGCAGGACCCTTCCTTCAAAAAGTAGGCCCAGATCTCTCAGTGCTACCAAAAAGGTGTACCAAGCGAATGATAAAAGTGGTAAGGAAGATAATTCAGACCACAAAAGTACAGAGCGTAAAGGCACAAGCACTAAACCTGGAGACAAAAAGAAACCTAATCCTGAAAATATTTCGAGCAAGTCAATATTAAAGGAGAAAGAAGAAAAGAGAGCCAACAGCAAGTCAACATCGAGCAAGAAAAATAATAAGCGTTCCACAAACAATCCAAGCCAACGAAAGAGAAGTTTAAGTGAAAAAAGAGGCGAACGAAAGACCCAGAATAGTATTAACAATAATAACGACAGAGTTGGTAAGGGTGCAGAAGATAACGCCGTGGTTGTGGGTTCAAATCCTGCTGATATCAGTGAGAGCTGTCCAACTGCATCTCCCCCTGAAGATGAATACTCACAAGAGGGCGCTGGCGATGAGATAAAGCTGCCTCCTGAGACCTATCCTGTGATGCCCTGGCATGTAATTCCTAATCCAAGGGTTGTTCAGTTTTGGAACACCGGACCTTCAGGGCTTCTTATTGAAGCAGCACAGAAATTCCCTGTTGACTGGTTTCGACTTCCGGGAGAGGAGCACATTCCTATCTGTGTAAGTGCTTGCCACTAATTTGACAAAAATTTAATTTTAAAAAGCTGTTCAAAAATATTTTGTGCTTTGCTTTTCTATTTCAAAATTTGGAAATTCACATTTTCAAGAGACAATTAAGCCCATAGTTTTAGGGGCCTAAAATATAGTCACATTTCTTTGACTCCATCTGATTAGAATTTAAAAGGTCTAGCCTAGCAGTGATGGAAAAGGAAAATTTTCGTCGCAGGAGCTCTTGGCTTGCACGGCAGCGGAGCATTATTCCTAATACGTAAAAGGAGGGAAAACACCGAAATTGATGTATATTTTTGCTTATAATACCTGGAGGAGTGAAAAACTGAATATGATAATTATACATTTACCACTGATGATTGGGGGAGCTGTAGCAGGTCATAGCTCCCCCTGCATTTTGATCAAGGAAGCTCAGCTCACCCGAGCTCCCCCTCCCCATTTCCATCACTGGGTCTAGGTGTACTAAAGTTTCATTGGTTGATGAAATATATTGTGAAGTACAAAAGGCATAGGCTACGCAAATATGTCTACCAACTTATTCCTGTAAAAACATTGCTAAAATTTTGTTAATTTATTGAACTTGCTATTCTGCTCTTTTCCTTTTATGAGAGATTGCACCTTTGGAGTTGGTTTTCAAAATGTTGATTAAAATTATTCTTTCTCAACAGGGAAATGGCAGGTTTTCAAGGCCTCATTCAAACTTGGAGTGGTCTAATGTAAACACATTCCTCCATGAAGTTGATCAGCATCTAGAGCCGTTGTAAGTAAATCAGAATTAATTTTGATTTGGCCAGCGTCTCAAAATGTTGACCTGTACTTTTTCAGATCTCATTGGAAAGACAAAAAGCAAAATCATAAAAAAATTAAATATATCATGGTTCTGGTATTAAGTGCATTTTCATTTAGGCTGAATGATGTCTGACGTATTTTAATTGTCACTTTAAACCATTTTTATTGCACTTGTGTCCATGCAGCATACATGTATCATTTTTTGATATATTTCAATGTCTGTTAAAAAAAAAAAAGAATTTTAAATCTAATCCTGCATTTATATTTCAGAGACATAACAAACCCTGCGTTGAAGCGTTACTTCGCTTGCAGAAAAGGTCAGTTCTCCATTATGTCAATTCTTACTCTGCAATAGTCAATAAAATAGATAAATTTTGTATTAAAAAGTTTACATCAATGACAGTTACAGTGCAATATGAATGATATTTAAATTTCAGAGCAACTGAACAGGAACTGAAGAACTGAACTGAAAACTTATTGGTGCTCCTTGAATATTATTATTCCCAATATTATATTTGTTATTGACCTTATGTATCAGGTCGTTTTTACTGTGTTTTTGCACCTTCCCACCATTTATTACATTATAATTATAATTAATTTATTTATACAGAAAGACTTTGATAGTCGACATATTTTTATTACCGTATGTTTTTAACTTATTTTGATTAAAAATTTTACTAATTGGTGTGGCAAATTTATTTATTTTTGCTATTTGTATGGTCTTATTTCAAACACCTGAAGTCTCAGTGGTGTGACAAACTTGTAAATTTGTTTATCACACTTTGGCGCGAAATAGTTTTTGGAGCATGCGTAGTGTAGAACAATGACATGGCAGGTTGCGCATGCGCACGGGCACCACCACCAGGGCTGCAGCATGGGCCAACGGAGCCTGACTGCCACAGTTAAAGTTTTGGCCCTGATTCACGTTTATTTGGCAGTCAGTTTTGCAAAACAACCAGGTGAGAATGATTTGCAACATCTTTTGTACGTGCACCGTTAATTTTGTGCAAATCCGAGGGTTTTAAGTGTGCTAAATCGGCCAATTTCTTTCGCCAGGTGCCCAGCAGTTTGACGTCAATAATAAACATGGAGGCGTGTCTTCCGCCAAGAATGGGCCAGGGAGAATGGCGATTTCTTCACCGAAAACTCAACAATTAGACCAAGCTGCGAGTGCTAGATACATGAATATTGTAGATAATACTCCTCTGAAGGAACTGAGACGGAATCGTGTCCCATGGAGTATTCTAAACGTGTTGTCCGATGGGAAATCTCAGTCGGGCTTCGGCCCAAATTTGACAGGTGATCGCCTGAAAAGATCGTCTACCAAAAATGTGAATGGGAACGAAACAGGCTCCGTGGCTGCTAAGTACAAGCTTTTCGTGGTAAGTCAATTGTTCAAAATGATTGCCATGTCACTTTGTGTCAATGTAGGATGTATCTATTGCTGGGCGCGACTTGTCAGTCAAGTTGTCAGCCTGGCGGATGTCGACCAGATGTTCTTGTGATCCATTTGTTTGTAAACAATCCACATCTGTCATGTCAGGGAAATGAGAACTTCAACCAACATTTTGGGAATATATTTTCAAGTGGCACAAACGAAAATTAAGACATTTTAATTGATTTATCTACTGATAAAGACAGCAGGATCTTTTTATTTATTTATAAACAGTTAACTGATAAAATATTGTATTTTGAGCATGTGTTTGAGTTAAATAAGCAGGTTGATCATACATTTTTCACTCCGAAAACTTAGCTGACTTTTTTAAAACTTATATGCTTGACAGGTAGTGACAGGCAACAGGCTTTACTTCATGCGTAATTTATCAATAAAAAATGTTACCAAATTTTTTGAGAGCAATCCTAATCCTGATTGTCATATAGTTATTTATGTGAAATAATATGTCATTACGAAATAAAACAAGATGAAGCTGTAGCACCTCATGCATGAGTTTAGGATGCCTTCACTGTCACTGCCCCTGACAGCTACAATTACTCAGGTATTACGAAAAAAAATTATGTCATTTTAAGATTAGGGACAATTCAGAATTTATGACTGGGGGGGGGTGGGAGTTTTGGCCGAGGGGGTACTAACTTTTCACACATGTTTCAAGGGGGGGTATTAATTTTTGACAACACTTCCAAGGGGGGGGTAAGAAAGCATGGTAGCATGCTGAGCTCGGTGAGCTGCTAATGGCTGGGTCCAGGGTTCGAATCCAGCTCTTGCTGGGTCACCTGGGACCAGGTTCATCCTTTGCCTCATTGCTGTGTCCTCCTCCTGTCCTATTTAGCCTACCCAGTGCATAAAGACAGGATGTAAAGCCCCGATCATCCATCCATCCTTCTAACTCCCACAGCCCCAATCCAATGCTATGCAGTTGCACTGGGTAGGGTGCTTATAGGAGCTTAGTTCATACTCATTTTGAGAGAACAAAGAATGCCGGGGTGCAGTTTGCACTGTTGATACAAACAGCAGGTCTGCAGCCCGTTGAGTGATGCGAATAGCGTCTTCAGCTGCTGCAGCACTTAGCCCCCTTGAAGTGCTTTTCAGTTGTCAGACCAATGTCAGTCACTTTCGCAATTAATGACTGACAACAGGGGCCTGTTTTCTTGCAAATGTTAGGAGTATAAACTACTGGTTCCTAGGTGCAAACTTTGTAAATAATCTGGTAATAGTTCGTAAGAACTTTTGTTGGACCAACAAAATGCACCCCAGAGTTACATATTGTTATAGTAGGATATTTAGGTTTAGTCAGGTAAAAACTGTTATTTTTTATTTGACTCTCATTGGCCATGTTAATAGCCCAGATGGTGCAAAAACAATGGCTGTATTGCAGCCCATTCTAATTTTGAAATTTCCACTTGTCATTTCTGATTTCCTGTTTATCATTTTGTGGACTTTTTATAAATCCCAAGAAAAATTATTTCTGTGTTGTTTGAGTTGTCATACATTTGGCTGTTTTTTATTTGTTTTTGTGCCGTGTGGGTGTTGACCTGCGATCCCAAGTGAGGAAATAATATTTGATTGTACTCCTGAAGTTCATCACTGAATTAATTAGTGTGCTGAAAACATGCTGCATACTTTAAAAAAAAAATTTGTTCAAGGTCAGGTCAGTGCTAAATATACTTGCTGACTGCATTCATGATCAACAACAACAAAGTTCATATCTTGCAATCACTCTCAATGTTCAATTAATATTGGTCAATGCAGCATCTATTGAAATTCATTATTTGCTGATTTGCCCAGCTTCGAATCTGACTAATCTTTTACCAAATGGCTGCACAGTGCACGGTGTGATTGGTCTTGTTGAGTTAACAGATCAGGTTGTTTGACTCTTGTCAATGTTTTTGTTGTTTTGGTAGGCTTATTTATTTGTTAGTGACCTTGTTTTTTATGTTTTTGTGTTTTTTAATTGCCGGTACAGGGGTGTACAGTGAGTCAGTGAGTCCTTAACTGAAGAGATTTCATCATGTTCATGTAATGGGGAGGATAGAATGATCTGACTGTATACAGCAAGGTCATACATCTGTAAAACATTAATACAATTTTGGTCTTAAAATTTGAGTGTCCGTGAGTATGGTCATACTCAACCTAAAACTCACTGAAAAGCATTATGGTCATACTCAGACTCCCAAAATTTAAGACCAAAATTAGTCCTACCTGAACCAGTGGGTAAATTTTAGACAACTTTTTGATTAGTGATAAGTTACTTTCAAATTATGCATTTCACAAACCTACAATGCTTCATAGTTACATAATATGGCCAACAACAATGATTTTGTCAATAAGAATGAAGTTTTCGGATAACCGAAAATTGTGTGTGCAAGATATCTTGTGTGGAGACAACGCAACAAATCTTAAGTAAGGCACGCAAAATAAATTGAGCGTCCATGAGCGAATTAAAGAATATCAGATTCTTTTTTTTTGTAGTGCCAAAAAATCCAGGTGACTCTGGTGTGTGTGCATTTAAGAAGTTACTTTGGCCTGCAATATCGGAAAAATGTCTCAAAAATGTATTGTATGCAAGACAAAATTTCTATGGATATATAATCCTTTGCCTTATTGCCGTGTCCTACCCCGTCCTAATTAGCCTACCAAGTGCATAAATACAGGACGTAAAGCCCCAAATCATCCATCCATCTACGGATCTATATCCAACCACATCTAATTACTTTGCACTGTAACAACCTCATATGTATCCTATTTAGATAATGTGCATGCATAATTATGTTTTGGTGAGTGAGTTTTAGGTTGATAAACATTCAATGTGTGTGTAGTAATTATGCACATTTTAAAAAAGTAATACAGTAATGTTATAACTCATAAGCCATAAATCAATTCCCCATATATCATGATATATGTATCATGCGTGTATACAGCCATTTTTCCTTGCATGTTTTTATGCATAATATGTATGGTACTACTACTATCGCTGCTGTACTATACACAAGGCCTGTGAGTATTAATACTCAATAAATTTAACGGCCTGACTTTCACTTCAGATGAGACCCTACATTGGTGGTCCCTTGTCCCAATGTCCATGCTGGGGGTGCGGGAATGATCCCGCATCTGGGTTAATGTGTCTCATCACTCCACATGCTCAATAGACCCATTATTGACTCTCCTCAATCAAGCGGTCCTAGCAAGTGGCAATGACTTAGCTGAGAGGGCTGCACAATTCAAACCATTTTTATATCAATGGATATTTACCTGGTTTATTCTTGTCGAGATATATGATTGACAGTGATGTGGTATTGCATCACCTGTCTGTTGATATTTTTGGAATTTTGATAATTTAATAACATCAAAGATTGTGCTCACTGTTCGTATAGCATGTGTCATGTACAGTTGAGATTGCGTATGAATTAAATAAGTACTGCATATATGGCTATTCCTTTCTTTTTTGATGACCATATTATTGTGTCCTCCTCCTGTCCAAATTAGTCTACCAGTGCATCAGTACAGGACGCAAAACCCTGATTAGCCATTCATCCATTTTGTTGAAGACTAAGTTACTTTCCCAATGGTAGTCAAACCCTCGACCTATTACATTGTGTCGCCAGCTTTATTTTTGGGAAGTGTTAAAAAGGATTGTAGGTTTTTGTTTGGTCTCTGAAGGGTGTTCCAGGTCTGCAATGGCGATATAGTAAGAATTCTGAATTCTGTAGAATGAGCAAAAGATGGTGTCCTTGTCAAAATCTCTGGCGAGGGAGGGTTGGTCTAGTGGTGGTAGCGTGCTGGACTGTCAATCGCTGGGTCAAGGGTTCGAATCCAGCTCTTGCCGGGTCACCTGGGATTATGTTGGATGGCTGTTTCAATCATCCTTCACCTCATTGCCGTGCCCTCCTGTCCACCAAGTGCATAAATACAGGATATAAACTCCCAAAATATCCATCCATCCTATTCTGAAAGTTTAAAACAAAATTCAGCCCATATAAACTAAGAAAAATATAGGAGGGGGGACAGGGTGCTAAAATTTTTTTGGTGCCTAGTATAATTGTAATACTGAATTTCAACTATTACCACAACAGTACAGCGATTCGCTGAAGATTCAACTTGAACTTGAAGTGTATGCTGCTGATATTTGTTCAGTTTCCGGTGATAGACTGAGATTGATATTGGCCTTTATTGACCGTCCACCGACTAGCGTCATCAGCAAGCAGCTGTGTTAGTTTATTCGCTGGAAGTTGATTCAAAAAGGTTCTTGTGCATGGCCTTTGCATAAAGAAAGTAGAGAAATACATTATTTGTAGTGAAATCCTACACTAAGTGCTCGGCATAAACAAAGACTTACTCTCAAACTTACACATTTGTGGTCTCTGCTATTGTTCCCAACATTTTGACAAATTTCTTACAGGGATTTTGCCTATTTGTGTGCATGGTTTTGATTTTATGAATGAATGACGTTATATTCGGGAAATCACGTGTCTAGTTGAGCTATTCAAACATTATAGTTCTTATGCAAAACCATTCATCACTGACATTCAGTGTGTAAAGTGTATATGCCATATTTATGCTGTGTATATTGTTGATGTAGGCCATTATAGGGCTTTAACATTGTTTGATGGTTGTATAGTTTAGTGTAACAAAATAAGTTAAATGCTGTAAACATCCAACTTTGTCACAGGCAACATTTTTTTATAGGCCCCACACATGTAACTTATGGGCAATTCAGTCTGTATATTGATAGGTAGATTTTGAAAGTGCAGCACTCTTTATGAAAGGCCAATACTGCATACTTATGAGGATTATTGAGGGTTGAAATTTATGTAGGAACTTTCCTGTGATAGCTGTACTAGTGATAGCGAGCTGGGCAGCCGATCGCTGGGTTCAGGGTTCGAATCCAGCTCTTGCCGGGTCACCTGGGACTATGTTGGATGGCTGTTTCAATCATCCTTCTCCTTATTGCAGTGTCCTCCTCCTGTCCTACAGTTTGTCACGTCAAGCATTGAGACAGAAATATAGCATCTTTTGTACAGTCCACAAAAATCAACGGAATGACATTGGTGGATCTGCTGATACAAACTTGAGTAGAACTAAGTCTGGGGTGGCCCTGTGGTGCACTTTTGTGACGTCATGGCCCATTGTTTGTTAGGTTGGTCATCACAAATGTCAACATTTTGCGAAATTGGACTGCCATTTTCATTAATCTGCAAATATCGCACAAAAAAGGCACCAAAACATCACAAAAATGTGATATTCATATTACAACAGAGCTAAGCTATACAGAGGTATGTTTACTTCTAATATGGGGCTTGTGGTTGCTGAGATATCTTGCCAAACGTCTGTCCTCCGCTTGACGTGACAAACTATAATTAGCCTACCAATGAATGCATGAATACAGGACGTAATGACCAATCATCCATCCATCCTATGTGCATGATATGAGTCAGCCATTCTCTCAAAGGGTCATTAAAAAAAAATCTTGTGATTCAAATCATGATTTATATCAAATAAATCTATTTAAATCAAATAAATTGTGATTTTGATTTTTAATCGCCTTGATTAAAACCTCCAATCCTGATTAAGATGATGAACTGAATTATTGAGTCTTGATTTATGAAGAAAGTAAGGAAGTCACTTTGGCTTTTTTTGGATGATGTGTTTTTTTTGTTTGTTCACAAATTGGGTTGTCCCCTGACGATATATTAGCTTATAGGAGATTTGTCTGGAGGCAAGGTGTAGGTGGAGTGGGAGGAGGCATTGTCACAAGATAATGGCATCTGTCATGAGGCAAGTCTGAGGAGAGAAGACCGTGAGTCAGGCACTTTAGTCTGTCCATGTGGGCGCATGGCTAAAGGGCATGCCATGTCGTATTTTCACCTGCCCCGGAAGTGATTTTATTTTTACCATGAAGTGCTTCCGGAATCATGGTCCTTTCTGTAAAGTAGCTTGTGTAATTATAGAACTGAAGCTCTATAAGCTGATGAATTGTTTTAGAAAGTTGGTGGTCCCCTCCTCCGCACAGCAAACTAGACAGCTAGAGGGTGGTAGTGGCCATTTTATAGTTTGAATTATGTTAATCAGTAGTCACATGACTTTTGAAGATGTGACCCATTCCCTATTGGCTGATTAAGATTGTGAATGTGTGTCACGGTGGCTACAGCTACGTGATTGGTACCTTAGATTCAGGCGCTTTGCTGATTGGTTGTTGCTGTGATTCTATTAGCCAATCAGACGTCTTGGGGGCACAATGACACTTGTATCGTCCCCAAGATGCATCACTGGACATTCTGAATGAATGGAACAATCACAGCCAATCACAGCCAATCACTACCATGTTGACG
The DNA here is from genome assembly GCA_026936325.1 of Platynereis dumerilii. Taxonomy (NCBI): domain Eukaryota; kingdom Metazoa; phylum Annelida; class Polychaeta; order Phyllodocida; family Nereididae; genus Platynereis; species Platynereis dumerilii. The sequence continues at coordinate 24,146,781 of JAPTHN010000010.1, read as the reverse complement.
ATGGTGGCTACCTGTCTCTACATGGTCTACATTGCTGGGGAATGGGAAACAGTTTTGGTGAGCAAGTGTTTTTTTTTTGTGTGTGTTAGAAAGTAATGCAGTAAAAGTGAATTTGACCTCAGTTCGTCATTGTGTCTTGAAGCAAGTGAAGTATGACTTTGCAATGTTTTACGGAATATTTCTGTTATTTTGCATTATTTTACACAAAAAGTTGTTTTCATTTTGAGCAAAAAATTCTCTTTCACTTATGTTTTAGGCACATTATCTCATATCTGAGGTGTGATAATTTCATAATTTTGGAATATTTCCATTCTACCATGCATAGGTTTGCTCTGAAAGAAGTGATGTTATACATTGTTGTAGTTAATGTATTGTGCGAACCTATATTTTACAGTGTTACATGTGCTCTCTGATAGAATGATGTTTATGCGTTATCATGCCTTGTACAGGAAACTGTTATGACTCTATGGCATGATGACTTCCATGACTCACTGGCAGTGTTGTTGACTGTTTTGCTGTCTTTTTCTCTTTGAATGTCTGAACAACAAGTATTTTCTGTTTTGACTTTAAAAAAAAGATATATTCTGCTTACATTTAAGGCTATGCTGTTGACTATCTGATATTCATATCTGAAAGCATTAACTGTTGTATCAAATACTTTACTTCCTAGTGTATCATCATCAAAAATTATTTTGATAAAACATTGTTGGATATTGCCCCAATTTTTTTATTTTTTTGCGAAAATTGGGAAATTCTGGTTTTTTTAGGCTCCTAAATTTATCTTTGCCTCACATGGCAAAATGAAGCCACATTATCTTTGATCAAAATCATCACATACATACTGTACCAGCATATTTAAATTAATTACTGTCTTTAATACTTTTTTTCTGGAATCCTTTGTTTCTACGACTACAACAATTAAACATTCTTCTGTTTATGTTCAAAAAATTGTTGCTGAAGCCTTGCTTTCAGTGGTCATGCAACTGAAGTTTGTCTTTTGTCAGACATTGCAATTAGTGTATTTGTCGTGATAATTATTATTTTATCGATCAGATCTGGTTTCTTTACATGCTTTTAAAGTTTTTATTAGGTGAATTATGAATTTATGTTCAAACATAAAAGGCATAGGTGGTTGTTGACATTAACTTCATTGCATTTTCTGCATTTATGAATGTTGATCTAAATTTTTGCAGAATTTGTTTTGCGAAGGATAATGATGTCGCTTACTGATTCCTTTAATCTGGTCTATTTTCTGCATAGATTTAATTTCCGTTGCATTCTAATGATGTTAATGCATTAATTGACACAGAATTTCGAGTCCAGCAAAGCACCTGCACTAATTAAATAATGAAATGAATATATATGTGACCCATATAATTTGGTGTCTATATTGATTTAGCAGGTTTACCAATGATTGTGAGGAATCATAAATTGGTCTTGATTAATGATGATTTAGGTCTAATCAACATGATCAAATTCGAGTTGAATATAGTCATGGAATGCACGCAATCATAAAGAAATTGCATTTTCCAAGGGAATTTGAAATTGGCACCCAGGAAACTTGCTGCTGTTACTGAAGTGGAAGTTGATAGATCTCTGGAAAACTTAGGGATTTTGTAGTTTGTCTAAGTCTACCTGTGATGGTGAAAACTTGTGAAAAGAGTCCATATTATCACGCCAAAATCCTCATATATTAAACCCTGGATAAGTTAAGGGAAAATGTCCATTAATGCTTCGAAAATGAGTTTCATTCTAAAAAAACAGTGAGTAGGTACCTTGTCAAAGAAAAGTTTTAGTCGGCTGTTGAATCAATAATTTCCCTGAAACTGAGTGTCGTAAAATATCATTCATACTCTACAGTCGACTATTATATAAAATTTCACTAATCACTAATGGTGTTTTCACCTTTGTGATCCAACAACTTAATTAATGACATTGATCGGTTTAAATTTTCTTATGCTTTAGGTATAACATGTGTACACTATGTATAATTTTCCAAATTATGCTAATTTAGAAAACGTCTGGACACATGCCCATGAATATGTCACTTAGATAAAAGTTTCTGAGAATTTTTTTGATGTTTATTTAACCTGGGTATTGATTGGGTGGTTTTCATTTGCAACGTTGATTGATGCTTGAGTTTTATGAAGTCGTAGGTTTCGGTACTTACATTATCTTATTACATGTACCAACAAAGTGGAGTACGACTCGCAAAATCTGCCGATGACCTCTGATTCTTTAACTGTATATTCATCTGTTTAAAAGAATGGCATAATCATGCATGTTAAAAAAAAATTATCAAAAAAGTCATGAGTTTGGAGTTTTGGGAGGAGTGGAGGGTCAGATTACAAAAGGAGTGGAGAGTGCAAGTCTCACTGACAGGACTCAAAAGCTCTGGCACAAAGCTATAATTATGCGCCTTAAGTAAAAGACTTCTTGTAACACCTCCCTGCTTTTGGCCTCTGAGACCTCTGTCTGTTCAAATTAACATGACTTAGAGACTACATTATAATTTAGCTAAAAGGATGTGATTTGATGTTTACCAATATTTTTCTTTTCCAGAAATTGGCTGCTACCAAGCCCTTCCATGGAGACAAGAGACTGCAAGCGGCAATGGCCAAACTCTTGCGCCTCAACCCCAACAATGTGCATCTGCAGCATTTAAAGGTTAGTAAATGTTATATAGTTAACAAGTGTTTTTGTTGTTATCTTTGTTCAATTGTGTTCTTTGGAATTATTTCCTGGAAGATAAGGAGCTGCAGCCCTAACTCTTCTGACGAGGAGAGAGGCTGGCTCAGAACTAGGCTTCCATTTAATTGGGCCCAGGGTTCAATTCCAACTCCGGTCAGATCACCTCTGCTGAACATCTATTTGACGGCAATTTCAGTAATTCTTTGTCTCATTACTGACTGCAATTTGCTGTGTTCTCGTCTTAAACTTAATTAGCCTACCAAAAGTGCATAAATACAGGATGTGAAGTCCCAATCATCCATTCATCCATTTCTAACCTCTGGATCCAAGAAGTTCTTGTTCCACTGTATTGATATTGCGGTAAGTGTCTTTGTTAAAGGAAAAAATTTCAGTATGAGTCTCTTTCTTTTTATCAGATAATATGAAAAATGTAGAGAATCATTGAGGTTCATAGTTGTGTATTTTGTGCTTTGTCTGGAATATTTTAAAGATACTGTTTTTTTATTGCCTGTTTTTCTTGCAAAATAACACAAAAGTAAAGTGTGGAGGCGTAAATTTGGTCAATAAATTGACAATAATAGTGTACACCTAGGACATGTTTTTAAAATGTTGTCCTTTGTGTTCCTACAGACTTATTGCACAACATTATTTGATTTTTGGAAATATCTCGTAATGACTACTAATTGACTCCCATATATATCGGTAGAATGATATATTTGTAACTGCAAGGTCCATTAAACATAGAACGATTAAAAAAATTATCATAAAATCGCTGAACATAAAAACTCTCCAAGTGTGACTATCTGGAAGTTACATCAGCTTTGGCTGATAATGATAGTCGTATTTGCTTGAAAATCCACTTAAAAAGTCTATAAATTTATAAAAAACTCTAGGAAAACTTCATTTTTTTACGTTAATGATAACAATAAAACAATAAAATTGTTTAAACAAGGCGTTCTATGATATTTGAATCGTCCATCATGATATTCACAATGTGTGATTGAGTAGAAATGAAAGGATTAAATTTACTTTGGTAAATAGGGGTTTTACCTCAGTACTCAAGCATAAATTTGTGTTGATTTGTTTGCCTTGTTCAGAAGCCGTCTGATAGAGGCCTCTTCAACTTAGTGTAATTTCTGGCAAACTTGTGAGCAGTGCAAACCGGTAAGGGGTCCTTTGGGTAAGCTACTTGCACATGTTGCAAAATTGTTGCATGCTCCTCAGGGGTCCAGGGTATAATTCCTGGTCAAGAACCATATTATGACTGACCTTTATGAGGAAAATGTTTGTTGAAAGTGAAATGTGCGGTCTCTTGTACCAGTGTCTATGCCAAGCAGCTGTTGTCAGCCAAGTTAGGCCACACATAATTGATCTTCAGCTTCTCGGATCCTCTCAAGGCACTTTTTCTAGGGTCGGTCAGTTGGACAAAAAAAAAGGTAAAAAAATTTTTTTTTATAAGACCACACATAATTGATCTTTAGCTTCTCGGATTCGTCTCAAGGCCCTTTTTCTAGGGTCGGTCGGTAGGACAAAAAAAAAAAAGGTGAAAAAAAAAATTTTATAATGTCAAAAAAAAAATTATTTTTTTTTGCAATTTTTTTTTTCCTTCTGCAGGAAATCTATTGTGTCGGCGGGTCCGCGAAGCTAAAAATCAATTATGTGTGGCCTAATGTCAAAAAATTTTTTATTTTATTTTTCTATTTATTTTTTCCGTTGGCAGGAAATCTATTGTGTCGGCGGGTCCACGAAGCTAAGTATCATTTATGTGTGGCCTTAGTAAGATATTCCAAAATATTCTGATGTAATGTTTTGAGGCAGAATAAACTGTCCGAGTATGAGTCCAAAGCAAGTAATTGAAGTATTCACCGATATGATAATCTCAGCAGTGAACTTGTCTCATCAGCTTAGAGGGCTACTCTTTTATAGCCGATTGGTCCACCTCCCTTGTCCAAAAAGAAGTAAATATATCACATGAACAACTACGGTAATACAGCTTATTGATTACCATTTTATTGCTAAGTAATTTCGAGATAACTTGACCGACTGCACAACACTGGATGATGTCATTGTTATCGATACACATGGTTTGTTTACCATATTTACATGATTGATGATATAGCTGGATAGGTTTGATGAGCCAAAATGAAGTCATCTAATAAATAATCATCATACATTTCCTGTTTGCTTCAGCAAAGGAAATAATCGTCTGTAGATATGTTGTTCTGATAAAATTCAGATGATCGAGGTACAGTACATTATAATTTAGAAGATTTCAGGTTTCCGTTTTCGTATTGCTTGCATATTACTTCACAATATACATGATATCGGATCACTTGGCCGTAAGCAGATAAAGGTTTGCATTATATCTTTTAAAATCGCCTTCATAAATATTTTTTTATCAGCATTTTATTTCCATTAGTTCAATAATTTTGGTCTTTCAACTTTTCAGAAAGAACCTGGTAAATAGTTCGCTTATAAAACATTAATCAAGTTCAAATAAGCAGTTCTTCTAAAATCTCGCAGGTTTTGCAACGTTAATATTGCAACTTTTGTTTTATTAGGCATTATTTTAAAAGGTAACTTTAAAAGCTCAGTGGTTAATGTGTATCAGTTCACCTGATAGGTCATGGATTCAACCCCCCTTTTGAGGATTGGGGAACTGAGCAGACTGTCTAGTATAGACAGTATAGACATTTTATTTAACGTCCTATTAAATCAGCAATACAAACAGGGTCAGAATTCGGTTTAGGGTCTCTGTAACTCTTTGCTCCTCTCCTGGTGTAAAAATGGATACTTGTCCATCAGAATAGAATAGAATAGAATAGAATAGAATAGAATAGAATAGAATAATCTTTATTTATACTCGAGTATCACAGTTGTGTCATTGGTCAGACCCCTATGTGACATTGTGACAATATTATGAATTTTCTCCCCAAGAAGTTGTGGATTGACAGACTTGGTATTTTTCATTATTTTACACCCTGAAATTATAATATAGTTAGTTTGTCTCCTCAATAATTACAAACTTTAGATTAAACTTAACCATAAACATCTCTGTTAATGTTTGCTCCTGTAAACTCTTAACTTCATTCAAATGTATAATTCCCTCTGACATCTTATGAACACTTTCTTTTTGTCAAAGAAGACAAAGTATAACCATGCGTTATCTCAGTGGCAATTTATAATTTACACTTTCTTTAATAAAAGCTATACTAAAAGACTAAATGTAACCATACATCTTCTCAATATTCAATCATTTGGTTCTTTTAAAAGAACTCTTTCTTTTAATAAAAAAAATCTAAATATAACCCCGCGTCATCTCAGTATTCAACCATTTGGTTCTAGCTTGCTTCATGGCTATGGCATTGCCACATTGTACCATTGAGAGTTGCCCAATCTTGCCCAAGTTGTGTTTAAGGATGATGTCAGCTAAGGTTGAGTGTGGTTAGGCTAAACAGCGATTAAGGATACGACAAATGCCAAATTTATATATCAAAACAGAAGGATGTATACATTTGCAATTTACAACTGATTGCCGGCTGATTGCACGTGTTATCTATTTGATTGTCAATGATTATTGATATCAAATTTGTGTATCTAGAAACTAGCGGTTATCTGATGCATTTGTTTGTGATAAATTTTGAAATTTTGGTGGCGTCTTTTCGGAAAAATTTGATATGTTTTGTGGATGATCTGCCTTCCTCACAGGACCCACAGGTATTAAGAATTGATTTCAGACAAATTGATTGTATTTCAGTATTTTTGAAGTGCTGTTGTATCTATGACAAGTAACAAATTATTGGAAAATTATTTCTCAATTTTATAGCTGATCTGAAGTGTATAATTTTGACCAAAATTATCGATATAGTTTTGTTGATTTAGACAGTGGCGGTTATCTGATCATGCTGAGGCCTTTGAGATTAATTCAGAAGTATTGATGTGTAAATTAGATATATCTTATAAATGATTTTTGGTGTTTGCTTGTATTATTTAAACCTATTTATTGGATTACAGTCGTCGGTCATGTTAGCTTGGAGTTATCCTTTTCAGTGACGACTGATAAAGCGTCTGTTGTTAATTAATTTCCTGGTTAATTTCCTTAGAGATACTTGCAAAAACAATACCAAAAGATTACCGTTAATTGCTTTATATTATTTTTACATCGGATGCTCTGAAGACTTATCATAATTCCTGTCCACTTAAATTACTTAATGTTCTTCCTGTTCTTTGGACTCAGCAACTTACGAGATTGTGATTAGGAATTATTGGAGTAATTTGAAGCTACAGTAATTAACAAAAGTACATCGGATGGAGGGATAGCTTAGTGGTTGCATGCTGGGCTGCCATTCGCTGAGACCAGGGTTGGAATCCAGCTCTTGCCAGGCCACCGGGGTCTATGTTGGACAGCAGATTCCATCATCCTTCGCCTAATTGCTGTGTCCTCCTCCTGTCCTAATAAGCCTACCAAGTGCATAAATACGGGACATAAAGCCCCAATCTTCGTCCATCCTCGAGAATAAATCTGGTAGTGGCCTGCACAGCTTGCACAGTACCGTACTGCACCTTGCAGGTCATGGAGTGGTCTGGGGTGCGATGTGGTGTGGCTGAGAAATATGCATTGCACCATGGTTATAGATGAATTTCATTTTGTTACATAAGGTGCGCTTTTGGTGAACTCCCAATTTGATTGGCTGCAGCATGTACAAGCGTCAAAATTGGCCAGGATGATTTAGCAGTGTTTAGGATTCCACATGCTAATATTTAGCAATTTTCACCTGTTTATTATATATGTTATGGAGTTTTCCTTATCGAGAAATTATTTATTTCACGGTAACGGCGACAGTAATTATTCATTTCGAGGGCTCAAGTAACACCTTCTTAAGAAAAACCCCCAGCAGAAATTATTTATTTCAAGACTGCCCAAAAATAATTTATTTATTTCGCCAAAATTGAGCACGAAATTATTTATTTTAAAAAAACTCCAAGCCCCCCTTGAACATGTTGAAATTAAATAGACTAATAAGTCTCCTTAGTTTGCAAACTTTGAGCAACAGACATCAACTCCTTGTCCATTTGAGTGAACATGATTTTGGCCGGTACTGTAAACTTGTAAAGTGCAAACTATTCGCAGAAAGTAAATTTTGTCAAACCACAGTAAATGACATTATTTTCGCAATATAGACATTTTGCAGTTCTAAGTCAGATTGCATATTTTTCTTGGCTTGCTGTATGCCTACATTGCTTAGTCACAGCGTTTGACTGTTAAACTTGGGTTTATGTATAAACATTGGCCCTTATCCATCTTATCTCTGCTTTTGTGTTTGTTGCTATCTCTTATCAGTCGAACAATTCCTGGCGTTTGTTCTAGGAAGTAAATAGTTCCTTTGCTGAAGTTGCGAAATACAAACGGCGTTTCGTAGAATTGACTTGACTCAGTTCTGATGGCAGCTGGATAGGAGGATTTAGAAGGGTTTAACAGTTGGATGTGTCGGTGTTCTAAAAGGTACAGCGTTTTTTTGGAAGAAATGAGATGGTACTTAGCCATGTTAACTGCCAAGGTAGTGATCTGTTTTGAAAGTTGTGTGTGTTCGAAGTTAATTTTCTTTTAGGTGAATGTTTAGTTGTGAAAAATTATTGTAAAACAGAGGTTAAAATGTTTGTTTTGTTAATCAGTTCATTTCTTGGCCAGCTGATGTGTAGGAAGTTTCGTTGTTTTCATGGATCTATAAGCGATAAGCTGTTTTTGAGCAAACTTATCGATGGTACTGTTTAAAATGTAACGTACAGCACTTGTGAAAAGTTTGCTTTGAATTTTTAATTTTGAGAGGTATTTTTGAGGATGTTGAAGATCCAATTTCTGAGGGTGATCTCTATAAACGGGACTCTTAATTATTTTTTAAGGCCTGTCTACAATCTCTGAGTTTGCAGCTCCCACATACTGACTCCTGTTTAGATATTGAGTAATTTCTAATATTATAGTATTTTAACTCTTTAATGGGCATCAATTTTCATGATCATTGGCTGTGCAGTTGCTGGTCTCTCTGTCATACTGTCATAGAGAACCTCTGAAGGGGGAGGGTTGGTCTAGTGGTAGTGTGCTGGACTGCAAATCGCTGGGTTCAGGATTCGAATCCAGCTATTGCCGGGTCACCTATGTTGGACGGCTGTTTCAATCATCCTTCAATCATCCTTCACCTCATTGCCGTGTCCTCCTCCTATCCTCATTAGCCTACCAAGTGCATAAATACAGGACGTAAAGCCCCAAATATCCATCCATCCAGCCATAGAGAACCTCTGTCCCTTGGGAGAATAGTTGTCAAACTTTGCTCTTATAGACTCCAGACGCACAGTAGCAGTTTATATTGATATTAATTGAGGTCCTTACAGATCATTGTTTATTAGCAGATAAATTATTTTCTGTGTTGTGCAGTTCTTATAACAGGATATTGTATAATTCATTGAAATGGGTAGCAAGGAGATATTGTTTATTGTTTATTCCGAAGTATAATCACGATGATTAAACAAAGTCACATTTCTACTTTCATTGTTTATGACATCTGATAACCATATTCTCGTTATCCCGGCCCTAATTTTCATGGTGGCGCAAAGGTGATAAAATGTAGTTATCAAATTTTTTCAGCTGCCAGCTCTTAGCTCCGGGTTACTGACAATAAATTTGATAAACATTGGCAAATAATTTCCCATTACCAGATTAGCTTTAAGAAATGAAATAGTTCTGGAGCTGTCCCTTGATCTGTATAAGATGGGACCGTGCATGGTGGAAAATTTCAGGGCACTCATTAGGGTGGTCCAAAAAAATATGTGTCCTAATTTCATTGATGGTACCCCCTAACTTTTTTCCTTTGACCATGTGGAAGAAGTGTGCAAAATTTCAGCCAAATTGATTAATATTTAGAGGTGGCTCATCAAGGTTGAAGTTTTGCTATATTTTGCACTAAAACGCCTATATCGGAATAGTGAAAATTGCGTGAAATCATATTTTCGCTTCATTTGAGGCCTATTAGGGCACTGACCAGCTGGAAAAAGCAACACATTAAATTGAATTTCGATACCCAATTGGACTTTCGTCAGTCTGCAGCCTCACCCGCTCTCCTGCTTGAATGGCAGACTGTTCTCAGTCAGCAAATGAGTCAATACGTGGAAACGACCCTCCATGTCTTCTCCTAGCTCTTCAAGAAACTCTATCTTCATTGGTCTTGTTTAATATGATGTTGTCTCTCTAGTTTCAAGACCGTTTGTGTCTTACCTGCTTGGCAACTAGACTTTCTCTCTTACGTAAAATGAAGTGTAAATTTGTATTTAAACAGATTTCTGTTGCCCAGTACTTTTCACTTTTCGTCTTGTTCATTGAGCACTCGTTTGCTTGCAAGTAAATTATCCAAAATTATGATAAAATCTGTCTCAAAATTTATGTCCCGGTAATGTCAAGTTCATATGCAATGTTTGCTCAAAATTTATGATTGATAAAAATTATTTTTTTCTTCCAGGCTCCTGCTGGTGAAACGCTCGAAGTTCACGTCTCGAAAAAGTCTGAAAATTCAGCCCAAGAACATTCACCAGACGGTCTGATGCTGGCAGAAGATGTCAAAGATGCCGTGTCAAAAGAAAAGCTACGAAATGTTGCTCCTGAGCTCAAAGTCAGCGATGTCTACACTCAGGTATGAATGATAATTGGTTGTTAACCCTTAACGGACTAAAGGGACATTTATGTGCATCCCCAGCTTACTTCCTGTAGGGCCATTTATGTCCCTAAAATCTGCTGTTGTCCCTGATGACGTCTCAAGCACAGGATTTTTTTTTTTGGACTGATCAGGATTTTTTTTTTGGACTGATCAGTCCAGTAAGGGTTAATGCTAAATTTAAAACATGTCGAAAGTGGTTGCAACACTGTTTATAAAGTAAAGTTCTAATTGAAAAACACTGTATTTTTTCTGTAAAAGGTCAATATCATTAGCCATGGTGGAACAGTAGCGACATCAAAAAAAGGTAAAAATCTGTGAAGAAATTTTACTGCCTCACTTCCCAAGTGTTTATACCAATAGGGACACTTTTCTACTTTTCCGATGAGTGTTCATTCAAAAAAGGTTGGTTGAGTATTATAATATTACACTGCAATTCATATCACTCATATTGCATATAGCAGAGAAAGAAACTTTCATCAATGTTAATGATGATGACATTGTCAGAACTTTCTCATTGGTTATTTTAAGCTCATAGCCTCACAAAATCATGGTTGTCATTAATAATATTGCCCATGGTCATTGTGTTAGACTGAGATTGATCTAAAAATAGACTCCAAGCTACCACAAATCAGTTGCATTAACGTTTTTTTTTTTACAAATGGATTTGAGAGTGGTCTGAATAGATATAATATCGAGGCAATTAACTTACAATAGGAGCAGTTTGTCCATTGACCGTATTTTTTAGCTACAATTGCAAACTTTAAAGAAAAGTGTATTTTGGTGCTTTCCATTCGATGTGCTTTTTTCGATCTGTACAGTCCGGATCAATTATGCGAACACCTTGAACAGCTGTCCACGGTCTGGACCTCCCAGGGAGAGGCATGTCCGTTAAATTAACCTCCGTGTATCGTGTGTAGGGGACGTGGTTCCTCATGTTCTTGTGCTGTGCAATTGGCATTTCCTTGTAAACTACCCTCAGTACCCTGCTATGCTCAAAGGTTTAAAAGAAGTGATTGGAAAAACCCGCCTACACAAGTTCCTTTTTTTGTGTGAAAATATTTGAAATTAAAGACCACCCATTGGATTAATGTTTTTGTTAGTTTCCGAAGGATGATTTTGAGCCATGGTTATTGGCCGGACTTTCTCTCTCCTATGCCTATCTATCTATATAATCTACTTAAATAAGACTGTAACGCCAGTGGCACATTCATCACTTGGGGTCCCGCCTCCGACAGCATGAAAATCGCCCCATTTTCACCTCTTTCACATTCACCAACCCTAAAATGCATCAAAACCTTTTTTACTTGCCAAATCCATATAACCTACTCACCCATACCACTCAAATTTCTCATTTCAAACACTGCCCTTTTCAGCCCCCCTGCATCAGCCCCTGCCTGCTTTGCCTCTACTATTTTGTCCACGACCTTCAACAGCCCTGCCACTCCTCACCCCACCTAATGTGCATATTTCATCTTTTTTCAAACTTCTCCTTCACATGAACTTGATTGTGTATACATCTCTGCTGTCTCCTTCCCTTCGATTCAAACGTCTATTCACGACGATTCCTGACTCCTTTCCACAAAAACACCTTCATTCCTGCTTTCCTCATACTCCACCTTTCCACCAGATGTCTCCCTTGCATACGTTTCATGCACCACCTGGCATTTTCCATCTATCCATGCTGCACAAAAACTAAGGCCCAGATTTGTCCTAATTGCTAAACTTCTTCTAAATTACACTTTAGCATCAAACTCAGCTGTGACACTCCAATAAAACAATTCTTCAGTTATTGAACAACAATAAGCAATGGAACACAAAGGCAACCCAATACACCTATTTCATAGACCAGCATTAATTAACATTATACACACCTACTGAGCAGCACGCTAAAAAAATTCTGGACAACTGCTTTTTTGAAATCCAAAGTTTTATCCAGAAATTTTTTAGAGTGAGACCTCTATCATGCAACTGCCACACTTCTGTTGTTTCAGTCAATGGATGCTACATTTTCAGTGCCACACGGCCAATGTTGTGGACAAAAAACAACAGTATTGTCAACACCAGCATGCATTTTAAATCACAGAATTTACATTTCTTCCCCAATGGTTGTGTCTTTCCCCAATCTAATCAATTAACTCACATAACTTACTTGAAAATGGTCAGCTGGGTTGAAGGACTTCACAAAACTTGGATAAGTTGCGTAACTTACTCAGGTTTGCTTCAAGTTAGTCACAAATGCATCACTGCCTTACCTCTGGCCTCTGATTATAGACCCATTCTCTGCATTATGCACATTAAATTCTAAAACAACCTTTATAGTCCTGCCTTTTAAAATGGGTAATTCTAGTCTATCTATAATCTATCTATTTCATAATGAAATTTTCATTGTATTCTCTTCTGTTCCCTCCAATCTCAAGCAAAGGGGGGGGGGGTAGTTGGTCTAGTGGTAGATTGCTAGGCTGCCAATCGCTGGGTGGATGGTTCGAATCCAGCTCATTGCCATGTCCTCCTCCTCGCTCCTGTCCTAGTTAGCGTACGAAGTGCATAAATACAGGAAATCCGTCAGTACTTCTATACCATCCTTAAATGTCTGACAGTGTTGAACTTGATCTTGATTGCGGCTGACTTTATTCTGTGTGCATTTACAGAGGATAAGATCTCTAAATCTCTGTTTTACGAGCTTTTGAGAGCTTTTGAGCTCATCAGCTGATCCCTATTCACTGCTGTTTTCCACAATCTAGAATCCATGAACATTCATAGAATCGGCTAGATGTGTGTCCGTCCCATCCAGGGCCCACTGCGAGGAGAACGATGGTCGATCACTCTCTGTACAGCTGTTGTACTACACCTCCTGCTTCTTCAAACAAACCTTTGCTGACCGGTTTATTCTCCCATTCATCTGTATGTAGGCTAATTGAATAAACCGACTCGCTTTTCAAGAGGATCATGTACCGTCTATTGGAGAAATCTGGTGGAAAATAATGCATCTAGGATCCGTCTAGGATCTATCTTAGCATCTAGGATCTATGTGTGATCTATCTAGGGTCTATCTAGGATTTATCTGGGATCTATCTGTGATTTATCTAGGATCTAGCTGTGATGTGGCATGATTTTGTGGTGATTTAATGGAGTTATTTGATGTGAAGTGTCATGATAGCTCGGCAGGATTTATAAAGTTATGGAGGTGCGAATTAAACTGAAGATGACATTTTGTGCCCCCGATACTTGTGAGTCATTATAGATCGGAAATCACACACTCAGGTGGATTAAGAGTCGCATCATTCGCCATGTATACCCAGGTAAGCAGGCTAGATGTTATCAGCTAAAATCACAGCAGTTATGACTCATCGCTATAGCTTTAGCTGCTTGAAATACATTTAAACATAGGCTGCGTGGCAGCAAACATTCAGCGAAAGACAGACTCAGATGAATCTTGGCCTGAAATTATCTATATATGCCCGCTTCGAACTTCGTTCGCTGAAGGTAAAAAGTTGAATGTTGAGGGAGGCCCCCCCCCCTGCAATACAGTGCTACTTGCCAGCCACTGTGATACACTTAGCACATTTATATTAGAAATGTCTCTAATGCGGCACAAGAGTAAAAGCTTTCAGACTAATATTGCAGACTATAACCTGGAGATAGACTAAGAGCGCTCTTTGCTTAACGCATGCGCGTATCCAGAAGCCCGGGGGGGCATTATACGGGATGAATATGCGGCGCTCTGCGGCAAATCCTATATCTTCCATGTTAATTTTGGGCCTGAGGAGGAGGGCAAATGCTCAATGCCGACCCCCCCCCCCTCCCTAAATACGCCACTGGCTGAAACTCAGATACACGTAACGGAACAAATATAACTATTATGAGGGGTGACAACGTCTGAAAGACAAGCCTAGTTTTCAGATACTTCTTACAGGATATATATCTTGGGACAAAGGCCTTAAGCACAAGAAACAGATCTTTTTTCCCCAATTAACACAAGATGTCGCCATTTATCATCATAGAAAAAGACTTGCAAGAATTCTTGAAACGTCTTTTGTTAGTATTTCTAGCATATCCAAGATGTCAGTTGTCTGGTATTCTTGTTAATATGAATAGATATTGACGCAAAAGAGTTTCCTTTCTGCCCTATTAGGCACCATACAGACTTCTACATATATAATATCCAGCCCCTCAGTTTATTTCGTCCTTTTATATAGCTGCCTAAGTGTGGCGACCTTTCTGGTCGAATTGGATTCTGTACAGAAAGACATGACAAGTACAACATGAGGAGCGTTAGTCACATTGAATGCAAGATCTGGGGGATTGTTATCCAAAAAGTTTGCCACTAAGTCTTTTTACCTCTTACAGGGTTGCCATTGATGAAGAATGACTTTTGCCTTTTTGGATGACTTTTTCCTGACTTTTCCCTGAATACAGACAAATTTTTCCCTGACCACAACAAACGTCCTCGCTCCAAAAAGTTGGATTGCAATTGACAGGCTTTGGCAAGTTATGTTGCGACTCAAGAATAAAATATAGACTGCGTAGCAGCAAACCTTCAGTGAACAGCAAAAATATTCTATCATCCAAGCTGAGGTATTAGAAAGACAAGACTATACTTATGTTTCATTCTTTCTTCCACTTTTTCTCAGTAAATTAAAAATAATTAAAAATGTATCAATCAGAGCAGTGAAAGACACAATCACAAAATAAAGTGTCCACTGTCCACTGGACAGAGATGAAACTGATATTCAAGAATGGTGGTTTGATGTTTTTGTATGGCGAATATTATTAAGTTGTACACTTATCGCTGTGTTGTCACTCAACAGGGAACAAAATCAGGCAATAATAAAAATCAGCTAATTATTTCGAAAGTACTTCAGTTTGCCATGTTAATACAGCGGCCCCGCATTGGCCCGCAATGAGCAGAGTTAAGTTTATATGATTTGCCAATCTATCTTAGTCTCTTAGAGATACAATACTCAAAATTTTAGCAGTGATTGCTGGGTCAGGCCTTGTTCAACGAATGGTTTAGCTATTTTATAAAGCGATGCTACTTGCTGTGACACATACTTTGATGTGTATGTAAACTATGTATTTATATTATATGTGCCCAGGCTGCAAACTTTCATTAGACGAGCATGCTTGCTGTACATGATACTGTATTGCTGCAATAGCGATCTACTCTACACAAGCCTGGTCATACTTTAAAACATATTAGACTCCCAAGTCAGACTCCCAAGTCAGACTCCCAAGTCAGACTCCCAAGTCAGACTCCCAAGTTAGACTCCCAAGTTAGACTGCCAAGTTAAGACTCATGTACACGGTAGACTCCCCAAGTTAAGACTCAACACGGTAGACTCCCCAAGTTGACCAAGAGAATAGATGGGCGATAATATTACTGACATTGGTCATTGTCATGGCTGGTATTGACATTTTTCGATTTCTTTTTGTAATTTTTTTAAGCTATTCAAAATTGCGACCATTGTTGGTAACAAAGAAAAAAAGCTATGCTTAGTCTGAGCATTGCTCCTCCCGCCGGCTGGGCGAAAAGACTCCGACTACACGCCACTGGGAGGTGCAAATAGCCTCGGTCATCTAATTTACCACCGGATATTGAGATATCTGTCAATCAAAATTCTATTTTGACAGTCAATTAGTGGACTGTGGTTGATGAGAAAACTAATTAGGAAATATGCCATATCTTGGTTATTTCGTGCTCTTTTTGCATTGTTGATAAGCTGATTAGTGCAAGTTCACTATAAATGTGCTGCATCAGCTTCTAAGATACATGTAAAGATGTTACTATAGTTGTTCCCCGAAAACGCTGTTCCTTCTCTTTGTCGAAAAAGATAGGAAGCAAAGAGGGTGAACTTTGGCCCAATTGGTGCGACGTTTACAATTGTCATTTAACATGTTTAATGAAGTTTGTGGGTGTCCATCATTCCCTGCAGCAGATTAACTATTACTGGCAGATAGTTTGGTCCGTATAATAGTACAGCTGTAGACAATTTTGTTTGGCTGTACTAATTGTCACCTCCTGATGTATTTAAAATGTATGCGTGCAGATACCTGTGGCAGACTTGCGGTACTCGCCTCTCACTTGACAAGGGGTAAGGAGCTCTGGTAGCATGTTGGGCTGTCGATCGCTGGGTCCTGGGTTCGAATCCACCTCTTGCCAGGCTGCCTGGACCTGTGTTGGACAGCAGTTTCAGTTATCATTTGGGTCATTATGGGACAACAACCGCGAGATTTCGTCCCCAATCATCTACATTGCTGTCCTAATTAGCTTATCAAGTGCCTAAATGCAGAACATAAAGCCCAAATCATCCATCCCTACATCTCTAACTTGACATTCTTGGTCACTCATTCAAACTGTTTCCCAATGTGTCCACAAGGGGCGCTGGTGACTTGGTAGGGCTCTTCACTCTCAAGGGTCAAGTGCTACCTTCTCTTTATTAATAAATATTTATCATGATTGTAATTTTATTTTTCAGAGAGAGCTGAGGATGGACTTTGCCGCCCGGGGGGAGGAGGGGGGCGCAGGAGACACGAGCATCCAGATGTTAATTCCGTACATTGCTGCAGGTGGCGCTCTCCTCGCCCTCTGTCTTATTGTGGTCTCAGTAAGTATGACATTTTGGAACATTAAACTTCTGTCCATTTTAGCTTTTGTCTGTGATATACTTGGGGGGGTAGGTTTAGCTCAGTGGTAGCATACTGAGCTGCCAATCACTGGGACCAGGGTTTCGAATCTTGCTCTTGGGTCTATGTTGGGCGACAGTTTCAATCATCCTTAGCTTCATTGCCGTGTCCTCCTTCTGTCCTAATTAATCTACCTAGTGCATAATCATGATAATATAGGACGTCAACTTCGCCAAGCTCCAATCATCCATCCATCAATTGTCAATGTAATGCAGATATATATATATATACAGAGTTTGTGGGTTTAAAATCCTGACTTGAAAAAAAGATTTAAAACCACCCACCCTGATATGAATATACTGAATGATCAGGTTCTGTTGAATTGTTTTGTACGCAACTGAACGTCTTTCTGGAGGGTAGCCATGTCATTTTGACTTGACAAGTGTGCTTATTATCAGAAGATATTAACTGAAGTTAACGGAACCTGTCACATCTTTTTGACAGCATTTGGTATATGGAATAATATTTTTTTCTAATCTTGTGTTAATGTGCAAATTTACTAATATATGTGGCATCCATCTGTAAATAGATAGATGCCACCGCCCACTTGGCAACTTAAGAAATAATAATGTGGTGTGTTTTATTGACAGTTTTCTTTTGGTAGTGTCAACTGCGCTTTGAGTGATGATGGAATACATCTATTAATCTTTATTCCTAGGGAGTTATAGTTCAAGTTTTTAAGCACTTTTTTAAACCCAAATGCATCAATGCAGATGACGTTGAAGTTCAGAATGTCTTCTTTCCAACCGTTATGAATTTGAGTGGTCCACTCGCGGTGTGCATCAGCTGAAAATTAAGGTACCTGGTCCCTGGACTATAATGCTATTATTGGTACAAGTAAAGCCCTCCGGACACATACACTGTTACAAGGCATATATGAATTGGAAGAAAACATTTAAGAAAAAACGGATGGAAAGGAAAGATGTTAGGGGAAAAAAATTGGAAATTTGAGAAAAAAAAATTCCTACTTATTTTTCTTATTGGAAAAAAAAGTAGCCCAGTTGCTTCAGGATAACAACAGAAGTACACTGTGCGAATTTGGCTATCGTGGGCCACCCAGTCGCCTCAGAGCAGAGACTGAACATCCAGAAAGCTGCTCTTAAATGTATTAAGATGCAAATGCAAATTAATGCTTTGATATTATCTTCATTCCTACAGGTATGGTGCTATATGCGTAACAGAGGATCTCGGAATAAATCAGAATATGATTACCCGTCAAACCGGTCCTCTCCCTCGCCTCCCGCCCACCTGCCCCCGCAACGGGTGTACCTCTACCCGCAAATGACACCCACGATACACCCGACTGCTACTCTGATCCAGCCGGACGTCACTCAAATAATTACGAATAAAGCGTGCGGAGAGTGTGGGACCCCTGTGCACACGCCCCCTATGAGGATGAAGAAGGGTTTGTTAGAAAGGTGAGGGAAGTTTACAATTACTGTTTGTCTCACCAAGCATGTGAACTCGGAAAGTACTCGTTCAAAAAATCACTCTGCTGATGAGTGAGCAGCATATTGACAACATCAACGACACAAAGTGATATGGAACTAAATTGAGAGTGGCGCTGCAGTCACTAGTTGTGACGTCACAGCAGTGTTTGTGTCAGATTGTTTGCTTCAAGTTGTCTGGAAACGTGAGAAAAGCTTAAAAAAGTGTACATCGTGAAAATGTGACAAGAAAATTACAAAACAGATAATTTAAGCAAAGGTATGTGTATTTCTACTGTGGGATTTCTGGAAGCTGACGAATCAGGCCAAACTTGAGTTCGCATATTGGACGTAACAAACTAGGCGAGTTTACATGAAAAGCCTGGAATTCTCCTTGAAAGGCCTTGAAAAAATTGGATTTTGCACACAAGGCCTGGAAAAGCCGGAAATTTAGTTCCTGTTTCTAAAAAATAAATTAACAACGTTTTGATGTTCTGAAAAAAAATGTACCGTGCATTGTTTCTGTGTCAGTTCATCAAGAGATTTGCCTTAATTTTGAAAAATTTGTTCTCTAAAACCTGTAAAATCTTGGAATTTGGGTTCAAAAATGCTGCAGACACCTGTGACATGAAGTTTAGATTAAAATTGCCTGGAATAGTGTTGATATTTGTGTTGTCCACAGAGAGTTCACAATTTAAAATTCTTTAAGTGTGGTCTGCCCACTTTTACAGTTTCTTACAACTGGGAATGCGGAATGCACCAATATCACTTTTCGCTTCCAATGCTGATAAGAACTTTGCTTTCATGCAGTGTGCGTCTAATTGGGAATATACAAATATTATATGATTATGAGTGTCTGGGTGGTAATTATTGCATTTTCAATTATTAAAAACTGCTGAATGATCTTGTTCTATTTTCTTGTAGACGTGGCTCCAATGCTTCACTAACCCTAGATCTTGGTCACTCAAATCACAGTTCACCTAAAGCTAAGTCTGAGCTGGCTTGGGGCAGTCCACCTAAAGAAAGGTAATTCCCCATTTTAAATATTGTCTTTGTGGCATGTTGACCTATGGATGGCTTTATTAAAAAAATTTGAGTAGGAATGACCAAAAGTTTGGGTCTTATCGAGGATTTTTAATTCGCTTGCTATTTTGGTGTCAATTTTAGTGCTGTCTGTCATATCATTGCAATGATACATGCCATTTTGCTATTTGTATTAGATCTTTTGATTAGGGAGATATTTATTAAAACAATAAGACTCAGAAAGTTAATTTTACTTTTCAGTTCTGCAGAGGAATATTTATTATCAGCTGGACATAGGATGTCACGGAAAGAATTACGACACTGTTTGAAAAATATAAACATTCTCCACGAAGAGTTTTGGGTAAGTATAATATGCTCACTCTGAGAATTGTGCACCGCACTACATATAGAACTCATTTCCCCAGAAAACACTATTTAAAAGAACGTTTTTACAGCAGAATTCACGGAAAAACAATCATTTTCATGACTGCCAATCTAAAAAAAGTGTCTTAAATCTTCCTTATCACATTTTTCATAGACTTCAGGGGAGGAGACTACTTAGCGAGCTGGTAGCACAATGAGCAGCCAAAACTGCTTCCCGGGTTTGATTCCTGCTCTGTTGGGTCACTTGTACCGATGTTGGACAGCAGTTTCCATCATCCTTTGCCTCATTATTATGTCCTCCTCGTGTCCCAACTAGCCTGCTATGTGCATAAATATGGGACATAAAGCCCCTATCATCCATCTAGCCATTATAGACTTCAAAATCAATAGTTGGTCTGGTGGTGGCATGCTAGGCTGCCAATCGCTGGGTCCAGGGCTCGAATCGAGCTTTTGCCGGGTCACCTGGGTGTTTGTTGGACGGCTGTTTCAATCATCCTTTGCCTTATTGCCATGTCCTCCTCCAGTCCTAATTAGTCTGTTAATTATGGGCGGTGGCCAAAGGCCATCCCGCCCATATTGCTGTAGTGTGAGGTTTGGTAGTCTCAGTTGTCCTCCCTATTGACGATGATTTCACTTTGCACAGGCTGCCCCAGACTTCCAGTATGAGTCAAATACATCAAATACCTTGACATCTCACCAGGTATAACTTATGAGTGACCTTGACCTACATCTGTGACCTTGGCGGCCATATTTGTGAAAAGCTTGTGTACAAGATAACTCAATTTCTATTAATCCTGGAATCATGAAACTAGCAGGGATTGTGTATGACAGCAAGACCTTGAATGAGTTCTGACATGAATGACCTTGACCTACTTCTGTGACCTTGGCGGCCATATTTGTGAATATCTTGTGTGCACGATAACTCCTCTTGTATTTACTCTAGGATCACCAAACTAACAGGGTCTATGTATCATTGTAAGACCTTGAATTAGTTTTGACACCAGTGACCTTGACCTATATCTGTGACCTTGGCAGCCATATTTTTAAATAGCTTATATACACGACAACTCCATTATTATTCTCCCTGGGACCACGAAACTCACAGGGATTTTGTATCACAGTAACACCTTGAATGAGTTGTAACATGGATGACCTTGAACCATTTCTGTGACCTTGCAGGCCATATTTGTTAAAACTTTACGTAGGCCCTACATGATGACTCACAAGCAACAGAATCTATGGCGGTGGCCGTGGATAGGAGTCGAGGTGGATAGGAGTCGGTGGTAGATAGGAGTAGGAGGTGGATAGGAGTCGGGGCGGCAGATAGGAGTCTGGGCGGCGGACAGGAGTCCTGGGCGGCTGATAGGAGTGGGGCCGGCAGATAGGAGTGGGGCCAGCGGACAGGAGTAGGGGGCATCTTGTGCACTCATTTCTAGTACACTTTGTGTCACCATCATATCATTTGCATTTATGAATATAATTACGTTTAAGTTTACTTACACTTAAACTGAAATATATACCACCATCACCTGTGCTCAGCAAAGCACTCCATGCCATAACTACCGCCCATTGCACACTTGTGTGCCTTCTAGTTGCATTAATACAGGATGTAAAGCCCCTCTGATCCTTCATAGACAACTAGGAAGAGGATGCATTCTATATTAAGCAAGGATACTTAACTCAATTTCAAATGATTGATGAGAAAACTTGTTAATTTTTTCGTTTTCTCTTTCCAGGAAATTCCTATGAACCACCCTGACAAAGTGGAGGTTGCTGGCTCAGGAACTAAAAATAGATACAGAACTATAATTCCAAGTAAGCACAATGATTATCAAGCTAAAAATCAGTCTGGTCTAATAATAGTAATATGCTATGCCATGAGTACGCATAAGACCAAGAGCAACTTATTCCCCAGAGACTAGAGTATGCAATACCATGCATATAGTATGCAGTCAGAGTCCGCGAAAAGTGCCGGTTTGCCGGTCAAAACCGGCAAAAATAGCGTGTGACCGGCAAAAATAAACTGGTTACCTGCCCAGATGTCCGATGGTTATACTGAAGGGTCATGCATTAATACAGCAAGCAAACCAATTAGCACAGGCCTTTGAAATCTCCAATGCAATTGACAAACACCAATGACTCAAATTGGTTGACTGAAGTGTCAAATGGATTGCAATTAAGCATCAGAGTGAGTGTCAATACCTCCAGTGGTCAAGATTGCAATTTGCACAGTTTCCAAATTAAGGAATTACATGTATGTTCTTACACAAGATTGAAGGTCTTGGCAGGTTGCAAGAGTTAGCAGGGGTCCTGACAGGTTTTCTACAATGTGTGGTGAATTATGCATAAACATAACATTATCATGAAAGACTGTTCAAAGACCCCAACTGATAGACTTTATTCAAATAGAAATATATACAAGCATGTCAACATGCGAGAAGTACATGTACTTATTCAGAATTACATTAGAATAGCACAGAAAGATGTTCTACTTATTTCCAGTGTGGTCCTTCCTGGTGCAATAATACCAACAAAATTTATTCCATGCCACATTTTTGAAATGTTGTGAGATTTATTATATTGTGTATTATATCATATATTTGTAATTAGGCCTATAACAAGCCTCAGCAATGAGTGGACACCATTAATATGGGAGTCAGTTTTTGTAGTACTTAAAGCGCCTTAAGAAAATTAATGAAATGGGAATTTGGGCAGGTAAAAATTCATTCGGGCAGGTAAACTTCAGCATCTACCTGCCCGAATGTCCTGTACATCAAAAGCACTTTTCGCGGACTCTGTATGCAGTAGTTTTGATTTTGTCTCAGGTTGTAAAATAACAGTGCGATGTATACACAGTGGCAAAGAAAGTTCAAACACAATTGAGAATTTCTAATAAATGATCTATCGACTTTCAGATGAACACAGCAGAGTGAAACTTGAAGAGCTGAATGAGGATCCTCTGACCACTTATATCAACGCTAATTATATCAGGGTATGTTTACATTACTTGTACATTTTTTGTTTGATTGGTAATGAATAGCTTGTACCCTCCGTTGTTATTTGACCATGATTTTATATGCTTTCTAATGCCTGGTCCTACTGGTCTTGTATCACATCGATGGAAAGCAGAATGCAAAATTTGTAAAATGCATGCTTCCAAGCTTTCGAATGCCTAGTGGTTAGCTGCTACTGCATTTGAAACAAAGATCTGCGTTAATAGATTACTGAAGTCAACTGTTATCTGAAGAGATCCAGCGATGCCACTTTTTCACTTCCGATCCAATACAGATACTGTATTTTGTTACCGATACCACCGATATCCGGTACCAAACCGATACTGATACCATTGGTTAAATATGGAGCAGTGCCTCCGATCCAATACTGATACTGCTTTTTGGTTGATGATACGAATGATACCGATACTATTATAGGAACATCCCTAGTTATCTGTAATATTCTTTCATTTCAATTGCTTGTTTATTGCAGGGTTACGCAGCAGAGCCCAGGGCTTACATTGCCACCCAGGGGCCCATGTCCCACACGGTCCTGGACTTCTGGCGAATGATCTGGCAGGAGAAGACACCTATTATAGTCATGATTACCAAATTAAAAGAAAAAAATAAGGCAAGTCAATTATATTGTGTTACATTTAATCTCTGTGAAAATCCAGTCTGTGGGAACAGCAGTTGTGTTTTTGTCAAATATTTAAGTCGTTTCTTGGGAGTCAGGAGTCACCGAGTCACCTGTTTCATTTCTGGACTCTCGACTCCACAAGAACATCCCTAGAAAAAAAAAGCCACATTTTAATGTGTCATCACCCAACATTGTTTAGATCAGAATGTCAGATTTATTTTACATGCTCCACAACGATGAACCACATTTTGTGACAGATTTGTTTGTTCTTTTGTGAATGAAAATGATGTGAATGACATGGTTTCCTACCTGCACTTCACTGGCTATTGTTGGATATTAAAATTAATCTGGTATCTTTTTAGAATACAGATAGAGTGGTAATAGTATAATTATTAAATTGAATTGAAAGTAATTGTCTTACAACCGGAGTAAAGTGTAGCTGTTGGGAGTCTCATGAACTGGAGGTTGTGAATAAATATGGAACTGAGTTAATTTGTTTGTCAAGTTGTTTAGTATTTGATTTGTTTATTAATTTGGTGTGATGGAAATAAACATTAATAAAGGATGACAATATTTTTAACAGCAGGGGTAACAAATAAACAGAAAGTGTCAATTGATGCCAGTCCCTGCTGAGATGAATAATCTGATGACATTTAAATTTTACTACATTTAGTCACTCTGATTAAGTAGTTATTTGTAGTTGCATGAAGCCAAGTGATGAGCTTCGAAAGTGCGAAAGGTGTAAGTTTGTCTTTGTATGAGAGTATAGCACCACTGCAAGTTCAGTGACTTTCGGAGAAAGTGCTAAAAACAAACTGTTTATAGTCTGTTGTCCCTGAGCTGAGAGTGGCACTTCAAACAATTCCTAAACTGCAGATGTCAGTCAACATCATTGATAAACGATGAGCTGATTACCACTCTGAAAACCAGAGAGGTCCTGGTGACACAGTCCCCGTGGGGGGGGGGGGGTACTCGGCAAAATTTTGATACGGCTGTGCGGTACGTGTTCCGAAAGTTGCACCCTATGGTCAGGTTTTCAGAACCCGATTTTCATACCCTATGGTTAGGTTATTATATAGGTCCTATAGCCTATTTTATTGACATTTAAGAGAAAAAGTCATCAGAAATTAACAATGACACCTAACACTTGAAAGTTCAATGGAAATTAGACATTGCATGATTGCAATTTCAAAGGCAAAACACCATTTTGTGATGTCCAATTGAGAAGTTTACCCAATGACCAGGCTCTCCAAGCCTAAAAAAGGGCAATTCCGTAAAGTCTGATTCACAGATTTGACACTTTAGCAGATTGTTTAGCCTTACCATTATAGCTTAGCTATTTCATTGTTATCAAGGCATGAGGGCAGGTAATAGGGGTATCAGACAAGCTATCAACCAAAGCTTCAAGTGTAACAGGAGTCGAGCTATAGATGGCAAAATATCATGGTGTCGGACGTACACCATGTGATGTACGTCCGACACCATGATATTTGCTTTGTAACTCAGCTCCTGTTACACTTGGAGCTTTTGTTGGTGGCTTGTCTGATACCCCTATAACCTGGCCTCATCCCTGTTTAACAATGAAATAACTAAGGTGTAATGGTAGGGCTACACAAGCTGCTAAAGTGTCAAATCTGTGAATCAGACTTTACGGAATTGCCCAAAAGTGACCCTATGATCTGTAGTAGACTGTAGTCGCTATTTCAGGTGCTGCTGTGACTTGAATATTTATGTTACCATAAGGAATCTGTTTGACAATATCTCCATTTCACAGCCTAAATTGCTGTAAACATGCCTTATTAATAGTATGTAAAAGTGCAGGTATTGGACCAAAGATAAATGCAAAGGTTTACACAAACAAAAAACAACCGTCATACCCAACTTTTGAAGAGGATGCAAATTTTTCGTCTTTTTAAAACATGTTTAAACCAAGCCAATTTCAATCTGCAGGCTACTAAATAAATAGAATGCCTAATGAATATCCTCATTCTTTTCTTTTCAGACAAAATGTGAAAGTTATTTACCCTTGGAGCGAGGTGTTTACGGAGATATTGAAGTTTTAGTCGGTCCCACTCTGGAACGGGATCATTATCTTCTACGGCAGCTAACTTTAAAGGTAACTCGATTTTCTAAGTGGTTGATGGCAAATCCGTAAATTTCAGCTGTAAACAGATGTTTCACGAAGCAAAATTGTCTTATGTCTTGAGCCGGCCCTGCTTGTAAGCTGCTGCCACTGAGCTTGTCTTTCGTGATTGAATATATTCTTGAAATTGTGAACCGAAAATCTTGTGACAATCGAGTTATTTATTGGTTCAAATAGGATTTGTGTCTACAATGCTTCCAAGTCCGTTGTTAGTGGTTTACCAATTTCCCCTTATTAAATTATATTCATTTTGATGCTCAATTGCCACTTAATTGTATTTTTAATTTGATTGTCAAAATACCATATATTTTCATTTGTGAGCCTGACAGTATTTTATGAATATTTTGAATTGGACGGAAGAAACATGATGCCCTCATTGAGTCCAATAATAAGTTGATATGAAATTCTTTTGCAGCACAATGATGAAGAACTACACGTCCTACATTACTGGTACACGTCGTGGCAAGACCAGCGCGCCCCCAACAAGGCCTGCCACCTGCTGGATCTCGTCAAAGAGGTGGAACACAGGCGCCACCTACCTAACTCAAGCGAAGCATTGGGGCCTGTGGTTGTTCATTGCAGGTAAAAAAAAAAAAGAAATATATTTTTATAATATGAATTTATGTTATATTTATTGCGTATTAAAGTGGTGGGACTTGTGAGATGATGGGATGGCCTATTAATTTTGATCATACATTCAGATTCTTGAATTTCTCAAGTTTGTCAATGATATTCGCTAGTTATTTCTTTATAAAATTTTGCCTACATAAAAATTTCCAATTTAGTTATTGAAGTTTGACCTGTCAGCTCACAGGATGAAATATGTTGGGGTTCTCAAGTGAAACTGATTGCGTCGATACTTTCCCCTCAGTTGAATTTATGGAGGAATATCTTCACTCTAAACCCTCTATTAAGAAAATGGCACATTTTATTATTGACTTTGTTCTTTCCAGCTAAGTTTCAGATAGATTATCATTTGCCCCTGATTCTCTTTTCCAGTGCGGGTATTGGGCGGACGGGGTGCTTCATAGCCACAAGTATAGGAATGTTACAGTTAGCGGAGGAGCGCATGGTCGATGTGTTGGGTATCATATGCAGCATGAGACTTGATAGGTAAGTCATGAGTTTTGACGTTATTATTTTTTTAAGTTGATTCATTTGAGAAACTCTGGATTTGGGAAAGTGGTTGAGGGACACCGGGACAGTCAATTCCTAAATAAAATGGCCAAGGGACAGCCAGGGGACTCAGAACCATAGAAATACATAGAACGGACATGAGGCTGTATGATGCCACCTCAAGATGAGGTCACCAAATCCGCCATATTGGAACTGCCCTGAGACATGACGTCACAATAGACTAATTGTGATGTGGCATCATGCCATTGTTATAAGTGACATCACTGTTATTGGTGACGTCATTGTTACATTGTGCCAGGATACAGGTCAGTTCCAAGATGGTGGATTTGGTTGCTTCATCTGCCAGAACCTCATGTCCGTTCTATGTATTTCTATGCTCAGAACTCCATCCAGGGCCTCATTTTAGGAGTGCCCACTGGCTTCAATACTTGATGCTAAAGTGCTCCATGAAATTTTCTCACATGTTTCGGCTGCCTCCCTGTGTTTGTTTTGTAGTTTCATAATTTATGAAAGAGGACAATAAAAAAGGAAATTAATTGCTGAATTAAGTCAAGTGAAAAATTTGAACTGAAAATCAAAATGTGATTTTCTGGAATATTTCCCTATTTTTGGCCAGTGTATGCCCTTTGAGTTATTATGTGCAGCGTTGATCTTTAAAACTGAGTTCGATCTCTTCGTTCACAATTAAATTAATTAATCCTTTTACTAGAATCCAAAAGTTCTAGTGTCTTTATGAAAACTGCTTGGTTGAATTGAACTTGACAATATCTTTGTTTGTACTTTCAGGGGAGGAATGGTACAAACTAACGAACAGTATGAATTCGTACATCAAGCACTTTGCTTGTATGAAAAGGAATTGACGGAATGGCCCCCAAGTGGGGAATGACGACAGCTCCCCTCCCCTGGTGGATGGTTTAAGAACTAACTAACTGATAATTAGCGAAAAGGAATATTTATATTATGCCAGTTCTCTCAAAAGGAACGCAATGTTGACTATATTTTAGAAGATGTATACCGCGTATATGGCTACGAAAATGTTTAAGACACGTTTGTCTTTTAACACAAGCTGTTTCGGTGGCAGACGACTTTTACGGCAGTTTGTGGAACATGTTGTTCGATGTTCGTACAAACTTGTCTTGGCAACTCAAGGGAATATTTTTATCCAAAGATTTGCAAAAAGAAAGAAAAATGAAAACAGAAAAAAACAAAGCACAATCCTGCATGAATGGTATTGCATATTGTAAATAATGTGTAATTAAATGTGTAATTAAATGTGTAATTATATGTAATTATGTAGTATATGTGTAATTATTATGTAATTATATATGTGTAATTGAACATGTAGCATATATCATAGGTTGTAAGTATTACCCTCGCATATAGCAAAACAAAAACGAATCATACAACTTTATCAAAGGATATTCGAAACTGCAGTCATAGTTATACTAATGGTCTAGTATAATTTGTATGGGCACCAACACGACAAGAGGGACCTGAAAATCTCGAGGCAAACAGCAAATTTTGATGTCCTCTCACATTAAAAGATTTCTGAGCTGTATTACTATTGCTGTTCAGATCAAGTTTTTCCAACAAACCGAAAACCAACTCATGTTAAGCAGACTACCATTATTCTATCCAAACTTTAGTCTTTGGCATTTGCCGATATGAACTTTATTATAAAGAAGTAGGAACTTCTGTCTAACTTGATTTATCTTTTCTTACTTGTAATGACACTTTTATCAATTTCATTTAGATCATTCGCGTTCACCAAATTTATATTTAATTAACTTTATCTTGAGAATATTAAACTGATATTTAAAGATATGGTATCAAGTAATTTGCGATGAAATAGCGTGAAAAATATATACATAGACAAAAGACAAGGATTTAATTCAGTTAGTAGAAATAGCTGATGCATTCATTGGAAAATGACTTGCTTTCTGGTAGCCCATATGAAATTACCAATAATACTTGCCTTTCAAGATTAAGACCCTTTGATCGTGTTGGTGCCCAATAATGTATTTGTTGTACAATGCGTGTATATATATTAGATATATTAAACGTTGCGCTGTTTAGACGTGGTATTATGCTCCGATTAACATGTAGACTGTCTGTGATAACGTGTATAGCATTTCAGTAGGAATTGGGAAGTGTATATAGAACCTTCGACCCCACCATGATGATTTTCATTTGTCAATTGTAATTTGTCAATTGTGATTTGTCAATTGTGAATCGTTAGATTGTTTAATTGCTATTCATGCCGCTATTCGTATTTTCCCTCTTGCTCAACAATGCTATTGTGCCTTTCTTTGCTGTAGACAAGCAAGATACTGTTAAAGACATCTAGAATTTACATCAAAATTTGTTTAGATTATTTGATTAGACTCTATGCCGTTAGCTACTTCATGTAATTTAATTCTTTACAGATATTGTCAAATTTGGTTTCGGCCATTTTTTAAAGCATTTGGAAAATAATGAAATTTTAATTGAGAGGTTTATGCCTGAGATTTGAATTTGATTTAAGATATTTTTGAACTCCAGCCTTCAGAAATGCTTTATAATTCCTGAAATGATGTAAATTTTTTTAACTAACCCTGTCAAAATTGACTTATCTTTAGACAATATGTTACAACTATTTTTTTTAGAGATTTTGATTGTTACTGCTTTTCAACTTGCTTAAAAAATTCATTACTCTCATATATCTTAGAGTATATTTTAACTCTCTCCCTTCAAAATTACCTTAGTTTCAAAACTTTGTTGTTCATGAAAAATATTTGAAGTACATCAAGATTATTTTGCTGATACTGCATAATGCGTATACTTTGAATTCTACGAAATTAGCAAAACTTGTGAAGTTGTGTTACTGCCGAGTGATCTATTGTTTATTTGTTGTGAAAATGTTTTGTTATTTAAGCTTCTGCTTAACGTATTTAACTTACATTTGTCCCATGCTTTTTAAAAAGCTTAAGACAATTGATTGTATTGAGATAATGTATTAACAGTTGAAGGGTTAAATATTTTTGTATGTGTTCATTTCTAGGGCATAATAATATAATGATCATTGATGATATTTAATGTGATTTAAATGCATTTGAAATTTTGAAGATGCATTTGCAGTTTTCAATCGAACATATGATCTTGAAATTACGAAATAAGATCATGAAATACAATTTAGTGCAGTTTAGCTGACTTGAACTATGACCATATTCCGAAGAAATACAATGCATATGCTTGCATTATCTTGTTTTAGCTTGACATTCAGGCTGTCAAACGTTGATGCGCTAAAACAATTTTCCCTATATCTGTTTACTTTTTAATTGCAGAAACCTTAAACAGTCCTTGAATTGCAGTAAGTGGTTCAGAAATCTGATCAGAATTTTAAGCCTGTAGCCCCCAATTATGTAAGAAATTTTATTGCTAAATTTCTGAATATGGTCATAATTTAAGTCTGTCAAATGCACTTATTTTCAGTTAACAGTTTGCTAGAAAATGTTATGGCTAATACAGCTGATACGTATATTTTATATAAATCAAAGAAATCCGGTTTTCGTAGTTTTGTCTCCAAAGTTTCCAAGTTTTTCTCGAAAGTTTTTCCCGTGAATCGTAAAACCAATCTTCAGGGATAGTCGAATTTTGACGACATCAGCAGCAAAAATTCAGGGCTTTTTTTGGTCAAATGTCTTTAAATCTTCTGTGTATGGTGTTTGTCCCTTAAAATCTAGTCAGTTCTGAAATTCAGTGAAGTTTCTTCCAGACTTCTGCACCTTGCACCAAAGATGAACTTTTTAAGAATTCCATAGCTTAAACTTACTAGTACTGTGAGATGTCACTTTCGCTTTTAGATGGTGAGTTTATGTACTGCATAATAATCTACCTTGCATTGTATGGCATCTACAATAGTTCTGCAAAAGTTTGTTAAATGCATGCAAATGTGTTTTATATATTTTGAGTGGTTTCACCCATTTGGATAGAGTGGTTTGTACAACATTTTGTCAAGTATCTTCTATAGCTACTCTATTGAAATTCTGAGATTTGATATTTTTAGGACAAATAATTCATGACCAAATTTCAGGTATGGTGCAGATTTATCTTTTAAATGTCATCTTTTAATCTTGTAGTTTTGTAGCCAATGTCCCAGTACTGTCATGTGAAGGACTGTTTTACTTTCCCAGCACAAAATAATGCAAAGAGTTGCCAATTTAATTTCTATTCCTATCTGAACAGTATCCAGCTATCAATGTAAATGCACCAGATTGCTCTATCCGATGGGGTGAACGCTTAAGATACTACCTACTCCGAAATCCGAACACTCAATCATAGAATCCTGAACTGTTGTTTTGCTAATTTAGTCCCGTGAGAATTTAGTCTAGACTTGAAGATGCACACAACATAATAATGTGGTAGTCATATGAATATTATAAATATTATAGTTTGCTTAAAGTCCGCTTAAAGTTAACGTAAAGTTATCGTAAATATGGTGAATTTAATGTTGCATAGTTTGGTGTAAACTCAGTCATATGTTTGATAAATGTTTTGTAAAACGTAAATTGTCTGTCCCACATTAGTGCCTGAAGGTTGAATTTAGCAAATTCCACCTGATACGGAGTTAGTGCTTTAAGATGGTGCAAAAAGATCACTTTAGAATCACGTTGATGTACTGTAATTAGGCAAAATGTTGTTATAAAGATAGTTTTATGAGAATGTTTGAGTGTGAATCATGTATTCCTTACTCATGTACATGTAGCGCTTTGCTGACATACGATTATGATGCGAAAAATTAATTTTCTGCAGATTAACATTATGGATCGTCTCCTTTTACGAGTCTTGTAGCTTTACTGATTCTATTCATGCATATCTATCGACTGTTTTTCTTTACATGAAGAAAGAAATTTTGTGACAGTATGCCAAGCTTGCAAAATGTTGTATGTATGTCACGTTTTAACGAGTCCTTTACACAGTCTTTATAAGTTTTGAAGTGCTTTCTGGAAGTCAGTTTTTACTGTTAATGTTTGAAAGTTTTATTAAAATTTATATACTGGTATGTCAAAGATAGTGTTATTGTAAGAAGAGACAATTTGTATTTGAGCAGTTTTAAGCCACAAGAGGTACTTTTATTACAAGCGCCACCTCTGTGTGAGTACGAGAACTACGTGATGTCAAATAGTAGTTTGTTGAATAACAGATTGTCAACTAATTCTAGTCCTCGGAAGCGTCTTGCTTCGATGGACATTTGAACATTATGCCCACGTAGTGTCTCTTCTTATGTTAAAATGTCTTTTAACAAAAATGTAGCTTCTCATCTTTTGTTAAAATGTTTGACCAAAAAATATTATTGATTCTCCTAGTATGAAATTGGTATGAAAAGCCTTTTATGATTTTAATTGTTACGTACATTGAATGTACAAAATTTGCAATCCAATTTTTTTAAACACATTTCTCTATCTGATTTTAGTGTTTATATCTTAATAGAAAAACTGACTTCTAGATAGGTGACTGCAGCAACAATCAGGAAACTAGATGCAACAAATATCTTTGGTACGTCACGCTTTCTGAAGAGATGCTAGTTTTGGGTCGTAGTCAAATAGTTTAGGGAAAAGCGCTCTAGATATTTGGAATTAGGAAATGCTATAATTGTTCACTGTTTGTATGGAAATGTCTTGTATCACGATATCAATACCATTGTGTCAAAATTTTACGGATGGCTTTTTCGAACATCCTTGAAATGAAACATTCTTTCTGACTTTTCTTATAAACTTACAAACTTCTATTTCGTAGTAAATTTGTACAATTTTAAAGTTCTCCAAAGTGTCAATTTAATTGACTCATGAATATGTATATTTCCGAATTTAAGTAGATTCCAATTAAGGTTCCAACCACATCTCTTTCTTTTATTGAGATATAACTTTTAAATCACTTTTAACTTGTCGCTTTAGCAGGCTGGTCCTGTGAGAGGGTCCTAACAACTTTTAAACTTTTCGCCTTGAGGATAAAACATGTTTCGAGTCCTATACTGTCATTTTCGTGATTATCAATTTCACTATTGGCCATTTTATTTCGCATTAACTTGTGTCAGACATATATTTATTTTGAGTAAAAATGTATTGTTTATTGTCCCGTATTTATTTTGTTTTGATCTCAAAATTGCAATTAATGCATGTGGATATTTTTTGGTGCGACTCGAGTCTTAAGTTCATCATGAGATCTGACAAATAGACAGATTTTATTCTTTTTAAAAAAAACAGCTGATTTTCAAGATAATATTACGTTACTTATTGTTTTATATGAGTATGTTGTAAAGGTTCACAAAATTGATGGTATGGCTTTCAATACAACAAGAGAGATTCGTAAATTACATCAATCAGGTCAGACAACTTTTGAATTGGAACAGAACTTAGCTGATTTTAAAAGAACGCTTTTTATAATCATCTAAACAATTGAGGGTAAAGAAAATGAAGTTTTATTTATGTGTGTTAGAAATTTGTCTTAATATTTTTAAAAACGTTTTGCAACTCTGCACCAACATCAAATTATTTGAATAATTATCTATATTATTCGTTTTGAAATGCCATTTCATACCGTTCATCAACATACTATATATGCCCTATTAGACATGCACTACCAAATAAATGTGTACCCCCCTACCTCTTGAACTGAATCATGCCTAAAAAAGCCTTTCAAGTTACATCTTTTCAGGGCATTTGATTATTAAAAGATTTTTTCATGACCGCAAAGCTGGAAAAAAGAGCAGCATTTAGCAACCACAGCTTACACAAATTTGCTCTGTGTCTTTTTGGGGGTATCAAGTCAAGCTGTAGACATGCCAACTGGTAGACAACAAATTAGTAAGCAACCAACTGGCAGACACCTGTTAGTAGACAACCAACTGGCAGACAACCAACTGGCAGACAACCAACTGGTAGACAACCAACTGGTAGGCAACCAACTAGTAGGCAACCAACTAGTAGACAACCAACTAGTAGACAACCAACTGAAAATGCTGTGTCTACGACTTGGGAGGGAGATGGATAGCTCTTAAATGTGTCTACTACTTGGTGTGTCTACGATTTGGCATGCTTACGACTTGTCTTATATTCCTGTCTGGGGTATGATGACTTTGATGGAAGGAAATTTAATCCACTCACATCAAAGTGACTGCTTTCATGCAGTGGGCGTCTATTAAGGCATATACGGTATATAAACTAAAAAGCACAAAGTAACTAACACTTATCACTCACGCGAGTGTCACATATCATTTCGTATATATATGAATATTCAGGGTATGACATGTGTCTCGATCTATATTGTTTTCGTATTTTTCATACGTCCAAATGTCGAAAAATGAAAGGGTATGAAAAAGAAAAGGTATTTTTAAAGTATGAATTTATTTAGCGACAAATTGTTTAATAATTTCTCCAATATTATTCCAAAATTATTACAGATTTTATTTTAAGAAACAAGGGAAAATTTTAAAAATTTTGGTTTAGTTTTCTTAAATATTTTGGCAGATGAATATAACTTTATTCATGCTACTTTTAGCATGAGTCATAAATAACCTTTTTGTTAAATTTTAGGTATTTTTTTACCTTTAAATGACTTGGATATATATAAATCAGAGAAAAATTCAACAATATGTCTATGTGTAACTTATTTTGTTGATGTTTCTTGTTTTGCGATGCATAATTATTTCGGAGAGAATTGAGTTTCGTCTTTGGTTTCGTAAATTGTTAATGTATTCAATTGTATTCAATTGTATAATTTGTATTGTGAACGACAATAAATCAAACATTATTATTTTGTTATTGTTATCAGGTTAATGGAATACTACATATATGACTATTGTTCAATATTATTTTTCCATACGACTGGTTTAAGATATAATTGGTGAAATATGTGGTTTATCGTGACATGAATTCGATGAGATATGAAATTGTGGAATGATCTGTGGAGGACAAAAATTGTCCTTTTAGAAAATTGAGAAATAAAACAGAAAGAATCAATTATATGTGTTAGTTTTATGAAATTCAGCATTTACTCGACGATTTTTGTATGGCTGAAGAAAACTTAGCAAAAGGTTTGAAACTTTCCCTGCGGCTTACCCTGCAGTCTCTGAAGGACAAGACTTGTTAGAGAAAGATTAATTTGTGAGAGGGTACGTATGCTTGGCATTTGAGTTACCCGAAATAAG
The DNA here is from genome assembly GCA_026936325.1 of Platynereis dumerilii. NCBI lineage: Eukaryota > Metazoa > Annelida > Polychaeta > Phyllodocida > Nereididae > Platynereis > Platynereis dumerilii. The sequence continues at coordinate 24,111,771 of JAPTHN010000010.1, read as the reverse complement.
CCCCTTTTTGTCCTGGCCCCTTCCTGTCCTGATCAGCTTACCAAGTACATAAATGCAGAATGTAAAGCCCCAATCATCCATCCATCCAGCCACCTGAATAGAGCCTTTTCGAAATGATGTAGTCCCAAAATCTCTTTAAAATTCAGTCATTGGACATAAAAGTATGCTGTCACTTTGCTGTGACACGCTCCTCACTGAGAAGACTTAAGATTTCCATTCTTTTGTCCTTCACAGTTGTTTTTCATGATTATTGATCCGGACAATTAATATCCTGCTCAATGGATGATTTGAACTTACGTCCTGTATTTATGGGTTGACACAATCTGAAGCTTGCTTTCTGTGAAAATAACTAGGATTCTTTGCTGGGTCATAACGTTTCTGCCTTAGACCAAATTTCTCCAGTTGTTTCAAATAGAAAAGTCTGCAAATCTAAGACCAATTCTACAAATGGTACCAGGTACCTCAAGCGCTATTAATGTACCAATTACATTATTCAATGTTTCACAGTTTATGAAACTAGATCTTTGTCCTAATTGATTATACAATGAACTGATTGAGTTAAGTTACTGAACTGAACTGCTAGATTAAAGACAAAAAACAAATCAAATATGGTAAGGGGATTCCCACAGGCACATTGCTATCTCTCTTATCTGTTTATGAATCGCTTGACCATGCAAGGACTTTTATCTCATAGCTCAAGCCCTACCTCTTAGGCTATCTTGTAGTATAAGAAGGTCTTATCTGAATGACCCAAATACTTTATCTTTGAACATTGAACATATGGGATTTTACACAAAGGTGTTGCGGAATCGAGCTACCTCAGGAATATTTCAATATTTTGAGCGTCAAATCTTCCGTTTGTCTACGAAAATGTAATTCTCTCATTCGGATTACCCTGTGGTTATTTTGCGGATTCATTTGTTCATGTAATGGTCACTAAAACAAAATGGTAAGAGACATTTTATATTGTTTAATTTGTGAATTTCAAACAAGGTCACTTCAATGTTTGTGTGCCTATCAGTGTATGTCCTCTGGAAAGTCCCTATTTGCAATTCAGTGAAGTATTTATAAATATTTCAGTCATTATGTAATGTTTACTTCAAGATGTTCATTTGTTTATTTTGTGGTATTTTCTAAATTATTTTTGACTTATAAATAAATAGTATAACCTAACCTAATCTATTGAAATAAAGATTGAGTGTGATTTAATGTTGTGGTACTGACAGACATTGTCTTGAACTCATGGCCTTTTAAAGATTATCTGATATTATGTCCATTGTTAAAACAACGACTGTAGCCCAAAAGAAGATTTATACCTGATATTTGGTATTTACAGCATGGTCATGAACTTTTTGAAATAGTGAAAAAAAAGTAATGTTATTCTAATTGCAATTTTTATGACGGAGACTTATTTTGAATGGGACATCTGACACAATTATTTCTGTTAATTTCTTTTGATAATTATCAAATTGCTTTATAATAGATTTTGTCATTTATTTTTTTCATTCCTTTGCAGGATCCATCTCCAGGGAGCACCCTAACTCCACCTGATGGCGGAGGCGCGTCAGACTTTGAGAAATTTGGCCTTCCCATTCTCTTGCTCTTTATAGTCGTGTAAGTATTTATATTTTTGATAATGGCTAAATCTGTTTATAAATGTTTATACATCTAACGGTTGCAAAAGTAAAAAATGTACATGTTCATTATTATGTTACCTGAAGTAATTATATAAGGTCACTTCACTGAAATGAAGTGATTGAAATCTTGTATTTAGTTGCTTTGCTGTTTAGTTGGACATACTAATATCCGTTTGATAATTAAATACATTATGAAATATCTGTAAATATTAATTTTGCATACAATTTGGTCCCGATAAGGACCCTCTCTATGAAAAGGACCCTCACACCTCTCTTTAATTAGGATCCTCTCTCCTCTCTGAAATGAGAACCCTCACCCCTCTCTATAATGAGGACCCTCTGTCCTCTCTAAAATGAGAAGTTGAGAACCCTCACCCCTCTCTAAAATTAGAAACCCTACCCTTTCTCTGAAATGAAAATGCTCACCCCTCCCTAAAATGAGAACCCTTTCAATGATGAAGTTCCTCACCCCTCTCCAAGACTCTAAGATAAGATGGACCCTCACCCCTCTCTAGGATAAGGACACCATCCCTCTCTAAAATGAGGGCCCTGTGTGTGATGAAGGCCATTACCCCTCTCTGACATGATATGAGGACCATCTCTAAGATGAGGACCCTTGTGGCCTTGTCCCTCTCTAAAATGAGGACCCTCTCTATGATGAGGACCCACACCCCTGTCAAAGATAAGGACCTTCACCCCTCTCTATAATGAGGACACCATCCCTCTCTAAAAGGACCCTCTCTTTTAAATGAGGACTCTCACCTCTGTCTGAAATGAGGACCTTCTCTATGATGAGGACCCTCAACTCTTTCTATGATGAGTGCTACCCTATTTTGTTAAGAAATATGATGTTATTTCAATTCTGAAATTGTTCTCTTTTTTACAGACTAATATTTTTCTCGGTCCACGCTGCCATCACCTGGTTACCAGAATGCGAATGGTGGAAAAAGTTGACGAAAAATTACACAAATGTAGACGATGACAAGGCGACCTTCTTGCAGAGGAGAAAGGTAGGTTTTGGAAAAAAATTATTGCATTGAGTACTTCACTGCTAGCTAATTTTGTTTGACAAAGAATATTAATTTTGTAGGCTTTATCCCCTTCCCCTCCTCCATGATCCACCTGTGGAAAATATGTCACAGATTATTTTGTGAAGGATACAAATAAGGATATATATATTATAGGCCAAAGCAGACTTATGTCAATAGAGGTGGCATAATAAAAACATCAGATTTATAAAAGGGCTTAATACACAGTTATTATTGTTAGCCATACTGTCATTTTATCAGTCTTGTTTACTGTTACCAAACCTTTGCTGTTACTTAGTGATATTTACACACCTTTTACGAATTGATTTTTGCTTTAATGTGCCATAAAATCCCATGTTTTTGAGATAAGAAGCAGATAAAGTTGAGGTGAACCAACTGGAAGAATTTCATATCAGTAAGTGCGCTAACAGAATATGTGTGCTCTCGTCATAAATCAGATATAAAACATGGTTGATGTCATACTAAGATATCGAGATGTTGAGATGCAATAAAATATTGAAGGTTTCCAACTTGAAGTGGGCTGACGTATTGAAAGAGTCGTATGTCTACACTGTACATTAAACTTCGCATTGTTGGGCTACAATAACCCACTGTGGAACATAGATCAGCAGAGTTACTGGACTATGTGGAACACAGATTTTAAAGTACCGCCCCCTATAGTATGGGAAATGTACTAGGCCAGGGTTTCTCTGTGCATTTTGGAAATAGTCTGAAATTAAAATTAATTTATAGACCTGTTCACAGTGGCCTAAAAATTGGCCCCAGATAATACTTTTGTTTAATTTAAAACACTCTTACTTTTCTTTATGTATTTCGCAATTCCTAAATCTTAATCTGCAGTCAAGAAAGTTTAAAAAATATTAAGCCAATTTGACGGAAGCTCTAGCTCTTATCAGAAAATTTAAGCATCAATGCTTGCATTACCTATGTGTACATTGTAGATAATGTTTTCTGGCTGTGTGCCATTAATTGCTGCCAAATGAGTGTCATTTTGCATTCTGAAATAAAAGATTAGTGTTTGCTTCATTCATTCCATTAGTATTTAATTTGTAATTTGTTTTTCAGGGGTCACTTCGCCGAAAGTTGAAGGGCTTCAAAAACACCTCAATCGCCCGAGGAAACGACGGCCGAGGTGGTCTGTCAACAGGAGAGATCAGCATCAGTGATTTCGACCAAGTCTACACGAGAAGCAGAACAGATTTAAACAATTTGGAAACTGCTTCTACTGGATCAAAAGCTCCGTCAAAATCCAGTATAGAAGATAACGAACAACCTCTGAATGTCGCGAAATTTCAGAATCAAGCGTTCGAGAATGACCCTGAGGATCAAGAAGAGAGACCGATAATGAGGGATAAAATTGTCAACAAGACGCTGGAGAGATATCGTCACTCTGCGGAGTTCTACAGCCAGTTTTCGCTTGTCCCTCTCGAGCAAAATGAAGGTAATAATGCGAGCGTAGAAAGCATTAACGCAACAGTCCATTCCTCAATGGAGATGTTAAAGGAAGGACAAGCTCCCAAAGCTCCTCATCGCAAGAAGTACAGGTCGCAAGACAACTTAAATCACTCCCAAAAGTACGACCCATCCCAGCAAAGACCTCGACCCTTAGCTGTTTCAATGAACAACCTACACGCCTCGACTTCAATGTCATTTAGCGACCTTCGCCAACGGGAGTATGACAACGACTCCAGAGATACGTACAAGGACCGTTATGATAATTCTGACAATTACAATAACAAAATGCAATCAAAAAGATCACTCGCTAAATCAGTCGATGATGTTCGTAGAACTTACGGAGGCTTGAGCGCTCACCAAAGTGCCGATCATGTCAACAAGACTTATGGAGGTAGTACCAATCACCTTGCCGACAGAAGTTATGACAAATATTCGCAAAATCGCCAGAAACCGGGTTATAACATTGCAAAATCAGTTGAAGATGTCCGAAAAGTTAGCCAAAATGGATATAACGGTTATGACCATCACAACAGAAGTGGACACAATGATTATGCGAGTGATTTGCAAGTTCACAAGAACACAGCTCGGTCTGTAAGCGACCTGAGGCCAGCAAATGACCCAAGAAGGTCAGAAATGAATGCCAACAGAGGTGGATATGATTTCAGAAAATCAGAAAATGACGTCAGAAGGTCAGAAAATGATTACAAGAGGTCAGAATATGACATGAGAAGGTCAGAAAATGATGTTCGAAGGCCGGAAGATTACCGTAGACCAGAAAGGGATTACCGAAAGTCAGAAAATGACCTCAGAAATGATAGACAATATTCAGTGGGGTCGTTGCCCAGTTCGGCAAGCAGCAGTTACACATCCCTCGATTCCAGGTCCTACAATGGGAGTCGACAGTCTCTGGATTCTAACGGGCAACCAAACAGACCTCCGAGAGGAGGTACCTCTTACGCCAAACCAAGGGCGTCCAAGAGGGGTAAAAGAAAGGCCCCAGTTCCCAATGGAATGCCTGATATTCCAGAGCAGCACAATGGCGCACCCTACAGGCAAAATAACTCATCAAACGACGCTGCAGTCTTGCCAACGTCCCACATCGATTACGCTACACCCTCTTATAGAGGAGTGGACGTGTTTAATCAAGGCAGTGCCAAAGTTTAAAAGTTCTGTTCATTTTGTACATCTGTTAATTTTATTATTTTGTATACTGCGGAAGGACTGTTGAATTTTTATACAAGAAGTTGTGATATTTATGCATTTTAAAATTGTATTATATTTGTATATGTATGTAGCTTGCACTATAGTTAATTAATTTGCAGCCAAGAATGATGTCAATCATTTATAGGCCGAATCCTGTCATAATAAGGAATTCAAGCCGCAGAATTGAGATTGACGATCCAATTGAACTTTTTTCAAAGATATGGAATTACTGTGAACACCAAAGACTGATTTAGCCATGTGGATTGAATTGCCTTATCAGACTGGTCCGACATTAACTTTTGGATTGCTGAAATATCGGACAATTTTGTCTCGGGACTTGCAAGGCAGTCAGTCTATTTTTTCAAGACTAAAGAAGGTCCGAATCAACTAATTTGATTGTTGCATATTGTTTCTGATCAAGCATGAAACATTTTGTAATAAAATATGTAAATATTATGCACAAATCAAAAATGTCAATATTGTGGCTGATTATAATTGTATACCCTAAACACAACAAGGTAGATAGATAGACATGGTAACGGCAGCCCTCTTAGCATGATTAGGTCAAATTGTCATTCTCGGCGGTTGATTGAGATGAGACAGCGAGAGTCCACATTTTACAGATTGGCCTATTTAACGTCCTCCATGAAATTAAATTCGACCAACAACATAGCATTGAGCCTCACAATTCCTTCAAGAGCAAATGTCAGCATTAAAGAGAAAGATCCCTGATGTGCAACATCTCATGAATCAGCCCAAAATAGACGAGTGAAAACCAAAGACAGCCATGTTTTGAAATGTCCTTTTTATTAGGACTAAGTCTTTCATCATACAAACAACATACAAGATTGAAAAATAGGTGGTTTTCATAATTTAACAAAGAGGATGAAGTAACATCGTTTTGCGCTCCCAGAGTCACCACAAAGTAACGTCAAAATAATCATATCAGTCTCTCCGTTCATTAAATTCAATTCTCACTCTCAAATATGTCACTTATAAATGGAATTCATTTATATCTTCAAATGGCATTTTTAACATTGTTAACACATTTTTTTCTTTCCATATTTTCACAGCATTGTCATTTTCACTTTTCAACAAGAAAACAGCGCAGTTACAGTCAAACCACAATATGATCAATTCTTAGCTAGACGATACAAAAAACAACGTGAGCAATAAGATCTACAAGCCCACATCAATATATAAATAAAACAAGTCTGTATAATTATGATACATATACAATTGGGAATGTGCGAAAACACCAGTGCGGGAAGCTTAAATAACTTGTAATTGCGGCTGGGTGCCACTTATAATTATGTCGGCGTAGCAAAGAACCACAATATGGACTTGTAAGCAATTGTTTTTCAGAATTTTTTTTTTATAATTCATTATAAGAATATGAAATTCATTATGTCAATCATTTCAAAATATATAAATAAAACTTATTGTCTCAACAAAAACTTCAGTTAAATGGTCAATATTTTTAACTGCATCCTTGCAAGTTGTATCAACTTTCCGATTCATCCAGAAAATTGGGTCTTAGCTACACTTTTTAAACCGGAAACAACACAAAATGTACAAGACTGCAACACAATGTATTTTACAATCATATATATACACAATATACTGCGTCTAGTGTATTAACAAAAGTCTGGCATAATCAATTGATTTAATTATAAGTCCGATTGTCAATCACTGTAGCATTGCTTGACCACAAGAAATAAGCATAGATAAGTTAAAGGTTTTTATTAATCATTCAAGTTTGAGGAAAGATATGCACACGCCTAGGTGCACACGTCTGAACAATTTGTCTGCAAATTTATGCACAAAACAGAGTCTGCAAGTTTTGTGTTTATCATGTAGATTATTTATCTGACAAGGTGTCAAGATGAGCACAAGCTTTATTAATAAGTACATTTACACCTGCTTTTCAGTCATATGTTTATTTTTCCGTCTGTCAACAGAATCATTTTGTATCGCAGTGGGAAAGCATTCTAAGAAAACTTTCTCCTCCGAAAGTGCCTGATACATAAAATGTCTTTTCTCAAATTAAGTACAGGCCTTCAGATATGTCGTACATGTAGAATGAATAAAACTTGCGAAACAGGACTTCATGATTTCCTTTGTATCATTACTGACAGTGACACAGACCAGAAAAGACAACTTCGTACTATAAGTATTTTTTGACAAATTTGTTGCAATATTAAATCATACACTGTTGGTGGAATGGATCAGAAGACTAGAAAGTTCTAGAAGTTCAATCTGATAGCACTGAATAAACTTGACTAGTTATTAAGTCACAGAAACTACAATCAACACATCTCTTTACTTGCCCATTTCTGCATTAATCTATCATTTCAATCTCATATCATAGAAATTATGGATGGCAGACAAACATTACAAGAAAACATTATAATCAAGAAATCATGTCATAAAACAGTGCACTAATGAATCTACTAGTACTGATAAATTTCACATAAGTCCAGCAACATGAACTGACTTGTGCATCTAAGGAGGTTACGCAAAAATGTTTTCAAAATTTACGATTTATTATCCAACCACACGACGTCACTCAAAAAGAACCACAAGTTCACAGATATTGCTTTTATGTAAGTGAATAGGTGTAAATAGTGTAGGGCAGAATTCACACACTCTATATTTGTATCATACACCAGTGGTATTACACCACATTTCCATTCAAATAATTGCATGTATAATATTTGAAGAAATAAGTTCTTGCAATGGTTGTATATTCAAAGATAGCTAAAATAATTAATAGATACAGTGTACTTGTATTTTTAACCAGATGATGCCAAGTGAACTCAATGGTCATGAAATGAAAATAATCGCCCGTAGCATGAACAGCATGGCTACTACTCAATATTTCTGATAAATTAATACAATATCAGAATTATTAATAACATGTGAAGCACGCAATGACCATTTTAAAACATAGATAGCATCAGTAGTACGCATCAGCGGCAACATTTATACATACAACCTTCAACCGACAGAAACACCATAACGTTTGCCTACTCTAACAAATCAACATTTATCATCATCGGGGAGACGACAATTATTTCAAGTACTCAGTTTAGTTAAAGCTTATGTTTAGCATCCACGTAATTAAATGATAACGATCATTGATGAATCTTGACGTCCTGTTTGTTTTGTTGACCAGAGTTAATATTTGGAATTGGTGTGTGAAGCACTGCATGTGTCAAGATCAAGGAAAGTTTAGATAACGTATGCGTCACTGCACATATCAGATATCACTCAAATATCAGATATCAATTATTCTGTACAGAACTTCAGATTAACTCATTACAATTTCATTAGCTGCCTCAGTGGTAATGATGTTCAACTTTACAAGATGTTAAGCCTCTCGCTCTCTCAATCCTGACACATGTTGCAATCAGAACTTCCAGTTAAAGAAGATAGCCAAAAAATTGCAGAAATTTCAAGATTTCTGAGATTAAATCTGGTCCAATCAATTTCAAGACAAAATTCAGAAATAAATTTTGTGATTGTCAAACATTGAAAACAATGCAACATTGAAGTCATGTCGAATCGCTTCTTAGTTTTGATAAATCAGCACACATGAAGACTGCACTTTAACATTTCTCTGGTTCAATTTGGATGCTATCTCATTTTAATTAGACTTTATGTTGACAGATCGATTGCGTTTAAATACAAGAAGGTTAAATTGGCCCCTCATTAAAAATTCATGTCATGAGCACCTTGAGAAATAGTGTTTTTAATAGCAGTGGTGTGCGAAGAGTTTATTTTTCAAAGTTGCCAGGCAAGTCATCATCTAACAAGGTGAAAAGCAACTTACCAATTCACTTACCGTGTAATGAAATGTCAGAATTTGGTAACAAATTTGCCCGAGTGAGCAAAACATACACGGTACACATACAGAGTTGGAATTTATCTGAAGTGGTTCTTTATTATCAAATATAATATTGGGACCATTTAACAATTACAATTGAATTCCTGACCACAAACGATTCAAATATTCAAAATAAAATTATACAAATCACCACACTGATCTGCAGTTCATTATAGGAAGATAGGAGGAAATTTTGCTGAAGAAGAATAAGAAATTTATATGAAATATTTAAATTATGTTAGGAATTTCTATATCATTTCAACTCATGACACACCACTGCTTATATAACATCATACACAAGTCAAGAAATAGGCCTTCACATGAATGAGACACAAACTTTAATAATGGCAAGTTATTAAATTTAATTTTTTCACTTGCCAAATATACTACAATGTATTACCTTCAATTATAAATTAGTTTTTTTTTTGTGAAAAGAAAAAAATTTAAATTTTCACAAATGGATTTTTAAATAATTTGTAAAAGCGATATGGAAAATAACTACAAGATTTCAACAAACTGATTCAAAACAGGACAACAACAAATATCTACCAACAAACAATTATTCTCTAACAAATAATGCGGATTAACGCCACACAAAGAGCAAAGTCAGATTGCTTTCTAATCTCAACTGGAAATATATGCGACATATAACTAGCTCCAACAAAGCCATGTAACAAGCAATGTACCATAAGTTGCTCAAGAAATGATTTTAAATTTTACACGCTAATAATTTATGAAAATTATTTGAAAAACAATGACCTCAAATTGGCATAAGAAATTGAGTTTTAGCCCGAACTTTCTTTCTCTAATCAAAATGCTTTCTCTAATAATCCAAATACTTTCAGATTGTTTTTCTAGATGAGAAAGAAACTTCTAAAACAGCAAAAAGATGCCAGTTTTGTTATTTTGAAGGAAGGTTAAGCTACATCAAATTATGTTATATAAATGAAGATTGTGTGCTTGCTCAATCATAATCAAGGAACCACAATATCGAATAACGGCTATCAGCTCTATAGAAAATGCATATTAAATAGTATATACACCCATTTACACTGCATCGCTCAAAGTCACTAGCTTTTATCGTCTCGTAAAGAATTTTTACACATCTTTCATTCAACTTGAATACATAAATCGCAAGTATACAACAACACGTAAGAAGACTTAATAGAGAATGCTTGAAAGGAATGGCGTAGTTGCCGTTGGTGATACCCAACAGATGTCGCCACTGCCATAGCACTTCCTAGTGGTAAAACTTGGAAACATTTCCCTGAGTGAAGTTCATAAATATATCTTCTTGGGCAAAAGGATTTGAGCTGACACGGTTTGTTCAACACATTAGTCTGGGTCGTAAACAGTCATGAACAGGCCCCAGGAAAATACAAGACAACTTCAGCGTCTGACTTGGTATAATCAATCATAATAATACAAGTTCTACGGCTTACGCACATACAAAATATACAAAGTCAAAAGTATATAACCAATGACTCTATTCTTGCAACCAATCCAACTTTTAATGATTAGTTAAAATAATCTATCAAATTGCAAATCTGCAAAATAGATTTAATGTGTAAACAATTTGTGAACCTTCAGATGCAATACAATCGAAATGCAACGATGCATTTCTAAATTTTTTAAGTTGCGTAGCGATGATATAACTAGGATATTAAGAGACGCTAAGTCATTGCTCATTATAAGATACTAAACAAATGCAGAAGCCACAATCATTGTGATTAGCATATTAAATCAAACGGGAAACATCAATCAATCAATATATATTTCAGTAACACCTAGCTAGAATGACTCAATGATGCATAGAAAAAGACTTGTAGCTTAACACGAGAAGCATGACGCGAGTTTGATGTATAAACGAGAGTATGTATGAACCAAAGCGTGTATATGAACTGAAGAGTAAGTCTTGACTTGAACAGCCGTCAATTGAAGTTGCCACCTGGGTCAGAAGAAAGAAATTGTTGCGTTACCATGGCAAAGGTTCACGGCAACCGTGCATGGCAACCATTGCTATGAAGACGCAGAGTGTTGACAGAGTCCAGTTATGTTGACATGGAAACCCTCGCAAGGTGGCAGCAGCTGTAGTGGTCGTCAAGCGAACTAATTTTGTAGCTGTCGTTATTGACTTTTAATAGTTTGTAGCACAAAACAGTTGCCATGACGACGCTATGAGAGAGAGGCTCAAGTGGACTGAAAGAACTTGACAAAAGTCTTCAAACGATCGACCGAGTGTTGCAGGGTTTTGCTGTTCATGCTTAGATCCGTCTGCTGGTTGATATGATTCTGAAAACAGATAAGAACAAATTCAGAACTGAACTAAAAAGCAGAATTTAACAGAATCTTTATTTACTTTTAGTTATTGGAAATCTATAATTTAGCTAAAACTTTCAGGTTATTAATTAAAAGAAGATGACTTAAACTTTTAGGAACAGAAACTATAGCCACTTTTTTTTCTCAAGGTCTGAAGTACACTTATTTTCTTGCCGAACTAAGAGAAACTTCCTACTTTTAGCAACACAAAGCATCCAAGTCTCAGATACTTATCACGGTTTATGAATTTTTGAATGGCCCTTGAATCTGATAATGTTCCTTTATTTTCTGTTTGTAATTATCACACTTGTTTAAAATAGCTAGGTTAAACGCCTCACAGCTTCATGATCTTAATTTTTACTTGTGGACCAGGCATAAAATTTAATCTTTTAATACAACTTCATCATATCTTTTTTTAAGAAGGTTTATGATAAGTGAATTGAAAAGGCTTACCAAAGCATGGGACTTACCAGTTGACTTACCATAATGACTTGGCTGAGCTGTTTGGCCTTCTTCTCGAGCAATTCTTTCTCTCCGGCCAACTCTTGGCATTTCCTCTCCAGTTTCTTCTTCTCTTCTTCTTTGGCTGAAAAAGTTTCAATAATAAATAAGTAAAATGTCCGTTGCGTGCACATTTCTGTTGAACATACATGCCAGATTGAATTTTGTTCTACCCTTGAATGCAATTTCTAATTTTCTTCCTGTTAGTAATTTCTTGCAGTTGAATTTATAAAGATTCCAACAGAACAAAGAAATTATTTTCCAAACAATTTTTTTGCACAGTTCTGACACCATTAACATCTGTCTTTGAAACGATAACCTTTTAAATAGTGGGATATTTTAACATTATTTTTTAATTGTCTGGAAATTCACATTTTTTCAAGTCCTACTTCCAGGAAGTTAAAAACATTATACAAGAGCAAACAGTTAACTTCAAGGAAGGAATGAGTTAGCTATAATTTTTAAATTAGATTTCTCTCAATAGACCATTCATGAAATATCAGAGCTTGAAGTGCACATAGTTCTTCACTACAGGTAACTTCACCACCTATATATTATATATCCATATAACTCACCAGTCTTGGCAGTTAGATAGGAATGTATGAGAGCCACATTGTCCTTCAATGGATTTTCTGAGGTCGGCGAGGTTTTGATGGCCTGAAATTGAAACAAGACAATCAAAATATGGCATCATAAGTTGTCACTTGTGGAAATGTTATGTTCTGCAAGGTTACATAGATAGATACGGTAAGTGCAGCCCTCTAAGTCCAGTTCTAGGCACTCATGAGAGTTGATTGATGAGATTGAGAGAGCAGGAGTCCTCAACATGACACACATTTACCGCATGAGAGGGATCTTGTACTTACTAAGTACAGAAACTAATACAAGGGGCCGCCAATTTAACATCTCATCCAAACGATATCCATTAACCTAATTATAGTCGCAACATACTTCATTTATGTATAGCAAAAGGGTTTCATTTTGGCTCGATTTTAAAGGAAGAAAAGAGAGGAAACTTACGCTAGTTAGAGCGGATATGCATACGACACACTTGGGACAGCTCCAGAGGCCCTGGGGGACGGCTGTCAGGGGGGGATCCAAGCAGGGCAGGTGGTAGACAAGACTGCAGGTATCGCACATGAGCAACTCTCCACTACGGAAGCACACTGCGCAGTAATCCTCGTGGATATCACTCTGTAATTCAACGAGGGAGAATGAAGATTGTAGAATAATTTGTCACAGGAAGAATCGTGAAATATAACAGGAAATATCGTGAAATTAATTCATTACAGATGAAGTCACAACGAACAACATTCTAATGTTGTGTTTTTGTGTAAAACAAGTCCATTTACAATCAATGATTCTTTTCAAATAAATTTAAAACAGATTGAGCGATCTTATTATTTTTTGAAAACTATTTTTCAAAATTCCAAAACATAAATGACAGGAGAATGATGAATAATTTGTGAACAGAAAATGCATCATTCCATGCCAGACATTAAATTACTATTATTAATCAGTAAGCAAGCACAATAATTAAATGATGTGATAAATATAAACTACAACTACTAAGCTAAGGAAATATATATTAAACAAGCCACACATTAAGCCTAACTAAGCAGACAGCAAAGCCACTCTTACCACAAGCCATAAATAAAATTACCATAGACACGTACAGTCAGTGTAGAAATAAATAAAGGACCCATGCAAATTTTAGTATTAAAAGCACCACAGCAAAATCAACATGAAAAAAGTCTCCCAGATACAGAATAACAAGGAAATCAAGCAAATTCAGTCTTTCTTAAGACTCTGTCAAGAGACCATGTTGAAGTGGACTGAAACTTGTACAAGGGTTGAAGAACAACAGACATCACCAATTTTCAGTCATTTGAGATGTCTTTCGCAGTGAATTGGGAAGCATCATTTTGATTCAGACAGACGTTAAAAGCTCAAAATGGACCAAAGTTGTAATTTTGGGGATGACAATTACAAGTTTAAATAGGAGTGATTCACAATACCAATCTGAGCTGTCATCTGGCAATCATTGATGCTTTTCATGCAATTTGTAGCAATTCAAATCTTCTAAGAAAAGCCAATTGTATCAGTCATATTATATAGCAGGTGTGAGAAGTTATGTGTTAGACTCCTGGCAGTCTGTTGGGTTATAATACCTAAAGTTGTGAGGTATTGAATATTCCTAAGTATTAGTTCTATAGTACAGTTCCGAAGTGCCCATATTAAAGTTTGATCTATTAATTAATCTATTGAAGCAAACACAAGCCTCTCAATCATTCTGACACCAAGATTAAACCAACACACACACATATCTTAGCTGATGTCCGTTTCTTATTGCTAGAAAGAATGAGAGGCCCGTGCGCACAAGTCACCGAAACCTTTTTGTGCAGTTAGAAGTTAGTTCAATCCAAGCATTATATTAACTGCTAAAATGCCATTCCAGTCTCATTCACCACAAACCTTATAACATAACCCTACATATCACATAACCTTGCATAACTTACATTAAACTCCTCCCCCATGACCTGGCACGCAAGATCGTCATGGGGGGTAACCCCGTTTTTTGGAAAAGTCATGTGAAATGAGGCATCTACCGGTGAATTAGAACCGCTACTTAACGTAGTATCCAGTCTCAACTCGGGGTTTTTAGGCGGCCGACCTGATGTAATGCAATGAAATTAAATTTAGATATCTATGTAATGATGATGAAGACTCCTGTATAAATGTATTATAAATGTCTTATTACTACCAGACCATAGATTATCTCACAATTGACATATTCTTGTCAAGTTGATGGTTTACAAGTTTTGGCATTAATTCATGACATAAACTAATGATACCATAAAAATTTTGTCAGACACAAATTAATAATTACGAGATATTTTTGATTCTTGAACTGTACAACATTGATAAAATTTGGAAAATATGTTGAATGAAATCAGAGATGAGAAGAATATTATCTCATCAATCAAGGAAAGTACTAAATTATTGTGATACTTATAATTAGCACATTTCAATTAAGGAACTGATTCTGAATTTGCAAAGAGGCGCAGGACACAATTAAGTTACAAGAAGTATGATTATATTCTTTAATCATTTAGAAGTAATTGTGTTCTTTGATCTATTCACCTCTTTTCTTGGGTACGCCCGAGAGGACATTATGATACGAGATTTTCTTTTGCTGAAAAGAAATTCGAGTTACAACCTTTTCTTTTTGCGACCCTAAGACAAAGTTCTATTAATACCATATAGGCCTATATGTTGTAAATTCTTATACATAAACGTCCAATCTTCTATTTCAAAACCCAATGTACCATGGTATAGTGAACAAGGTCGGAAAAATCATTGTGTTTCTACTTTACAACACAAAACCCTGCAGATAGAAATATACCAATTTATACAACACAAACAATATCGACAACATAAAATTGAAGAATTAGGCAAAAACTAAATACTACAACAACAGCAACATACAAACAAAAAATTTGATAAAGAATTTAATTTAGATTTTTCGCAAATGATCAAAATTCAGCACAAGACAAGCTATGACATGTATAATTTATAACCAACCATTGATACAACATAGATAGGAAATGAAGACAGAAACATTGAAATTGCAGAGACATACCTCTGGTTCAAAATTGCCATAACTAAACTGAGGATTAGCCGTACTCCTTCTTTTCCGTTCTGATCTTTTACTTTGGATTTCTGAAATAAATAATAGCATAATATACTTTACAATGCATTTTACATTGATGGATGGATGATTGGAGCTTTATGTCCTGTCCTGTATTTAGGCACTTGGTAGGCTAATAAGGACAGGAGGAGGACAAGGCAATAAAGCAAATAATTGAAACTGCCATCAAACATTAATGAATTAGATAACCATAACTATACATTGTATAATTATTTATAGCTGGAAGGACGACTGGGGCTTTACATTCTGTATTTATGCTCTTTGAAGGGCCAATTAGGCTAATTAGGATAGGAGCAGGACAATGCAATGAGGCTAAGGATGGCTGAAGCTGCTGTCCAGCATAAGTCAAGGTGACAGCCAGAGCACAGCAGAGTGGGAATTGAACCCTGGACGCAGTGATTGGTAGCCCAGCATACTACCGAGTTCACTAGGCGGAGAAAAATATCCTAAATCAATGAAATCCATTAATCCAAATGTTTAAATCAATATGAATGAATGAGTTAATAGGTCAATCAATTAGGACCAAACGGGGACACAGTCTGAGGTTGGAACTGAACCTAGGACCCAGCAACTAAAATTTGGATGGATGGATGGATGATTTGGACTCAACGTCTGGTATTTATGCACTTGATAGGCTAATTAGGACAGAACTCTAATTTGGAAATCCAGGCCCAATCTCTCCCCCTCCCCCTCAGACATCAAACATCTTAATTGCATTAATAATTTAATATCTTATCCATAGACTATGAACAGATCAGAATAACCTGCTCTGTTTTTATGCTGAGGTAAGGTATTAAACCAAATGACTTCAATTCACGTCTGCATCGACTCAGCAAAGTTCATGGCATGAGTCTATTGTGGGCTCAATGACATTTCTGAAGTCCATCTATTTATAGTTCTAAGCTAAAGTCAATTTTAGATTCTGTAGTCTCATCTAACAACATATGTTTAACCTTTGTGAGTTAATTAACTGACAGTTAATTGACTTAACTTTTGCGAAAGCTGATATAGAAGCTACCGCCATTAAGTCAACAGACGGCAAAATCCTTGAAGGCCAAGTCAATGGCATATATTTGTTTCCCTTACAAGAATTATCCTTAAGTTATGTCTTATTGCAATATATATTTTTTTGCTTCTTAACATCACTACAAATCCTTGAAAGCTGAGTAAATAAAATAAATCTCCTCTTCTTTTCAATAATCATCTCTACATCTTACTGCGATATATACTTTGCTTCTTAACATGCTTAACAGTAATCCAAATCAACATGATTGAAAATCATTACAGAATAAGACATGAAACCAAAAGAGCTATTCTTCTCTTATAGTCAAGTCTTTTTTTTTTGGCAGTAAGTTTTTTACTGATAATTAAAAACATACCTTACTCTTGACAAAAAT
Source organism: Platynereis dumerilii (assembly GCA_026936325.1). NCBI lineage: Eukaryota > Metazoa > Annelida > Polychaeta > Phyllodocida > Nereididae > Platynereis > Platynereis dumerilii. The sequence goes on along the minus strand of JAPTHN010000010.1, from coordinate 24,094,609 downwards.
ACTTGTCTCCCCCTGTTCCTGACACCTTGACCAAGCAGTTTCATAAACATTTCGAAGTATTGGCATGTTGTAGCCCTGGTTTTGAGGTAATCCCATTGGAATAACATTGCTGTCAACACAGCTCAAGAAGCTATTTTCTTCTATTGCTGCTGTTGTGACGTCACAATTGTTTCAGTGATGTCATAGAGCCTACAATGCTGATGACGTCACAACAGAAGGCTAAAAATAGCTCTAAATGTGTTGAAGAGCAGCAGAAATTTAACATTGTAAGTGCCTGTATGATGAAGCTGGGGGATTAGAGGACACATATTTAATCCAAATCATGCTTGGTCATGGTGTACTCTGTCCAATAAACCAAAAATTAAACATCAGACTTAATCATTGATTGTTTCATTGGCTAAAAACTTACTGCCAAAATAAAATGTCTTGACTTTAATTCCGAAAGAACTATTCTTCTCTCAATTCCATTTGTAATTCCTACGGTCGTAAAAAGGAAATTCCACTTGTCCAAGGTTACTGGAGACTAGTAGGAACTACCAGAGACTAGGAGCAACTACTAGAGACTACTAGTCGTGCATAATGTGAAATAACGTTATTTAAATTCCATGAAATCAGAAGTCTAATCCAAGGAGCATCTTACAAGAGGCATGAAGGAGCAATCGCCTCTAGAATGAGTCTAGAATCACTCTAAAATTATTCTAGAGTCTAGATTCATTCTGGAATCGTTCTAGAATTATTCCTGAATCAATTGCTTTTCCCCCAAGGACGTAAAATCGAAACTCAGAATGGGAGGATAAGAAATCTGAAGGTGACCATTAAAGAAAAAATAAAAGACCTCCGCAAAAAGATCTAAAAAAGAATGATTACGGCCAGTACCTTGGAAATAATGTCATTCCGAGCCATTATTTAGAACTAATTCCATTTAGAACTAATTCAAACTAATCTCATTACAATAGAGCTGAAAACAGGATCACGGTGGCCTTCCCTTTTTATTATTTCATCTTCTTCAGCTGCTTCTTAATTCTTTATGGAGATGACAAAATTCTAATGCAGAAAGAACAAAAACTTCAAAAAACAATCACTAAGATCAGAATAAAAATAACTCAATGTTTACTAAGTAATCTCAGTCAATAACTGTTGGGCATTGAAGGATGGATGGATGATTGAGCCTTTACGTCCTGTATCTATGCACTTGGTTAGCTAAATAGCACAGGAGGAGGAAACCTCAATGAGGCGAAGGATGATTGAAACTGCCATTCAACACAGGCCCAGGTGACCCGGTAGGAGCTGGATTCAAACCCGGGACCCAGCGAATTTGGCAGTCCAGCACATTACCACTGAGCTAACTCTCTCCCCGACCTCCTTGCCCTGAACGGCACAAAGAAATATTAAAGCTGAGACAAGTGCAATTCAAATTTCATAATTACATAATAGCTCTTACCTTTTACTGTATCTGGGGTAATCAGATCCAGAGCAGCAAAGAATTCAAGCTTCTGCAAAGAAATTAGAGAAACAATTATCAACTGATTATACATAATTGGTCAGTTATGAAGTAAATGCAGCTGTTGTACAAGACACATGCACAGTTAGCAGACACATATTATTTAAAAAGAAATATATTAAATCTACCATACAAGACATGTAATCGCGATCTTAAATTGCGCATCAACTTTTATACTACCTTTTGGGACAAAACAAATTCATGAAGTCTCACCTAACTAAATTCACAGTATGCAATATGGCTACTGATCTGTTGAGAGATTCAAATTATAACTGCTTAGGAGCTTATTATTTGCAATATAAGTCATTTACACGTATATATTTAGTGGTATCGTTGACAGTTTCTTACAGGCAAAAGTCACGATCGGAAAAGCAAGCCGTAAATTGCTATGTCTGCGAAAAGATAATGTCTCGTTTTGATCACAAATTTCATAACTTTAACTGTTCATTAATGTCTCAGTTTCATTTCACCTCAGTCAACTAGCCATCTCCTAATTTCTTTCGCAAAAATTGGCAAACATAATCTTGATTTTTTCTACAGTAATAGCTAAATCATGACATATTAGAAATTAATGCTACGGCTCCGAAGTATTTATTTCTTATCTTATTGCAATTAAAGAACAAGCAATGCTTTCAAAAATGTTAGGTTAAATTAAAGTTACCCTGAATGATAGGTCAGCTTTCGAATGAAAAAATTTTGATTTTAAATGGTCCTGCGTTTTGTGGTCTCAAAACAATGTGGACATTTTCTGTGCTGTAGGACTTCCTTTATGTGCACCCTTATGCTCATTGCACACCAAATGACCCTTGGATTTATTTCTGCACGTAATACCACCAATATTCAGCAAAGAAATATATCATTCAGAGCAACTTTAACGAAGAGATGAGTGCCGACCACAGATATTTACAAGACATCCCACAAAATATGTTGGTGTTTTTTTCCTTCATAATTATCGGTCATTAAGCTATTACAGTAAAAGCAAGTGAAGTTCACAGAACCTAATTGATTAATTAAATCAATTTGATACCCCCAAGGCTCTTTAATACCAACCCTGAGGTCAAGGAACAACATTTTTAATTGCTAAAACCAACAGAACATGTGGTTGTAACACAAGTCATAATCATGAGACATAATGACATAATTTGATTGTTTACCAACTGCAATAATTAGTGTTAATTGTTATTGACAAGTGATGCCATACAGTAATTTAATGGCCTTCCAGAACCAGAGGCACCAAGAGAAGAAAAAATTCCAATGCTCCTCAAGGTTCATCAGGTTCAAGATACTGATATCATTCAACTTGGTGGTACATATCAATGCCACAAAAATGTCACATCGATCCGCAACTTAACAGACACAAATCAATAACAAGAATCCGCGGAATGCAAAACGGAGTGACATGTCAGGTATGGGACATTATCCTCAGTCCATTGTTCATTCTTGATTCTGATAGGCTGCTTAAAAATCTCACAAAACACGGCTCACCACTCAATTCAAAATTGATCACAATATAAGACATTACCAAGGAGACATTCAGACTTTGAAATACGATCGTACCTTTCTTTCTTCTGGGGTCAGAGATTTCTTCTCCAAGGAGGCAAGTTTCGGGTTTGGCAGTGGTTCGTAAGTTGGTTTCTTGACGGGAGGTTGGACCACTTCAGGTGTCGTTTCTCTCGATCGTATCAACTGCGGCTTTCTTCCTCCCTAATTGACAATTACAACGAAACAACATTGAGATATAATGCATATATAAACAGTGATTAACCAAGATGCAATTGTCAAAATAAGTATCAACTCGTTAGATTCATGCACAGAAACTTTTACAGAAACAAGGACTTGTATTCATTCAGCTATTATCATTCAAACTTTCAAAGCATCTTACATTCATCGTATGTTCATCATTCAGCGTCTTTTATTCTCAATTTATTCTCAATATCATGTCATAAACTCAAAATCATAGATCTCTCAGTGGTCAATACATACTTTTTACTTCCAACACAAATTTCAGACATTTCAGATTCTCATTCAGAGTCAAATTTCAAAACAATCTTTCACACAAATTAGTATGAGCATTCACAAGATGCATAGAACGTGTAGAACGGCATTCTGAGAGCATTATGACAACTAGCAAGGCATTAGAATGTTGCAGAAGTATATCTCAGTATACAACAAGAGTACTATTTCATGTGAACGTTGTTTGAATGTTAGTTGAATGTTGGGATCTAACCTTGTCGTCGTCATTGTTGTTATTTGTAGAAATTTTAATTTCAGGACGGATGATGGAGATGTGATTCGTCTCTTTTTTCACCTGGAGGTCAAAGGTCAAGGTCAAATAAGGTTATTGGGTCACTAAAGGTCACAATACCATATAAGGAGGAAAAGTCACATAAGTCACAACATTGAAGGAAGACAGATACATAAGGAGAGAAGGCAGCCGTTTTCACCAAATAGGAAGGTCACAGTTTCATATAAGGAAATTGGTCAGAGGTTACAATACAACACCAAGTAAAGAAGTAGGTCACAACAACATATAAGAAAGTACGAAAGAGGGTGACAAGTTCAAAACATTATGTAGGAGGATGGAAGGCCATAATAGGCCTACAATTTACATTAGCAGTGATTAGGAAGCAGGTGAAAAGCAACAACACCAAATTTTGGATAGATCTACATTCTGTGACAATTTTACTAGAACCAAATAACTACAGACAAATACAGGGTGATAGACACATGAACATAATGAATGAAGAGATATGCAGACAAGATGGGGTGGAGTCCAAACTGTGGGAGCCAGAGGTTACCACAGAGCTAGACCGTTTTGTCCCCAGGTTCAGATACATCAGATTCCATACGCTATAGACCATGTAGACAGCTAAGCTGATGAAATACATACATCTAGAAACTGATGAGACTGAACCTGACCAAAGACACACAAATGATTGAACTGATACAGATTAAATTGCCAACAAATTCACTTATACAAGATCTGAAACATATCAATCTATTAAACCGCAGTTGGCCATTTCAACCAATTTGTCATTTGTAGGTATAAAAGGCCTAAAGAGTTCAGTAAAAACATTGCAGTCCTTGAGCAGGGGTTTTTGCGAATATAAAAGCCTAACTTTATTGCATTTCGGCTTCTCAAAGCAATCAATACCAGCAAAAGCCCTGAGGACTAAAACTTGTTTTATCTTTTTTTTATTCTGAAACTTTTTCTTTGGAAATTGACAGAAAAAAAAAGACACAACAAAAAAAAAAAAACTCAGAAAACTCCGAAAACTTTCTGGACAAGTGGAAAACTTAGATAATCTGCGAATCTAGAATTAGAAAAGTTTCGGCAGAAAAGTAGAGTGATGTTAAAGTCGATTAACCTGGGGCTTTTCCCAGAAAAGAAAAACAAACTTGGGAAGAAAACATAGTTAGGATCAGTCCTTGGAGAGTCAAATTGCACACTTACGAAACTTTCTTTAGTAAAGTAAAAGCAGACTAATGTTACTTATAAAACTATGTAAAGGGAAGATAAGTCTTATTAGCAGCACAAAGATAGGAAGATTTTCTGAGAACTTTAGAGAAGATGACCAGTTTCTAAGAGACACAAAGGTTCTATCTAGTTATCAAATTTCATCAAAGATATTTTCCTTCAACATGTTCAAGGTGCTTATAAACTGAACCAAATAAAAAACGCAAAACTATTTACAGGGTTGTATTTTTCTGGATAAGTTTCAGATGGGCTGTTGAGTGTATGCATAAATGTAATCATTTGTCAAAGGACTTGGATCAATAAAATCACGCAAGTTTGACCATTTTTTGATTGTCGGTCGCCAAGTTTATCACATTGGGGTATGGCCAGTGGACCAGGGTATTAGCCACCCCATAAAGAAAATCAAATGTTTTCATGTTAAAGCTTAAAGAAAATGATGCAAAAGGCCTCACAATTCACTTCAGCTGGTGCCACCTAACTTGTTAAAAATTCAGTTTTTTTGGTAGTCAGGTCAGAGTTTGTCACACTCTGTGATATTCCAATGCAAAAATGCATCTAATGAAACAAGTCCGGAAGCAGCCTAAACAATAGCTGTGGAACGAAAAAGGCTTAGGATCAGTCAGACAGACCTCATGCAACTGTTTAAAAGCTGCAGACGTAAAAATCTGTATTTTTTGTGCCATCCTTGTGCAATTGTCCCAACCGCAAATCTGTCCGCAAAAAGAAAGGCATTAGAAGGCACACACGTTACTGAAGTTTGTCCTACGGCAGCTATACAGGTTGTGTTAGGTCTTTTGGATAGACCCTAATCAATTTTCAATCTTTTGCATTTGTACAGGCTACAAGAGGACCTTTTTCCGTGGTTGCATTGCCTCACTGGAATATCATTGTGTGTGATAAACTCCGACATGACCTCTCAAAAAACTAAATTTTAACAAGTTAAGAGGCATCGACCAAAGTTAATTGTGTGGGCTTTTGCATCATTTTCTTCAAGCTTCACCATGAAATCATTAGATTTGCCCTATGGGTTGCCTAATACCCCTGCCCACTAGCCATACCCCAATGTGATAAACCTGGCAGCTGATTTGCAAACAACAGTAGAAATTTAGTGATTTTTTGGAACTGGATCCTTTGACACCAGATTATACATATGCATAACCTCAACAGCCCAACTGAGTAATATACAGAAAAATAAAGCCCTGTAAATAGTTTTGCGTTTTTTATTTGGTTCAGTTTCTGTTGAAGGCACCTATCAGTCCCTATCTTATGTCAGGCTTAGGTGAGCAGTTAAAATGATTATAATGAATGATCTTCTTTCACTTTGATAAGGTAAATTTCAAAATTAGTTAAATCAATCAATCTTTCATCAGTCCTCAATCTTTCAATCAATCTTCAATCTATCAACCAATATTCGCTCAATCTTCAATCTATCAACCAATCTTTAAAATCCAACTGCCAATCAATATGGACTTCTCTCATTTAAGTAATCACATGCATTTCCTCGGCTAAATTATACAAAAATTTACACCTTACATAAAATAACTAATTATCATGGTTCCAAAAAAGAATCATGAAAATTTAATGAAAATATTACCAATTCCGAACAAGTATTCATCATAACTAGAATGGAGTGCATGAGATGCACAAACAGAGCTCTGCTACCAGTACATGACACCATGCTAAGTGGGGCAGCTGAGGAGGTTGGGCCATGTCGCGGGAGTAAGTCCCAATGTCCGCAGGGGTAAGTCCCCATGTCTGCGGTAGTCCCCATGTCCGAGGGGGTAAGTCCCCATGTCCGAGGGGGTAAGTCCCCATGTCCGAGGGGGTAAGTCCCCAAGTCCGCGAGGGGTAAGTCCCCATGTCCGAGGGGGTAAGTCCCCATGTCCGCGGGGGTAAGTCCCCATGTCCGCAGGGGTAAGTCCCCATGTCCGCGGGGGTATGTCCCCATGTCCCAGGGGGTAAGTCCCCATGTCCGAGGGGGTAAGTCCCCATGTCCGAGGGGGTAAGTCCCCATGTCCGCGGGGGTAAGTCCCCATGTCCTCGGGGGTAAGTCCCCATGTCCGCGGGAGTCCCCATGTCCTCCCCATGTCCGCGGGGGTAAGTCCCAATGTCCGCGGGGGTAAGTCCCCATGTCCGAGGGGGTAAGTCCCCATGTCCGAGGGGGTAAGTCCCCATGTCCGCGGGGGTAAGTCCCCATGTCCGAGGGGGTAAGTCCCCATGTCCGAGGGGGTAAGTCCCCATGTCCGAGGGGGTAAGTCCCCATGTCCGAGGGGGTAAGTCCCCATGTCCGAGGGGGTAAGTCCCCATGTCCGAGGGGGTAAGTCCCCATGTCCGAGGGGGTAAGTCCCCATGTCCGCGGGGGTAAGTCCCCATGTCCGAGGGGGTAAGTCCCCATGTCCGAGGGGGTAAGTCCCCATGTCCGATTGGGTAAGTCCCCATGTCCGATTGGGTAAGTCCCCATGTCCGAGGGGGTAAGTCCCCATGTCCGAGGGGGTAAGTCCCCATGTCCGAGGGGGTAAGTCCCCATGTCCGAGGGGGTAAGTCCCCATGTCCGAGGGGGTAAGTCCCCATGTCCGAGGGGGTAAGTCCCCATGTCCGAGGGGGTAAGTCCCCATGTCCGAGGGGGTAAGTCCCCATGTCCGAGGGGGTAAGTCCCCATGTCCGAGGGGGTAAGTCCCCATGTCCGAGGGGGTAAGTCCCCATGTCCGAGGGGGTAAGTCCCCATGTCCGAGGGGGTAAGTCCCCATGACCGAGGGGGTGAGTCCCCATGTCCGCGGGGGTAAGTCCCCATGTCCGCGGGGGTAAGTCCCCATGTCCGCGGGGGTAAGTCCCCATGTCCGCGGGGGTAAGTCCCCATGTCCGCGGGGGTAAGTCCCCATGTCCCAGGGGGTAAGTCCCCATGTCCGAGGGGGTAAGTCCCCATGTCCGAGGGGGTAAGTCCCCATGTCCGAGGGGTAAGTCCCCATGTCCGAGGGGGTAAGTCCCCATGTCCGCGGGAGTAAGTCCCCATGTCCGCGGGGGTAAGTCCCCATGTCCGTGGGGGTAAGTCCCCATGTCCGAGGGGGTAAGTCCCCATGTCCGCGGGGGTAAGTACCCATGTCCCCGGGGGGTAAGTCCCCATGTCCGCGGGGGCAAGTCCCCATGTCCGAGGGGGTAAGTCCCCATGTCCGCTGGGGTAAGTCCCCATGTCCGAGGGGGTAAGTCCCCATGTCCGAGGGGGTAAGTACCATGTCTGTGGGGGTAAGTCCCCATGTCCGCGGGGGGTATGTCCCCATGTCCGCGGGGGGTATGTCCCCATGTCCGCGGGGGTAAGTCCCCATGTCCGCGGGGGTAAGTCTCCGTGTCCCCGGGAGTATGTCCCCATGTCCCCGGGGGCCGTGTCCCCATGTTCCCGGAGGCCTTGTCCCCATGTCCCTGGGGGCCGTGTCCCCGTGTCCCCGGATATTAAATGGTTGCCCCCTTATTCTTAGTAATATTAAATGGTCGCCCCCTCCTTAGTAGATATTAAATGGTCGCCCCCTTATCCTATCCATCTATCTATGTATCTATCTATGTATCTATCTGTGTATCTATGTATCTATGTATCTGTGTATCTATGTATCTGTGTATCTGTGTATCTATGTATCTGTCCGGATATTAAATGGTTGCCCCCTTATTCTTAGTAATATTAAATGGTCGCCCCCTCCTTAGTAGATATTAAATGTATCTGTGTATCTGTGTATCTGTGTATCTATGTATCTGTGTATCTGTGTATCTGTGTATCTATGTATCTATCTATCTATCTATCTTAGCACCTATCTATCTATCTATCATCATAATTGATTGGCATAATTGATTGGCATAATTGATTGGCATCATTGATTGCCATCAGTGATTGCCATCATTGATTGCCATCATTGATTGCCATCATTGATTGCCATCATTGATTGCCATCATTGATTGCCATCATTGATTGCCATCATTGATTGCCATCCAGTGGCATGTGACGGCGCGAAATGGACAGCAGCGCCGCTAGCGGCCACTTTATGTACTAGTCTTAGTGCCTGCTGACACGGGACACGCATCTGGGGCAGCCAGGATCAACAAAAGCTATGCTACTCTCGTAGCAGAGCTAATTATTTAAATTTTCCAAGCACTGTTTTTCTTTTATAGAAGGACAAAAAACAACTACAATCATAATCATGTTAATAAATATCTTAATTATATTTCAAATAATAGGGAAAATTAATAAGATTCTCTTGACAATTATTGAAAGCAGAGCCAGCGTCCCTTTAATTTAATTCAATAATTGTTTTGAATAATTAAATCCAAGAATCGCATTACACATTTACGGAGAAATTGAATTCACGAACAAGTTCTGACTTTTTCATCTTTTCTAAATGCATTTAGCATGTTTAGAGAGAAATAATGAATTAGTAATTATAATAACCTGTTTCCTTTTAATCAAAACGTTAATATGACATTAATTATCAACATGGAATAGCTTTCATCTCATGATATAATTATCTGCATTGTCAAAGCAGCTTTGATATTCCTCCTAAGATTGCTTTAATCAATTCTTTTATATTGAATAATTACAAACCAAATTGTTGCATGACAGTTTTTATTTCACAATAGATTTTCAAAGATTGTACAAATAAAAATCTGATTGATATACAACAATATTTAATTACTTATATATCATGTATATAATCTGTTTGGACTGTTTCTTTTGAAAGGTACGTCAAATCATTTATCATCAATATCATTGATATGGAAGAAATTAATATCGTATTGTTAGTATATCGCAATAATTAAAAGATATAAATGAGAATTTTTTTATATAGAAATACACAACAATGAGTCACTGACCACCAATTGTCTACAATAACATTAATCTCAAAATAATTAATCTGCGATTATCACGTGTTAGGCTGAATCATTCAATTCAATGTTACTGAACGTAATATTGGCATTAACCATGTTTAATTCATTGCAGTTCTTTTTACAATTCTTTCAGTCTGATAATTTATTTATCCATATTAAATCTTTTGGAAGATGTCCATTGTTCAATGTGCATGATGTGAATAAATAATCAAATTGATGATATCCCTGTTGTGTTTCAACAGATGACTACATCCTGCATTTATGCACTTGGTAGGCTCATTAGGACAGGAGAACATTTCTAGGTTATCGAAGGCAATGGTGATTGGTCAAGCATATCATTGATCTGTAATACCTAAATCATAAAATTTTGTCTGTACTATACATTGTACATGCTATTGTTGAAGGCCCACAGGCCAACTCCATCAACTTCAGGATTAGTCACATTTTGTGTGACAGATTTGTAAGTACGACTCGGGGAAACAGACAATAGATTCGCAAGAATGACGAGTGGTAAACTTGTAATGCGTTATTTCAGAGATGAACGGATGATTGGGGCTTTGTTCTGTAGACATGCACGGATATCCGGCACAGTATCCGGTATCCAGCCGGATAGTGGAATTTGCAGGATATCCGGTATCCGGCAAAATGAGGGTATGAGAACCTGATATCAGAACCGGATATCTGGCATGTTCAAAACTTAATTAAAGGCTAAAATTTTGAGAATAACCAAAGGAACGATACCACGACAGAGTCAACAATGTTATTTCACCATCTTCAAAATCAGAATTCAGTTACAGAACAAAACGAAAAACATTCCATCAGAGGAACAGTCCTCCTGCCGGACCAATATATCTCAGCTTTTGTAAAAAATATTCATAATCAATCACAAATGACGAAAAACTTCCTTTTTCGCATGTTTACTATCCGGTTCCAACTATCCGGTTGCTATCCGGTATCCGGCAGTTGGTGTTGCCGGATTATCCGGTATCCGGCTATTTTCACTATCCGTGCATCACTACTGTAGACTTTAGAATTACTAGGACAGGAGGCGTGTTATTTCAGAGATAGACAGGGAAGATCACACATGAACATGATGAACTAGCAGAGATGCACAACAAAAACACACTAACAAACACAAGGAAAACACTAAAGAAGTTCTAAAGGAAAGACACATTCATATCATGCAGATATCACTCTTTCAGACTCATGCACATTGACATTCATGAAGCTTTCAGACAAAACAAGTCATTCAAATAAAGTTAGTTCATTCAAATCATTAAGCCAAACTTAAGAGCTATTCAGTCAATCGAGATTTACACTCCAGTTACTCAATCATCTCAAACAGAAATACTTAATTCAGCACATATTTAAGTAGTTACACGACTTTCATTGCATTTAACTGCATACACTGGGGGAATTTGGCTCATTCTAAGACCCCAAAGTTGCAAACTTTGGTCAAAACAGTTACAATTATTAACTGCCATGATTTTGCTAAAATTGACCCATGCTTTCTCTAGAATGTCGGGAATATTACAAGAAACAGGACAAAAATTTACTCGTTAATTATTTTTAACAGCATTCTTGGCCAACCACAAAAACAAAATTCATGGCTTTCCATGGAAAATTCACGAAAATACAAGTTTATTTTTGCTTTACGGACATATTTTCAGGATTTCTAAAGAAATTTCCCACAAACCACCGACAAAAGCAAACAATTCTACAGTAATTGAATGGACCCCAACCAATTCCCCCAGCGTGTAACTTTTGCCAATATGACTCTCACACAAACACATCAAAAGGCACATACCTGTAATATGGAAGGCCTCTGCTGCACTGTGTATTGCGGTACTTTGATGGGGGGCGATGAGCTCCGTGGGGCGATCTGAGTGACCAACCGTGGCACTATGGGCATCCGCGGGCGGTTGTGATGCCCAGTGGAGGGCGTGTGGATGGTGGGTGAGTGAATGGTGGGCGTCACCATGGCGATGGTTGTTGTGTTGGCAACGGAATAGGAGGCGCCACCGTTTGGTTTGGTTGACAGATTGGTTGGCACAGTTTGTGGAGGAAGCAAAGAGGGAGAGAGGTTCCTGATGGGAGGTGAGCATATCTGCAAAGAGAAGAAATGAAATGTTGAGAATGACTTAAACATACGATAAATGTCGCACAAAAGTCATAAACTGTGACAACAAAGACAGGTAGACATGTTTAACATGTTTAATTTTTAAATTGACAAGGGTCTGGGAGCGTAGAAATCCCTAGAACTCAAAAGAAATCAACATATAAACCCCCAAATGCTCAAAACAATTGCAATGTCAACCGGAAGGAAGCATCTATTGACAAAATTAATGCAACTGTCATCTCATCGGACCACCTGGACTTCAGGTGATTTATTAGAATGTCCTGATACATGGAGCTTTGGCTCACAGAAAGACTGAGAAAGTAAGACCAACATTCATCTAATGTGATGTTTACCATTGGTTACCAATTTTCCAAAGAGCTTAACCAGTTCACCACTAAAACCAATTTAACCATGCATCATACAAAGCCAAACTACGCAAAACTACACGCAGACATGGTCTGCCTGCCTCTGCCATTGATAGAAGTCACTTCAACCTCATCCCTCTTATCGGAAGAAAATGTCATAATATGCAGAGATAATGCACAGCACTAAGTTCTAACCACTGCATGGATGTCATCAGTACTCAAAAGACATTAACATCGGTTAGATTGCTCAAGCAATTGATTATCAGATCATCACCAGATTCACCGCATCACTTAACTACTATCACCACAATTTCCACAATGAGATACTTGGTTAAAGAAATTCTAACAACTTCCACACGTCACAAAACCATAATCTTTCTTCTTTACCGTTTACGGAAACTTGGGATTTGTAGATTTATGACAACCCAGGAAAAGGACAACGTCACTAAGCCATCAGGTGGCTTAAGGCCCACCAGTCAATTTTCCTGGGTTTTTCCAAATCACCAAAATGGCTGACCTATCGCCAAAAGCAATCATAAGGCGAGTGACCCAGTGCTGTGCAGGGAATCCACTTAGAGCAGATGCATCACAAACATATTGCTTTTCACCATCTTCATCTTTTTTGCAAGAAAGAGTTTCTGTCAGCACACAAATATGTATCACAGAGCACTGAGTAAAACATCCAAGCGACTAAGCTACCGCAAAGTATTAGTTAGACACCGATTTGGAGGGTTCTAACATGCATTTTTGTCAGTTAGATCCCGACCGGAGGGAGGGATCTAACTGACAAAAATGCATGTTAGGACCCGACAAAGAGGTGTCTAACTGACTTAGACATCATATGCTCCTTCTATTATACATTTTAACTTATAATTTTTGCAAAATAAACAATAATCTGATTGTTTGTTTGCTGTTGTAAACAGAGTTAATCCCTAGCCGGGCGCTAACATGCAAAGTTGTCAGTTAGATACCAGCTTTTCCAATGGTAAAAGTATCTTGGTGATGTCTAAGGATATTTAGAGTGATTAATTGAACATCCTCCTGACTCCTGAGTGATGTAATACTAATACTTCAAAATACCACGGATGGATGGATGATCCGGGCTTTACGTCCTGTATGTATGTACTTGGTAGGCTTATTAGGACAGGAGGACGACATGGCAATACCAGGTGACCTGGCAAGGGCTGGATTCGAACACTGGATCCAGCAATTGACATCCTAGGATGCCAACAGTAAGCCAACCGTCCCCCCTGGATACTTGTCATGTCAAAAGCACATGCATTTGACAACTCATATCCCTAAAGTCAACCATATTATGTATTGACCACACTAGCACTTGCATGCCCCTACAAATGGATCATATTTTGTACTGACCAATATTGACCATGCTCAGTTGATGTCACATGTCTCTTACCAATGAAGAATACACCACACGTTTCAATGTATAAGATAAGACAGGCAAGTACATCACTGACTTTCTCAAACAGCTCATAACAATCACTTGCATTTCTTTGGCTGTAAGAGTACTTGGTTCTTAGGGCTACACTACATCAATTTCAAATGTCATATAACCAGCAATGATATGCCATACAAATACTGAAACAAAGCATTCAATTGTGAGCTGATTATCATTATTATATTCATGACGTCAACCAAATAACATAATCATGGAAATATGAAGGTAATTAGTCCTCTCTTAAGACTTATGATTAATATGATTAACTTCATTGAAAAGGATATTAGGTTCATGAACTCGGAGATTGCGTTTCTCTTTGTCATAACAAATATAGAAGCATAGAGCACTAGAGTGTCTTCCGTCAAATACTTGATACAAAGAGCGTGTAATTCAAATAACAGTTCCTCTTTTCTCCGACAAGAGGTTAAATGCGGATGTTATTTGAACATGCAATATTTTCCGCAGCGGCTGCTTTTGTTATTTTTGGGCCGTCACTCAATTTCAAGAAAATCAAGATGATGCGAAAAAGTTTTGATTGAAACTCATCAAGGACATGGAAGGACATGGAGAAAGCTGGAGAATGCTGAAAAGTTGCCGGCCCGTGAATTTAATTTCGCACAATCACAAAATTAATCACGAACGATTGAACTGCTTTCTTGCAAAAACGAACTCCCGAGCCGGGCTAAAAATTACCCAGGCTGGTGAGCCATATTTTCTTGAAGGGACAACTCATTCCCCTCCAAAGGAAATAGACAAAAAAAACTCGGAAGAAAATCTCATTCATTATCTTCCATAGAATTGGCAAAAGAGGTTTTTGGCAGGCGAGTTCACTTAACATGTTTAACGGTTTCTTTAGTTTTCTTTCATCTTCAAATTTGTCTTCAGAATCCCATAAGACATAATTGAAAACGTTATTGTAATATGTGATCTTCATATATTCATATATTTGATATATATATATCCATTGAAGAATGAAGAGGACATTATATTGTAATTCATTTAATGGAAATTGAAAAGCGAATAGACATATTCCATATATCACTGAGCGAGAGCTGTAATAACACACTTATCTAAACAGACTTAAAATGGTTTCTGTTTTCTTTCTCCTAGCTCAAACTTTAATCACCAAATGAAACATTGAATAATAACATCAGTTAATGGAATGCAAGTTTCTGAGCCACGTAAGTCTTTGTGCTTTTCGGGGAAGTCTGTAAAACGAAATTAGTGAACGGCATAAAAAGCCTTTTATCTCCCGCCAATTCTATACCATATTCCATTTTCACTCCGACTTAATCTCCCTTTCTCCATATTTGAAAATCACTAAAACCTCCTAAACTTGTTACCATGGAAACCTCAAATACTCTTAAATATTGGATGGAAAACAAGCCGAGACTTGAGAAATGAAGAAGCCCTGCAAAAGTAAACCTAGTAAAAGGAATGTTTCCACAAAGAGGCTACATTCCATAAAGAGGCATTCCGTTAGACAAGTCACATGACACACTCTTACTTCTTGACGTAAATCTTTCTCGGCAACAATTCGGACAAAAAGCTTTTAGCAATCAATAACCAAACAGATAAAAGACGCACCACGGATATTATTTGGATTGACTTAATTGCTGCATTTGTTTGATTACAAAAACTGTCAAAATGTTTTTGACGGTAGACACAGAAAGCATTTCAGGACTAATTCAGCAAATACATGGCTTCGCAAAAGCATTGAAACTTAAAAATCCCTTCATATAAAGGCACAATACCACATTATATACACATTGCACAAACATGTATGTTAGAAGCAAACTAAGGCCACCATCAAATGTCATTCATCTGGCAATGACACTAAAGAGAGAAACTTAATTAAACAATTTTCTATGACATGCTAACAATACAACATGCATCAATACGTGCACGTTTGATTAAAAGTAGGGATATTTCAATCATCGCATCGTATATGTCAGGATAAATTCAAAATATATGACTCAGAGACACATTACAATATCAACATTGACCAAATGGCTATCAAATCAGATAAGTTGTGGATGAGGCAAGTTAATCAATGAGACGAGAAAGAAAACAGAATAGTGTACACCATATTACAGTTATTCATGTTATTACACAAATAGTATGATTCATCATTTGTGGGATCTTTTACTTGTCCAACAATGACCGATTCTAGGGAGGGCTAATTTGAGGTATCACCTTGAAGGGCATCAACTGCCATCTAGCTCATGAGATTCTTTTGATGAAGTGTCCTTCATTGCCATTCTCCATTGTACTGAAATGGTGTCATTGGTCTGTGTAATGTGTATATCATACCACATTAAATTTTACCTTAGATAGAAAACAAGGCTCCTTTGAAAGAAACCATGCCAATGGTGCACCTTTCCTCATCACTCATCAGCAATACAGTCTGTTATATTAGGCCTTATAAAGTTACCCTTATAAAAATACGGGATGTAAAGCCCCATCCATCACTCCCAACACAGAGAGACTAAACACCCAAGGACAGACTACTTTACAGTGGTATAGTGATTAAGTGAGAGAGTTTGTGTTTGCATCCTATCGCACCGAATAGGGATATTTAGAGACTGATTTACATCGGTAGAAAGAATGGTAACTCAACGCATTGACAATGTAAAGACCATTGTGAGATTAACAAGATCATATATTCTAGCGGATGTATGCCATTGTGTGACTTAGTAAGGCACTAAAACTGAAGAGTTTGTTTGTTTGTTTGTTTGTGTTTTACGCCTCTGCAGCACCTTAGTGGGCTATATCGAGGCAGGCGATTGCCGTATGATGATGAGATGAGAAGACTGTGAGTCTGGCACATACCCTATTAATTCAGGGATGCCCAGGGTCTTTCAGTTGCCCCAGCATAGAATACTGGATACAACCCGCCTCCATTTAATGTCCAATTGGGCTCGGACTAAAGTGAGTTCCCGGGGTGAGATTCGAACCCACACCCTCAAAGCCAGTTGACAAGCGCACTTACCAATTAGGCCACGGGGGAACCGCTAAAACTGAAGAGCTCTGAAGTCTTCGTAATCAAAAAAGTGATTGATTAACACAAATAATTATTCTCACCTTACTGTACATGTAATGGAATATTTCCAGATTGGGATAAAACCAGGGGTGAAAAGGCCAAGGATATGTTGTACCCGACATCTTGACCTGTTATATCACCAGAATAAGATATATATAAATGATGACGTTACTGTTGAATCAAACGGAGATTCCACGAATAGCTGCCGAGTGAAGGACGTACAAAACGGTGATGTCTTTTCGTCAGTTTTTAGCTTTTGTCGTGAGGATAAATGGCTTGTGATTTATAAGCAGATTGGCAACTTTCCAAATCAATGTTACAATCCACAATGAAGCACCACTTAGAGCAATTGTTTTTATTGTAGGCCTATGTGTTCAATGCCGTTCACTTGTCAGTACGCAGGAGTAGAAGGCACAAATTGGAATGTCTCACAGTCAGAAATGTTCTGGCTAACGTTCCTGAGATAAGATGTCAATTTATATCCAGAATGATTCCGAAAGCATAAATCAATGTTTGCATTAGCGATACAACTTTTGTGAATCAGATTTTGTCAATGTTTAGAAAAAGCTGTCAGTTGAAACAATCCGGTTAAAAGACGTAATAAAGCACTCCAAGACAAGCAGTCAATTGATAACTTTCCGCAATGATGCCAGAACCACCAAGCGCTGCCTCGCCTCTCTATGATTGTTTTGCTTTGAAGTTTGGATTTGTCAATATCGACAATGCTATCAGATATTCCTGGGATTTGTGTATTGACAAAAGTGGCTCTGTCAGTTTTAGATGCTGCACACGACCAATTCAATCACAGCCAAGTTCTAATCGGACGGTTTTTTCACTTTGTCAAACTGACAACAGTAAGTAATGGAATTATTCCAATACCCTAGAGTTTATCTAAAACATCAATTTCCCATTTGTGTATCAGTGAAAAACATTAAGTGAACTTCTGCAGCAAAGCAGTGTTTACAAAGAGCACAATAAACAGAGATTTTTGGAGCAAATTAATTAATTTTTTTGTATCATCCACACATTTTAGGCTAAGAATCTGTAGTGCTATAAAACTGAATGTTATTGTGTAGTGTATTCCGTAAAAAAAAGTCCTGGAGACTTGATACGCACCGGGATATGCCGGATCAACAGTAGCTAACTCTGACAGATCAGAGAAACAATGTTTCCATCAATGCCAGCTAGCAATTTATCGAACATTTAACAATGATCGCAGTGAAATCATAAATTTACTTTTAATTCTTCATATGATATTTGTAGTAGTCATAAAACATCCATAAGTTCTTGATGACTGGTGCCTTAACCTTCCAGTTAAGTGTCCCTGATATGCAATTTATCCCAATCAGTAAATACTATAGAAGTATCTGCAACCATTAAGTTGAAGGTATCGCAGATCTAAAATCCTAAAGGCTCCAAAAATAAAGACAGATATCAATTATATCACTGACATGTGTCATTTATCCGATCGAGTAGATAGGGTTTTCAATCAAAAGTCAAGAGTCAAAAAAGACTCCCAAGCAAAACAGTAGAGATGCTCTCTGATGTGGCAGTCAACTCTGAGAATTGAATCACAATCCCGCTGATGCAGTTACACTGATGCTGACTGTCAATGGCAACTGCATCTTTTCTTAGCTCCAATCCTCTTTTATCCATCACTGCAAGCAGCAGCAGCAGCAGCATCAGCGACAGAAGCTGCATCCCAGTGATGCTAACGGCCTGGCTCCTCCTCCTCTCACACTTGTCTCGACTTGACTCGTGCCTCAGGATTGTTGATTGTTGAAGTAACAATACGCCCTTAAGCAGTCTCTCCCGGAGTCTCTCGGCTGACATGATTTCTTTTTCTCTTATCAAAGCTAATTGATGGTTGAATTGTTTGATTGCCTCTCAATCTGTGGGAAATGTGGTCCTCAAGCAAAGATGAGTAATTCTTCACGCAGTCATTGATATGATTTGGAATTTCACCGATCTACTTTCAAAATTGAAGATTAAATTTCGCACTTATGAAAAAGAGGGTATGGAATCTCTCATTTGTAACAGAAGCTGAAGTCATTCACTCTTTGGCATTTTCATGGGCCTCAGATCCTCAGCATCCCGGCATCAATCAATCTCAGTTATTGAATAAGTTTTGAGGTATAGATCAACTGCGGAGCCCAACATAAACCCCTATTACAAACAGATACATTACACGCACTGTTCATGTTTCTCTTCCATAGAGTCCTCCAGTTAGCAGCTGGTTAGTAAACACTGATGAAGAGTCTATTCATGTTATTTAAGTATCCCAAATTAAAATTTATCAGTCATATTGGATTACAGAAATGACTCAAATTGAAAAAAAATAAATCCATGCATTCACACACAATTGGAGCTCTTAAAAGGCAAGTAGCATGATACTGCATGGCATTGCATTTATAGGCCTACATTACTACACAATCTGTATGATTGAAAGTACCTTTCTCAGGTTATCATTTACAAAATTTGCGATTGTGGCAGATTAATTACCATGTTTCCCATTTGATTTTACCTTCATTATGCTCATTATTCTGTTTCTAACAAATTAATTTACGTTCTTTAATTGCGAATAACAGGCAATGTGCTTGAGTACAGGCATTTGTACTCAGGGTCCTTTGTAAACAGATCAGTAAAAGTTTTAATTCTTGATGGAGAGTCCCATTATGCCATTGATCGAGTCGAGTTTAATCACGACCCAAGAACAACGCCACAAATGATTTTGATTAATTGGTTGCTATGGAAACTGGTGCATGGTGATTCTCATTTCCTTTTATTTTCCTTCTTTTTCAATTCGTTCCTTTTGGCCATGAATTCTTCCCATTATTATTAATTTTTTCCTTCCTTCTTTTCCACAGCATATCATTAATTGCGAGCTTAGCTCCCGCTAAGGTTCGTTGAACTGTGGACACGCGCTGGGGTTTGCTGCTGCTCGGCCTACCTTTATCGGCCACGTGTATATTTCGTGTCTTATTGACCTTCACTCTTCTGGCTCCTTCTTTCACAGTTGTCATTCCTTCTCACCTTCTCGTCCCATTGTATGGTCACCTTCCTGGCTCTATTCTTAGACTTTGTTTCCTTCACCTCTCTGCTGTCACAAACTTCGTATGCACTATATATCTAGCCCTAGGGCCCTTCCTTCTTGTCACGTCTTTTTCTTGTCGTGTATTTGTGAGTGTGTATGTGTGTCTCGTCTAAAGTCATTAAACTGGCACAGCGGCCATTCTTATTTTCCTCATTGTTCAGTGTCGTTTGTCCACTAAGGTTCAACATGTTAATTGGTTGTTATGGAAATTGGTGCATGGAGATTCTCATTTGCTTCTATCTTCTTTCTTTTTCCGTGCTTTTCAATTTGCCATTCATTCCTTTGCATTATTTTTCATTCTTTCCTTCCTTCTTTCCCACAGCATGTCATTAATTGTCAGCTGTGGAAACTGGTGCATAGCGATTCTGATTTCCTTACATTTTCCTTCTTTTTCCATGCTTCCCTATTCGCTCATGAATTCTTTCCATTCTTTTTCATTCTTTCCTTCTTTTCCATAGTATATCATTCTTTTTTTTTGGAAACTCGTGCATCTCTTTTGCTTTTTCTATTTTTATTCCTTTTGGAAGTTTCTTTATTCCATCCTCCTTTTTTCGTTCTCATTCATTCTTTTTGTTTGTTGTTCTGTGTTGGCTTTTATTATGCACTCATTCAAAGAGCGGTACTTTTAAGTGTTGTCCATCTGATTTTTCTTCTTCTCCTTTTTTCGTGTTCTTTTTTTCTTTTAGTTTCGCTCCTTTTATCATCCTTTTTACCCATAAATGCTTTTAAAGGGCTGCGTTTCAAAAGACAAGCACAGAACTGCACTTCAGCCAGTACGCCTTTCAACACATGCAACAAATACACAAAAGCACAAAAGATCCAACAACCATCACTACCCCCCCCCTCCCCTTCTACTCTCCCCCTTAAATAACTTTGTAACCCCCCATTGCCCATTGCATTGCAGTGATTCAGTGAATCGCAACCTGTGTGTGTAAATGTCTGGATGAAGTGTCACGGTGTGCAGAGAGTTCAAAGGCTGTCATCAGTAAACAAGATATTATGAATGGGAGTGTGAGAAATCACCGCGGCGGTAGGGGGGGGGGATGCAGAGTTTCATTAGGCACATAATTGTTAGGGTTGATGGGGTTATAAAGAACAACTACTGGAGCTTTAGCCAAAGTTTCCTTCTTTTTGGGGGAGGGATGTAATGATGATAGAATTGCAGTTATTTCAGTAGCACAAAAGACGTATCAATCAGTGAATAAAGCATCATTGTCGATAGAGTGAATGCATAAGATACCGTAAGTAAATCAGTACATTCCGTTCAGTGAGGGTACCACTGTATCACTCAGCTATGAGCGAATTCATCTTTCGACAAATCTTATACAAAATCAAGTATATAAGATACTCAAGTTTTTAAAGATACATCTTCAAATCTCCTTTAGTATTGAATAACTTTGTATAAGGAACAATCTTTCATAAAAGGATGAAGTTAAGAAATATTGCTCAGGTCAAGAAGAGAGTTGATCTCTCTCCACTCGCACTGCGTCACGATCAGTTTCCATTCTTCACTTTTTGAGAAAATAAATTACGTGTCTTAAATTCAAAAGATGGTTTCACTCACTTTAATCTCTTTGCATCACAGTCTTCTCAGCTGCTTCTCAAGTGAATCAGATACAAGTGATCTTTTGTCAGTGTTTGAACTGAACCTCACAGACATCCAATGCCACCTGGTGTTATCTAACTTGCAGAAGGATCTAAGCGCCACCCAGTGTCAAGAGTATTTTCACTTATTATCACCCAGCTTCATTCATACAAATATGACAATATACTTGATATATTCATCTGGTTGAGGAGTCTTTGTCACTACAGGGTTTTGGAGAAATCAAAAAGAAGTCTTTTTTTCATCTTTTAAAATCGTTTTTATTGTCGGATGTGTGACTTAGCGTTTCAACTTTCACTATGCAGCTATGTATTCACCAGAATTCACTGCACACGCAACAATTTCACACTGGAATGAGTCACTGCCAATCCTTTTACATCACATAACAATTACAGTCTGAAGATGACAAGTCACAAGAGGCTGCAGAGCAACAGAGGGCAAGAGGCTATTGAAAGAATTTACTCAACTGATTATGCCGATAGTCAGATTACTGTCCTCAGTGTGGGTCAGCGTTTAAGATGTGTCAGGTGAAATTGTCTTTGAATATCAGTTCTTCAACACACAGGGCACTTGCTCAACAGGCATGTCAACAACCCATGAGAGAAAGATATACTGCAATTTCAATTTTCCAACTCAGATTTGCTCCTACCAATGGAGAAAAGACTCATCAGGATTCCAGACACAAGGAAGACAAAGACAGAAAAAAGACAAACACAAGATAGTAGCAAGACAGACATAAGACTGTGGCAAGACAAGTACAAGTCAGACACAACCTAGCTGCCAAGAAAGTTGCAATACAGACACAAGGCAGTAGCAAGACAGCTACAAGACAGTTGCAAGACAGTTGCAAAACACACGCAAGACAAGCACAAGGCAAGCACAAGACAGACAAGACAGTTGCAAGACCAACAAAAGGACACAACAAAAGAGATGGAAAGGTTATCCAAAGGTAATAACATGAACAAGCATGCCATCCCTTACATCTCTTACGAAAAACACATAAAAATATAATGCTTTGACAAAGTAATTTTAATATAGATATCCTGAAGATGAAGAAGTATTGGAGAGCTTTGATGAAACCTGAATCATTCCATTATTTCTCTCATACTTTATTCACACAATAAGAATGGCGTGGGTAAAGAGATCACGAACATACAAAACAACAACATCAATGAGAAATTTAAGAAAATCATAAGAAGTATCAAATTGGAGAACTTGCCAAACACAAAGATTGAAAAGGCCATCTTAACATCTTCTATTCAAGTTCTAAACTTCATTTTATGAACATTTGGAACATTCACAAAACATGGACACAATGAGGACACAACAAAATGGCTTCTGTCGCCATGGAAACATCTCAACCTTCGGCAGCGACTCACAATTGAGTTCTGTGTCTTGTTTTTCCCAAGTTTGTTTTATGCTGTACCGAAGGCGTCCATCAAAAGAGGCGAGTGCGTGCTCTTTTAAAAACCAATAAACATGCGATATTTCTCTCGAATCGCTGCATTTAAATTCATGTCACTGCGAATGCTTAATTCCTCCACATGTTCAATAAAGAACGGCAAAAATGAGGAGGCAAAATACAAGATGGAAAGGGCCCCACACAGCACGCTGTCAGCAGAGCGTCAATGTGAGTTCAAAATTAACTTCCCTAAAGTTTCTTTTCGTGATTTGAGTTACAGATTCCCTCGCCAATTCCCAAGTTGACTTGACGCCCAATGCAATAACGGAGTCAAGGGTTGGAGAAAGTCATTTTTGGAAGTTGATTGAAAAAAAAAGCAACTCTCAGGAAGTCTGTAACTTTAACGACAAGGATCCCATTGATTTCATTTCCAATTTATGGCCGAGATTGTCAAATTATTTTTGCAGCCCTTTTCTTAAAAGATTTCAATCACTCCGGCCACAACTTTTAATGCGTTCTTTAATTGCTTTTAGACTGCGGGAAAACACTGGCTTAATCACTGGCCAAGTTCAGATGCGTTAACAACCAGGCCCGAAAAACACATTACATGCAGTAATTCAATTAAAACTTTTGAAATTAATTTGAAAATTCCAAAAGTAACCTCACAAAATGGCAGCGAAACATCATGCACTTGGAAGCCATCGTTTTAGTTTGGCACTTGGTAAAAACTTAACCAAATATAAGAACTAAATCTGACATCAACGTTAATTTGTTTCCATGGTTACCATTTTGCTTTTGATCGAAGTTCTTCTCAAATGAACAAGAGATGTGATTCAAGCAATGCAACCTTATCGCTTCCTTTTCTTACAACAAGTCTTCTTTTATTCATTGCGGAGAATCATCAACACAATTGATTAAACAAAGAGAAGTGGAAAATGCATTTGATTCACCTAATTCTGACAACCTTCCAGTAGATTTAATTCAACTTTAAACATTTATTCAGGTGAACTGAATGTACCAGAGCTGTCTTTAGATGTAAGTAAGTCAGCCATTCTGGGTCACCTTTAACACTGTTTACCGACTTATCTACTTCAAAAACAATCTCTTTCATTCTTTCAGACTCCTTTATTGACATTGGAATGTTTAGGCGCCACCTGGTATCAATTCTTGTTCCATTCAAAAGGACTCATCAATAGAGGCTGCGACACCAAAAACTATTTGGCAAAAAGGCAGTCTTGACTTGTTGCCACGGAAACCAAACAACATGCAAACCAAACTTTTGTTGTAAACTGATACCATAGAGACTCCTTTAACTTTAAGACTGAACATCCTGAAAAGACTTCCAACATTTTTTTCTTCCACCTTTTTTATGTTTTGTTCCTACTTTTTAACATGTGTAGTAAAGAAGTGGAAGTGATCTCTGTCCGTCATTCTAGCCAAATTATAGAGAGCGAGAAGAACAGATAGATTGTTTACCTGGACACAGCATGCACAGGGACAAGATTGCTTACATAGAGACAAGATAGTCCGATAAAAGCTGACCAACAAAACACTTCCTCCATGCATACTTGAATTTGATAAAAAAAATTCGATCTAGAGACAAGACAGAAATTGAAACTGCTCCTTTATATGTTGCAATCATCCTACGAAAATGTTAACTTTTTTATCAAAATAAAATAATCTTATTGTGACTGGAGCCACCTAAAAATGCAATTCAGGCAACTTTTCTTTACGACAGACAATTTCATTACTTTTTTCTTCTCAGAACACAATCTTTTATTATCTTCTAACCTGATACTATGATTTATGTCGCAGTCACAAGGTTTTTTCCCTATCAATCTTGAGAAATCTGACCAGTTGAAAAAATCCAGTTCCCAAACAATCTTTATTGCCATTATTCGGTAAAACGAAGTGAGACTCAGGAGATCACATATTCTTTTTTTCTTATGCCGATTTTCAATATTCAGTTTCTGCTCAGACAAGATTTACGTATTCGATTACAATAACAATTTCCAATTCACAAACAGATATGTAACTCTTCAAAGGCAGAAATGTATGGGAGGAATAACAGGATATCATCATCATCGGAGGAAGACATAGAATTGACAGATTTGGTAAGATGGCCACTTGGCAGATATTCAGACCATTCGTAAGATTCTCCCATGGGAGAACACTAAAAGAATTTTCTGAATAAAAGAGCACCATGTCCAATTCCAAATGATTGACAGTTAGTCAATTAAAATATCTCATCATCAAGTTGCTTTTGATAGGTTGGAGAGACTCTCTTCAACAAATCATATTTACTTGATCATGTTGATTACAAGTTTAGCATTTATTTATTCAGAGAATCGATTGACGAGGAATTCAAACAAGACAAGAGGGCCACAATTGTTGTTTTGAACTGTTACAGATCTATAGCCTTGTAACAAATTGAAATATCTGGACAGACAGCAATCTAGGCTTACATTGTTACACTTCTACAACTGACCCAGCCTATAATACTAACTGACCCAGACAGTTGACATAACATAACTGCTCCTTATGAACAATGAAAAGCCTCCACAGACAGTTACAGAGCACAGAAAGTGAAGAAGACTTGATATCAGAGAAATAAGATAATTCAATGATCTTCAATCGCAGTTTATTCTGCAGATATACCGAAATAATCCCAAGGAACCTTTCGTTTCTCTCTCTTAGACATTTCTATTCATAATACCTGGTATGCAGAATAATTTAATAGAAAGCATATGGAGAAATGCATCTATCTCAAGTTCTTAAAATCAGACTCTTCATTCCTGGGGAAATTAACCAAACAGAAACATGATATGAAAATCACGAATCTTTTATATACGATTAATTTGAAAATTCACCAGTGAAGAAATCCAGAAAATAAGACAGGGCAAAATGTTGTAAAACAAGCATATCAAATAGGAGATCAAATACACTTCTTCTGTCAAAACTAATCACTCCAGACAGTTGCCAACACATCGAATAAAACATGATAGCCAATTGTCTTTTTGTTTTTTCTTGTTAAATAGTATCATGTTTACAATACAGTTTCTGGCAAAGGGAGCAAACAGTAGAAGGGCGGTTCAGACTTTCAGAAAGCAGGATTGGAGATGTGCAAGCTTGAGTCTTTCTCATTATATACAAGTGACATTTATGCAGAAAACTTCCCAATATCCATATCGATCAAAATACTAACAATTTCAACACTTCACTTGTACAAGTTGTTAAGGGACACAATCTGCAACTGCTGAATAGTAAACAGTGTCTGAACCCTTTTTCATCCCAATTTTTCACTCCATCACAAAACAAGTCTAGGCTAATGTCTTGGTAATCAGGTAATAGTTAAGTACACAATATCTTGTAGAACAATATGCTAATGGCAATACGAAGAACATAAGATCATAAAGAGTAAATCAGCTTACCGTATCTCATCAGTTAGCAGCAGATACGCCTATTTTTTCTGGCACTCAAGTGGCAAGGAAGAGAAACTCCAAAGTATCTTTGCTCTTTAATGGCACCTGCCATCACCATTTTAGACGTATCTTCTGACATTTTCTGTCAATTGCATGGGACATCAAGCTATGGAGTCCTTGACTCCTTGTACTAGTTGTTCTATACCTGTATTCGGAAGCCGGTAAAGGACCCCCTACCCGCTAGCTGTTGAATAAGTACATGGTACTTAATTGAACAAGAAAAGTTAAAAATATTTCACTCAACATAAATTGAACTTCCAGGAAGCCTTCTTCGTAGCACGTATTTTATCAATCACCCTTTCGACCAGGAAATATTTGAGGGAGTCCCTTTATCAGGAGTTTATTCAAAGGAATACAGTAAATCATAGAATCATATCACTACCATACAACTACTAGTGGCCTAGAAGGCCTATAGTAGTGCACCAGCCATCTTGTATTCTCTTTAAACTATCCCTTTGAAGATGAAAAACAGCATAAAAGCATCAGCAACCTTTTGTTGAGAGTCATCTATCACAATGCCAAGATAAAAGGGTTTGCCTACTCTCATTAAGGCATTGTTATGTCATTGATCAAATGAGGCGATCTTTGTCACAAAGTGTATCACTGCAGCAGAGTACACTGGAAATCAATTACTTAACAACCAAGTACGATTCTCTTGACTGTGCGTTGATTCCAGGCGGAAAATTGTCAGATCTGCTAAACAAAATCATGGTGAATTCATTGACCAATATCACTTTTTCACTTCCGATCCAATAATGATCCAGGTATTTTGTTGCTGATACCACCGATACCACCAATACCGATACCATTGGTCATATATTGAGTAGTTCTACCAAACTGATCTGATACAGCTTTTTAATGCTGGATCGATATCGATCCTCAGAATTGGTTCCGTACATCCCTAGATCAGTGTAGATATATACCTAAACAGCCAAAAGGCTTACCTTCAGAAACAGATAAATTGTAATACAATAATACAATAGGAAAGTTATGGAAATACCACACTTATAAATGGTAAAATACTTAAATTACTTGAAAATTGCCAACGAAGACTGAGTACTTAAGAGTACATCTCCCAACTGTACTCACAGATACAGTGAGAAACTTATATATTTTACATCGGAGTGTGGGGTTAAAGACTACATAAAAGAAAACATGTTAATACATGTATAGATCTTTCACGTTTTAAGTCTTAATAATTAAATAAAGACCTCGGCAATCTACCTTTTATCCATCTCATGTTTAAGAGAAATGTTCAAGAAATTCACTATATTTAGTAATCTACAGAAATGTAAATGACAATATGGAATCCTATTTAATAACTACAGATAATAATCTTCTATATCCCCAAGTCTTAAGTTCTTGGAGAATTTCTACGATTTCTAATTTCTGAAGCTCACATGATTAACAAACTCCACAACATTTCTGGAAAGTGGTTTTTTTAATTTTTGAAATTACTTCTTTGATAATGGGATGATTAAACGGCTCTTGTCCCAGGATGCAGCCATCAAAAAAGCAATTTATCAAAGTGAGTAGTCATTAAGGCTTCATTTCCCTACTAATTCCATATTCATGATATGACAGGGCTGCGTAGTTTTGAATTTTACTTTAATCATTACATCAGCTATCCGTCAAGACTGTCTCGTGAATTTCGGCTGATCGCAATCGTAATATTACTTCTTCTTTTGTTTTTAGTAATTGTTTTTTTCAATTCTAATTTCATGAAACTATTCCAATGCCATTCTTACGATTCATTTTCCTCCTTTTCTCCTTTTATTTCCTTCTTATATTTCTTTCCCCTTCTTTCTTTTCCTAATGGCCTAATTCTCCACTCCGCAAAGGAAACGGCTTTTCTCGTGTAGTGAATAAATTGAGCTAATGAAAGAGTCGCATCATCATGCGAAAGAGTCGCACCGACCAAAAAACACTCATAAAGTAGACCTCATTTTGATTTCACGATAACGAGCAATGTCAAATTGCCAAAGGGCAGAGAGAGAAGATTCATAATAACTTATTGTGTAAGATAATCTGATAACAAATGAGTTTATATAACTTGATAAGACAGATACAGTGTAAGTTTTAAAGATCTGTTTCCAAGAAGATTCAACTTTGGAATAAAACCTCATCTTGAAATCCATCACGTTCATTGTAACCACTCAACGAGGGATGAGGATAGTTGTCTTACTATAGCAAAACCAAACTATCGTCACAAGACAAATCAATTTTCAAGCAAATAAGGTAATACACCACCATCTGAAGAACAACTTCGAAGATTTTTTTCGGCATGATTTGAAACAATGAAACATAGTGAGTAAATGTCTGAAAGACATGTTTGAGAACTACACAAAATAACAGTTTACAGCAAATACAGACATTCAGTTTTTAAATTCAGTCTGGGAAATCACCATCATAAGAGGACAATTGCACTTCCAGCTGAGTCCTGGCCCTGACAGGATGATTGAGTGGGGTTGATCATGTTGATCAGTTGGGTATCAGAAGCAAGTTTGATTTCTGCGCAGCCATCCTCATCACACAGCAGCAGACAGTAGCGGGACTTGTTCAATCATTTTTCACGAAACACAGCAGTCATCAGCAGCTGATGATAGTTCCCCAATTTCTCTGGAGCCTTCAGGTTTTTTCCTCATTATGTAACATTATGTAATGGATAGGTCTGCTAAAACTAGAGTTAGATGATACTGTGATACAACTTTATGCCAAGTTTCGAAGTGATAGTGGCAGCATTTACTTTTAAATAGCTTGTCAAAGATGATTTTGAGCACTGCCTGAGTCATGGCTGGTCCAAGACACTTTGAGAGGGTCATGGGAGGGTGATGACAGTGATTGAGTGTCATGTGGGGCTGAAGACATTGCTTGTCTTGCCAGATGGTAATTTCCTTGACTGTTATTGTGATGAGATATCTTACCAAATGATTACTACAGAGACTTCAGATTGAAAAAACTTCTTTAAATTGAAAATTAATTAAAATCAAAGCAAAGCCAGTCGGACTGAATCAATGAAACAGAGATTAAATTACGACCTCGACTCCAGCATCTCAAAACACATTAACGAATGCTTTACATTGCAAACGTCCAATTCTAAAAGTCAATTAACATTAGAATAATGACTGCAATATGCAATATTAATATATCGTATGTAGAATTGCAGATAATTATCTGATGGCTAATTAATATCAGGCTAAACCTAATCAATTCTATGTGATGTGTTGTCAGAGGGTTGCTAATAAGTTAGCCTGACACGACATGACATTATTCTTATCCCAGCTCATATTTCTGATCAGTATTAAATCAGCAGTACATTAATTATATAATACAAGACCTGAATGCATAATTTTCCAAACAAATGCATATACTCATTTATTCATTGCAAAAGAGCCACTCCTCCAGGCACCAGAAATTGGCAAGACAGCATCAGTATCTTGGCATCATAGTCTACAGAGACATCTGGTGTAAACTGGCACAAATCATATTTTCTCAGTGGCTACTGACAAATGATATATCAACCAGAGAGGCATTTTGTAACTTGTCTACTGCATGCTGAATAATATTATCATCTCGAATAAAGAGGTACGGATTTCAGTCGGCCTCTTAAACAGTTCACCGGATTAGACCATGTCAACCAAATGCTGAACACTACGCAGCAGAGTAGCTAAGATCCCTCAAGATTGCAACAATAAAATGCATATCATCAGCTGATTAATGATTATGACTGGGATCTGAACCTTCAACTTTCAACAGTGTTCAATGAAGCAGAAAACCACATTAACCAGTGTGCAATTCATATAAATTTGAATTTCAGTGTGCAATCCTGATAAATTACAAATTTACAGATCACACGGTAATACTGTCCGTTTGGCAAGCATAGATGATGAGGCGTTAATAAACATATCTATCTATCTATCTAGATACATTTACAAAGGACTATTACAGTCTTACAGAACAATTCAACGATCACAATGACTAAATAATGATGACGAAATAAAAGACAACTTGACATTTCCATTATCAACGATTATCTGTAATGTGGTTGCAGGAAATAATAACTTCTAAAATAATTGGATAAGTACGACTCCCGGATGAGACGACATAGCAAATTGCAACGGTAACAAACCACAACTTTCTACGAGCAATATTAATGGACAACAAACGAGATGTGACAAATGAGATGCAGAAATGACAAGGAACTCGCAAGGTCACATGACCTTCCAACACAAAGCTCCATCTTGTTCTTAAGGACACAAAATCAGGGAATCCCAAAACTTGAGAAGAGCTCAGCATCCATGGCCAGCCACCAGGGGGCTATCATGTGACCAGTAACCATAGCAACATGGCACATGCTGGTCATCTGAGAGAGAACTCGTCTGTCCGAATGACATCAGCCATCAGCGACGGTCAGGAGTCGCAATAACCAACGTTATTAAAGGCAGAAATGAGTTTTGAGTCGAAGGTGAGGGAGTAGGGAGAGTCTGGAGGCAGCAGGTGGAGTGAAGGAGTCACGACTCAATTCAGCACACCAAGAGCAAGAGTCAAGACTGAAAAGTAACAAGTTAGAAGAAACACACAGACTTAAATCCATAAGTTGGAAACCGCAATATGAGTCATAGGAGTGAAAATCCAAACAATCTTGAGTCAAGATGTTAAAACATTGTTCAAGACCAGGTTAGACTGTAAGGAGTCACAATGACTCACATCAGCAGTAAAGATTTTCTATTAGGCGCACCAGAAATCACCATCTTATGATTCCGAAATTACAAGTCATTCCGAACAAAGCCGAACAAAGCCGAACGAAGTCAAGTTAAGTCGAGTCAAGGCAGGACATGGCAATAACCGAGAATTTAGGAGATGAATCGAGTTGGAAAGAAAGTTTTTCTGCAGAGACAATCGCTAAAAACACATTATTACTAGCTGTCCTTCTAGCAAGCTCCCGACCAAGGACTCCCGGTGCATTAATTTCACCCATACATTTGTCAACAACTGCTCTAGTCTTTTCTTGTGGAGCCTTGCTTCAGAACTAAGTGTTGACTATATAGTGGCAATACACGCTGCCACAATACTGAGCAAATAGCTACTGCACAGTCTTATTGATATTGCAAATTGCTATGGCAAAGAAACAAACAAGAAGAGTGCTTTGATACTTACTGCAGTGTTGTAGATTCTTAGACATTCCATTTTGAATTCCCTCCTGCCTTAATGGTATTCTCCAAATTTCATTGAACATTTGAACTGCCAAACATTGAAGAAAACCATCCTTTCTGTCCTTCAATATGTATTCAACTGCCTCACGGGGTCAATACATCATCAACAGTAATCAAGACCATATAACTCGGGACCGTACCAGGAGCCTGAGTCAAAATCACAAACCTTGATGGGTTGGCACTCAGAACTCGGGAGACATAGTCAGTTTTTGGCCGGTTTGGGGAGTCGGGAGTCAAGAGCCACAGATTTAAACTGACCCAACTGAAAAGTATGGATTTTACCAGATCGTGATCAGCTCCTTTTGTTTGTTTGTTTGTTTGTGTTTTAAGCCTCTGCAGCACCTTAGTGGGCTATATCGAGGCAGGCGATCGCCGTATGATGATGAGAAGAGAAGACTGTGAGTCTGGTACATACCCTATTAATTCAGGGATGCCCAGGGTCTTCCAGTTGCCCCAGCATAGAATACTGGATACAACCCGCCTCCATTTAATGTCCCATTGGCTCGGATTAAAGTGAGTTCCCAGGGTGACATTTGAACTCATGCCCTCAAAGCCAATTGACAAGCGCACTTACCAACTAGGCCACGGGGGAACTGATCAGTTCCTCTTGAGATCTTTGGTTCAAATCCCAGCCCAGGCATTCATGTCGAGTGGAACCTCAGCTGGGTCTGTGAGCTTCATTTTAACGAGAAATAGAGGCCCATGCCACTTGCGGTGTACGATTATCTTACAAGCAAGAAACGTAGGACATGTTGAAGTAAACTCGTTACCAGCACTCATCTGCTCAGTGCTCACAGTTATTATTTCATCATTAAGAGCATTTGCCAGCTTCTTCAATCAACAATTGTCAAGGATAATCAGAATGAGAATCAAGGTGATCAAAATCTTTTTAACTGATAAGAATAGCATTTAGGTGAAGGTATTCACATTTTAAATATTTCAAAGTTGGATTCCCACAAAATCACAATTCACAAAGGAATAACACCACTTTGCATCAGTTTGCGATAAGTTATTCTGTGAGATGTCTCAAATTTTATTGAACTCCTGCCAACCTGTAAGCACCACACCTCATGCAAAGCAAAAAGAGCAAAAATCAACAGAAGAGATAGAATTTCCAGATCAGAGGTCGGTTGACAACTTTTAAAAGATGACAAAATGCTGGAAACATTAAACAAAAGAACCTCAAAAGGACAAAACAGCATGAGATCCAAAACGCATTAGATATTGAAATGGTGAAATGAGAGACAATTTTTCTTTTGACATTAGAGTCAGTCATGCTTTTGTATTCAAAGATTCAGAAAACACAGAGGAGCTCCGATGCCTGACTTTCAAAAGAAAACAGACAAAGATCTCTGATGAAAAAAGAAAAGAACAATGTCAAAAGAAAAAGATGGTGGCGTCCCCTTACAACAACTTGCGAAAACACAATGAGGAGGAAATTCCGCGGAATGTATCTTTACCATCTTTGATCAATAATTCAAAGACAAAAGAAATATTGCCAGAGAAAAATTGCAAAATGTCGTTGTTTTACGCGAGATTTGAACTTCACTCGAGAAGCGATCTGCTCTCCAGCCTGTGTGGCTTTTATCTCCGCAATTTTTCTTGTGTTTTCTCGTGAATTGAGAGGATTAAAGTCAACTCTGTGGTGCGGCGGAAAAGCAGAGTTTTAAATAACATTAAAAGGAGTGAAAGAGAAATGATGGGTCGGATGAAAAGTAGAGATTCCACAACAATGGCATCCTTTAGACTAGCATTTAGGGCTTTAGGCTTATAAATCTAATCCCAGAAGTGAAAGCAGTGAAATATATTCATAAGTAGACAAAACCCTGATTATGAATACTTAATGAATATCAGACCCATGTTGGGGAAAAAGGGATGAATCATCTTAATGGGAAATTAAAATTTAGATTTGAAATTATGAATGATGACAGCAAAACTTGGAAACTTGTGTCTATTTTTTACAAGATCGTAGTTCAATAATTCAAGGAAACTGCTAAACCAAGAGTAAAGAATTGAAATCAATTTATTAACTTGACAACAAAAATTATTGAAGTACTCAATTCTTAGGTGACAGTTTAAATCAAACATATAACGAGATGATTGGATCCATATTGCAAACGAAGCTTTCTATCTTTCATAAGGAATTTAAAGTTCTTCTTTCTGAAAGATTTTAATGACTTTATATATATATTACAACTTATGTTATAAATGAAAGACCTTGAAGGGATGTTATGAAATTAAGTCACAGAAGTAGGCAGACATGCACTTCCTCAATTAAGAAAGACAATTTAACTTAATTCGTCCAAATTAGGCTTTGGCAGCGCCTATTTGGAGGGCAAATGTACACGGATTACCTCCAGTAACATACTTTAATTCTGTTCATTGTGAGTTACTTTATATCATTAAATGTTTGTAGAAGTAAATTTCAGTAATAGAAGTATGTTATTTAACAAGACTTGGCTCAGCAGAACTTAAGCTTAATAGTCCAGAGTGGACGAGCAAGACGACTTAGATGAGTAAATATATACATCATGAATCAGAGTTGTAATTTCATTTATGTAAACTGATAAAGAGATAATTTGGATGATAAAGGAGGACAAAAATGAGTAGAAAACGGAGAGGAAACGGAAGAAAAATAGGGGAAATAATGAAAGGAGTAATTAACAGAATTTGAGAAGAAACTATGGGCAATCTCTTCATGAGCATCCATACAATATCCAACATCAAGCATCCGCATCAATTCAGCATCAGCAGCAGTAGCCACCCCACTGCTACACAACAGAGCTGCTTCAAAACTTAGTTTTATTGATTTTCGGAGAACTTGCACTGTTGCATCCTCCCAGCAACGCTCCATGGGAATGGGAAGAGTTGCTTGCCTAACAGAGGCTCTCTCCTGTTTAAGGCTCTGGGGTTCCACTCCTCTCTGAGCAACTGCGGAGGCTTTCTTACCCTCTCTTGAGGCTTTCTCCTCCTCTTTTGGGCGTTCCCTTTTTCTTTGAGGCTTCATCCTCCTCTTTGAGGCTTTCTCCTTTTTGAGGCTATCTGGTCCTCTTGAGCAGTGTGTCGAGGCTTTTTCCTTTTTAGGCATTTTCCTCCTCTTTCTCCTTTAGGCTATCTCCTCTTTGGGGCTTTTGTCTTTGAGCAGTGTGGAGGCTTTCTCCTATTGCTTGAGGCTTTCATCTCTTTGAGGCGTTCTCCTCTTTGAGGCGTTCTCCTCCTCTTTGAGGCTTCTCCTCCTCTTTGAGGCTTTTTTCCCCTCTTTGAGACTTTCTCGTGTACAGGGTGATCTCCTCCTCTTGGAGGCAATCTCCCATTTGGGACTTTTCTCTTTGAGGCTTTATCCTTATGTTTGAGGCTTTATCCTTATGTTTGAGGTTTTCTCCTCCTCTTTGAGGCTTTCTAAACACGTTTAAGGCTGTCTCCTACA
Organism: Platynereis dumerilii; assembly: GCA_026936325.1. Taxonomy (NCBI): domain Eukaryota; kingdom Metazoa; phylum Annelida; class Polychaeta; order Phyllodocida; family Nereididae; genus Platynereis; species Platynereis dumerilii. Next base: position 24,059,560 of record JAPTHN010000010.1, on the reverse strand, counting down.
GTCCTACTCTTTTAGGCTTTTTTCTTCGGGGCTTTTCTCTTTATCTTTGAGGCTTTCTCCTGCTTTTGAGGCGCTCTCCTCCTCTTTAACATTTCCTCTCAAGTTGTCAATTCTTGAGGCTTTCTCCTCGCCTTTGAGGCTCTCTCCTCCTCTCCTTGTGGCTCTCTCCTGCGTTCTAAACTCCTTGTTGGCATGGAGATTTAAGCCAATATATTCTTACACTTGTAAAGAGTCTTTACAAAACTCTTGCATATTGATGATTTATCAAATTCCCTCGACATTACATATCACAACAGCCTATTCAACAGACAAACAATGACAAAAAAAATATCTGACCAAAACAGCTATCACAGACTTACTATGAATATGCTTGACCAAAAAATACAATACAGTCTCATAACTCAGTGGGCTGCCATTCTTCCTAAACAGACAAATGAATATCTCCTGGAAACTACTTTTTATTCCATAAACAAATGATAAATCTACTTCTGCAAAAGACATATCACATATATAGAAAACCTGCAGGATATTAAGATAAGAGCCTATAAGTCTCTTCACAGCCCTACCTTAAAACGCTTACAATCCGCTTACAAAATATAAGTAACATATATCTCGAGACTGAACTACTAAAATCAGATTACTTGTTCTATGCAAAATAAGAGATATTGCGGAAGCGAAAGAATAGTTTTAATATTGCTATTAGCAACAAAGGGCAAAAGGACGAGGCAAGCTAGCATAGCACCACAGGGGAAATAATTAATTTAGGGAAATGCCCACTCAACCAAAAGTATTAGTTGTAAGTAACACAACTTACTACAGTTTATCATGTTTATATATATATAATGTTTTCTAAGATATACTACAAATAGCTTAAGATCTCAAATTTCTGTATGTACAGAGTCTACTATGATGAAATATACTACAGAATCTGATACATTCACAAAATTTTGCAGATGTGTACAAAATTCTCCGAGACAAGAGAGCCAGCCTGAAAAGGAAATTAGCTGGAGCAATGACAAACAATTCAATAACAAGATGCGTCCACGCTTTTGTTGAATCAGACATCTTCACGAAAAACTTCTTATATTTTCAGGCTACAGCATAATATGTGCACCACAGTTTGGTAAGCACGGATACATTGGATAGCGGATAGTGCTCTGAGAAGTGCAGTGCTGTGAGGCAAGTTCTTGCAACCTCAAGTGTGGATTATTTAGACTAGCATAAGACATGTGAAAGCATGTATGAAAGGGAAGGAGAAAGAGAAATTTAAGGGTGTTTTCTAATGGCCTATGGCCAGATTATGGGAAAAGATGATGGAAATTTATTTGACTGTAATTGGAACATGAAACCTGGCTAAGGAAATAGTAGAGAATAGATGGAAGCTGCCTGCAAGTTTTCATAACTGAGCAATTAGAAGTTTGGCTGGAGTAGCGTAAGGGGTCCGTGAATTAATAGCATGATGCACATAGAGCAGAAAGGAGTCGGTGAAATTTTACACATTCGTATTTATATGATTTACTAGGGTTCCAACTCAAATCTGAAAATCAAATCCAAATATTTTTCCAGGATGAAAACTACCAAATTTCAAGGACTTCCAGCGGCATTTTTGAAAGATTTTCTCACACATATGTAACGCTGTAAGTCTTGAGAACATCGCCAGGAATGCGAGATGAATTGATATCCATGCAAAAAAAAAAAGATTTTCAAGGACTTCTCCTGCATAACCAGGATTCAAGGACCACCTGGTTTTTGGCAGTTTTTAAGGACTATTCCAGGACTATTCCAGGACTATTCCAGGACGGTCCAGTGATTTTCCTAGCCATCAGCCACACTCGCATTGGTTAATGCATCCTCCATGGGGCTTATGAAAATTGAATAATTTTGGCTGAAAATTAGCCATGTATGTACAATTTGTACATGATGTAGGCATTTCACTCATCATTTGCCACTTTGGCTAACGGAATTTTTGTCCAAGGTAAAGCAGTACAGGACCACTGAATTTTTAAGGACTTCCGAGATTTTTAAGCACTATTTACCCCATGTCTGGGATATTTTACCTGTTTATTTGTCCAGCATGAATACTGATTAAAACAAAAAGGTCAAAAATTACACATCTCATCCGAAAAATATTAAACCGGGATTTTTCCTAATCACTCAGGAACATGAAGACCTTCAGATTATTCCCCGACTCGGAATCAAATATGTTCAATGTTTAGAGCAAAGTCTACAATACAATGTAGCCTACCGCCGGCTACATTTCACAATGCACATATGCAATAAGCAAAATGTTACCCATACCAAAAGAAAATTCAGACGTAAACATGATCAGACAACAATAAATAAGTTAGTTTCTTCTTACTACTTACAATGCGATCTTAATGAAACATATCATCGGATATTTCTCCAACATAAAACATTTGCAGATGATGCACATACAATGCATGAAGTATTTCAAGTTGTATGGAACATGATGCTTAGTATTATTTGTGTGCATGAAAGTTTATAATGATACATTGATACATGCGCGCTGGTATTTCTGAGTCAAAAAAATATCTGCTTCATATAATCTTCATACGTATTTACTGCCCTTAAGCATGTTAAGCATTTTGTTATTCATTCATCATTTCAATTTTAGCCATTTATCGTGTTTATGAATTATTGAATGGTAAATTTTAGCTGTTTAGAATTCAATGCGCCACAAGATTGGAAAACAGTACGGGCTGTTTCGAGAAAACCAATTTAGCTGAATCAAGAATACAATTTGGGTAAATTTTTTACGAGTTAGAGTCGTTACGTATCATTTCTGAGTCAAAATAAGATTTGTCGGTACATAATTTCCATAATCCATTATCTGACATCGCTGCATTGCAATTTGTTATGTGGCATAAAATTGGTACGGTAATTTTCTGCTGATACAAAAAATAACCAATTTACCTATTCAAGTCATTCATTTGTAGACTTGGAAACATGATATATAGAACTTAAAACATCAATTCAGGCTTATTCAGCAAATTTAATAGATTTACCAATTTTGCTGAAAAAAAAATTACTTACAAATCAGTGCCATTTATCCCCTTATATATATTGTGAAAATAATTTGATAATATACAATGATCATGATGATGACCATGATATGTCTAAATGAATCATTAAGTAGACTTTGTATTTGACAAAAACAGTTAAGTTAACCTTGTTAACAACTCAATAACCCAAAGATGGATAAAAAATAACTGAATAACAGCTTAATCTGTTGATAGCGAGTAAGCATACAATCTTCGCAAAGAGGGCAATTTACTAACCAATAGTTCCAACACATCGCGCATATATAAGAACCGTTTTTATAAAGCCAAATGTGGCAAATTTAGTATGTGTAGCAGAATTATAAGTCAGAAGCAAATTATCAAGGAGCTATATCTGAATCGAAGAATTTCATTAAGATAATGGGCATGGCACAGCTACAACAGCGGCCTCACCTAGACTAAACCGCCTGAACCAGAAGTAGCGAGTAGGCTGAGCCAGGCTGCACTAAACTTAACCAGTCTGGAATTATATGCCCAAGATAACCGGCTGAACTAAAGTCCCTTAAATTTGTCGTGGAACTGGCTGAATTAGACCTGTGTAGTTGTGCTGGAGACTCAAGTAGCTAGTTCATTGGAATTTTCAAATCGAGCTTTTATTCAGCAACTTCAGTTCAGCCTGATGTCTTAGTAACCCAGATGTCTTAGTAGCTCAAGTTCAACCTGTTTAATTTCTCAAGTCCAGCACAGCATGTACAGTCTTATTCAGCAACTCAAGTCAAGTTGAGCCAGTCGTCTTCTACATGAGTCACATGACCATGCCATGAGTTGAACCAGGCAACTGCTGTCTTGTTCGGCCAATTTAGTCTTGAACAGTCTAGTTCAGTTCAGCCTGAGAAAAAAAGCTAATAAATTAGTATTCAAATAGAATTGTAACAGGCTGAAATCCTGAACCAACTCAACCATGTTAACATGCTGAACTTAAACAATGTTAAAACTGGCTGACATCAGACACACGCTGCTGAACTGCTGACTGAACTAGGCAACTCTCTCAGACTCTGGATCTTGTCCATATCCTCTAGTACTTGCTTCCACCAGTAGGATCAACTCTTGACTCCGTAGCTCACAGGAGAAGATTATTGAACTACGCTGAGCACTGAGCAGCTGAACGGCACACGGCAGCAGCTGCTAACAGCATCACAGTAGTGGAAGACCCAACTACACTCAAGGCATTTCAATGGCTCACAGCTCACCCTTAAACAGTTGACTGATGCTATACAATCTTCAGTGACTACAACTGACATCATCAAATGCATCATCTATCAACTGCAAAAAATGTTTCTTGCACATCTGTTGTAACAAACAATGTCTTCAAATTTGCATCTGCACATACTACGACATTACTATGTATAGTAGGGTCTTATAAGCAGTTAGTAGTAAATGTCCAATCTAAAACTTACACAGTTCTTGGAGCTCCTGTTTTTGGCGCATCTTGCAGTGGTCATGCAATCTGTTATGCTTGTAACTAAATTCTAATTGACATCAATTATTTATTATCGGCTGATTATCAAAGTATACTAGTACTACACTGTACTGCAAAGTTTGTAAACTCTACCAAAAGACTCTTTATACTACAAGGAAGCAAACCTGGTTTTGAAGAACGAAAATAAGTACAAAATGCAAAATATATCATGCATATAGTCACACATTGTCACCAAGTATTCAACAGGAGGCAGCAAACAATAACCATGAATACCAGTTTATAAACCAAAATTACAGCATATGCTAGACTTGACAGGCCTTCTCCTGAACACTGAATGGAAAACTAGAGAGGTATTCTTCTGAATGGGAAACAAAGACAACCAGAGGCTGAGTACTTTCAAGAAACCTTTTTAAGATTTTTCTGCGAACCGTAGAACCCTGGAACTAACCATTAGAAGTTTGTTACACAATAGCAAATAGAACTTTGCAGTCCCTGGAACAGTGTGGAAAGACTGCAGAGGCAGACAAGCCAGTAGCTTAGCTAAGGCTAGACTTGCGTACACCTGTAATTACATTTTACACACACTAAAATTGACTAATTGTAACAATCTGAAATTCATCTAAACAAATATCAGTATTTACCAAAATGTCAGATTAACTCATAAAGGGGCATATAGGCCATTGAAGGATGACAGATTATAAACCAGTCTAATCATGCTAATAAACATTGATAAATCCACTGTAGTCAATGAGGTTCTCAACTTCCCATGATAATTTCATGCCTCTACATGCTCTAGCATCAGGCAATAGTGTCATAACCTCATTATACCTGACATCACAGTTTCTGACAACAAGCGTTTTTGAGTCATGCGCGTCAAAATGGAAACTGACGATCTTCAAGACATAAAGATCTTCATAATCATAGAGCAAACAGTGCCAAACTCATTTTTGTCATTTTTAAAAGTGATTTACCTGTCAGTGATCCATTGCTCAATCATGTGTCAGCAATGCAACATGTTTTCTGTGTGCTACAGCACAACAAGTTCACTAAGCTTTTCAAATGGCAGTTCTTAACAATGCACGAATTGTGCAGCACTTGTCCATGTTCTAAATACTATACAGTTCACAGTACACAGTAACCTATCACTATTCAAAACACAGTAAACATGGTAAACATGGCAAAACGCTGTATTTACTCGAAAAGAGGCTTTCCTTCATTCTATTTTTTGAAGCAGGTTTCAGATAAGCCATGTTCTGAGAGCTCAGACGAGAGGATACAATTTTGAAGTTTAATTTATTCTAATAAATGATTGGTTTAGCCTTTTCATGTTTTTACGATGCTTAAATTATGCCAGAAGAATTTCATTTGAGGAAGGTTTTATGAAGAACGGTTTTAAAAAAGACCTCAATTCGAGTAAACCTAGTAAAGCAACATGTTTCCATGCTGTATAAAGTAACATGTTTCCATGCTGTATTACATCTATAGAAATAATTTAATTGAAAGCGAGACTGACCTGTGTATTGGTGTAGTTCTGGTGTGCAGGTTGTGCCACTTGAATGGGGCTTTTGCTGACCAGCTCCTTTCTCAGCAGTTGTACAATAGATTTCTGAAATAAAAATAATTTTCACCATAAATTTTCCAGTTAACAACAAGCAGTTTAAATGATTAGTCCATAGGCTAAAAGTAAATTTTAAATGCTTCAACTAGTTTAAGAGTCAACAGTAACGGGTCATGCCTGTCGAACTATATATTCACTACTCAAAAAGTTTGGTTGGAGATGGCCAAGCTACAGGTTGGAATTGAACTCGGGGAATTGAATCCTGCACCCAGCATATTGAGCTGAGGCCCCCTGCAACATGTGCAATGGCATCAACGAATGACTCTTTTTTATTTTCAATTCACTGAACTGCTGAAATTAAGATGTTTTCACACACAATTTCGTCAGCTGAAGCATCGATACACTTGTACATTGTTGTACATGACACAAGGAAGTCCACCATAGCAGCATAGCCCAGCTTCAACATGTTCAATAGCTGGTAGCCTAGAAAACAGCAGTTTCTAACTTAGTTCTATGCAATAAATTCTGAGCAGTGCTAAGGAGTCCGAGTCAGTATATTGATCAAGATGACCATCTGTCAGCTCTGGGCAAACATGATAATGCCATAAGGCTGTGATTCTACCTCAACATATTCCCCCAACATGCTCATAGCTCTACTTGATATTTACTGATCATGTGGCTTTGACTTCTGATCTTCAAACTCCTTCATGCTAAAACAGGAGTTGGATGGATGGATGATTGGAGCTTTATGTCCTATATTTAAGCACTAGTAACTAGGACAGGAGGACTGGCAATGAGACAAAGGAGCATTGAAACTGCTGTCCAGCGTCCAACATAGGCCCAGGTGACCTTGTAAGAGCAGGATCTGAACCCCGGACCCAGCAATTGGCAGTCAGCATGCTGCCACTGAGCAGCTGAGCTAACCCTCCCCCTGCTAAAACAGAGAACCAAGAATCACATAGATCTAATAAGTTAGTACTTCAAATAAATAATTTACATGATTTACCAAGTTTCATCGATCACAAACCAATGAGACATTAGCAGATTAGTTCAGCACCAAGGTTTTTAAAGTTTTCTATTATTCATTGAATATTGATGAGTACAATCATAGTACAATGAATTAAAACTCTTGCTGGAATTCACAAAAAATAATCAATGAATTCCATTGATAAATTTGATAATGTTCAATAAAGTAGAATCCCAATACTTGTACTGAAGTTGTACAGGCAATTGTTTTCAAGGCCAACACAGAGAACCAAGAACTGCAGATCATTATGCCATGAGACTACGGCACCAAGGTTCTTACATTCTATATGTATACAAATAAATTATTTAAAACTGAATTTAAACTTGAAAATTATTTAAGACAGGATTTTAACGTTAGTCACCAGTTAAGTCTCATAAAATTTAGAATCAGTTCACATAACCTTGCGATTGAAACAGGGAGATTTACTAGACCAAAAACTCCAGTGGAAAACAGAAAATGTGTGTACTGTGATTCGGGTGAAATTGAAGATGAGAAACATTTCTTGCTAAATTGTAGACTTTATGAAACAGAGAGAACAATTATGTTGCAAAAAATTAGAGATACCATACCTAATTTGGACAGTTTAGGAACAGCAGAGAGGTTTAGATTAATTATGATGAATAGTGATGGCGTGGTCATAGGTGCCATAGGTAAATATGTTCATGATTGCATGAAAAAAAGAATTACAATTGATCTAATGTGAATTATTGATGTTATATTTTTAGTTAAGTTGTTAGCATTTCCATACTATTTCATAGTCTTTAAAATGATTGATTACAGAACAAGAAATTTGTGTTTATGTATAGGTATTGTCTGTATTTTTGTTGATGTTGTATCCCTCTTTTGTACATATTCATTTCCTTATATGATTTATTTAATTTTGATTTATGACACATGTATCTATGTGATATTCCGTTGTCAAATAAAAGTCTATATATATATACATCAGTGCAGCATCACTATGTAAAGAACTGTATGAAGCATAATCAATGTTGTTGAATTGATTACGATGTCTTTGATGGTGTTCTGTAAAGTTTAATCCCGACTGCACTGGTAGTCTGGTATTACTGTTATTTAGTAACTACTTTTATAAATCCTTGGTCATGGTGTTGAACGTGCTCCCTGCATAACATGCATAACCATAACCGAATATTGTCAGCATTATGCCCAAATCACTTGAGTGGATAAAGCGTTTCTTTAGAATCAAGACATGAGAGAACAGATGCTACACAGTAAATGTAGTCTATGTAAATGGAAAGATGATTGTTTACGCCACTTTACATCCTGTATTTATGTAATTGGTAGGCTAAAACAGGAGTGAGGCAAAGGATGATAAAAACTCTCAAAACAGTCATCCAACATGGGTCCAGGTGACCTGGCAAGAGCTGGATTCCAACTCAGGACCCAGCGATTGGTAGCCCAGAACGGTACTACTGAGCAAACCCTCCCCCCTGGCCTTCCATCTGGGATGGATGGATGGATGTTCGGGGCTTTATGTCCTGTATTTATGCTCTTGGTAGGCTAATTAGGACAGGAGGACACGGCAATGAGGCAAAGGATGATTGAAACAGCCTTCCCTTCTATACGGGGATTACGGGTAATCACATTTAAAACACAGGAACCACTGTTCCAAGTATCACATCACAGAAGTTGCACTCAGAAGCAAATTAAGCCAGAACACCTGTACAGAAGCCAAGCACACAGGTAAGACTGATGATCAAACAAGCTTAACAGGACGATCCAGTTAACATGGCTAATTGATCCAAGCACATCTCAACTTGTTGATGCAGGTCCAGACTTCTACCTGCTGAAAAGTATCTCAGATCTTGCAGTTGGATGAACTTGTATCTTAGATTCTTAGTTCTAAGCACAATGAGCCAATGAGTTTATGATTTGATTTATCTTCTAAAGTAACTTTAATATTAAGATTTAGACTGTAAAACTTCCAAGAAGTTGTCATTTTTCGACTCATGTGAATCTTTTCTTCTGAAAGTAAATGTAGTAACTTCATTTATTTATTAATTATCTTTAAAGTTTTAAGAAGGCCATTGTCCACAATTTACTCCTCACCAAATTTGTTTTGATGTTGTCGAAAAGACTGATACCTGTTTTACATTTGAGCTATTTAGCATTTGCAGGACTGTACGAGGAAATTCAATATCAACAAAGTTTATTTCCAAAATGAAATGTAGAAGACAGGTTTTCTTTAGATGTTGGCAAAATCTGTGGAGTGAGGACAGCCTTTAAACTAAAAATTTGTCCAAATCAAAAATTTTCAAAAACTTTTAATTTCAAGTTTTGTTTTACTTCTAATCTAAAACTTAATACAGATCTATATTTACCGCAAAAAAAAAATGTACACATCAATGAGGCATCAGATTCTGCCATTCAATGCACTCATGCATTAAATAACCATCAATAACTTTTAATTCAATACTTAATTGAGCCATTTTTGAGCTAATGGCAGTAATGCTGCGCAAATGAAAGGAATACAGAAGATCAATATTTAGCACAGTGAGCAAGCATTCGCAGATTTAACATTGGTTTACTGCCCCAGTTCTCAAAGACCAACAGCGCAGAAGCTGTTTGCCAAATAAACACTGGTCTCTGTACTCATGAGTCCTCTATTGCGGCATTAAGGAACTAGTATCTGACAGCTGCTGTCATGACTTTTATGCCACAGCAGGAGTTCTTTAGACGGCCACGGCAGCACTACAAGTGGTACCACTGCCAAGCCACACTGTGACACAGCAGCCCAAAGGGCATTATACGCCAGTTTATAATACACATAAGCTCAGATAAGCACGAGGGACCCACCCCAAAAACTTATTTTGCACAGCGGCCGCAGCAACAGTGCCATCCAGAGCCAAGAACACGCATAAATTAGTGAGCTCTGGCAAAGTAAAGCTAAAGCAGTTGTACTCAGAAAATCAATAAACTGGGAGTGAGGAGACTCGGCCACTTACTTGTCTTTCACTAAGAGACGTAATTTCAGCTTGCAAGTCGTGAAGTTGCTTCTGCAGTCCCCCATTCTGCAAATGAATATAACACATCCATTAAAGACATGATTGCATCACTTTATAAGACATAAATTAGACTGCTTTTAAGAGTTGCTGATGGTGCTGTGGCATAGGTGCTGCTGAGAGCTCAATGATGCTCCTGAAGGCTTTCAACCAAAAGTGTGCAGGAATCCAAACTCACAACTTAAACACAACAAGAACAATTCTCACCTGAGGGTCGTTTTTCATCTTGGTCACCACAATCTGAAACCACAAGTAAAGAACATTGTTAGCAAGGGCCCAAGCAAAATCTGACATGTTTAATCAAAGGGGTAATTACCATTACGAACTCTCCAAACATTACACGATCTGTCCCCGGACATCAAAATAACTGCATCACACCCCTCCCCCTCTAAAATGCATTTAACCCCTCAAAGACACCCTTAAACAACTCTAACTTGTCCCTCAACTATCCTAGCATCCCCTTATGGCCATTTATGGTGGGCAGAATCCACAAAAGATCAAGGAACTCAAAGATTAGAAGTGCAAAATAAACGATGGAGACACATTGATTGGCAAGGGTGTAGGCAAGAAGTTTACGAAATACAACCTGATGGCTTTGGATGGCCACTTTCAGCTGTGCTTGAATCCTGTCTAAATCCGACCTAGACATCTTGAAATGTGCATCAACTTTGAAAGAATCCGAGGACTTTAGAAACCTCCAGTAAAAGATTTCACCAGGCCGCCATGAACTTGTGTAAAAGGGATACAAAAACAAGCTGTGGGCCACTGGACTTCTTCACTCTGTTTAGAAACTTCAAGTTAGTCTAATTGCACCACCATGCATCTCTAGTGCAACATCCAGTTGTTAATGCAACATTGGGCTTCTCATTTAATTGCACTTAATGGGGTTTCTTGCTTTGTTTGTCCAAGAATATTCTCTCTACCCCATGCACTATATTTCTAAGGGCATTGTCACCTCTAAGTAATGCGTTCTCTAGCCAGAAAAGTGCCCGGATGTTGAGCATGATTTTTCTTGAGATTGTTTTGTAATTTAATTTTCTTTTATGCAGGTGCTTAAGAACTGTCCAAGAGTGTATCAATACATTATTTAGGAACACAAAAACATGCCATAAAAATTTGCGGGTTCTTTGTTAACTCTGGGGGTCTCAAAACAGTTGTTATAGTTGGCAGCAAATTCCACCTGTCAGCGTAGGAAAAGCTTTTGGCAAGTAGTCCGGCTATATCAAGATGGCAGCCTCCTATGAATGAAGTCGCGCCGGTTGTTGAAGTTTAAAGAAGCCACATCTCTCGATTGTCAACAAGTCTAAATAGGTAAACTTGATGCCATTTTATTCCGTGTTGGTTAGTCTTTAATTGTGCGTTGTCAGCTCTGAGATTCATGGCACAGTAAACCAGAAATCGGCGTTTATTTTGTTCATATTCCATTGCACATTTTGAAGTTCAAGGCCATGCTGATTTCAAAACTTCATCATTCATCAATCATCACTAAGCTGAGTCAGTTTAATTGCAATTTGCTAGGCAGACAGTTTAATTGCGTCTGTGTAATTAACTTATATCCTTTGTTTACATGGCAAGTGATGTGTTGATTCAGTGAATGTGTTGATTCAGTAGAGATTCAGTGGATTGCAATCGTGGGTAGCAGGACGTTTCACCGCTGGGACGTTTCACCGTCGGCAGTGTGAGACGTTTCACCGCCAGTTAATTTCACTATTTGGTTATTAAAGTACTTGAAAAGTATCTATAGTTGGTTGTTACATTTTAACATGTGAAATAAACATAACAAAATGTTTAGTCTATTTGCTACAAAGTAACAAAAAACTTAGATAATCATAGATCAAGTAGATATAGTAGCAACACAGACAATGTTTTGCGTGTTTTTGTTTAATCATGGGCTTATCAAGCTCATACAACTTGATACAAGGCAATTATTATTGGCTAACTTTGTTATAGACCAGCGGTGAAACGTCCCACTACTGCCGGCGGTGAAACGTCCTAGCGGTGAAACGTCCTATAATCCAATCGTGAACCTGTCACTTGGGAGATCCTGTGAAGACTTCAGATGTGTATTCAACTTGTGGATTTGAAATTCACTTCATTACACAGAACTCACAGAAGGATGCTGGATGTGGTTGACTGCCTACATGCAGAGCCTGGCTCTGTAGGCCTAAATAAGCTGACCTGTCTATTAGCAGCAGGGAGAATATTCTCCCTGTTACTACAGTGTTAGCAGAGCCTGGCTCTGTGAATAGGCTGACTAATAGAGTGTTGTAGTTTAGTTGTAGTTTTCATGAAATTGTTGACAACTGTTGGACTGATTGTGATTGAAACACTTGTCATGCAAGTTTGGTAAGTATCTAATTCAACTGTCGTGGCAAAATCAGCAGTTGCGATTGTACTACCTACTGAATTGTATTACTATTATAGACATCGGATGCCAGCCAGTCTTGTATCACTTATTTTTGAGAAACTTTTGCTTTATTGTGTCTTTTGTATTTCTCTTGCAGTATTCTCATCTCATATTAAATTCCAACTGACTTCAGCAGACTGCAATGGCTAAAAGGGGAGCATCAAACGAACTGACAGACCGCAACTGGGACCAGGAGGAGGAACCCGAAGAAGTGAGTTTCAAAAAATGTGAATATAGATTTGCTGAAACATTCTTGTTGGCATCAGCTATAAAATTTGACGCTGAAAAGGACTCTAGCAGCAACGAAAAATGAAAATTTCTTTCAAATTGTTGCTTATTACGTGTGTTGTCAGAGTAGACCTTTTGAACTAAATATCTATTTACTTTCATTTACGTTTAGGCTGGAGTCTTCAAAGCTGCGGATGATGACACATTAAAGAAGAGACAGATTAAGACAGCCAAGAGAAGAGCACCTACTGAAGTAAGTTCATATGACTTCGTGTGTTTTGCTTTTTCTTATTAATTGCTAATTTTTTGTGTTACCTATTATAATCTATTAATTGAATTTGACCATTATGAAAGAAGGGGGAGGGGTTGGTCTAGAGGTAGCTTGCTGGACTGCCAATCGCTGGGTCCAGGGTTCGAATCCAGCTCTTGCCGGGTCACCTGGGCCTATGTTGGACGGCTGTTTCAATCATCCTTCGCCTCATTGCTGTGTCCTCCTCCTGTCCTAATTAGCCTGTAGACCAAGTGCACAAACACAGGACGTATCCCCAATCATCCATCCATCCATCCATTATGAAAGATTAAATATTTTAACAAAGTCTTCACTTAATATTGAAGGGTAGAACTCTTGTAAACTATCTAAATTCGAATCATATTTGAAGTTTATGCTTTTGAAAGTTTTGAAAATTGTTCTAAAAAGTTATTAATTGAAATTATTATTTATTTCCGTTTTCAGGATGGGGGTGGAACTGCAGGGGCGTTCAAAGGTTTTGCAGGATTTGGAGCCAAGCCGTCCTCATCACCATCTGCACCCGTGTTCAACTTCGGCAGTACTAAGGGGCTGCCTGGCTTGGGGGCTTCGAGCAATGGCGAAAAGCCGGCTGGCAGTGGATTCACATTTGGCTCTTTAAGCAAAGATGCCAAGACAGATTCTGCCGCGCCGAAACTCGGAGCTGACTTCAAATTCACTCCTGTATCATCATCCGCATCTGATTCTAAGACCAGTGGCTTCGGCCTTGGTGCTTCCCCTGCTCCATTCAGCTTCGGGGTAAAATCGACCGACTCCAAAGAAATAACTAAACCCCTCTCAAGCTCGATATCTTTCGGTTCTACGACAACAACAGATTCCAAGTCAGAAACGAGTCCCAAGAAAAATGGCAGTAGTAGCAGTAATCCCAAATATCTTGCCCAGCTTAAAGGGCTCAACGAAGGTGTCGCTAAATGGATCAAGAACCATGTAGATGACAACCCCTACATTCTCCTCACCCCCATTTTCAAAGACTATGAGAAATACCTAGAAAAGATTGAAAAAGAAAATCCAGAAAAAAGTGAATCAGGGGCCACTGAAGACAAGAAAACAGGTGAATAGCAAAAATTTGTATAAAAATGTTCAATGGTTAAATAGTAATGATCTCGTACAAGGAAAACCAACTTCTGAGATAGATTATCAGGGTTCCCACTCAACCTGGAAAACCTTGAAAACCTGGAATTTTGGGTTGTGCTTTTCCCGGCCTTGAAAAACCTGGAAAATGTGATATTTCCACCAAAAACCTGGAAAGAGTCTGGAATTTGGGGTTCTCTTGCCAAAATTGAAGTGGTCCAACAAATTGTGGACTTCGACGACTGTCCAGGGCGCAAAATCAGTTTGAAAGAATGCAGGTTTAGACCTTGAAAGTTGGTTTTGGTAGCCTTGAAAAACCTGGAAAAAACCTTGAATTTGAACTGGGCAAAAGAGTGGGAACCCTGGATTATAGTCTGGCCAGCATTCTGTGCGTTTATGAGATAAATGTGAAGTTGTGTATGTCTGTATGACAATTTAATGTTGGAAAAAGAAATGTTCATCTATCCGAGCTGCTGAGTGTGAGCCTAAGTTGCCTTTTATCATATGTTTACATAGGACGGAGAATTCTGAAATTTATTGGCATATCCAGATTTCTATATTTTCTAAAATTTATTTTAGATTCTGACAAACCTGACTCATCCAACAAAAGTCCTGCATCGTCCGACGCGAAGAAGGATGAGAGTTCAACCAAAACCAGTCCTTTCAAATTTGGAGTAGCTGCTGCTCCTGCCTCCCTCAGTAAGTCATTGATATTTTTTGGATTTTATGATGAGCAGATCAGCAATTTACCAATTTGTTGTTTAGGATTAATTTGCCATCTATGGAACCATTTCTTCCGAGACTTTCTTACTGCAAAATAAATAAATTTGGTTAGTTGGTAATAATTTGATATTAAGTTATTGTTCTTCTTGGGTGTTGTCAATTACAATGACCTAATTGACCTTATTCATATAAGTGCTGACACCTGCTGGTGTATTATGGTACTGGCCTCGCTCAGGCTTGCTGTGGTTATAAAAATTGTTGTTTGATTATAATATTAAATATTATCAATTGGTCAAATATCAAATTGTTATTTTTACTTTGCAGCATCAGGATTTGCTTTTAAACCTGCAGGAGGTGCCACTACTGCCACATCAGGGTTCAGCTTTAAACCAGCCGATTCAACTGCAGGAGGGACCATTGCATCAACCCCGTTCTCTTTTGCCACTGGGGGTACTACAGCGGCGCCAGCTAGTGCCGAAGGTGGTGAGTAACTTTGTGTGTTTTATAAGCAGCTGTCTTTCTTTCTTGGTAATTTTAAGCTGGAGTGACCACTGACCAGAGAGAGAGTCATGATTGGCAAAACGAAAAAATTGTATTGAATATCTTAGTCTCAAGTCTCAAGTCTGAATCTGTCCGAATATGAAGCCACTAAAAAGTATATTTGAACAAATAAGGTTGCAACTCGCAAAAACCTGATTCTGGAAATCTGGAAAATTTGTCAATTAAGATGGAGTTTCACATCGGTCCGAATGCTTGGCATGTTAGTACTTTCTCTGTGGCTTAATCATTAACACATATTCTAGTAAATTAGCTTTGTCTATTATTTGATGATTTCTTTTTCAGAAGGTGGAGAGGAAGAGTATGTGCCTCCCAAACCAGAATCTGTGGAAATTAAGGAAGATGATGCCCTATATTCAAAGAGGTATGTTTGCCACAAAATAGAATTCTTAATGTTATGTAGTTCACTCATTTTAATAAAGGCAGCTATTGAACACAGATAATGCTACGAAGTTGCTCATTCAGTACCTTAACTGCTTCAATTTTCTACCAAAAGCAAAGTTTATGCATGATATTTATTTAATGTTAGATAACTTTACAAATTACCAATAGTTAAATCTGTGACAAGTATTACTTAAATTGTGAATACTGAATAGACAAATCATTTGAAATGCCTAATTCCACGCTTTCTCTTAAAGATTATCTAAAAACTGATATTAAGTGATTGTCTGATTGATAAAAATATGTGTATGTCTCACATCACAAGGTTTCTCTTGGTTTATTGCATTTTGCACAATAAAAAAATGTGCGTTTGTTCTTTCAGGTGCAAACTATTCTTCCAAAAAGAGGGAACGTGGACTGAGAAAGGAGTAGGAAATATTTACTTGAAACCTCTTAATGATAAAACACAGTTACTAATCCGAGCAGATAACACATTAGGTAAGTTGTCAATTTGGTTGTGTGCCGAATGTTTTCATTGAAATTTATTGTTATATGAAGGATGGTTTTTATAGCCAGAAGCGTCAGTTCGACTTTGTAATCTTTCATCATCTTGTAAACAGCTTTTCCAGTCAAAATTTTTCAGTGATGGCAAAGACTACTTTTATGTGTTCGTATTAGCAGTGTTTGGAAAGTTTAGCACCCCAAAATGTGATCTTTGATCAGTGCCTTTTAAGAGAAATTCAATTATTTCTTTCTAGTGATTTTTGACGTATACAATTATTTCTTGTTGTATGAAGACGACTTACACAGCTCAGCTCATACCCATTGTCAGTCTATGTAATTGATTGCCATATATTTTATATAGATCTATGGGCAACAGTTGTTTTAAACTTGTCACATGTTGTCATGGACACTATGTCTTTGATGTAGAATGTTTGAACTATTGTCTATTTTCAAATTAAAATAGTTCTTTAACATTCAAAATTTTCAATTTCAGGTACCGTCTTACTGAACATCGTCCTTTCTTCGGCCATTCCTACGAAAAGACAAGGCAAGAATAACGTGTCGTTAATCTGCACTCCTAATCCCCCAATAGACCCTAAAGTTGATGAAAATAAACCGGCCTCACTTCTTATCCGAGTAAAAACCTCTGAAGACGCCGATGAACTCTTAGCACAACTTGAAAAACACAAGTCCTGAATCATAGACATTCGCCATTAATTTGCATTTATATCATCATTTGTAATCAAAATTACTAATAATATTTTATTAGAGCTCTGCCATAAATATATCAGTTGTTACCATTTATTTGTGTTTGTCAATTTTATATCAATTACTGGTGATCAGTGTGAGCAATGTCTGGAGTCGCAATAGTCCCGGCTTCCAGGAAAAGGCTTAATGAAATCGAAGTTAAATTAATATAAACTTTAAATGATTGGTCGATTTCTTTTGTGTGCATTTTAATTTTGAAATTTGGGCATGGGCTTCCGAAAATCTTATAAGAAATATTTAGGAGAGAACTCTGACAATGCTAAGTGGATATTGGATAAGGTGCTGGATACTAAGTGTTACAGAAATGACAAGTGAAATATGATTTGACCCAAGCACTGATTCAATGATCGAGTGATTCTGCATGTTCTACTGGCATTTTTGACCTTACATTATAAAATGTGTAAATGTGGACCAGTCTGAAATTTTGTAGTTTATTTATACATAATAAATAATAGAAATATGTACACCTCCAATTCTGACAGTCAATAGTTTTGGAACTTGCAAGTTCACTCCGCAACATTCTGTGATTTAAACTGTTCACGATGCATTGTAAAAGAGTTATTTTAAAATTGAAATTTAAGGGTCCCAAAAAGTAGCGATATGATCAATATCAATAATCATGATTAATTACAGAATGATGCATTGGAAGACACTTCATATAAAGTCAATTCGAATGTATAATTCCACAGGATTCATAATTTATAGTCTTATATAGTTTATTGCCCCAAGACGTTGGCTGACAGAAATTTCAATAATCATAACTTTACAAAGTAAACATGAAATCTGAACTTCCTTAGTGTTAGTAAACTGTTATTTATATATATACAAAAATCTTTAGAAGTCAAAGCCTGGGTTCTTGTGATAGCTGCAGATGTATCAATGTTGGGATGATGTTTTATAGGCCTTGTGTTGGAATGACTCGGGGGCTAAATATTCCATAAAACTCTGAGAATCACAATGGTGAGAGAAAAAGCTTAATTAAATCCTAGATTTATTGGACTATCAGGAAATTGGCATGAATTCTCCTTGGATAGTAAATCTAGCTGTAAATGGCCTTGCTGGGCAAGTCAATAGAAACATTTGCCGTGCGGCTTCAGACGGGTCAATATCCCAAAGTCTTTCTTCATCTTTTGATGAACACATTTCTTCATCTTCCATGTTGCTACTTTCTTCTGAACTTGACGATTCTGTTGGATTTTTATTTTCCTCGGTGTCAGTTGCCTGTGTAGATACTGTTTTACCACTAGGTGGTTGTTGTGTGGATACTGTTTTACCACTAGGTGGCGTAATGTTATCATTTTCCAGGTTTTCAGTATCAGGTCCACTATCTTCTCTGACTTGTTGCGTTGATTTGGGAGATTTTTTGTACGACACTTTCTCGTCCATTGCTTTTATGATATCGCCCATGGCGGAGTCTAAATTCTCGAAACTTGTTCCTTTAAGAGCATTGGTTAGCTCTTGGATGATTTTGCGTTTGGATTCGCTTAATTTTGCGCTATCTGCATCTTCTCTTTTTGTAGCTGTAGAATCAGAATCTGCTGCATTAGAAGCACCAGGTTCCTCAGGGTTGCCTGTACTCATGGGGTACCCCGGAGCAGTATCTAAAACAATTTGTTGTGTCGTAGGTGTTTTAGCACCTGTAAGGGGTGGACCCATCTTTTGCGAGGGATCAAAATTCTCGTGCTTCATACTTTTTAACCTCACAGCCGGGCGACCCTTTTTATGCAAGCCTTTCGTAAATAATCCACTTTTCGAGTCCGTCAACTCAAGAAGGGACAATAAATCGACGTTTTCATGCAGTTTGAGTAGTAACATGTCATCTTCTTTTTTCTGAGCACTGCAGCAGTACAATGCAGCTCCATCCACAGGGTGCGCTTCTGTGTTGAAGACGTAGCCACCTATTGGAAGAAAGAGATAACTTAAAATAATTTCAAAATTTTATGAGTTAAGGCAGAGCCTATATATATTAATTAATACTCATAAGCAAAATTAAAGCTTAGATTTAGCAACATAGAAAGACTCAAACTAATAGCAGTCACTCATTCATGCACGTATCATTCTGAAGAGAAACGATGCTTATGACTTCAGCAGTAACAAATTTCCAATGTAGATAACTCTTCTAACAATATTAAATTTTAAATCGAACAAACCTGCGTCAATTACACACTCGCCATTGGGAGTGTTGATGACTGTCCCATGGCCCCCAGAATTGTGGATGAAACTATTAGTGTCAAATAGCAAGTAGAGATATTTTGTTGTTTCTGCGAGAAAAAATGACTCCATGCGATTTTCTAGTTTGTGGTCCCTCACATCCTTGACCTGGAAAATTTTTTTTTCACTAAAAATTTCATAATTTTTATTTGAAATAAAAGATGAGAAAAAGGGATTTGAATTTTCAGATTTTGACAGTAGGCCTATAATATCATACTTTATACTTTTTCATTACTTAACATTCAAAATCAGATTTTTTTTTAAAGTAGTGATCTTTAAATTACTGTAATTAATGCTTTTGTTTAATTTTGATAAAAAGTTTATAGATCTATAATTTAGAAATTAACTGCGAGAGGAGAAGAAAATGTTTCATAACTATTGACAAAGTTGCTTATTCAATCTCTTTTGGCCTACTTTTAAAAATATACATTTAAAAAAAAAGTTGAAAAAAGTTATAATGTTAATCTTACCGTGGCATACCCACAGGATGTTCTGGCACTGTGTTCTATGGATTCTAGAATGTCAACTCCTATTTCTAATAGGTAAGGATCACGCGTAGCTTGATATAAATACATGGCACTTTCTATAAATTCTGAAATAAAGAGAAAAATACTTCATTTAAAATGCTTAAAAATATTCAAATTTTTTTGACACAATTTCAACAGTTTTTAGTATTAGAAGTTTAACTTCATAAACAATTCCAAGCATTCTATTCTATACATTGATAATTTAATTTTTTTAGACATTTAATAATTCTGCAAACTTATTAGGGGCTGCACTAGCGTACTTGGTCAAATAATTACATAATTAATGATAACTAATTACAAATTAGGACGGAATCTATACTCAAGCATATACAGGGTGGTCAAAAAAAAACTTTACACATATGAATAATTTTTTGGATGACGCTCATTGTAACAAATGCTTATTTTTCAATGCAAAAACAACTTGTATAGCAAAGAATAACTCTTCTAGAGACAATTTATTCATTCGGAGGTCCTTTTGGACTGATGACTTTTCTGCAGTGGGCCTAAATGATGCAGAGGTGTCAAAATTGAGGTCCTCCCCTATCGGGATAGGACCAGTCTCTATGAGCTCATGGCCCACAGACTTATCGTCATTCTAATAGAGAGAATGACGACGTAAACAATGCATATTCCCTCGAACTAAGCGTTTCGCGCTTGTTCCGGCTGAGAGATCCAAGTTTTGGCGCCAGCCAGACCACGTGACCTACCCATACTGCACCGCGGCAACGACCTCTTTTCACGAGGCCGCAGCTCACAGACTGGTTCCACCGCGGGGAGGCGGGTGGGAAATTACGGTATAAGTCTGTGGGCCATGAGCTCATAGAGACTGGTCCTATCCCGATAGGGGAGGACCTCAACTCTATGTCACTCATGGCCCACAGACTTATCGTCATTCTAATAGAGAGAATGACGACGTAAACAATGCAGATGTGGTAAAGCGGAGGCGGGGGTGGACCCGCCGCAAAGTAGGAAAAGGCAAACCTCACCTGGGAGAGCAAAAGATGCAGCTATCAGGAAGTGCCCCACGGTCTGGCCACTCGAAGAAGCAAGAAGGATTTTAGTGAAGTACAGGGACCGACCCCTCCAGGCCGGGACTGAGGAGACCGGTGCCCACAAGAAGAATCCCGCATCCAGTGCAAAGGACTGAGCCGGGAAAGCAGAAATGACCCTAGCGGACTAGGAACTCGTGGTGGAGATTAAGCCTCTGCAGCACCGTAAGGGCTATATGAAGGCTATAGAACTACCCGAAGGTGAAGCATCCAGCCCCCCAGCGGACTGGGGGCGGAGCAAATGACGACGACAGTCCTAGCGGACTAAGGACGATCGAAAACGGAAACAGGACCCAGCGGACTAGGAACCCGCCCCGTAGCCAAGGGGCCACTTAGAAGCGAGCAAGCTGCTTCCGGGCAACCACCGGGTGCATCCGGTGGCGCCCATCAGGCTGTAACCTGACATCAGCCAGGTAAAAGGATGAGAAGGTGCCGTGGCACGCCCAAGTACCTGCCTGCAGGATCTCGTCTACGGAGTGAGATCCCCCGTGGAATGCCCAAGATGCACTCATTCGCCGGACTTCATGCGACGAGACATGAAGCCCGGGGCGGTGCTGATGTGCGAACCGAACGCAAGAAGCTAACCAGGACGCGATCGTCTGAGCCGTAGGCGCGCCCCCCCCCCGAACCTTTCGGAAAAGGCGCTCCTTTGGGGACGGCCCACCCGTAAAGGCCAAATATTTCCGGACCATGCGGACCGGACACAAAAGACGATCCGCGGAGGCATTTCCAGAATACGGCGTCAAGGCAGGAATAAGGAACGGTGCCGGGTCCATGCCCGGAATGGCAGTCTTAGCCAAGAAACCCGGCACCGTCCGGAGCGAGAGACCCTCATCAGAGAAGATGAGGTCCCTCGGGTCGCGGGACAAGGCCTGAAGTTCACTTCGGCGACAGGATGAGGCCAGAGCCAGCAAGAACACAGTTTTCCAAGTGGTCCGGCGCTTATCCTCCAGAGACTCCCAACGGAGGGGCTCGAAGGCCGCCGAGCGAAGACACCGGAGGACCCGGGAGAGGTCCCATTCCGGTACACGAGGACGCCCCTGAGGACGAGTAGACGAAAAGGCCTTAATGAGTTTTGTTAAGCAGGGATGAAGGGACAGTGGGACGCCATCCACTGCCCCCAAGGCCGAAGCAATGGCGGTACGATAGTTCGCGACCGTCTTCGGAGCCAAGCGCCGAACTTCGAACAAGTAGAGAAGGAAGTCGGCTATGGTTGAAACAGATGCAGTGGCAGGATCGAGATCCCGCTCACTGCACCAACGGGAGAAGCAACGCCAATGAGCCTCGTAGAGGCGAATTGATGACGGACGTTGATAGGCTGCGGCGTATCTCGCAACGCCTGCCGAAAATCCTGCCGATCGGAGACGCTGCCGGATAGCGGCCACACGTGAAGGCCGAGGAGATCCGGATCCCGGTGATAAACCGTGCGATGTGGCTGGCGAAGAAGATGCCGCCACGGAGGGAGACGAAGAGGCCGATCGCACAGGAGACTGAGGAGCTCGGGAAACCAGGCTTGGTCGGGCCACAAGGGGGCCACCAAGAACAACCGGATCGGCGACTGCCGCAGCTTCCGGAGCACCTCGTAAATGAGTTTGGTCGGCGGGTAAGCATAGGCGACCATGTCCGCCCACTCGCAGGAGAGGGCGTCCACCTTCCATGCCTGCGGGTCCGGGCACGGACTGACGAAGCACGGGAGTTGCGCAGTCAGCCTGGTGGCGAACAAGTCCACGGACAGAGACGGAACCAGCCGGTGAAGTCTCCGGAAGATCGCAGGGTGCAGCATCCACTCCGTGCTGAGAACCTGCGATCTCCGGGAGAGAAGATCGGCCAGCGAATTTAGATGGCCGGGCAGATAGAAGGGATGAAGGGTCACCCCATGATCTGCACACCAGTGTAGAAGGAGTCGGGACTCCTGAAACAGAGACACAGAATGCGTCCCGCCCTGATTGCGGATGTACGCCACTGCTGTGGTATTGTCCGCCAGCAACCGCAGAGACTGGGCCCGGACCCATGGTTCCAGGGAAACCAACGCCAACCGAACAGCCCGGAGCTCCAAGAGAGCAATGGGCAACGCAGACTCTTCCCGGGTCCAACGGCCATGGGCCGTGCGACCCTCCAGGAACGCTCCCCAACCCTGAAGACTGGCATCGGTTGTGAGCGTCAGGGTAGGGGAGGGAGGGTGCAGAGGCACGGCCACACGCAAAGGGCCCGGCCTCAGCCAAAATTGAAGGGCCAGTCGGAACGGCGCCCCAAGAGAAATGTAATTGTCGATCATAGCCCGCAGGTTGGGAACTTGCGACTTCACAAATAGTTGAAGAGGCCGGATGTGCAGCCGGCCTAAAGGGATGAACTGGGCCGCATGATTTAGCAGGCCCAGAAACGACAGCAGCAAACGGACCGGCGCAGCTCGCATCCGGAGAAGCGAATTGGCCAAGGTCACCACCTTGGTGACCTCGTCCGGGGTAGGACGAACCTGGGCCCGCCCCAGGTCGATGTCCATCCCAAGAAACACAAACTCCTGACGGGGAGTTAAATCCGACTTCTGGAAATTGACTAGTAAGCCCAACCGAGTCAGAAGCTGAACCGCCTGCTCCGTATGAGCTGCTACCACCTCGGGGGAGGACCCCCGAAACAACCAATCGTCGAGGTACCGGTGTAGGAGTACACCCCGGGACCTCAGGGAGGCCGCCACGGGCGCCAGGAGTTTTGTGAAAACCCGAGGCGCGATGTTCAAACCGAACGGCATCGCACGGAACTGGTAAGTAGTCCCGAGGATATGCAGCCTCAGATACTTGCGGTAGACCGGATCTACCGGGATATGTAAGTAGGCATCGGAGAGGTCGATGCTGGTCGTCCACTCGCCTGCCCGGAGCTGTTGCCGGATCGACCGGTCGGACTCCATCCGGAAATGAGGACAACGGACGAAGACATTCAGCTGCTTCAAATCTATGACGGGTCTGAACCCGCCCGAGCGCTTCGGGACTGTGAAGAGGTGCGAGTAAAACCCGGGAGTGTCGCTGGACACGCGCTCCAGGGCGCGCTTTTCCAGTAAGGACTCCACCTCTGTCAAGAGAACCGCACGTTTGTCGGGATCGAGAGGCAACTGGACCGGACGAGGAGAGGACCGGACTGGGGGCAGACGAGTGAACGAGAGGATCAAACCGGACTGAAGGAGCCGTCGATGCCAGTGAGACAGCTCCAGCGCCTGCCATTCGTCGTAGAATGCGTAAAGTCTTCCTCCGACAGGAGTGGACTGTGGAGGAGGAAGACATTGCCCATTACTTGGATTTACGCGAGGAGCCCCTGTCGCCGGAGCGAAAAGGCTTCCCACGCCCTCGGGGGGCCGAGGACGAAGACTTCTGACGAGAACCACGCTGGTGGCCCCGGGGGGCCGACCGCGGAGCCGAGGTCCCGGAGGACGAGCGAGGCGGGTCACGCTCACGACGCCCAGACGAAGGACGCGACGACAAGGATGACATCAACATCATCTCACGATCCTCCCGGGCCGACGAACGCAGCGCGGGGGCTGCATCACCCAGGAGGGCGGTAGATGATGAAAAGGGGGGCCGCAAGGCCGCCCAAGTATGGGTTCGACGGGGAACCTGAGAAGAATCACACCCTTTCAGAAACGCCTCTCGTCGGAGGACGAGAGTCGTCATTAACGCCCCAGCGGAGAACTCCGTGGAAAACGCCAAGGTCCGGCGGACCTCGGACCACAAAGCTTCTAGAACAGAAGCATCGTTGTGGGGCAAACTGGTAACTTCCTTTAGAGTCCGTAACAACCAGTCTAGGGACGATAGGACCCGCATATTCTTCCGGAGAAGATATTCCACATCAGAGGCTTTCCGGATCGGTATGGCGGGCTCCGCCTTAGAGCGAAGGAACATCTGCTCCTCTTCCGTGGGAGCTAAAGACTTAACCGCCAGGGGAAACTCATCCCCACCATGGTACTTGGCTTGGAAGCCCACACCAAACTTCGAAACCGGGGGTTTAGTAGTAACTTCCCCAGGGAGAAGCCCCAGGGGAAGATCCTTTAACTGGTGGCCCCCAGTAAATTTATTGAACGCCGAATGTAAAGCTTGGACCACCCCTGTGGAGGGGGGGAAAGACACACGAGTCGCCGTTGACGAATCCCGGGCCAGGAGGCCGGTACTAGAAACCGGGGCCGGCGGCGGAGGGGCCTTGTGGCCCGACAGGACCAGACCCAGGTCAACCAGGGTCGACCAATCCACATCACCCTCAGACCGCTCCGGAGAGGGTGACGGTGAACGGTGCTGCGAGCCGAGCCGGGAAAACACACTAGCCCTGTCCGGGGAGGGCGACCGGGAGTAGGAACGACGTCTTGGGGACCGGCTCCGACGGATCGGAGAACGGGACCGGGACCGGCGAGTGGCAGCCGGGCGAGAGACCGTGACCCGGCGAGACGACCGGGGGGACTCAAACCGGCCCAGCCCATGCCGGTCCGGACGGCTGGAGCGACGCGGCCGGGGAGACACAGGGGCCACGGGAGACCGGGCCCCAAAGCTAGGCTGGGTAGACACCCGAGCCTCTAAGTCCGCCAGGCGAGCCTGGAGGGCGGACCACTCAGATTGAGTGGGCAGAGGTCTGGAAGCCAGGGTGGAAGGACCCTGACCCCCAGGAATTAGTGAGCCGTTGAGCTCCGGGGAACCCAACAACTCCTGATCACTAGCCGTACGGCTCTGAGCGTTGACCAAAAGCACAGAGTCAGATGGAACACGGTCAGCCCCAGACCTGCCTGGAGAGGCAGCCGGGGACTTGGCTGGAGTGGTAGGCCTTGGAGGGGTACAACCAGTTGGGATGTGTGGCAGGCCCACCTTCATAGTCCTAGCTGGGCTGCCACGCCTGGGCGTGGCAGGAAATTCTCCCAAGGCACCAGGGCCAGTGTGGAGAAGTGAGCGTGGGACCTGGGACCCACTAGGCGAAGCAACTACAGATGGACGCTTAGAGCCCTTCCTAGTAGTTGCTCTTAGCATGCTGCCAGCTTGCAGCGTGGCAGAAATCTTTGATTGACGGTCCATAGACACAAGTCAGAACAGACACAAGTCAGAACACCTTCTTGCTACGAGTCTTACGTGGCAAATGGTCCGGGGAGCGGCGATGCGTGCGTGGCAACCACCAAATCCCGCGAGACCAAGACGAGACGTCACCTGTCAAAACATGGCGGCCATGTTGTTGACAATGACTCAACTCCTGAGGCAAGACGTCGCCTAAGATCGGCCCAAAAACACTTACCTGCGTCCGATCGGGGCCAGAAATAACACCAACTTACCTTAGAAACATGATAGAAACAAACTAAATCGACATTCAAGCCTCACAGGAGGGATAACAGCCGAAAACAAGCGGCCGCCCGCACGCACGTCTGGAGCGCCGGGCGGCTGAGAGAAAAGAGGTCGTTGCCGCGGTGCAGTATGGGTAGGTCACGTGGTCTGGCTGGCGCCAAAACTTGGATCTCTCAGCCGGAACAAGCGCGAAACGCTTAGTTCGAGGGAATATGCATTGTTTACGTCGTCATTCTCTCTATTAGAATGACGATAAGTCTGTGGGCCATGAGTGACATAGAGATGTAACTTTGTGTCCGTTTTTCCCATACAAATGTAATGGATGCCTTTACTGGGCAACTAAGGTCTGTGGTGTCTTGCAGGGATCTGCCTCTAAGTTTGCCCGTCCAGAATAATCACATTGATTGAGATCTTGTGATAACAGGGGCCATATTGTCCCGCTGAGAAACTTGACAGAGCGAACCTTGATCCAGTTCTGGGCTTTCCAAGGGAGTGTGGCTGATGCCCCGTCTTGTTTGAAGATCAAATTATCTGTGGCACTGTATGTCTTATCTATCCAGGGCTTTATATGCTCTTTCAAGATGTTAATATGTACTTTTCATGTGATTTCAACACCCTGATCATCCACCTTCAGCCGGCTTTGTTTTAAAATCTTATAATGGCCATAGTGAAGTCTGAACTTGCTCTAGCACCTTCTGGTTTGTGCTGAATTGTGCCTCTGTCTTCTCAATTTCATTTTATGTTGTATTTGTTTTGTCCTGTGAAGCTCCGTAGCTTCAAAATTGCTGATGGGCCATGAACAACCCCGAGTAGTGAAAACGCAGGAGCACTCCCGGCTTCTATTTTGTCTGCTATCAAAAAAGTAATGAACCATTTTGATTATTAACCAATTTTCCAAAGATCTAACATACTTGGCTTGTATACACAATAAGTACCCAGGCACTCCTGGCACTGACTCTATCATGGCAGCCTGGAAAGTGAAATATCAACTGTAAAGTTTTTTTTTGACCACCCTGTATACAAATTTCACAGCTATTTGGGTCAAGATTGGAGAAAAAAAGCAAAAAAGGCTTCATAAATTAACTTTGAACTGTGAATACCTGGTCTAAGAGGGTATCCCTCGCGGTTACTTTGCGTTTCAAATTTTGGAATGTTGTAGAATTCAGGAGTGAAGCCGTACTGGCGCCAAACTTGGTGGTAGTTGTGAATGGTCCGCATTCCTTTGTCAATGTCTCCTATTAAACTCTGAAATAACATGAAAATAAACAAAATAAAGGTTATCTATCTGTCTGTCTATCTATCTATCTATCTTTCTCTCTTATAAATTGTATTAGATGCATACAATTCTGTTTCTGACATCTTCTTGGGCCAATGAGTTGCTACGAGACTTGACGAAGTTGCTGTGACAACACCAAAGTCAAATTTTATTCATTGTCAGAAAACTTTAAACGGAGATAACATTAGCCAATAATTGGCTATTAGCCAACATTATCAATTATTCGCTTCCTCTATGACTTGACGGCTTGAGTTTGTCAGATGAGGGGCATACATTTGTCATTCTTTCCTTTTATTCGTGTTTTCCTGTCACTTCTCCGTATAATTTAGGCTATAATTGATACTAAAAAAAAATTTTTTCTAAAACCTCAAATGTCACAATACAGTGCTAACTTGGAATACTTTTGCCAAATGGAAGAACATAAAAGTTTACATCACTTGTATTTCCTTGTGGGAAGTGCAGAAAAGGTGCTAGAAAATTTTCATTACTAAACAATCAGTAGTTTGGCTGGAGTAGCGTGAGACGTCCATGAATTAATAGTATGATGAACTTTTTACTTTTGTTCCAGACAAAAAAAAAGTCGAAATGCATGAAAGTAAATTCAAAAGTACCTGTAACCCAGGCCAGAATGCTTCCAAAGACTGAAACACAGGCAGGGTGATGGTCCCCTTGGACATATGGGCCCACATGTACCAGTCCTCTCTCTTCAGGTATTTTTCTATGGAATCCACATGAGCTGAAATTCAATACGTGACATTTTGAAAATGCTGTTATAAATGTATAATAAATTCAATTCTGCACTCATTAAACTAGTATTGTCTCAGCTGCTCAGCAGTGTTCAGCTAAGAGCAGAAGCCTGATAATAGTAGGGGGCGCTAACCAAAAAATCGTTACGGAGTGGATAAAGCTACGAAACTTGGCAGGAATGAAGCTAAGGATCTAAGCTTTAATATTTTCCTAAGCTCCAAAAATTATTTTAAGTGGAGCTGTTTCAAAAATACGTTTCCATGGTAACAAGTCACTGAAATTTCGCAGTTTCCAGAAAACGGATTATTTTCCCATAAAATTCACAAAAATTTAGATATAAGCAAAATATCCGGGATTATCAATCTTAATGATGGGCCGCACTAATTACTTATATCAAATCCAAATTTGTTGTCTGTAGTTGCCATGGAGATGGAATGCAAATTCAATATATTGCATTTTTTAACAACTATTGTCTTTTTCATTACACATTATGGCTAATCTGTAGTAATCAGATGAGGACTGAATACATGCTAAAAACCCTGAACCATTTGCCATTAATTATGGCAAATTTGAAAAACACGGTTCTTTAAACAAATCCATGAAATGTGTTTCTATGGTAATAAATCAATTTGTGAAGTTTATAAATTTGAGAATAAATATGAACTTTTCAAGTGAACTCTTATATCTAGACACTTCATTTTAGGAAAATGTGGCCCCTCTATGATATAGGATGTGCTGGAGTATTTGTTTATCATATTGTTGAGGTTGGTTACCATGGTTACCATTGTTATCTGTCTTAAAAACTAACAAAATTTAATTTATTATTGCTCGATATTGTGGACTTAGGTATCAATATATAATGACAAGGATTTGTTGTTTAAACATTTCATAGTTCTAAGGAGATATCCATATTTCCAAATTGGTTTCCATGGCAACATAAGTTGACCAATTTCTGGTAAGATGGTCATAAATCTATCAATGTCAAGAAAATTATTGTAGATGCAAGGATCTCATTTGGCAGTTAAGGTATATTGTGCCCTTGGTAGTTTTAGATGTGATAGGGTTGGGATTGATATCATATGGATATTGTTACCCTGGTTACCTGTGATCCAAGGATGCTATGCAGTAAAATGTCCCATTCACATTTGGCCCAAAATGGATGTTTTAGGTTATATCTTGACTTAGAAATGGAATTTTTGCTCGTATTATGGGTCATATGAAAGGTAACATTGTCATCTTTCAGATGAAGAGCAGAAAGTGTGTCCATCTTTCACTGGTCTTGATACAATAAGTGATCTACGTATGCAAGTTGGGTCACTTTTTGGATATGGGCTTGACATTGCATGTGAAAGTTTCATGTACATTTTTCCAACACTGCAATGTCGATACATTAAAGATAAAGTTCCTTGTGCAAAATTGTTCTCTGGTAAGCTGGGCATTGGGCATCTTATCAATGCAGATCAAAGCCTTTCATTGTTGATATATCTTTTATGACACCTTTTGTTATCTAGAAGAGTGGTGAAAATGTGATTTTTTGATGCAACTGTTTCTCTTTCATTTTTCAAATTTGTGAATTAGAAGTTTCAACATTTGACCATTTGTGTTTATTTCTATGCTCTGATTGTTTGAGGATAGTTTAAAAATTACCTCAGTATTAACAGAAGCGGACATGTACAAATTGGAAGTGGACAGAACTTTAAAATTTGGAAAACTCCTCTCACAATAGACATAGTGAAAAAATTGTAAAAAAGCGCACCCACACAAAAATGCCATTTCAAATTGGTATTCATATATGTAAGAAAAGTGTTTTTTTTCGGATCAATTTTTATCTCGTATATTTGAAGTGATAATATTTGAAATGACACAATTGGGTTTTTTTGACTACATATGTAACTACTGACAATGAAGGTGGGGCGATGATGACCAATCAATATTGGTCAAGGAAACTATGATAAAAAATGACTGGCAGACAGTATGTTGTTGGTTTAGAGATGATATATACATATCGGTATTGTCTACTGGAAAAATAAACTATTCCCAATATTGGTTTTACTTGCAGTCACAAGAGTGAAACGACACATTATGCTCATTAAAAATCCAGTTCCGGTTAACTCTTGAAGGAAAGCTCTAACTATATCTTCGCTTATCAATTGTTAATAGATACTTGCATACATGTACAAGGAGAACAAGCATGGCTATACTTTTTTTAACAGGGGCATTGTAATTTTTTTAAACAGACATTGTTAAACATGTTTGTCAGCTGTGTATACTAGTTTTATGGCACCCAGACTATAGTCGCACAAATTTGAAATCATGAGCTCCATCAGGTCAATTTTGCTTAAGCTGTAAGAAGACTAAAATATTTTTAGAACTTACATAAATTTGTTGTCAAAATGTATACTGATACAAATGTAGAGGTTAAGTTGACAATAATTCACCACTACTTGCCTGCCCTGCAGTTATGGTATACCAGAAAAGTTCTAAAATATGTTACTACAGCTATATAAATTACAACAGACAAAAGTGCATTTGGCACTCTTTGGCATTCTCTTTCACAGGAACTTCTTCGCTTTGATCGGGGGACTTCTATGTGTTCATTCTGTACTATTTTCTCACTTCTTTGTTCATTCTGTGTGCCAACTTGTTCCGGAGCAGTATCTATTCTTTTTGATTGTGAGAACTCTTTCTCTTTCAGGGGCACTTTGCGTCTTCCTTCATGCTGCGAGAACTCTTTCTTCTTTTGGGGCACTCCAACACTCTTTGTCCATTCTGTGAGAACTCTTTCTCTTTTGGGGAGGGATGTGGACCTTGTTCTTTTGTTAATGCTGTCAGAACTCCATCCTGTGAGTTCACCCGCTCTTTCATTGAGACTTTCTTTGTTCACTCTGTGCAATCTGTTTCTCTTTCTGGGGATCTTTGCTTCTTGGGCCATTCTTTTGGAACTCATTCCCTTTTAGGAGCTACTTCACTACACTTTCTGGGGCATTTACATGTACGTCTCTGGTTGTTGTATCCAATCTCTTTCTCTTTCTGGGAGCTCTGTGTTTGTGAGAACTCTTTCTCTTTCAGAGGTTGAAATGCAAGCCTTGCTTGATGCAGTGAACGAGAACACCAAAGAGCATCTCAACACTATTTGCCCCAAAAGAGTTTGGCTACCATGCGGACTCCCTCCAGCACATCTACACTATTCTTGAAATTACGAAATGAAGATATGCCAGAATCTGCTTCCTTAACCCACTTGTGACTGGACTGGTGTACAGGCAAAGCAGGACCCTGTATTTCAAACAGAATACAAAAAGGACTTCAAGAGATATGCTAATGCCCTCATGGACAAAGGTTTACATGATGCAAATGGTCTTAATCCAACGGTGTCAACCAAAGTACATAGTCCCCGGGTTACTTTGTGGTTGGACACTGTTATACAATCGAGAAAGGAAATCAACGAACTGGACACTTACAGTTGAGGTCAAAAATTTGCATACAGACGGACAGGAAATAGTTAAAGCTGTATTATGTAAGTGCAAATGGGTCTACATATTTGGCAATTTTATTTCTTGTTTCTTACATATTGAACTTATGAATTTGACCATAATTGGTCCATTTGACCAAATCCCCTTAAAAATACATGGCATTAATCTGTGAGTCGTCCAAAGTTGATGGGTCAGAAGTTTGCATACACTCCGGGACCATGGTTGTATTATGCAATATTTATACCTCTAATTGAAAAATATTTCATTTTCTATCCTAGTTTGTAGAAAATAAGTCTCAAATGTATTATCCTCAGAGTTCTGTTGAAAAAAATTGGTAAATTATGTCTATACAATAGAGGCCCCGGACACAATCTTTCACATTCTCCGTGAATCTCCGTGGGATCATGCAAACAGTATGGAGAAGATAAAAAGATGCAAATTATATGAATGCACAATATTGGGTGTCATAGGGAGCAATTGGGAAGCATTTTAAATTGTTGTATCCTCAGTACAGCACGTATTTGGTCATTTTAAGACCCACAAGTTCATTGGTGCACTGCAGAGAACTGGAAGAAGAGCCAAACTGGTGGCGACTGACAACATAAAAATCATCAGAACGGCTAAACAGAATCCAAGGGTGACTAAAAATGAAATATGCAATGATCTGGGGATGGCTGGAGTGAAGGTGTCAACTAGTGCATAGATGTGGACATTACGCGGAGGACGACTCCGAGGACGCAAAGATAGAAAGAAGTCACTCCTACGAGAAAAAAATCATGCAGTGAGTCAGGTCGTCTCCTGGGTATGGCAACACCTATATAAACAGTCCTTGTAAGAGTTGGCATACTCCAGACAAATTTTCACATGGTATTCTCGCACCTCTGGCTTCTTTCCATCTTTGCATCCTCGGAGTCCTTTTCCACGTAATGTCCACATCTATGCGCTTTTGGACACCTTCACCCAAGACACCCCCACATCATTGCATATTTCATTTTTAGTCACCCTTGGATGCTGTTTAGCCATTCTGATGATTTTTATGTTGTCAGTCGCCACCAGTTTGGCTCTTCTTCCAGTTCTCTGCAGTGCACCGATGAACTTGTGGGTCTTAAAATAACCAACTATATGCTGTACTGAGGATACAACAATTTAAAATGCTTCCCAATTGCTCCCTATGACACCCAATATTGTGCATTCATATAATTTGCATCTTTTTATCTTCTCCATACTGTTTGCATGATCCCACGGAGATTCACGGAGAATGTGAAAGATTGTGTCCGGGGCCTCTATCGTATGGACATAATTTACCAATTTTTTCTACAGAACTCTGAGGATAATACATTTGAGACTTATTTTCTACAAACTAGGATAGAACAATGAAATATTTTTCAATTAAAGGCATAAATATTGCATAATACAACCATGGTCCCGGAGTGTATGCAAACTTCTGACCCATCAACTTTGGATGACTCACAGATTAATGCCATGTATTTTTAAGGGGATTTGGTCAAACGGACCAATTATAGTCAAATTCATAAGTTCGATATGTAAGAAACAAGAAATAAAATTGCCAAATATGTAGACCAATTTGCACTTACATAATACAGCTTTAACTATTTCCTGTCCGTCTGTATGCAAATTTTTGACCTCAACTGTATGTACCGTAAGCAGCTACTTAGATAGGTTCAAGGCTTTCCGAACAGTACAGCATGCAAAGCAATCTATCTGACAAGTGGTCATACCCGTAGAAGCAGATTTACATATCAGGACATTGAGTCTCTTTGTAGCCATTTGCAGGGCAAGTAAAGAGTCTCAAGTAATTAGCAACCAGACAGTTTGGTCTTGGCAATAGAGGAAGTAGATTTACCTATGCTACAAACATTTCCCAATCCTGCGATATTATTTGACAAAAGCCGCCATTGCAGTACACTGGAGAAAAAACCAACTGGAAGAGGCACATACAGTCTACTGTCCATGGTAAATGGAGGCAGTCCGTGTCGGAAAGCAAAGGCCAAATGATATCACTCTGTTTGCTTGACCCCACCGATGCAGTACCACATCCACCATGGACATTGTATGAAGGCCCAGGCTGGTCACTCCAGCTTCAACAAGAGCAAGATTCATTATTGATGTTTACACAACACAACAGAAGAGGGTAAAAAAAGAGACTTCAGCAAGACACTACATGCCAACAAGAAGAAGAAAACATCTGTCATATAACCTTTAGATGTAGCAGGCTTCAGCTGGAAGAGCTGAACTTCGAAGTGAAAGGAAGAGGCCAAGAACAGCTTAGGAAACTTCTCTGGGAGCCTTTTTTCCAACTAAGTTTTCCTTGGTCATTTTGTGAGAACTCTTATTTCTGGTTGACTTCTCAACACCTTTGTTCATTCTGAAAGAGGGGGGGGGAGGGTTGGTCTAGTGGTAGTGTGCTGGGCTGCCGATCGCTGGATCCAGGGTTTGAATCCAGCTCTGGGTCCCCTGAGCCTATGTTGGACGGCGGTTTCAATCATCCTTCGCCTCATTGCCGTGTCCTCCTCCTGTCCTAATTAGCCTACCAAGTGCATAATACAGGACGTAAAGCCCCAATCATCAATCCATCATTCTGAAAGATCTCTCTATCTTTTGCGGGACAATCAGAGCATAGAAATAAACACAAATGGTTAAACTTTGAAATGGAATAAACTTCTATTTCACAAGTTTGAGTCAAGTTTTGTGACTAGTTTGTGACTTGCTGCACTGTAAAATTTGAAATTTTGAGTTAGCTCAAATGATTGAGTGAGACAGTTGCACAATTTGTTTGAGCCGTGATAGCTTGCTGTTTTGAGTTATGATAATCTTCATGTTGTTATAACTTGCAAACAACGAGCTATCTTGGCTCAAAGGAATTGTGCAACCATCTCACTCAATCAATTAAGCTAACTAAAAATTCAAAATTTACGGGGTAGCCAATGAGCAAAACGTTGGTCATGATGAAAGAAAAACAGTTACATCAAAAATCACATTTTCACCACTCTTATAGATAAGAAAATGTGTCATAAAGATGTAGAAACAATGCAAGACATAGATCTGCATCACATAGGTATAAAGAGATGCTCACTGTCCTGCTTACCAGGGAACAATTTTGCACAGGGAACTTTATCTTCAATGTATTGACGTTGCAGTGTTGGAAAAATGTACGTGAAACGTTCACATGCAATATCAAGCCCATAAGCAAAAAATGACCCAAATTGCATTTATATATAGCTTATCATATCAACACCAGTAAAAGATGGACACATTTCTGCTCTTCATCTGAAAGACGACAATGTTACCTTTCATATGACCCATAATACGAGCAAAAATTCCATTTCTAAGTCAAGATATAACCTAAAACATCCATTTTGGGCCAAATGTGAATGGGACATTTTACTGCATAGCATCCTTGGATCACAGGTAACCATGGTAACAATATCCATATGATATCAATCCCAACCCTATCACATCTAAAACTACCAAGGGCACAATATACCTTAACCGCCAAATGAGATCCTTGCATCTACAATAATTTTCTTGACATCGATAGATTTATGACCATCTTACCAGAAATTGGTCAACTTATGTTGCCATGGAAACCAATTTGGAAATATGGATATCTCCTTAGAACTATGAATGTTTAAACAACAAATCCTTGTCATTATATATTGATAAACCTAAGTCCACAATAACGAGCAATAATAAAGTAACTTTTGTTAGTTTTTAAAACAGATAACAATGGTTACCATGGTAACCAACCTCAACAATATGATAAGCAAATACTCCAGCACATTCTATATCATAGAGGGGCGACATTTTCCAAAAATGAAGTGTCTAGATACAAGAGTTCTCTTGAAATGTACATATTTATTCTCAAATTTATAAACTTCACAAATTGATTTGTTACCATAGAAACACATTTCATGGATTTATTTAAAGAACCGTGTTTTTCAAATTTGCCATAATTAATGGCAAATGGTTCTGTGTTTTTAGCATGTATTCAGTCCTCATCTGATTAATATAGATTAGCCATAATGTGTAATGAAATAGACAATAGTTGTTAAAAAATGCAATATTTTGAATTTGCGTTCCATCTCCATGACAACTAAAGACAACAAATTTGGATTTGATATAAGGAATTAATGCAGTCCATCACTAAGATTGATAATCCCGGATATTTTGCTTATATCTAAATTTTAGTGAATTTTATGGGAAAATAATATGTTTTCTTGAAACTGTAAAATTTCAGTGACTTGTTGCCATGGAAACACCTTTTTGAAACAGCTCCCCTTAAAATAATTTTTGGAGCTTAGGAAAAAATTAAAGCTTAGATCCTCAGCTTCATTTCTGCCAAGTTTCGTAGCTTTATCAACTCCGTAACGATAATGCCCAATTTTGGCCTTAAGGCCCCCTACTATAATGCTGAAATTGTTGATTATTGTTCACAAGGGAAAAGTTGCTTTCAACTCAAGTTTAGTCTGGGTTTAAAAATCTTTTGACTGAATGATATACTATTTCTTGGATTTTATTAGCTATCACTAACACTGATGGTTGCAAAAGGAAAGTCACGAATCAATGTAAAATGGCAAATTTTCCCTATTTCAAAAATACAATCCAATTGAAAACTACAGTGACCTCAACAGAGTAAAATCCATTAATCTTCACTAATTTTAGATAGGACAAAGTTTCAACAAATAGCTTTTGACTAAATTACTGACCATAAAATCTGTCCATTAGTTTTGGAGTTTGGAATAGAGCAGCTGCTTTGACGAGATATTCAAAGTAGGAGTCAACTCCAGCACCTATTCCTGAGTCAAGAGCAGTCCACTTGCCTGTGGCTACGTTTATGTGGTTTCCAAGCTAGAAAAAAAAGAGAAACACATATCTGGTTTAATATTAACAAATCATCTATTTTACTTGCTCTAAAAACCTTTAACTGGATGCCCCAACTGAACCGTTTAAAAATCTGATAAGGTTCCAAGACTTAAAATACATGGACTGTCTGCCCCTGTTATTAGGTTTGAAATGATAATATGTCTTCAGTTCCAATTTGACTAATTTCAAAGTATTTTACAAAGATTCCCAATATCAAGAATACATATATATACACAAGTAACACAACGCAAAGAACAACAGTGCAAAAGCAAACTGCAGTTAAATAATTAAGGAAATATTGGTACCATTCTTGAGAACAGAATATCTTATAGTCAAACCCTTATACAGCTATTCACAAATAACTTTACCAAATACAGCCAACTCACCAGCCCTATCCCAGATCTAGCATCCCACAGAGCGTCCATAGCTTTCATGGCAACTTCTTCAAAGACAGGGTCTCCCGTCAGTTTACTTAACGCCCCAAATTCTACCAGGAATGTGCCGACCCCAGCAGTGCAAGTTATAGTCGTCTCGCCATTGGGAACTCCATGTATTAAGTTCACCGTACCATAAGGCATACCAGTGCTGGTGTTGAATGCTACAAAAGGAGAAAATCTGTGACATTAAAAAAAATTCTGTTATTTTCAGAGAAGACTTGGGCCACATAAAATTATCTCTGAGGATGGCAAGACTTCCTTCTCCAAAAAAGCAAAATGCAACAATTAATATCAAAAGTTAATTTTTTTGTTCATTTCAATAATCGGAGGCTGGACAAACAGAAAATGACAGAGTTCCCCCGTGGCCTAATGGTCAAGACTGCTTGGCCACTGGCTTTGAGGGCGTGGGTTCAAATCTCACCCCGGGAACTCACTTTAGTCCGAGCCCATGGGACATTAAATGGAGGCGGGTTGTATCCAGTATTCTATGCTGGGGCAACTGAAAGACCCTGGGCATCCCTGAATTAATAGGGTATGTTCCAGACTCCCAGTCTTCTCATCTCATCATCATACGGCGATCGCCTGCCGCAATATAGCCCACTATGGTGCTGCAGAGGCATAAAACACAAACAAACAAACAGAAAATGACATGTTCCTTTCCCACAAAAAATTGAGGACAAAATAATATTTTTTTTATACACTTGCTTGCATTTTTGGAACCTGAAAAAATTAATCCCAAAACAATTTTTAATAAAGGTTCACGCACTCGCTTCTTTTTCACAGGGGAAATAACCTGTCGACCACAAATTTAATTTGGTTTTGCCTTAAATGCAACAAATGGTGACCTATATTAAACTAGAACTTGACCTTTTACTATCGTCTTACCTGGCAGCAACTTTCTAGCAACTTTTTCAGCTAATCTCAGTAAAGGTCCTGTGCAGGGCCATCCAGGTTCAAGTTCTGCACCCGCCCTTTTTGACATCAGGTGGGCTGACAAAAGTCCTCCAACCACTGAAATTATTTCACAAAAATATACAATTGAGACCGATTAAACAATAAATATGCATCCCCTTACGATTGCATACCTATAACTAAATGCACTAGTGCTAATGCTAAACTGAACAAACATGCAATACATTTTTTTTTGTCACAGACTTTAATTGAAGAAAATAGCCCATATCCTTCAGTGAAAAAACTTTAAATTTAAGATTATTTTAAGTACCTGGGTCTAGGCTTCCATTATTTTGAAATTTCAAGTAAAATTTTACTTAGACCAACTCAACTTTTTGTATAATTTTCCCTTTAATTTAGCAATAATAAGTTTTTTAACTACCTCTAATGTTAGTCTCAAACACAGAGACATTGATGTCCTTATCGAAGTTCAGAGTTCCCTCCAGTAGTTTTGCCACCCT
This sequence comes from Platynereis dumerilii, assembly GCA_026936325.1. Lineage (NCBI taxonomy): Eukaryota > Metazoa > Annelida > Polychaeta > Phyllodocida > Nereididae > Platynereis > Platynereis dumerilii. The sequence continues at coordinate 24,021,192 of JAPTHN010000010.1, read as the reverse complement.
TTGAAATTCCGAATTGTTGCCCATGATAGCCAATGTGTCCAGGGCATCCACCAAAGTCAGGGAATAACTGGAAAAAAAAATCATTAATGACTGATTTGTTTGTTGCAAGACAAATTTTAAAAGAAACATTTACGTAGAAACTACAGTGCCGCCTGTAAGTAAGTGAAACGAATGACATTGTGCCATTGCATCAATGCTAAACATCCTCAGCCAAACTGCTTGTGGAGGCGTGAATTCTCATCGGATGAAAGGGAAACAAAGTGGGTCATAAAGGCTGATGTGTGAGGCAAGTGGGATAAAAATAGCAGCCCATTTTCTTCGCTGTAGTCGGGAGTTAGGTATGGGTCAAAGTCTTTGATAAGTAAGTGAACCACCCTTCCCTATCTTTTAACATTGGGCCTGCGTTTCACTTACTTATCAAAGACTTTGATCCATACCTAACTCCAACTACAACAAAGAAAATTGGCTGCTATTTTTATCCCGCATGCCTCAAATATCGGCCTTTATGACCCAAAATGTTTTCCTCTCATCGGATGAGAATTCGTCCTTCCAGAAGCATTTTGGTTAAGGATGTTTAACATTGATGCAATGGCACAATATCATACGTTTCACTTACTTACAGGCGGCACTGTATTTAAACCAACGTTAAAGCAGATTTGAAGCTAAAAAGCATAACCATGGATTTCAAGGAATTTTGTCTATCCAAAAAAATTAATAGGTCAATTTTTTTGTCAATTAGTTAACATGGAATTTTAATAATGAATCTAACTGACCAAAATTAAATAAAAATCAGATATATACGAAGGCTCAGATTTAGGCCTATATATACAATTTCAATAGGATCAGATTTTGTCAACTTATAACCCAATTAAAAATTAAAAACAGTTATCTTAATTCATGCATAAATTACCTTCCCCATGTATCATGTCCATCACAAGTCAGGGGCCTCAGTTCATCATAGGGATAGGCGTACTTGAGGTATCCGTTATAAGCATGCTGGAACATATGCGCCACGCGATCCCTGATTGAATGAAAAAATTTAACAATTATAAAACTGTTAAACAGTCATAACCTCATTATATGCAAGGTTATCTTTCTTGTCACATAATATTAAAGTTGTGTGTTTTAGTCCAGCCCACTGTTTACCACTGGCCATTGGCAAGTTGCCACCTCAGCTTCACAATGTTTAAGCATTTAAAAACACCTTGTAAAGCTTGTCAGGTGTTATAAATAGCAAATTAGTTCTATCCTTGTGATATTCATCATAAGCCCATTCACAAAAGGTTGACAATAAACTGATAAATTGAGCTTGGACATAATTTTCATGCAGACAGCACCAGCCAAAATGTCCAAATTGCACTCTCAATTAAATGGGTGATCTCTGCAAAAGTAAAGCACCATTAATTAAATGGAGTGGATATTTATGTAACTCACCTATAATGCTTGAGGTCCTGCTCTGTGAAATCCCTGTTAAGAGCTACAGGAACCCATAAACACAAAATAAACAGCTTGATCACTCCATTCCACATTTTGCAGTTCAGTTACCATTTCTGACACTAGAGGGCTACACGCAAAACGTGTGTTGTAAAACGTGGGTTTGCAGGATCCCGTTCAAATCGGATTTTCTTTTTGTAAGTTGAAAATTATTGAATATATACACAGGGACATGAAATAAAATGTAGTAGGACAGTAAGTTCTGATAATTCACCTGTAAGGCCAGACATATATCTTTAGGGGTGACCAATTAATGATCTGGAGGGGCTTGGAGTTTTCCTCAGCGGGAAATATTTATTTCACGGGAACGCTGGCCACAATTATTTATTATAAGCGTGTGAAGCCCCTGCTGAATATTCATTCACAAATCAAGCAATGCCTTACGAAATACCTCCTCCAGAAATTATGTATTTCAAAACTGACCAAAAAGAATTTATTTATTTCACCAAAACTGAACAAGAAATTATCTATTTTAAAAAAACTCCAAGATTAAATAGCAGCCCCTTAGCTTCTTGAAGTTGCTGAAGATCGAGGCACTTTTTCTAGGTCAGTCGGTAGAACGAAAATAAAAAAATGACTATAATCTCAATTTTTTATGATGTCAATTTACTTTAAAAAATATTGAATGCACGATGACCGGTGGGCTAATTTTTTTCCATGAGTACAAAATATTTTGGGTAAGTTGTTAAAGTCGATCCAATTAAGGAGCTAGAAATAAATAATATCTGGCCTAAGGGTAAATTAAATGATTTATGATAGAATGCTGAGAAAATATAGTTCCGGACTTATAGATAATTCAGATTTTTAAAAAGGAGAGGCTAATTTATTTCACGGTGCACACTGTATAATTGTGGCTGCCATGGCTCAGAGCCAGCCAAATTTAGCTTTTATCTTAATTTTAGAATTACCCTGGATGAAATGATCAGATTTGCCTTTTTTTTCAAATTTTTTGAAGGTCAAATTCGACAAATTAAAAAAAAAAGGGGAAACTTTCTTTTTTTTTAATCATGTATTTTTTTTAGCTTTTTGGTTCAATGTTAGGCCTATGGAATACTATTTTGAAAAATTTTAATAATTAAATCCCCAGGAAAGAAATGCTATTATTGAAATAACTACATTAAAAAAAAAAAAATTTAGTTTAATATCAAACATAATAAAATGAATTTTGTCTATTATATTATTTTATCACATGACCACTATGCTAGAGCGATGCTGATTGGCCAAAATCAGTCACATGACGACATCATAAAAACTCATATTGCATGGTTTGAGTGCAAAATGAAAATTTTTTTTTTAAAGATATTTTCATATTGCATGGTTAGAGTGCAATGTGAGTTTTTATGAAAAAAAGTTTCCATCAATTTTTTTTTCAGAACGGAACATTATATTGGCATAGTGGTCATGTAATAAAACAAATACGGCACTTATTATTGTGCAATATGAAAATTTATTTACACTCGTAATTCATATTGAAGTAATTGAACTTGGGCCGCGCCCTCGTTCAATATGAATCCTCGTGCAAATAAATTTTCATAGTGCACTCATATCATGCCGTATTTGTATAATATTTTTTAAACTGATGACTTTGCCCTTTTATTAATTTTGAGCAATAAAATCTTCATCGAATTGAAATAACTTTTTTTTTTTTTTTTTTTTTTTTTTTTTATTACGACAACGAAAGTGTCACAAATGACACATTTGTCAAAACAGAAAATAACAAAATAGTAATACAAACATACAATAAATGGTTCAATGATGACGATAACGATATAATTATGTAAGCTTATGTAGGCCTACTTTTTTTTCAGTCGCAAAAAGAGAAACTGTTTTTGATCTTTACAGTGCAAGTCAACAAGTTTAAAACATAAAACATACAAAACAATCTTAATTGCAGTACGCGTACCGGGTAATAGTAAAAAAATTTTTAAAAAAATTTGTCTTTTTATTCATGGAACATTATCTTTTTAATGATTAATTGATCATCCTTGATTGTTATGCGTCATTCATTTGGAAATTTTAGATCATCAGAGCAGATGTTTCCCGACCTAGATTTGTCATTCCGCATCCTCCACATTTTAGTACCACCAGGTGCGCGACGTCACAACTTTTCGTCGGCTGCATCTTCCTTTTCCGGTTGGCCGCCATCGAAAATTTGGTGCCAAGTGAGTAGCCCTTGCAAAATCCATCTTTATCTTAATTAAAAATAGTCATCTGGCTTCCAAAATGCTTTACACTGATAGATTACATTCTAGTCGTGTCCTATTCTCGAGGAAATTAACTCAAATTGTGATTTTTGCCGATTTTTACTGTGTTGTTTTGATGCCGATGTCCATGCTTACTTCAACTTTCAAGAAACATGTCGATCGTGTGTCAAAACTTTTAGCTGCTGTTGAGTATTGCAGTGGTTGTGATTGGTGTTAGAGTTATGGAAATGGTAGATAGCTTACAACTAGCTGTCATATATGTCCATATCTAGAATTTGCTAATTATTTGTGATACAGCTCAGCTGTCAAAACTTCTCTGAAGTGTCCATCAAGTGTAGTGTCAAATCTGCTGCTGCCAGCCAGGTGCACTGCCAGTCATTGAAATGAACAGCTCAGAACTTTAATAATGACAATGTGATATTCTAATTTCTAAGGATAGCACTGACACTTCTTCAGCAGGATGCGACAAAAGGGTCTAGTGGTGTGTCATAATATGTGAAGTGCTATTTTGCCAAGACTTGAGCCTTGTCTGAAGAAGTAATGCGTTTGTTGTCTTTCTTATAATAAGGGAGTCTGTTGTTAAGTAAATTGTTGAAACGGTCAAATTATCTCAAACTTGGAACAGAATACTATTGGAAAAACTTTGAAAACAACAAATTGCCGAAACGGTCAAAGTATCTTATACTCGTATCTGAGTACTGTTGAAAAGCATATTTATTTTACTTTTCCTTACAGGATGTTGATGCCCAAGAAGAACCGCATTGCCATCTATGAACATCTCTTCCGAGAGGGTGTCATGGTGGCCAAGAAAGATTTTCACGCCCCAAAGCACCCTGAATTGGAGAGCATCCCCAACTTGCACGTCATCAAGGCCCTCCAGTCCTTGAAATCTCGCGGACTTGTCAAGGAGCAGTTTGCCTGGCGTCACTACTACTGGTACCTGACCAACGAGGGTATCCAGTACTTGCGTGACTTCCTTCACTTGCCCCCAGAGATCGTTCCCTCAACACTCAAGAGACAGACCCGCCCAGAATCTGCACGACCAAGGCCCAAGGGTAAGGATCTGATGAATGTTGTTTTGCCGTTAACGGTTTTCTTAGCACGTGTGACATTATCTCTGCACTAAAAGTTTATTGAGCTCTATATCGGACTACTATCGGTGTTTGTACCATTATGACAATTTATGAATCTACTTCAGTGGCCCATGAAATGAGCATGTTATTTTAGGTTTTGAGGCTCTTGGAGCCGTTTCATCTAATACTGGAGCCAATTGTTCTGTAGAAGTGGTTATCAAAATTGTTTTAGTTATAATAACTGCAGTCAGAAGTTGAGATATATAATTGGGCTGTTCATTTGGACTTTTATTTGGTCCACGTCTGCGAGGCTTTTACCTACACATTTATTGTTGGTACTGCGGAATTATTATTATTAGTTAAATTTAGTTTGCATTCGTATAAAAACTGAACCTAAGTTGCATACTTGTGATTTAACGTTTCTGTAACTAATAGCTTTCCTTTTTTTCCAGGACCTGGAGATTCAGCTCCCAGAGTACCTGGTGGTGAAGATCGTGCTGCATACAGACGAGGTGGACCCGGTATGTTTCATTTTCAGATAAATCTCGATATATTTTAAGCATTCAAATTAACAATTTAACATATGTAAAATGATTGCACAGAATATGTTAAAAGAGTCGAATCATGTCAAATAATTGGCTTGAGTCTCATATGCAGGAATTTATTCCCAGTTTGCATATTGGGCTACATTACAGCTGAATTCAAAAGGACATAGTGTGCTGGTGAAGAATGACATGCCCAGAGGTTTCTGAGTCCATGCTTTCGGTTTCAGCAGTAATGATGTGACAAAAAGGATTTGATATTCTCTTGTTAAAATGTCCTTGTTATGCATCTATGTTGGACGGCTGTTTCAATAATCCTTCGCCTCATTGCCGTGTCCTCCTCTTGTCTTAATTAGCCTACCAAGTGCATAAATATAGGATGTAAAGCCCCAAACACCAATCCTCTTGTTATGCATATTTTAGCCCCTTTAGCTTGAAATATTCCTAGTCTGCTTCGTTAACAGGAGTTTTGCTGTTATTTAAAGGGTTCTTGTGCTCGCTCAGAAGTATTGTGCTTGGTGACTTGCCTGCTAGCCCTTGGGACCCAGGTTATGTCCCAGTCTGAGCGTGTTCGATGTTTCATTTTGTGTCAAGTATTCACGTCTTCACAATGCTCCAATTCCATCCCATGGATGCTTAGTGACAGTGAGAACATTACTACAATATGTAAAGCTTTATCACCCCCTAATCCCCCTCAATTTTTGTTTCCCCTCTAAAGAATTTTGATAACTTGGGTCTTTTCTAAAAATTACTTTTGATTTCTTTTTCAGGCGGTGATGACAAGAAGGCTGATGTTGGTGCTGGCGCTAATCCCGATTTCCAATTCGTAAGTTTTAAAGAAAATGTTTGCTTTCAGAGATTAATTTTAACAATGGTCAATCTGAATTCTTTCAATAACTTCTAGCCGAAATGATTTTTAAATCTCAATTGTTATGCCTTGTATTTGTCTCATGATTAATTATAAATCCATATTTCACGCGTCAATGGAACCATTAAACTGCTGATCGTCTTGCCTTCTCACAGAATGATTGCTATATCTGATTTACATGATATTTGTCCACTGTAAACAAGCTTCCTGGGTCCTTGTAATTTTGCAATAATTACAACAATATGTTGGTGTAAGTTTTTCACAATGTCTTTTTCTTTTTAATTTCAGCGTGGTGGAGTAAACCGTGGCGGTTTTGGCAGAGGTAGAAAACCAGACGCCTAATAATTTAATATGTAAAAAATAAACAAGAAAAACACATACTTTTGTTGTACATTCACTGCAGTTAAGCACAGTTTAGAGTTTGTGTGTTGAAGTTGGGGATCAGTGTGTCTTAGGTTTTTTTTTCTAGGGGCTAAGCAATATGGAACAAATTTGCAATATCAATGTCCGCTATATTCCTGGTTTCCTTAGAATTTATAAGGAACTTCCAAGTAAAGGGGTTTACATGGAGGTACGGAAAATAAGGAGTTTCTTGATTTACAAGTAATTGTATATCTAGGGCTCTGTATCGATACTTTTTTCTGATACGATACGTATCATGATACATTTGATTCGATACACGATACGTATCGCGATACACCGTGCGACGGGAAAACAACCAGAAGCATGATTCGGTGTCACTTCAACATTAATTTTTAAAAGCAGGAAATTAACCAAAAAGTGCAATAAAATGCTAACATTGAGAAGAGGCTGAATTTCTTTTCCACCAACAGGTTTAAATTAATTTAGCTTAACACTGAATTCCTATTTCAAATAAAGTTTTAAATCCCAGGAGTTAACTGAAGTTACACATATTTTATTGCACTTGTCATCTATATATTGGCTAATAAGTAAATAATGTATCATTTATGTTACTTAATATTTACAGTTCTTGTATGTATAGGCCTACAGAACTGATGTACATTAAAGCTGTAAAATATAAACTACTAAGACTTTTGGATAGGCCTATATATTTAAAAATTCCTTATAAATTGTTTCAATTCCAGTAATTTACATGGTCATATGATGTTACTTTAGTAGATCTATGCTTACATTGATCTACAGATATGCTAAAAGGCTCACTTGACTAAACAATGCAGGACCTACCTCCAATCACCAAATTGCAATTAAGTGCAAAGGGTGTGAAAGAAACACAAAGACTATTCAGAATCACTTGGCTGAATTGCCATTAGACTTGGCTGAATTGCCGTTGATAGTAAATTGGTTAATTGAGGGACCTGATTGATGTAGCAGCTACCAACTACAACAGCACATCACAAGACATGTTCATTGTGTTTTTGCCACTTTACACGCGGCGGCGCTGCGGTATAGTGACGCAAACAGCGCACCCTGGTGAGTTTCGGTACATATCTCGGTTCGTTTTTGCTGTACCGGTACGTCGGTATAGCTGTCTGTACCGGTTCGGCGGTTCGATATGCATACCGGTACAGAGCCCTATGTATATCCCTTGGAAAAGGGTATTTTGCTATCTTAATATTACATCAGTGTGCAATATGGATTCTGAGTTCTGCAAAATATTTCCAAGCCCTATTTGCAAGTTTTCTATTACTGAGCTGCGTTATATCGTTGATATCTAGAGTTATCCAGAAAATTGGGTCTTCGGGAAAAGTTAATTTCCTCCGCTATTAAAATGCTGATCTGAAGAAAGCCTGTGAATTGATCAAATGTCCGACTTTCTGCTTTTGATTTGTCTTGCCTTTGAACTGCAACGTTCTTGCTGGATGCACTGTTCACTATGCGACTTTAAAATGAATTTTGTACACGCATTAAAATGCCTGTCGTGAGGCATGTGAATTTCATCAAATGTGTCATTTCTTGCTTGGGATTTGTTTAGTTTTGATGCAGGTCTTGGTTAAATGTAAGGTGTCCAAATCTTCTGAATTTCGGTTGGGTGGTTAAATGGACCATTGATATGCCTGGCTAAATAACTTCATTTTGTGTCCCAGATCCCTGTACTGGTGTGTGTGATCCTTGATCCTCTGCAATTTAACTGTCACTGAATTAAAGACTAGTATGCATGTAAAAATTCTGTATCCTAATTGCGTTGCCAACTGTAACAAGAACACTGGGTTGCAGCTGTGTCATAAAAGTCGCTTGGGACACTAATAATCCTTCAAATCCAGGAATAACTGACAAAATGGCAATTATGCAGTGATAGCGCTGGTGAAGAAAATGCACCCTGAATAACTGATTATCTGATTAGCATCCTGGAGTTCTCTTCCATGTTTAAGGTCTGGAAAAGCTCATTTTCCCTGCTATTAAAGTGCTGCACAAAAGCATATGAATTCATCAACATATTTTCAGCTCTTGATTTGTTTTGAAAACTAAATTTTGTCCAGCTATTAAAATGCTTGTCATAAAGCATGCGAATCTCATCAAAGGTATTATTTCTTGCTAAGGATTTCATTGGATGCCGGTCCTGATCATATGTTTTATCCTTCCTAGATGCAAGGCATCCGAATCTTCCTACCTTTTTTGCCGAACTCTACCTTTTTCAGGAGGGCTGCTAGGAGGCCTGGATATGCTTGGCTCAATAAATGCGTTTCCAAATGTGATACTGCGACTCTGGATTTTAAGTTTGGTATATGTGCAATCCATTATCCCCTGCTTAGAATTTTTTGTCCCATTGAAATTTGTTCACTAATGAAATACTCATCTAAGAGCATGTGATTTCATCTAATTAATGTGATTCTCTTTTCTGGCTCCACCCAGTGGGCACACGACGTAAACCCCGACGTTGCTAATTGGTGGAGGGCTGGTCTGTTGGTCACGTAGATATGTAAGGTAGAGATTATGTCACCCCAACGTGAACACGACGTCGGGGTTTTTTTACAACATAGCCACAACGTCGCAAGCTAACGTCAAACTCCTGATATTGCCACACAATGTTGTAAAACGTCGCCACAACGTTGCATGCTAACGTCATATCTTTGACGTTGCTTCACAACGTTGTGACAACATCATTTCAACTTACAATTGTACATCATTTGACGAAAAGTGTGACGTCGTTGCAACGTGGCTGCAACGTCGATGTGCCCATGGGGCAGGTACTAATTGCAAGGCAAGGCAGGAATCTGCATGGTCCTGATTAGACCTGTTACATGTGTGAATAAGTTACGTTTCATGCACTCTTTGCAGTTCTTTTAACTTTGGTACATTAAAATGCTTGTCTGGAAGCATGTGAATCTCATCAAAGTTGACTTATAATTGGGGTTCTTTCATGTCGGATTTTCTATTTACTACTTGTTTCTCCAGACACTTGTATCTTCAGTGGGGTAGGAGGATTCTCCGTTTTATATACCGATGGTCTTTCTGCTAGAGACGCATGAAAGCTTTGCAGAATGCCAGCTTGATGTCATTCGGATAAGTTAATTTGGTGGCCCCTTGTATGAGTGTCTCAGTGTCTTGCTGAGTAAGTAAAAGATCCCTCACATGGTTGAATGTGCAACACGATGAGAGCTCCCGCTCTCTCATATCTCCCTCATCAATGCACCCCTGGGAGCGCGCTGAACTCAGCTCAGAGGGCTGCACTATGGAAGAAATTTATGCTGTTAAATGACTGAAAAAGGCTGCTGATCGCTGGGCCCAGGATTCAAATTCTGCTCTTGTCAGGTCACCTGGGCCAATGTTGGAATTATTGTTAGATGGCTGTTTCAATCATCCTTCGTTTCTCTGCTGTGTGCTCCTCCTATCCTATGTTGCTTTTCTGGTGCATAAATATGGGACATAAAGCCGCAATCATCCATCCTTGCAGACTGAATTTTGTTTGTCCTTTATATTAAAATGCTAGTCCAAAAGCATGTGAATTTCATCAAAGAATATATCGAATAATATACTTAGTGACAAACTGCTTGTCTGCAAGTTCTTTGTTTTTTCCCCATTGACTTCGCCCTCGTAACGACAGCCAAATTCATTTTTAAAGCCTTGCGACCCTGTTAGGTTTAGAAGGTCAATTTAAACCGGAGAAAAGTATTTGAAGTTTCCATTTAGATATTTTTCACTTTTTCAATGGCGAGCACATATCTGAGACTGGGGTACAATTTCATCAATGCCTGTGTTGATGGTAAAAGTGAAATCTTCAAATTTTCTTAACATAAGGTAAAATAACTAATTGAAGATACAAAAGTAACCGGAGCGCTGGTCATGAAACTGGATGGTGGTGAAGCATCTGGCCGATGATATAGATGGTCTCTATTACGCTATTACAGTGTACGTCTCTTGGAATGTTTTTCTGAAAGATGATAAATGGTGTAAGTGGTCCACAGCTATAAAAGGGGGGGGGGGTAGTTCATATATCATACTGGGCTACAAGCTCATGCTGGGTCACCTGGGCCTATATTGGACAGCTTTTTCCATCATCCTTCACCTCATTGCCGTGTCCTCCTCCTGTCCTAAATAGCCTGCCAAGTGCGTAAAAGTTAATGCAGGACTTGAAGCCCCAATCATCCGTCCATCCACATAGCTGTTGTTGTCGTTTGTACTGATGTTATATGATCCCGGACTCCCCATTTGTTGCAGTGATGTGTTTTGGTTCAGCATGACTTCTTGGCGGTTGCTGTGAAATTGATACGGCAACAACAGAAAACAGAGATGAAGACAGGAAAAAAAATTAACAAAATCCATTGAATTATAAACACCCTTGACATACAGCATTACACCAAGGATGTCTCTAAACAGCCCAATAAGGTGCTGATGAGATGTAAAGCAGTTCTAAAACACACACACACACACTCTTGCGGCGCTGTCTTGGGCCAGAAGGGAGATATGGGTTGTGATAGGAACGTTCTGTGATGAGAGGTAGGCCATGCAATTGCAAAGGTCGGTCTTTTGTCTGTCGTTTGATATTCTGTTGAAAGGCGGTGGTCGTGGAACTGATGGATGATGATGGTGAGTGATGCGTGATCCGATGGTTGATTCGGGGATATTGTACAGGGGTCATTCTCAAATTTCGGGACAATTTGCGTCACTCTAGCTCCCTGACATTAATATGAATGCGATAAATATCTGAAGCGTCACTCTGCATCTGTTATTCATATTTCTACTTAGAACCGCTGCATTTGGAGCAAAAAGTCATTCATTAGACTTTTTTTAATGCATTATGTCCAGAAATCTGTGCAAAATCAATGGTTTTTCCCTGTCACTGGACCTGACATGACAAAATCAAGTGTTAATTTTCCTCCTAATATACCATTATTTTCGAAGTTTCTTTGCACGATTCATGGGAATATAGACTTGAATTTATATTAAGTTCATATTCGATTTTTGTTGGGTATAATTTCATTGATTAAATTGATACAATAGTTGTGTCACTAATTTATGTCAATTTTTTTGTCCCCTCCGTTACTTGCCATAGCTCTGTTCGTTATTGTTTTTTATGAGCTATTTTCACTGAATATCATCAGACGCATGTGCGCCATAGCACCACTGCCTTGCAGACTTCATAAAACATGTATTCAATAAATTATGACATAATTTCCATAAAAAATGTTTTTGGTCCCACTAAAATGTCCCCTCCGTTTCCTTCATTTCCAAGCTTACCAATGATAATTTTACGGAGCGATTTCATGTATATGTTGCTCAGGGTGGCAGGTTTTAATATTCTGCAATTATTTTGTCTAATCTCCAAAATAAAAAGCAGTAATGAGCGAAAAGCAAAAAATTGTTCCCCTCCGTTACCGTCCACTCCGTTACCAGATCATGAGCAAGAAATCGACATTTGGACCAAAAAATCTACTGATACGAGATGAAGTACTTCTGAAAATAATAGTTACATCAATCTTTTATCATTTTTCCTTTTGTTGCTGTTCCTACAGTTGGTTTTTTACATCAAAATTCCCCTCCGTTACCACATTGTCCCCTCCGTTACAGGACAATTTTCCTATACCCGTTGTCCCGAAATTTGAGAATGGCCCACAGACGGCTTGCTTGGCAGAGGTTCGACTCCCCATTATGGACTTGGGTTACAGCGTTCCCAAATTTTGTCAGACTAACTCTAGGATAATATCATCTGAATGTTCCCTTTGTGGTGAAATGTTTGAAATCGTCGTCAAACGCGACTCGTTCAATTTGAAGATAATACAACTAAAGGCAAAAATTTAATTGTTATGATTTGTTATAAAGACATACAGCCAACCTCAATGTAGTGGGGAAGGGTTGGTCAGGTTGTAGTGTGTAGAATCAAATAAGCAGGACAAGTTCGATAATTCTAGCTTTTAAATTTTTCAAATTGGAACATTTTGGGCTGATTTCGCATACAAACTGACAAAAAATTTTTAAAAATCACCTTCGCTTCTGATGACGCCACAATACGGTACAACAGAGAGGTTTTGCTACGTGTATATGGTCCTGTGACAACAATAATAATATTTTTAGATAGCACTTCCGCAAGTATATGTCATGCACGACATGTAGCAAAGCCTCTCTAAAACACCGGGGGGCGTTTTCGCGGGCGTTAATAGTTCGGGACCAGTTTAAATCTCGATTCAATTTCACAAATTTCTGAAAATAAAGAAAGTCAACATTCAAATAAAAGGACAACATTTTGTCAATGCAGAATCTATTCAACTAATTTACATGAAATGGCAAACCTACTGAATACAATTTATTTCCAATAATTGGGCAATTCTTTAATCGATCATATTTGCTTGAGTAAAACTATTGAGATATCACCTGTTATACAAAATTATGCTCTGGTTATTGTGAAGAGATAGTTGAAAAGTAAGTCATTTTGGTGTGTCGCAGTTTGAAAATGAAATCAAGATTTGTAAAAGATGCCTATCGAAATGTCGAAGTCTCTTGATCAAATTCATATCGTGTGTATTTTTTAGTAATGCTCCTCACACGCTTCTATTCAGGAAAAAAGTTACTGTCCTCTGATTTGATTTGATTTATTTATTCAAAATAACAACATATGAACAATACAAAAACAATGGGAGTTTAAGTAAAAATTACAACGTAACTCCCACTAACTGGCAGAATTAAACATTTTCAAATTAGTTATAAAATTCTTGATTGACACTGAATTAAAAGTTCTTTCATCTAAATTATTCCATTTATTTACAATTCGATTGCTCCAAAAATATTTTCTTTTATCAGTACGGCTATAAAACACATACAGCTGTTTATTATGGCCTCTACTTCTATGTACAAATTTATAAACTTCTTCCTTATCATTTATATTGAGATTTGTATGACAATTAATAACTTTGTAAAACAATATTAAATCAGAATTTTTTCTTCGAATTTCCAATGAATCTAAGTTCAAAAAATGTAATCTTTCTTCATACGAAACATTTTCATAGTTCAATATACGTCGGGTGAAATACCTTTGCACACGTTCTACTTTGTCTTTATTACATTGTAATATTGGTGACCAAGCCTGACTAGAATATTCTAAAAGTGGTCTGACATAACATATATACATTTTGAGATAAAACTTGTAATTGTGATTCTTAAAAATTGAAAAAAGTTTATGAAGAACAAAATACGCTTTCCTAGTAATGTTTATACAATGGAGTGTAAATTTCAAATTTGACTGGATAGTAACTCCAATATCATTAATATTGTTGACAGTTTCAATAATTTCATTATTCAATAAAAAATTAAAGTTCACTTTGTTAATACCAATAGTCAATACTTTTGTTTTGTCTGGATTTAAATCCATCTGCCAAATGTCGGCCCATTTAGCAACATTATCTAAATCTTCCTGTAATAATATGCAATCATTTACATTCTGAATAGACTTATACAGTTTTGTATCATCAGCATACATACTAATAGTACTATGTTTGACAACATTAGGCAAATCTGACGAGTAACACAAAAATAAAACAGGACCTAACACAGTCCCTTGGGGGACTCCTGATTTAACATCAGTTGTATGTGAGATTGCATCATTAATTTTTACTTGTTGAAGTCTTCCAGTTAAAAAGTTCTTTAACCATTGCAAAGCACAACCTGATATCCCATATCTTTCTAATTTGTACATGAGCTTATTATGACATACTTTGTCAAAACATTTAGAATAGTCTAAATATATGACATTAGTAGACAATTTCTTATCAAAGTTACTTGACCAATCATTCAAACATTCCAAAAGATTAGTAACTGTTGATTTTTTAGGCATAAATCCATGTTGTGATTTTGGTATGATATCATTTCTTAACAAGTAGTCCAACAATTGAGATCTGATAATACGTTCTAAGATTTTACACACAACAGAAGTCAAACTAACAGGTCTATATTGTGATGTACATTGTGCATCACCCTTCTTGTACAATGGAACAATAAGGGCCGTTTTCCAATCACTGGGTAAAATACCATCACGTAAGGATTGATTATACATTCTGGAAAGGGGATCAACAATATGTGCAATAATTTTCTTTAAAAAATACACTGTGATACCATCAGGACCTGGGGATGAATTACTTCTTAGTTTTCTAACAACTTTTATAATGTCATCAGGTGTACAATTGAATCTACTGATCGAATCGTTACAGTTGGAATGGAAGTCAGGAAGAGTGTTATCATCTTCAACAAAAACACTGGAGAAATAATCAACAAATTCAGAAGCTTTCTCATGATCTGTTACAGCTATAGAACCATCAGTTTTCTTAATGCATGGGATACTTGATTTAACATAAGACTGGCTCTTTACATATCCATAAAATTTACTAGAATTATTGTTGGTTGAGAACAACGACTTTTCATAATTACATTTCTCTTTCAAAAATTCAGATCTAAATTTATTGGCTGAAGTTTTGTATTCAGCATGGCTTACCACATTACTTGATTTTACATAAGCTTTCCATTTACGCTGTTTAATGTTACGCAGTTTGTTCAGATTACCATTAAACCATGGAACTCCCTTGTGTTTTGAAACATTTGTAAATGGTACAAAGTTGAATATAACATCATTCAAGGTGTCTCTAAAAGCCTCCCAGTAATCATTAGTTGATATACAATTACTATATATTTCATTCCAATTTAGAGTGGCTAAATATGCATTAATTAATTCATAATCAGCTTGTTTGAAACATGGTTTACAGGCCGAATTGTCTGAAACACTTACATGTTTTACAGTTTCACATAGAATAGAGGTATGATCGCTTGTACTGAATGGAGGTTCAGGTCGAATAGATTTTAATATACCCTTATCAGAAAACAAGACTAAGTCCAAAGTGTTCTTTCCCCTAGTTGCAAAATCAACACATTGTATGGCACCAATCATAAAGCACAATGTTAAAAATTCTCTAGAGATTTGAGATCTAGCAGTGAAGTCCTGCCAACATATATCAGGTAAGTTAAAGTCACCTATCAAACAATACAGCTTAACATTTTTTAAGTTTTCATGGATAACATGGAAAAGATCTCTAGAATCATCTAGATTAGTGTCTGGTGGTCTATACACTAAACCATATCTCATGAATTCAGAGTTGGTAAATAAAACATCAACAAATATACATTCGCAATTTCCAATTGACTCTTTATAAACAATATTGCTTTGAAGACTAGATCGAACTGCCAGTAATACACCACCACCTTGGATTAATAGTCTGTGCCTCATTACCGTGTCCTGTCCTAGTTAGCCTACTAATTGCATAAATACAGGACGTAAAGCCCCAATCATCCATCAAATTTTGTCGTCTATCGTTTAGATTAATTCTGTCATGTTCGTATACACCATCATTGGTCCAAAAGCCTTGGTGCATGCACAGCGAGCTTGAACAAACTTTGGGGTTAAAAAATTGACCAAGAAAACGATTAGCGCAATGATGTACAGGAAGGTCAGATGAACATTTTGATGTATCAAACGAAAAAATCAGTTGGGAATTTTTTGAGATATTTGAGTTTTAGATTTTTTATTTATCTCAACCTATTCTTAGCATGTAATCTCCATGAAAAAGTGATCAAAACTGTCCATTTTTCCTGTTAGGTTATATGTAAGATAAAAGTCACTATTTAGAAGTATAAATATGCAGTCATTGTCTCTGCAGAAAGTATGTACCACTTCATCCAGATTGACAGGGTGTGATAAACCTATAACAGCTAACATTTCTGGCTAAGGGCCTGAGAAAATGTTTGCAATATCAGGTTGTGTTAGTTACATAATTTTGGTAAATAATTTTAGCAAATTTGGTCTCATCATCTCATTGTAAAAGGCTTTGTTGAGTTTTGAATGCATTTTATCACAAATTTTGCCACTGTGAAACAAGAATTTCATAACAATGTAAAAGGATAGACAAAATTGAGTAAATTATCAGACAATGCATTAGAGTGTAAGTATCTGCTTCACTATGAAGTTGAATCCCCTGATATTGCATGAAAAGTCTTTGCAATCAAACAAAAAGACAAAAATAAGATTAAAAGCTATAAATAAACAGTATTATTCATGCTTAATGTATTTTGAGTACTTAAAATGGATGTTGGGTGTTTAGTGTTTACAGGTGATTTCATTAGTACGCGATTCTTAGGTTCTAGACCCACCAAATGCATGACATTTGTAGTTAATCTGATTGGTTTAGAATCAACAGTACGTCACACATTTGATTTATCAAACGTAGTATGAGCTGGTTTAGCATTGATTCCTCATAGGCAAGTGTGAATGACAAGAATCGCATGGTAATGAAATCACCTGTAATGTTGATGTAGGTAATCTGGCATCCAAAATCAACCAATCTTTAATAGCATAGAACAACAAAAATGGTGTAAATACAGTAAATTATGTGAAAATGTAGATAATACAAACATGTACAACTATTGCACATTAAGACTGCAATGTCAAAGTATTTTACTCCATACATCACTAAATGCTTCCAAACATTCTATCTATGCGTTTTCTGTTGATTTACTCAACATTGGCTACACTTTACATGGTTGCAAAAGTACTTGATTCACAGTGGTGAAATTTCTTAAAAAACATAAAAACCTCAATAATACACCATAGAGTTCAAAAGTGAGGTAGATTCTACTACAATTATTCACCAGAATGATGAAACTGAGGATAAGCTGGCAAAAAAACATATTTTATAAATTTTCTGAGAAATGTTTACCGTTACAGGTTTATCACACTCTGTCTGTCTGAATGAGGCGGTATGTACTTGCTCTTGTGGCAATAACCGCATATTTTTACTTCTATAATAATGACTTTATCATAGATATTACCTAAAAGGAAAAAAAAATGGGCAGTTTGATCATTTTTGGATGGAGATTCCGTGCTAACAATAGGGTGTGATAAATAAAAAGTTTGAAACTCAAATATCTCAAATAATTCCCAACAGATTTTTTCATTTGATACATCAAAATGTTCGCCTGATCTTCCTCTACATCACTGCGCTAATCGTTTTCTTGGTCAATTTTTTTAACCCCAAAGTTTTTTCAAGCTCACTGTGAATGGTTCCAAAATCAAATCCCTGTAGTCGCTGTGATTCCAAGTCCAGAAGGCAGTTCGACTGTCACGGTGGTGGTCTGGCAATTCCTCTGTCGTGGTCAGTGCAGAAGCTAGTTCACTTACATTATTGAGATTTGGCAATGCATTACCCATGTGCATAAAAATCCTACCTTTAGCTAATTTGCTGAAGTGTGTCAATGAGCGTGGCAATGTTCGTTCAGGTTTCTCTTGCATTCTGAAGACCTTCTTAAAGTGTTTCAGATTGGGGTCGGAGTTGTCCGGGCGCAGGAGGAGCAGGCGGGCACCTTACGCACTCAGCCTCCTACCTCACCTTTTAAAACGGTGTCTCCTCTTGGGGGGGGGGGGGCGGGGTGGTTTTAAAGCTGCTTTTGTCCAACTAAATATGCTTGGAACCACTCGATCATTTACCAGCTTTCTACTGCCCTGGTCTTGAAGATCTCCCCAGGAGCAAAATGTCTTGGACAGACCTTTGTGTCACAAGTTACCTTGAAATATAGATTTTGACATATATTATATAATCAATGTGTTTGGGACTCGGTGTCATAACTGACACAGCATGCATTAAACATATTGCATTCAAATTTGTGGGTCAGGCAGCTAGTCATTGAGGGCTTGCTGCCGAGCACCCATGTTTGGAGTTGTTGGGTTAGTTCAGATATCATACTGGGCTACCAATCGCTTGGTCCTGGGTTAGAATCCAGCTCTTGCTGGGTCAAATGGGCCTATGTTGGACAGCTGTTTCAATCACCTTCACTATATTGCCGTGGCATGCCATGCCCTCTTCCTGTCCTGATTAGCCTACCAAGTGCATAACATTTAATGCAGGACCTGAAGCCCCAATCATCCATCCATCCACAGCTGTTGCTGTTATGTGAAAGCACATGTAACTTATATGATCTAATGTGGACGTTGGAGATCATTAGGGTTCCCGGACTCTCGTTTCTTGAAGCGATGTCTTTGGCTAGAAGGGAGATAGGGTTGTGATGGGAATGTTCCGTGATGAGAGGTAGGCGATGTAATTGCAAAGGTCAGTCTCTTGTCTGTCGTTTCATATTCTGTTGTAAGGTGGTGGTCATGGAACTGATGGATGATGACGCTGAGTGATGCGTGATCTGATGGTTGATTCAGGGATATTGTAAAGACGGCTTGCTTGGCAGAGTTTCTGCTCCGAATTTTCGACTTTTGCAACTGCGTTCCGTAGATTTTGTTCGACTCAAGTGTAACGGTTTGTGGATGTTCCCTTTGTGTCCTAATTAGCCTACCAAGTGCATAAATACAGGACATAAAGCCCCAATCATCCATCCAATTCTGTCCTCTGTTTAGATGAATTCTGTCATGTCCACATACACCATCATTAGTCCAAAAACCACAGTGATGCCAAAATCGTATCCCCTGTAGTTGCTGTGATTCCAAGTCCAGAAGGCATTTGACTGTCACAATGGTGGTCTGGTAGTTCCTTTGTCGTGCTCCGGGTCGGGGTAGAAGCTGTCAAATTACATGTCGGGCTGAAGTCCCAGCTAGTAGATGCCTTGCAAGTGAAATAATGTTGTCTAGTATTTTCTCTGGGTCTGCATTTGCCTCTAAATAGCCCACACCAGTGCTGATGGGGCGTAAATCACAAACTCACTCACTCTGGGTCTGCATAGTCACTGTCCGGAGTCCACATAGTTTTCTCCAATCTGCAAATAGATTACATGAGGATCGTACAAACTAATCCCTCCAAAAAACTTAAAAGCCCTTGGGATAGTAAGACCCCCTTTCCCCTGAAAACTAATCCTAGCTGCTCTAAATAGACCAATCATGTGCTGATGAGACGTAAAACTCCTACTCACTCCTCGGTGGGAAATATTCTTTCCACCGTAGCAGCGTCAGTAATTATTTATTTCAAGTATGCAAAGTCCTCAAATATTCATTCCCAAATCAAGCAACACCTTAACAGAATCCCGAAACTGATTTCAAGTAAAGTGATTCCGCAGCATCTTCTCGTCTGACAAGGGGGGGGGGGGAGGAGTAGGCTGTCAAAGATTCAAATGGAACAGAAGTTGAGGAAGGGGGAGCAGTAAGACCCAAGGGCCTTGTGGGTAGGCACATCATTGTGCCAATCAAAATGTCAAGTCTCTTGATCAAGTTCAAGGTATTTTAGTAACGCTCCTCACACACTTCTGGCCAAAAGTTTCTGTCCTCTGTGACTCTTTGTTGTGTCCTCCTGTCCTAACTAGCCTACCCAGTGCATAAATACAGGACGTAAAGCCCAAATCATCCATCCAATTCTGTCCTCTGTCATTTAGATGGATTCTGTCATGTCACAATACACCGTCATTGTCCAAAAGCCACGGTGGTGCCAAAATCGTATCCCCTGTAGTCGCTGTGATTCCAAGTCCAGAAGGCAGTTGACTGTCACGATGGTGGTCTGGTGGTTCCTCTGTCATGCTTGGGGTAGAAGCTGTCAAATTATAACCAGTTGGTTAATTTCGAGTAATTGGACCTGATCTGAGGAACAAGTTGGTTATACACAAATTCACCTGCTGCTCCTTGCAACCTAGGGAGTAATTCATCAAGCTTATCCTCATTCGTCCACTGTTTTCGTTGAGCACATTCCTCCAACCTCCCAAACCATACCTTCCAGGATTCCCTTCCTTTAAATGGAGGCAATTTACGAACATTAAATAGTAATTGGGTAACACAAGAAACCATTAATGGTGCGTTGACAAATGTGACCAAGAAAATGGTTACTTCAGAGCAGTTTTTAGAACTGCAAGGTGGGGTGAAAGATTTGGAAAACAGAATGACTGTTGTTGAGGGGAAGAAGACCAGAAATCACTAGAAAACAAGAGGAAATTTAGGAAGCCAACAGTCGTCTTGGGTCCTTCCATTGTTGCTTCGGCACACCTCTTCCGTTATGTCTCTTGAACATTTGATCTATCAAGGCTTAGAAATTAAGACCTAAATGTTTATCAAAGAAATATTAGATGACGATGACGATAGCTTCTGTTATGTAGTTTCGCGTGATGTGCAATTTCACAGAGAAATAATACACCTGAAGTAGATTCATCATCATATATAATTACTCTAACGTTATAGGTCCCAGATGATCAAAGCGATGACATGGATCCGAGTGATGTGCCCTCAGTCGCTTAGCTCCTGAAAACGATCTCTTGTAAGCTGATCACCCCCTATGTGTACTTTCGTTTTGTCCGAGACTTCCACCTTGGCCTCTCTGTAGATGTTATGAATGACCTCTTCCTAGTGGTCCATAATGACAAAAAAACGTCCTGATATTTCTGCTCGTTTTGAAAGAGTACTAGCATAGTTATCACCTTCGACTTGCTTGCTAATGCTCCCAAATTTGCAACCTATTCTGAGGCGTGTACTCATTTCTGCAGGATACTGTATGTGACTTTCTGTTGCACAAAGAAAATTGGCGGCCATTTTTATCCAGCATGTCTGAATGTCCTCCTTTCATAACACAATATCTTTTTGTTTCATCGGACCAGAATTTATGTCCTTCACCAGACCGACCAAAGACGGGAGAAACTGTGAAATATCCTGAATCTGACTTATCACACCAACCAGTAAAAAGATTCAACAAAGTCAACCGTCCTCTCCTTACGCTCTATAGACAAAAATGTCACTACAACAACCGAAGAAGAAAGAAACAGCTTCTGAGTACAAGAAACCATCCGAAACAACAAATCGAGACAGCTCAACAGACCAGCGCTTTCCCTGCATAGACAAGAGAAAAATGACAAGCAACAAAAAAGCACCTGTCACATCTCACAGACTTAACATATCAAGAACCTTGACACAAACCAAGTATGTCTCTAAATATCCCACTGAGGTGCTGATGAGACGTAAAAAACCAACTCACTCACCAGAATTTATGTTTGCACAAGTAGTTTGTTTGAGGATGTTTTAAAATCATTGACCCAATTGGAAAATATCATCCGTTTCACTTACTTTCAAGTAGCAGTGTAAGTACTGCTCACTGGTTGGGTCTGAGGTTTCTCCAGATCTTCTAAATGTTATTAGCAGATCTTCTAAATTATTAGCATTCATACTCCGTTATCCAGTTTTATGGCTTTTTATTCAACACTTTTAGAGATGTTATATTGAAATATAGGTATAAGCCTTTTTTCAAACGATTGTACATTCTTTCGGTGCCTTGCCATTTGTTTTCATCAGAGACCTTTCTAACTAAACACACAGTTCCATGTTAACATTTCAGCTGTCAGTATATAATACCATGCATACTGGTAACGAAAAAAACAAAAAATCTGATTTATTTATTTATTCGCTCATAGTACAAAAAATATTCTGAAAATATGCTTTAAAAATTACTAATTCTCACATTTCACAGGTTCCTTGTCATTGTAGCCTGAGATTCCGCCACTTACTGCTACCCGACCAAATTGTGCCATGTGTTCTCTGATGACTGTGTTGCCAAATTCTCCTCCCACCTTGAATTTAGAAATGAATAGATGACAATTATGTAATATTGCTTATGTTAGACTTAATATTGTGTGTCCATTATTTCAGAGAAATTGAGGAAATTTGTTTCATTTCTTTCAAGAAAAATTCACACAACCTGAGTGATAATTCTTCTGATAAGCTTATCAGCAACTATTTTTATAGTATTCGTGGAAATTGATATTACAGCAGTTTTAATAAGTATGCGATTTTGGGTGTCTATAAAGGACTGTTAAGATCCTTTTATCACATAGTTTTAATAACCTACAAATAGGCCTACATAAAATCAAAAAGTCTAAAAAACAAGGTAAAAAAACGTGATGACTGCATGTTTAATCAATCAATCTTAACTGCTCACACTTAAAAAGGCACAACTTTTTCACATTGGAGTAGTAATTATCCAAGGTTTCGACTCAACATTTGTGAAGTGGTTGTGACAAACAAGATGTGAAAAACAGCAATTTGGGCTAAAATTCAACCCAATTTGCATTAGTTGTGATATCGATTTTTGAAGCAGTCCAACAAATGTGGCCTGATGCAGTCGATTCTCCATGCTTCTTAGTAAAAATTTCCAGACCCTAGCCCTGGATATTCGGCCACTTCAGTACAAAATTTCATGGTCGTATCTCAATTAGAAGTTAACTTTTAAGCTGTGTTAAAAGGTGTGCGTTTTTAGTGCGAGCAGTTTAATCTCCAAATGGTAAGTGTCTTGGATGCCACTATAATTTGAGATAGTTTGTTTGCTAGTAAGTGTATTAATAAATGTTTTATGTTTAATATGTAAATGGCACTGCCATGAAATTCACGCAGCATTGTCATAGAACTACTGCATTATCTTCAACTTTGCATGCAGAAGTCCAATTTATCTTTTTGTAGGGACCATCTCAGATCTGTGTTATAAGCTCCAAATGAGGAAAGATTTGACAGTGGAGGTCCCTAACTAAAGGGACAAAAAGAATCAGCCAAGTGCTATTTGTCATCAATTTATGTGTACTGCAGTGATGGAGCTTTTTGAGTTTCTGGAGGGGGCCACTAGGAAGTTGGCCTTGCAGATATACTTTCTCTATAGCAGGAGTACCCTCCAAATTTACCTCCAATATTAGGAGAGTACTCATGCTACAGCGAAGGTAACTGTGACTACAATTTACAAATCAAGTATATATTTGCCCCTCTTTATGCTCAGTAGCTCCTTCACTGCATGACCTTGGGAGCCACTCAACCATGACTGCACTGTTATGGTTGAGTGATTGGGGACCATATCCAAAGCACACCTGGAGCATAATATTATCCCATAGAGATTTCCTTCAAAAAATTATATAGCCTAAGTGTATAAAGATTTGAGATGATATAAAACAAGTGATAAAAGAAAACACTGTATGAGAACATTAGATATTCAACTTCTCACAAAATGGCCAGTCTAAAGGTGTAATAATCCAAATATTATGCAAGCCACAATTAGTTTGTTGTAATGGAAATAGAAATTTCATGTTCATGACAAAGAATATAAAAGGGCTTCTCATTGCTTGGTTTGCTGTCTATGTTAATAACACCTGTAATTAGGCATGCCTCATCATGAGGTAACATGTATTAAGTTTGTTAGACATCACCAAGATACTAATACCATTGGAAAAGCTGGTATCTAACTGACAGTTTTGCATGTTAGCGCCCAGCTAAGGATTAACACCATTAATAACAGCAAACAAACAATCAGATTATTGTTTATTTT
The DNA here is from genome assembly GCA_026936325.1 of Platynereis dumerilii. NCBI lineage: Eukaryota > Metazoa > Annelida > Polychaeta > Phyllodocida > Nereididae > Platynereis > Platynereis dumerilii. Next base: position 23,997,288 of record JAPTHN010000010.1, on the reverse strand, counting down.
GCAAAAAATTAAAGTCAAAAGGTATAATAGAAGAAGCATATGATGTCTAAGTCAGTTAGATACCTCATTGTCGGGTTCTAACATGCATTTTTGTCAGTTAGATCCCTCCCTCCGGTCGGGATCTAACTGACAAAAATGCATGTTAGAACCCTCCAAATCGGTATCTAACTAATATTAAATCACACACTCACAGTGGTGCATTGGAGGTATAGATGTAACTACACATACATAAAACATTATTTGAATATTTGGAAAATAAAATATGTGTTTGAAGAAACCTCAGGTCCCTACAATTCTTTTTTTAAAGAATTTCTTGTTAAAGGACTGGGCAAATGGGCAGATAGATAGAATAGATAGATAGATAGATAGATAGAATAGATAGAATAGATAGAATAGATAGAAAAAGAGATAGATAGATAGATAGATAGATAGATATATTGCACTGACAGCTATGTAATTCGAATCTGTGTTAAATTTGGATCTATAAATTTGGATCTATTATGTTAAATTGTTGATGTTACATAACTGAGATCAATAAAACCATAGCTATTTAGAGATGATTGTTTACTATTAGACTGTTACATAATTTGTTGATAGTCAATGAAGATTATGTAACCTTAAGTGTCGTTATGATTTCTTACTTGGTGAGCCATTTAAGTCATAAACTTATGTGTTGACTTTTAATTTTCAGTCACTTCTTACAATCAGGGGTATGGAAATAATTATTTCCAATGCTGATACACATGTTGATTTAAATCCCTGAAATATGTCATTGTAGCAGACTCCATGAGTCCCTATTTTTGCGATGACACGAAGTGTCAGAGGGACTCCAGATATTGGATTGTCCAAAAATGTTGACATAATGTGGTCTGATTGGTTATATAACTTTTCATTCACAATGATTATTTTCCAAAAACGTTTACTGATTGGTTACATAACTTTTCATAAACATTGGCTTTTGTTTAGGATTTGTATGTCCAAAAACACTTGTGTGATTAATTATCTATAAACCTGTTATGTCACTTTGTTTCATTTCTGCTAATGTCACCTTGTAACTTGCAGTTGGGACTGATAGCTAAAATTATAAACAAATACCTTGTTATCTAATAATTCAAAAATTCCCACACTCTAAAGAAAACAATTTTGTTTGAAGTTCATTCTGCCATATCTTGCTGATTTGCATGCTGCTTGTGCTCATTTGCATGGCCAATATCCGGAGACTGCAGTGCAATGCTTGCACTGCCTAATACATAAAGCAGTCTCATGGAGACTGTCATTGTAGGTTGTTATTCGACAAGACTGAAATTTTAAAGCTATTTTGGAATATATTTGAGGTATTTTAATTATTTACCAAACTAAACTCTGACTAAACTACTAGCTCCACTTTTATGGCAACTACAGGCACTTCCTGTTCAGGCAGTCACTGTAGACAGGAGCACCACACAGAATGAGCTGTCCTTGTGCTAAGTTAGCTTTGCTGATGGCTGCCTTTGGCAGCCATGAGCTGCGCTCATATAAAATGATAAAATGTATCAACAAAAAAGACTTACATTGTCATAGAAACAGTTAACCCCATTTGGTGCATGTTGTTTGAGGACTTCTTTGTAATCCTCAGTTTTGTAGTTGAATACCACATCAAATCCAAGTTCTTTCAACCATGCTACTTTCTTGGGTGTTCCAGCACAACCAATAACCTTGCATTTCTAAAAATTAATGGAATTGTATTAGTCCAACAGAGGGACCTCACAATTTGATTTCAAAGTTTGTGTCGGAAGTCCTCAGTTTACCTATTTTTCCCTCCTTTCTACTCTTCATCCCAAATCTCCCTACAGCTACCTTTGACTCCTCACCACAACTTTATCCCAAATTAAGAACTCCAATTTTAAAAGACAGCTGCATGCTAATGTAATTGTAATTGGCAAAGGGGCACAATATCAAAGAAATCAAATACAAAGGGGTGTAGTGGAGTTTGAATTGGGTTTGGATCAATTTAAATGCAATATAATTTTAAAAGGTTGTTTAAAGTAGGTAATAGTAGATAGCGATTGAGGGGGGGAGAGCCCGAAAGTGTGAAGGGGTAAAGTAGCGGCTGGTTCTTCCTTCCTGCAGGGGTAGTCTCATTTAATTTTGGATTGTACTCAGTACTGTACTTGACTAAAAATAAGAAAATGGTAAAAGCTACAAGACTATTACTCACAGTGGTGTGGGTCTTGTCTCTTTCTTGGGCCAACATGGCCCAACAACTTAGCAACTTGTCCGATTACGCTCCCCACTTCCCCCTGCTGCTGCATTTACGAAGATCACGTCACCAGGTTTTGGGCCGAGTACGTTTTTGGTGGCTAGATACGCTGTTGCTCTGAAGGAGGAGGAGGTCAATGAATAGAGAGCAGATTTGGATTTTCATCATTGTAGAATGGTATAATTTGTGTATGTAATAACGTTAGAACTTAGATAAGATATTGTCTAACACTAAGCTTATATTTGAGAAAGTTCAATTGAATTGTTTAAAAGGTATTCACTGTTGTGTTTTGGTGGAAGATAGCGTACAGTAGATCTGTTATTTTCTTTGAGAGCATACATGCTTGACGTACACAAAGTATGCACTGACTATTACATTCTAGTACATCTGCCAGCCATAGTAATTTATATTATAAGTTCATTATCGACAACGGGAAGTTTGGATTATAGTTTGTCACGTCAAGCAGAGGACAGACGTTTGCCCAGATATCTCAGCAACCAGAAGTCGTACAGCAGAAATACACCTACCTACGTGTAGCTTAGCTGTTTTGTAATGTTAATATCCCATTTTCATGACGTTTTTGTGCCATTGTTGTCCAAAATTTGCCAATTTGTGAATATTGCAGTCCAATTTCGCAAAATGTTATCATTTGTAATGCTGCCAATCTGACACACAATGGGCTGTGACGTCACAAAAGTGCACTGCAGTACCACTTCAGACTTAGTTCTAGTCAAATTGCTATTCCCAGAACTTCCTATCTCATTATGTTGATTTTTATGGACTGTACAAACAATGCTAAATTTCTGTCTCAATGCTTGACGTGACAAACTGTAGCATACTAGGAAATGGAAATCACGTAAGTAGGTTTATTATTTTACTCACCCAGGCATTCCCAATATGCCAAGCGAAACTGACAGAGGTAGTCCATAGTCTTTGATTCGTTTTAGTTGTACGTCGTCCTTGCCAATGTAGACAATGGAGTGTGTGCGCCAGCCTGTGTTGATAATGAATTGTTCTCCAACTGTGTAGTCTTTATGTTTTGATTCTGTTACTCTACATAAAGGTGAAATATGCTTTTTGAATTTCTATTTTTTGCATCTACTTTGGCAAATGAGCCTATGCAGTGTTACATGCAAAATAAACACTTGTCCATATCCACTATTGTGCCCAATAGGGTTATTCGTGTAAATTGACATGAATATAACGTATACCATTACCATACCTTGCAACCTGTTCTCCTATTACCGTTATACCTAGTGGCATTTGTAAATCATCCATGAAGAATCTGAAATATGCAAATTATATACAGTGAGAGTCGAGTTAAAGCCCAGACATAATTGATCTTTAGATTCTCTGATCGTCTCGAGGATTTTTTCCTATGATTGATCTGCAGTACGAATAAAAAAAAGCTGTAATCTCTATTTTTTATACACTCCAAAAAAATTCAGACAAAATTGTATTTTTAGATTCAAAATGGCTTTTTGAAAAACCAAATTTCAATGCAAAAAACCAACATGGATTTTTTTAAGGGCCAGAAGCTGGTTGGCGCTGTGTGCCTTCAAGTGTATCCTGTCTTGTTCAAAGTCGATGTTGAGAGGAAGAGAGAGAAAGTGAAAGCCTGTATTCAGCCAAGCCTGGTTGATGCAGTGCATAGTAGGCAGTTCAGGGGCAGAGACGAAAGTATGGAGACGAAAGTATGGGCGACTGGCGCAATGCTTATCCAGGCATTGGCAAACACCCTCGTGATCGTCGGGCGAAGTCGGTCCAGAGTGTTCTTAAGATCAGGGATTCTAGTGTTTCTGTCATTGACTCCGACCGCAAAGATCACGATTCGTATACCAGAGGTACGAGGTGGGGTGGCCTCAAGTACAGCAAGGAGATGCTTAAGTTTCATGCCAGAATAGGCCTGTATCTCCACCTCGTTCCTGAACGATTCTGGGAACTCTGCCCATATTGGAGTCACCTATTACCAGGATAGGTTTGTCTCCCCTAGGGAGTTTCCAATCCGCCTTAGTAAGCGGAGCCTTGGCCGTGTGGCGTTTGGGTTTAATGGCAATAGAGGGAGAATCCTCGGCCTCTCGGGTCGGAGCCGAGAGGGATAAGGACGAAGATCTCCTCGGGGCGAAGGTCCTAGGTCTAGGCCTGGGAGCAAAGTTTGCCATGCCCGGGTGCCGTGGCAACGAGGCCGCGTTAGATTGAGAAAGAGAAGAAGAGTCAGGGGCAGTCGTCGAAGAGGGGACGTATTGGAAATCAGATCTAGGGATCAGAGAAGTCCTAGATCTGGGTAATGTTGGTAGAGAAGTCGATGTTGTGGTCATCCTGGAGCTGGACGGAGGGGCAGTAGAGGGCTGAGGGAAGCTTTTTTCCATGGAGGAATCGGATCCAGTGGTTCTTGATCCTCCCTGATTCGGACTCTCTTAGGTTGATGAGTTGCGATGCTTGATTGTTGCCAAGGGGGCCTAACAAAATCAACAGTAGATGTTGGTGATGGATCCCCAGGGGGATCGAACGAAGCCCGAGGGGAACGGTCCGAAATCAGACCGGCATCTACTGGAGCATTGGACGTAGAGGGAAGGATCGCAGGATCCTGAGATAGAGCTACTGTCTGAGACCTGGAGGTCTCAGTGGTGTCTAGGTCCATGAGAGAAGGGACCTGAGACGACAGAGTGTAGAGGAAAGAATTTAGAGGAACAGCCGGAGCCGAGGGATCAATCTTGAGGGACTGGATGGAGTGTTCCATCCATAGTTTCAAAGCCCTCCTGACCCTGTAGAAGGCATCACGCGAAGAAGTCGACACTAAGATCTTGGTCAAGACTAGGGAGGCGAAGTAATCAGCCTTCGCTCTCCAGTATGTGACCTGGTGGTGATTCACAGATCTCAAAGCCTGCAATAAAGAGTGCACAGAATCAGCCATAATATGGCGAAAGTGCGGGTCTAGCAACTTGGCTAGATCCGACGACAGGCGGCGGCTGCTATCAGAGAACAGTCTCTGAATCAAGTCGGAAAGATTGGTGTCTGGATCCAAGAGCTGAATCAATTCCTGACTGGGCAGGAAAAAATCCAGTACTCCTGAATCGCACTCCTCGAGGAGGAGTACCTGAGTCCAGGCCGCACATATCCGAACCATGTCGGATATAATGCCCCGGTGTACAGGGTCTTGAATAGCAAGGAGCATCCTTTGGACATTGAAGTCCTTCTTCGGTCGCCCAGACATCTTGAAGATTCCTGTAAAATATGAATAGATATGTGGGAAATCTATGAGTTCAAAAGATTGTATGGGAGTTATCATTGAAGAGGAAATTGGGTTCTAAAGCTGCAAAGATAAGGGAAGCAGGAAGTTGAACTAGCCCTTATAGAAATCACAGACAAGATAAGAAAAGAGATTGAAAGAAAGAATGTTGTAATGGGAATCTATATCGACTTAACAAAAGCTTTTGACCTAGTTAACCATGAAATCCTGCTCGGCAAGTTACAATCATATGGGGTAAGGGGTAAAACTTTAGCACTAGTTCAGTCATATCTCACAAACAGGCAGCAGTATACCAAAGTAAAGCAAGAAATATCACACATTGGAAATGTAGCTTGTGGTGTGCCTCAGGGTTCAGTTCTTGGGCCTCTGTTCTTTTTAGTTTTTATTAATGATATACAAAATTGCACAAATGAAGAAATAAGATTATTTGCTGATGATACTAATATATTCATATCAGATAGAGACCCCCAATCAGCAAATCAAAGAGCAAACAGATGTATGAGAGACATAGTAGAGTGGTTAAGTTCCAACAAACTTTTGTTAATTGAGGAAAAGACAAATTTCAGTGTTTTCATGCCTAAAAACAAACAGATTCCAAGAAAACTTGAAAAAATCTATGTAAATGGCAAAACAATCCAAAGAACTGCCTCGTGTAAATACCTGGGCATTACTGTTGATGAAAAACTGACTTTTGATTGTCATATATCAAAGCTACGTAAAGATCTACTTAGGATTATCAGTTCTTTCAAAATCATAAAAAACTGGGTTCCAAACTGTCAAAAGCTAAAATTGTACTATGTTTACTTTCACTCGCGAGTGCAATATGGTTTAGAAATATATGGAACAGCTGCCAAAAGACATATAAATAGGCTAGAGGTCCTTCAACACAAAGCCCTAAAAACCCTCTATAATCTAGACCCACTTTATCCTTCCTTAAAGCTACTAAAGAAATACAATGTATTATCTGTTGCGGACCTGTACCAAGAAAGAGTTGCAAAATTTGTGTATATGCAGAAGTCCAGCAAACTACCAGGTGTTTTTTCAAGCTATTTCAATGCTAATAGTAACATTGATAAATATCCTAACACAAGAAATAAAGAAAAGTTGACCATACCTAAGATTAGAACTGAAAATGGAAAGAAAACTATGAAATACAGAGGCGCAAAAATCTGGAATGATTTGACAAGTGTATTAGACATTGACGCGAACAATATCTCGTGGCATGCAAGCAGTTCTAAAATAAAAAAACACCTGTCAGCAAAATATGTATGATTAATGTAAGCTTACATAACTATGATTGCTAATGCAACTCATTTCTCACTGTTTAACATGAATTTATTTATTGGTCTCTTGTACGATTGACATGTACATACATTGTATATAACTATATATATATATATACTCGCTGGAATCTTTATGTATAAAATGTTGATTGTACATACTTATTGTAGGCCTATCAGACGTATACATGTTTGCTTTAGTATAAAATCTCCAATGTTAACTGCTAAATTGTAAAATATGATCATGTGTGTCTGACTATTCATGTTTCCACTAGAATACCCGTTGGATAATTGGAGATTACATAATCAGATTTAAGTTGGGGAAAAGGTGAACAAAAAAGAACTGTTCTTAGATTTGAGGGAAATGTAACTTAGTGATATTTGCTCTGCAAGGTAGTACTGCACGGAAAATTACAAAGTCTGGATCATCATAAAATGCAAATAGGATTATGAGGAAAAATGTAGTTGCCAACCTACATTATATAACGAAAGGACATCATTATATAGGTCTTATAAAGATAGATTTACATAGAGCACCACGATGCCCCCCCCCCCCTTCTATATCCAGAGATATGGATCGGATGAATAACTGCTATGTCCAACGATGTGGGCAGGGGTAAACTGTAGGTTTCAATTTGCAAAGACTAAAAGCTGTGCGAATACATACTATTTTGTAACACAGGTGTCTCATGAAAAGTCGTAGTCACCTTGGCTATTTTATATATAGGCCTATTTAATTTGTGTCATGACACTTTCACGTATTATAATTATGCACAGGACAATCGTGGCGTATTTCAACTGCAAGAAAAACAAAAATACAAAGGAAGGTATGCCAAGTTGAAAGGATCAATCTTTTATTTAAGATCTTAAACACTGTATGGAGAAAAATATTAATTTGACATTTCCAATGGGACTAATAGGCTCCTTTGAGTCATTTCAACTTCAAACTTACATACAGCTGAAGTAAAAAAAAAAAAAAACAACAAAAAAACATGGACTTGCTGAGAGCATCCTACAATCGCCTAAATAGCAAGAAATTCTAAACCTGATACGATTGCCTTAATTCCCGTGAAAATGCTTGATCACAGCTCACAGCACAGGCCAGCTGTTGCTTTAGTTGCTGTGCCTCCCTCCGAAGTACATTGGCTTACTGAGAGGAGCAGGGGGCGTTGGTGCAAGTAAAGAGAGTGCCACATTAATGGCGGCATAGAGGTGCATGAAGGAATTTGGTGGAAAGGGCTGCAGAAAAAGTGGATTTGCAAGAAATAAGGGAGGGTTTCCAGGCATTTTATGAGCCACACAGAAAGGCAATGTCAGTGCGGAAGCACATGGCAAGTTTTGGTGTGTGTAACTACAACAGGGATTGAAAATTGGAGGTGACAACGAAGTTAAAGAGATGCGTCTTTTATTTTAAGATTGTAAGGTGCCAGATCTATAAGCAGCAATGCTTCCCTGGTCTCCAAAACCTTGTGTTTGAAATAAATAAATCAATCAATCATCAAGAGCCAACTAAGTCCCAAAGGCAGGTAGCAGCTTGCTATTTCTACAGAGATTCAAACCTAGGATCAGTAGTTGTATGGCGAGTTGCCCAAACGGCAGTAGATTGGTAGTGCAGGATCAGTCAAGGCGTCTAGAGCGGGTCCTTCAGGTGTCCAAAGAGGGAGAGGGGGGGCCTTAGCCGGTCCCAGGGATGGCTCTCCACGGCCCAGCCGGGAGAACATGTTGATGTCATGTTGTTCGACTGAAAACAAGTCATAAGGATAGAGGGCTGGTAGGCTCCAGAATGGGCCATTTGGGAAGAGAATCCACCATATGCCTCTGTGAGTACAGGCTGATGGTATATCCCAGTATCCATCAGTAGATTCTTCATGGTGTGTCGCAATTGTTGTAAAGATGTAGGCCTATAAGTGGGATATCACAATTGGCAGGTTTTCCCAGGAATGTCACATCTAGTATGGTCCTATCGGGCCAGTGAACCGTTGAAGGGCAGAGAAATTAAATGGTTGGCTCTAAAGTGCAAAACCTAGAGTAAGGCATAGTGCCTGATAGAGTATGACATCACTATGTTGGACGGCATTTTTGATGTTGAGACTGTGGGCCTAATATTAATTCGGGCCGGGGCAGAATAAATTGCGGTCGAAGATAATGTAAGAATCAAATGGTAGGCACTAAAATCGGAATTGGCCTGTGGGTTCTAAGATGTGCTTGTATGTCTGACATCATCATAGGGAAATGCATTATAGCCATCATGGTCCAGGCCAGGTTCATATTGTAGAAGGGACATGGTTGCGTAGGGTCGATCAATCAGGGAAATTCAATGGTAGGCCCGAAATTAAAATGCCTTAAATGGGGCCTATCATAATAAGGCAGGAATGGCGTTGCCAAGTGTGTAGGCCATGTAATAAGAAAGGCCTAGGTGAAACACCAAATTTACAAGGGACCGGATTGAACCGGGCAGAATTAAATGAGAAGATTCAATGGTAGGCCCACAGATTGCCTGATCTAAAATGGAACCCACAGTGGCCGGTCATATACAACCTCATTGCGTGGGAGGTAGGGTGCCTCATTTCAGAAAAAGTTTTAAATATCCCACCACCTGGTATTTCATGGTGTTACTTATGTCAGAATACAAGTCCATGCCAAATTTCAAGAAAAAATATTGATGCTCTAAGGTCCCTCAAGAGCTCTGAAGATAACAGGGTTAAAATTAAGCGTTTTTACCGATTTTCGTCAGGTATACATGTTTCTATTCATAATCTTTTCATTGTAACAGTACATATCATGCAAAATGGCAGTGTTTGTGAATCTGGAAATATAAAAGTGATATTTTTAAACCCTAAAAATAGTTTTTATGGTAATATTACCAATATTGAAGTATTTTAATGTGATTTTAAGCTAAAACCACCAACTTTAATGGCAATATCACTGATGTACAGTAAACCGTGCTAAACTCCACTTAGTTTCTCACCTCAACAAACAGTCTGGGGGGTTCAATTCTCGAGTGGGGCAAATTATCTCAATTGCTGTCTACACAGTCATGAATGAATAAGTCCTTCGCAACAAATTAACTATGTAAATATTTTTTGTTCTTCCTCCGTTGTAACATTTTTCCTGAAATTGCTAATTTTTTGTGTTTCAGGTTTCTCAGGAGCATTTAAGTGAGCCATAAATACTGTAAATCAGCCATTTTACAGGACTATGCCACAATTTATTTGTCCTGTGTAGATTGAGTGCATAGACAAACACGTTTTGTGTACAATGCAAGCAATAAAATGTTTACAAATTCTGAGACAGGCTGTAATCTTCCATATTGCTACTTCAAGGTACAATTACCAGGTTAACAGAAATTCAAAATGTTGCAAAACTCTTGGAATTTTTCTAATGAGTTCTTAATGCCTTAAAAATTGAGGAAAAATGTTTGCAAGGTAAAGTGGTCACAATGATTCAACTCTATTGTATCAGAACTGATGAATTTAGTATTTAAGGTTCTCAGTCGGTATTAAAAAGCCTATTTTGATTCAAGATGTTAAACTGATCTTATTCTAGGGCATTGAACAGGCTGTTGTCTGCCACACAAAAATCATCTGTTCAAAATGATGATGATACCTTTCATGGAATGAATTAAGAGCACATGCCGGACACTATCTTCTCTTAATTCATTATGACAAACTTTTCAGAATTAGAAATAAAGGCTTTGTCCAATAGCCATTGGCTGACTTGATTATGTCATGTCTTGCATGGATTACTAATACTTTGGTACCATACTGGCCCGATGTGCAATCGCGCATGCATGTAATAAGTTTGCTTGGTCACTCTGAATATGACTACAGACAAGCTGCCATGAAAGCCATGAAATATTTGTCTTAAAGCATATATGTTTGCAAAGTACTGGATACAAATTAATGGATGTCCAAAACAAATATGGATGAGTTGCATGTTCTGCACTGTGTTTCCTGCCTTGAATGTTGTCGTCCCTTGTTATTCTGAGATGGACATGCACACGATGCTGTCATCTTCCTACTGTCTGCAGGACACACACAGATCAATTGTGAAATGACAGAAAGGCTTGTTTTTTGACATAATCAATGTTTGTGTTCAAATGAAATACAAAGCTACTGTAACAGATAAACAGTACTTGATTTGCAACAAGAAAAGTTACAATAAATTGTGATTACTTGTCAGGTCTTGGAAGACGAGTAAGCAGGAAGGAGAAAAGGAGGGTTTTAAGACTTTTTGAACATTGTAGTTGATTTCTATCAATTTAAAAAGATTTGTTTTGCACAGATATGAGTCAGTGTTGATATTTAGACACAATAGTGACTGCAGTGAGTTCCACAAACTTGTATTGTTTTATTTTTGTCACTTTTTGGTACATTTTGCAACTATTTTATTGAAATTTTAATAAAGCCAACTATAGATGGAATATTTAAGTGTTTTAGAGCCAGTCAGACGACGAGGCCTCTGACTAATTCTGTCATTGCCTAAATTTTGAGTCTGATGCCTCAAATTTCTAATTGCATCAGGGATTCAGAAAGTTCAGACAGAATTTGTTGAACTTGTTACAGAAATGAGTTGGATATGACTTTAGTCATATATTTCAATTTTTTGTGTCAACGCAGGTCAAGCTGTCAAACAGTCTGATGCGAGTGTGGATATTAATGAATCGCAAGGTATAGGCCTGGTATCTGTAATTGAGCCTCCCTGACTCCTAAGGTTAGGAATTAAGTAGAACTGTTCCAATTTGTACTGTATATTAGTGATATTTCTATTAAAAAGGGCGATTTTCACTTAAAACCATTGTAAAATATTTCAATACTGGTAATATTACCATAAAAATTATTTTTGGGGTTAGAAAATGCATCTTTTTTGTTTCCAGATTTACAAACATGGACATTTTGCATGATGTGTGCTCTCACAATGATAACATTATGAATAGCAACATGTATACCTGACGAAAATTGGTAAAAACGCTTAATTTTAACCCTGTTATCTTCAGAGCTCTTGAGGGACCTTAGAGCATCAATATTTTATCTTGAAATTTGGCATGGACTTGTATTCTGACATAAGCAACACCATGAAATACCAGGTGGTGGGATATTTAAAACTTTTTCTGAAATGAGGCACCCTAGTGGGAGGGCAATGTGGTCATCAAGGCAACCAGATGAAAAACATTTTACCAGCAGAAAATGTGGAATATGTGAAAAAATCAAATGGTAGGCCCTTAATCAAGAGGTTCGTTGTGGGACTTAGTTAGTTGTGAAGGTTTAGTTGTGAAGGTATGACGTCATCATAGGTGTGCGCATTCTGGTTGCTAGGGGCGAGACAGATGATTTTACATAAATTTTTCAAATTTCAGCTCTCAAAAATCTCAAAATGGACTGATCATTTCGAAAATGCCTTTAAAAGTTGTTTAGACATCACCAAGATACTTATACCATTGGAAAAGCTGGTATCTAACTGACAGTTTTGCATGTTAGTGCCCAGCTAAGGATTAACACTTTTAATAACAGCAATCAAACAATCAGATTATTGTTTATTTTGCAATTATTTAAAGTTAAAAGGTATAATAGAAGAAGCATATGATGTCTAAGTCAGTTAGATACCTCATTGTCGGGTTCTAACATGCATTTTTGTCAGTTAGATCCCTCCCTCCGGTCGGGATCTAACTGACAAAAATGCATGTTAGAACCCTCCAAATCGGTATCTAACTAATACCTTTTTCCACTATTTAGTGTGGTAAAACTGACCGATAAGTTGAAATTGATAAACTATTGGATAAGGAAGTGCACATCCTAATCATAATGCTTTTCTAATGGGAAGTCGTGGAAAGAACTTTTGATTGCTAATTATTTTGAAGTAAGGCATGTTATTTCAATTTTGTTTGGAAAGAGCTAAATAGAAAGTATAAGGTTAGTGCTAGAGGCATTTTTTAAATGATCCGAACCATTTTGAAGTTTTCCAGAGCATAAATTTGAAGAATGTACGCAAAATCGATGTTATTCCAATGGAGACAATTAATACATATTGCATGACATAGGCAGCATGTAAGTGAAATGTTTTGACATGGATAGTTGACAAATGATAGAATGCATATGATTGAAGCAAGATCTTTTGAAACTTTTAACGTTTTTAAGGCCACATGTGGATTTTGCGTAATTTCATCTGACAACCAAATATTTGAAAATATGGTATAACTCAATTTTGCCTCAATGAAACTTAATGAAAATTACGTGGAAGATTTCCAGGCCCAATTCAGTGATTTTCTGAAAAGGATGCAATGGTGGGTCAAATAGTTTTCATACCGGTGTGAAATATGTAACTTGCATAATTTCATCAGACACACTGTATAATACATGATTATATGAATATTTCATGCATTTTCTCATAACAGAATTGTGTGTTATTTGTCATCATATATGTCTGTGAGATTATATTTATCAATATCTTCAAATGTCAGAAGATGCAGAAGTTAAAAGAAAAAAGAAAAATACCTTTGCATAATAATCAGCTTATAGCCTCTATTAGACATCTTTTATAGTGATTATTTGACCCATTATTGCTCAATTGTCTACGTTTGTGGATGTCTACGCATTAGTGACTCTCTTTCAATGTCATACTGTGTTTCAGTATCAATTGTCAAGCTATTTAGCATCTCACGTTCATATTATGATGGCTTGGATGAGTAAGTTAGTCCATTAAATGAGTTTTTTTGTCCTGAAATTATTGCAAAAAAATGCTGCCAGTAATATTCATTTGCTCACTTCTTTGATCACAAAAAGCCACAGTTGGTGTTTACTTCTTAATATTTGCACAATGTTTATATGATATATTGAGAGAGTTTATATAAATCACATTCAGTCTTAGTAAGAATGATCCACAAATTCAAGCCCCCGCAGGTCTCGGGCCTCCTCGTGGCGGTGGGTGGTAACACTAAGGTGAAGCCCTCTATCCTTAGTGGCCAACACGAGACAGTGCGCTTGCACACGTCTCCCCGACGGAAATGGGGCAACCTGTTTGCCGTGGGTTGCGACCCGTGTCGGAGGATGAAGGGGTCCTGGTAGTTGAGTTGGGTGGGCCTAAGTTGGTCCCTCCCATACAATACACCACTTTGGCCTGGATTTCTCCTAGACGGGAGGCTGGATTGGCCCGGTCCAGTCAATCGGCTTGTCATGTTGTCACTAGGACCTCGGTCCTATTTGGCCATGGCTGATGGGTCAATCAAAGAAGGTTCTGACCAAGTCTACATGCTGGCCATGTTTTAAATATGATTGCAGCTGTATCTCTTACCAAGCCCTCTACGAGTATATCCCCCATGTATTCCTTGGTCTAGGGTACTGGGCGCAGCCCTACCCATATTAGTCCCCCTTGTTGGGCTCCTTGGTGGGTGGGGAGCATGGGGGATGAACATCACAAATTCCTATGGCATACTCTCTTCCTAATTCACAGTCTCGACTAAAACGGCAGCGGTCATCCTCGGATGACTGTATCGACCCAGAACTGCTAAATCGACAAACGACAACACGAAAGTCGGAGTACCGACACAGGTACATAGTGTTCAAACCAACTAACAGGCTGTCTCCCTTCGCCATCTACAAGACCATACTTCAAGAAGTCGGCGAACCTGCAGAGACAACCTTACAGAGAGATGGAACCGTCCTATTTAAGACCAGAAACGACGACCAGACTCGGAAACTCCTTAGGCTGAAAGATGTTGCAGGTACACAGGCAATAATCGAGCCTCATCGGACCTTGAATACTTCCAAGGGAGTGGTTTTCTCCTCCCTTAGCTATTTAGACTCGGACGACGATTTACAAGAATGGTTTGAAACTTTTACTGATGTCATTCATTTTCATAGAATCCCACAGAGGGATAATCGGGAGCTTCTTATCTTGACTTTTTCAGACACGACTCTTCCAGAGAGTGTCAAAGTTATATGGGAGCAATGTAAGGTATGACCATACATCCCCAATCCAAGAAGATGCTATAAATGTCAACGTTTCGGTCATCTGAGCAAGTGGTGCCGACGACCAGAAGTGTGTGGCCACTGTGGATCCCAGGAACACATCCAATCAAAAGAAGAACCTTGCTCATCTCCTCCTCTTTGTGTCAACTGTAAGGAAGACCATCCTTCTTACAGCAAAACGTGTAAACAATGGACAAAAGAAAAAGAAATCCTCACATTGAAGGCAACCCAAGCGATATCTTTTCCGGAGGCAAGAAGGATCGCGGACCAGCACTCAGGATTTCCCAGCTACGCGGACATGGCGGGATACCCACAACCTCAACATCGTGCTACACCAAGACAAAGGCTACAACTCAAAGAAAACCGCATCAACAGATCACACCAACAGCACACAAAGAACACTGAAGACTAAAACAGATACTCAGGAAGAACCAGTACAAGAAACACTCAAAAGACAACAAATACCGCAGAACATTCTACTTCCCAGCTGGACCTTGAAGAACAAATCCCAACAGCTTGCACCACAGCTCCTCCTGAGGTAGCAATGGAAGAAGAATGTCCATCTGAAGCAGACACTAATGAGGAACAGGAGGGATCAGATGATGACAGGCACATTACACCCAACAACGAATCCATGGAAGCAGAACAAGAGGAAGAGGAAGAGGAAGAATATGAAGAGGGTCAAGAGGATACAAAGGCAGAAGAAAAGAAAGAAGGCCAAGAGGAAGAGGGAGAAGACGATCCAGAAAACAAAGAGCAGGACAGAATGGACGAAATGGAAAAACAGGAAACGAAACCAGTGGATGAAGGAAAAGACGGGGAAGAAAAAGAAGACGACGATTCTATCAGTCCCAAAGAATATCTATACTTCCTCCTACAAGGTCAACTACATCCTGCTAACATTCGGAAATTCAGACAACTGGTTATAAACGATTACCTTGACCGAGCGGTTAATCTTCTTCAAATGTCAGGCTTTGGCAATGTGTCGAGGAAGCTGACTGAACGAACAAAATGAGAGCTCCACTCCTGGGAAGAAAATAAACGTACCACCAAAAACGAAATACACAGTTTAGTCACCAAGTCCACCTTCACTGACGAGTTCTATGGAATCCTCATTTTATTGGTTCTGCATGACCATTTGTCTGTTGCAAAAAAATTGGTTAAGAAACAACGGATAACAGAATCCACGACACAAAAAGAGAAATAACGAGGTAGCGATGTAACACAACTATAAACACACTTAGTACACACCAAGTATGTCTCTAAATAGCCCAATCAGGTGCTGATGAGACGTAAAACACAAACTCACTCACTCACTCACTCACTCCACAAATTCAAATCATTGGATATGTTATATTTTGATGAAAAGCATTGCAAAAATTAAACCGAAAGGCTAAATTAAATTCAAATCAAGCTAAAAGCAGGTGAAACATTCACAACAAATGATCGAATCAATTTACTGGGGCTACAAATTCACTTCTTTGATAAATATGTATCTGCATGTGTTTATCACACTCTGCACACTATTTTTAGCAAATACATATGTAACAAAGATAAAATTATCATGTAAATGAAACAATGATGTCTTACCATCAACAAGACTGTCTCTCTAAACATGATACATGACTTAAACAACTTTCTATGCCCCCGTGTCACCAAGAAAATATGAGTGTGATAAACAAAAAATTTAAAATGAATATAACTCAAAATTTTCCCAAAGTAAATTTTTGGTTTTTGTCTTAAAATGTTCTCCTGACCCTGCTCCATAAGCGTGCACTTTTGGTTTTCTTGTTGAATTTTTTTTCATCTTGAAATTTATTCAGGAGCGCTGTGGAAGTGATATAGGGGTAACCCAAAGGTGTGAAAGGGTGAAGTAGTGGCTGTTCTTCCTTCCTGCTGGGGTAATCATGTTTTATTTTGGGTTTTACTGCACATGTTCTTGTTCTTCAGTAACATTTTGGCCGACAGATTGTTCCATATAAAACTTGATCTTGTTGTAAACTCTTTCATTTTTAATATTTGCTATGTCGGTCTACTACTGAGAGGCTTGAAAGATTCTCGAAAATATTTTTCTCTAAATACATTATGTTCTTTCGGCACATTTTGGCTGACAGATTTTTCCTAAAACGTGATCTGTACTGTTCCAAAAAACGTGATCTCCTTGTACTGACCTTCATTTTTGATTTTTACTGTGTCAGTCAGCTAGTACTGTATTCTCGAAAATATTCTCTTGAGTACATGATGTTGTTTTTTAGTCACATTTTGGCTGACAGATTGTTCCATATAAAACGTGATCTCTTTGTACTGACTTTCACTTTCGAAAATGATATGGATTAGCCTTGTACTGATGACAATGATAATTCTATGGGAAAAAGTAGTTCACGTTTTTTATACTTTTTGTTATGGTCTGTGGAGAAAGAAGAATTGGGTTCATCTTTGCACAGGACAACATTATGGTCTTAGAGATATATTGTTATGTGAGTTGGTTGAGATGTGACTTTTTTTATTTAACCAGGGAGTCTTTCTATAAAAAAGCCCATGCAGGTCTCGGGCCTCCTCGTGGCGGGGGGTGGTAACACTAAGGTCTAGACTTCCATCCGTAGTGGCCAACATGAGACAGTGCGCATGCACGCTGTGTCCCCTACCTTACAGGGGAATATCAAAGATTATGTCACTTACCACATTTCAAAACCGGATTGAACGTTAACCGGGTAACTAAGGTGCACGTCCTTCAGCGGATAACCAGCCTGGGATCCAAAGTTTGCGAATGGAATACCATGATTTCAAGGACAAGAACATCCTCGGATGACTTGACTGACTCTGACCGCCCCCCAGACCTATCATCTGTTGTTCCCTTTGCATAGATTGCGACAAGACAATCGCAGATGGCCTGAGGCGTCAAATCAATGGCTCATTCCTCCTTAAACCTACAACCTCAGACCAAAAAGATAAATTGACGAGCATCCATGAGATAGCAAATACCAAAGTCACCATTGAACCTTTTCAAAGATCAGGCAAAGGCATTATCTCTTGCAAAAGAAAGCAAGACCTGCTCAGATGATGAACTTACAAATTGGTTTCAACAAACACCAAACACGGCATCGCAAACTTCAAACGTCTGGCTCTCAGGAATGGTTATGAGTTACTGTTGCTAACATGCAAAGACGAAAGAATACCAAAGAAAGTACCTGTAGCCTTTGAATGGTGCAGAGTTTCTCCTTTCTTTCCCCATCCAAAAAGCTGTTTCAATTGCCAAATCTATGGCCATTTTAGTCGTATGTGCATCAGGAAACAGACACACCTTGCCTAGAAGCAGATTACCCTAGACCAGCTCTTCGCAGATGTCTTACTGAAAACACCTTCACCGCCTCATACAAAGACTGAAGACACTGAGAATTGCCCTGGACCAGTTGTGTACACCTCACCACAGAAGTTCCAACAAAGTCAATCTTCTGATAACTCACAGACAAGGACTTCAGCCAAATGCAAGAAAAAATATGCGCTATCATCTGCCAAGAAAGCACCCAATCCAGCAAGACAAGAGTGCTATAAATGTTTGTCTGAACGGTTAGTCGGTAATGTGAATAAAAAATTTTTCAAAAAAAAAGAAAAGGTAGTTTGCACTTATGAATGCAGAAGTCGTAGTATTATTGAGAAAGATCTTCGGTAAAATTATACAAGGTAAATTCATTATTTGAATAGGATATAAAATGACAATCACTGTTGTTCTATGAAACAATATAATTTTCTATCATACGAGCAGTAATCAGATGAGGAAACATGAGACATGAAATAATCAAGAATGGAAATATCAGACAAGAAATGATCAGACAAAAACTGATTTGACGGATAATTTTTGTGTCTGAGTTTTCCTTGCATACATGTCTTACAATACATGGATTAAGGCTTGTCTGATCTTTCTTAGCCTGATTATTGCTTGTCTGACCTTTCCTTGTCTGGTTATTACTTGTCTGACTTCTGCTTGTTTGTTCTTTCCCTACAAGTCTGATTATGATTTTTATTATCTTTCCTATTTGACATATCCTTTTCCGATTATTTGTAAGAATATATCTAGTCTTGATTTTCCTCGTCTGATAATTACTTGTCTAATCTTCTCTTGTTTGATATACTCTTGTCTGGTATACCTGATCTGTTTGTGGTTAGTCTGATATTTCCTTGTTTGATTATTACTTGTCTGATAATATCTTCTCAGATATTTCCATGTGTTATCAATACTTGTCTGACCTTCTCTTGTCTGACATTTCCTTGTCTGGTTATTACCTGTCTGATCTTTTCTTGTCTGACCTTTTCTTGTCTGATCTTGTCTTGTCTGAACTTTCCTTGTCTGATCTTCACTTGTCTGATTATTCCCTGTCTGATCTTCTCTTGTGTGATCTTATCTTCTCTCGTCTGACCTTTTCTTGTCTGTCCTTCTCTTGTCTGATCTTCTCCTGTCTGATCTTTCCTTTTCTGATAATTGCTTGTCTGATCTTTCCTTGTATGGTTATTGCTGTTCTGATCTTCTTTTATCTGATCTTTACTTCTCTGCTTATTGGTTGTCTGATTTTCCTTGTCTTTGCTTGTCTGATTTTCTCATATCTGATCCTTGTCTGATTATTGCTTTCTTATATTCTCCTGTCTGACATTTCCTTGTCTGGTTACTGCTTGTCTGATCTTTTGTTAGATTTTTCCTTCTCTGATTTTTGCTTCATGATTTTCTCATGTCTGATCTGTCCTTGCCTGATTAACACTTATCTGATCTTTCTTAGTCAGATTATTACTTGGCTGATCTTCCCTTATCTAATATTTTCTTGCCTGATCTTTCCTAATCTTAATATAGCTTGTTTGATCTTTCCTTGTCTGATTATTGCATGTCTGACCTTTTCTTGTTGATTATTTCATGCCTGATTATTACTTGTCTGATTATTTCTTGTCTGATTGTTGCTTGTCTGATTACTGTCCCTTCTTGTCTGATAATCACTTCAGTCTTAGCTATATTATGTCAAATTAGGTGTACTTCATGAGGAATCATGCACAAAATAACACATTTAGAGGGCAAATTTACAAATTTCCTCAACTGAAGTTTTCCCATCAAACAACACATAAACTGATGATGTCATACACATCTTCTGCAAATGATCATTGAACAGTGCCCATCTACGTCTAACACTGAGGACAAATAGAAGTTTGCAGGCTGTTCAGTTACCACTAAGCAGATAGTTCTGCTCATGATCTGAATGCAAACTGTACTAGAATACAGAGGGTGTATCGTCTCAGCACACTAGTGGCGCCTAGCAGAGACCAGACAAAGATCATGCTTGCTGCAGATGTCATCGATCTCAAGCCGCAGCAAATCGAATTAAATTTTATTTCAAGCAGATAGATATGCACAGACCATTAAAATTAACCTCTGGACGTTTACAGTTGAGAACAACGCCAAAAAGATCATTTCTGTTAATTTCCACTTCTGGAAGCTGATATTAATGGCCGGCATTCATACTTTAACTCTCATAGTTTTTCGACTTCTGGTGGTCATATAGCTTTCTGTCATTTCTTCTCATACTTTCACTGGCAGTTTGTTTGAAGATGTTCAGCATTGGCCCAATGGCTAAACATTACTTTTTTCACTTACTTTTAGGCAGCATTGTAAGTGCTCTGCTCTGATTCAATCATTGTAACGCAGACTTCCCCATGTCTTTTAATTGGTATGATCATCCCTATTCCATTCTCCAGCACTTCCACATTATCCAGTTTTGTGGCTTTGTATCCACCAAATTTACACATGTTATTATATTGAAGTATGTAATTCAGAAAATGTTTCGGTGTTCAATATTTCGGTGTGTTGCCATTTCAATTTTTCGTCATAGACCCTTGTAAGTTTTAACTAAACACAGTTCCATGTTTATTTCGGCTTTCAGTATACCATTCATACGGGTTACAAAAGACAAAAATCTGAGATGCAGAGGCTTTGAAACTTTCTGAAATTTGGTTTTCAGAAACAATATTTTAATTATCTTCAACACAAAAGACTGAAAATACAAATAGTTGTGAATAATTGCTGCAGACAATCTCTAAATCATGCCCAATTTTAAAATCGGGCATGATTATTTCTCCTATTGGCAAGTTATTTTAACTATTGGCAAATTATTTCCCCTTTGGCGAAAATCCTTCAACTTTGCCCAAAGGAGCAATTTTCTATTCTAACTATTGGCAGCCTATTGTTCCTATTGGCACACGTTGCCTAAAGGAGCAATTTGCTATTCTAACTATTGGCACACTATTGTTCCTATTGGCAAAATTTGCCCATCTCTAAATATCTTTTCGGGCCACTTAAAACATTAACAAATAGTTAAATCGTGCCCATTCCTGCAATTATCGCCCACTTTTGGTGTTAAAATGCGGGACTGAGCAACGGAAATCCCGAAAATGCGGGATTCGGTTTTTTTCGATTTGCGCAACTTCTATTAAAGATACAGACTGGATTGTTTTACTGTTAAATTCGGCTTGAAAATACCTATCTTTAGAGATCAGTTTCATTGCCGTAGCGCGACTAGAACATTTTCTAGAATTTATTGATTTTTTACTTATAAATTATTCATAGGCCTAAATATATAATCAAATTCCAATCTATAGGCCTATGGCCTAATGGACAGCTTCAGCTACTCCATTACGGACTGCTAATTGATTTTATTTCTTTACTCCTAGTATATAAGATTTTTATAAATCAGTTCACTAGACAGCTAATTGTGTGATTTTTTCTGCCCTCCCTGGTCACACAGAAGGCATATTGCACACTCTTGAAATTAGAAATATGTAGGCCTATTAACAAAAAAAATAAATCAACTATATCAGTATAGGCCTATGAAAAATCAGAAGGCAGTCCCAATTCTGGCCTAAGCCTAAGCCATGCACCAATGAAACCAACTTGATAAATTAATCTGATTGCATGATAGGTGTTGCAGAAAATCTCAAAAAATTGGAAGAAGAAAATAAATTCTTTACAAAATTCAATTGAATGATTGAAAAATCCCATGTATTCAAATTTAAGCCTAATGCATAGATCAGATTCAGATTCAGATTCAGATAGAATTTATTTTCATTTAGATTATAACAATTACATAATATATATCATCACAAAAACATAAATGAAGGAGACCCCACAAAAGCCCAGCGGACTGCTACGTTGGGGCCACCAGATATTATGTATATATGTATTTGAGAGGCAAAGTGGGAGGCAGCAAAAGCATGCACAGGATCTATCTTCATCTTTATCAATTAGTTTGAATAAGTCTGAATCTATGTAGGCTTGTTCTCATGCATAGGCGTATGGGAGGGGGGGGGGGCAAATGTTTGGGAAACAGTAAGATTCGGGCAAAAAGGCTAAAAAATTTGGCCAGATGATTAGATAAAAACTGTTTAAAAATTATTGACTTCCAGGCTATTTTATTTGAAATGGTATTAAATTTCAATCTCGAAATTCGGGCAAATGTCGCTCGCCCCCCCCCCCCAAAATCGCGCATCCCGTACGCCTATGTAATCTCATGTACAATTATTTGACCAATTCAGTAACCAGTGTGTCACCTACTGAGCTAATCCTCCCACCTATGGCAAATGAATGAAATAAATAAAAAACAACTGTTCAACTTTCATTCTACAGTTTGAGTCTGATTGCTAATCACCCACATGTATATACCACAGACGACTGCCTACTCGGATTTTTACTTAAACAGTAAAGAGAATTTAATCAAAATTTCACAGATTATTGATTTTCAATTTACTTTTAACGATTATTTGAACATTTTACAAGCTATGAACTTGTAATCTAGCTGAATGCACGTCTCACCAAGACGCAACTATTGCTACAAAAATTACGCTTCTATCATTATTAGAAGTCCTTAAAATAAAAAGCCAGCCTAACTCACCTGTTTCTATAACAAAAATCGGCAAATCCCGCGATCCCGCATCCCGCAACTGCGTCCCGCATTTCACTCAATGGGCGATATTGCAGGAATAGGCAAAAGACTTGGCGATTTGTGAATGTGCTAAGTGGTCCGAAAAGACATGCAGTGAGCGATAATTAGAGAAATGGGCATGGACTTTTCTTTGCCAATATCTAAATCAAGTCTTTTTGACTATTTGAGATATTTGGAGATTGGCAATTTAGAGATTGGCTGACGCAATAATGATAGGAATAACTATGTCAAGACAAAGATGATATTGGCCCATATGCTGTCGTGAAGATGCTTTGGTTGTGTATAGTCTCCTCTCAGGGTTTAAATGCACGAATATGTCAAATAATTCCATTTTGTGCAGGGGAAGGTGGTCAAATAAGCTGAGGTAGTCCCATAAAACGTGGTTAATATTTTAATAAATCTTGAGTGATTCACATTTTCACACTTTGGAGGCTTGACACTTTAATGATGGCCTTCCCGTTGTTTTCTCCAGTGAACAACTCGTAGAACGCTTTCCTCATGTTTTCAAATCCTTCTGTCACATGTTCTTTGTACTGCAGTTTACCCTGTTGAAATGAAACAAATTGTAAGATAATGTTATTATTACAAGTCTTGGTCAGGGACTACACATACAAGCCTGTGGTGTCACAAAAGAGAAACAGTGGTTTTGATATCACAGTGACCTCAGTAGCGTAGCAAGTTGCCCCCCCCCCCCCCGGGAAAAGATTTTGGGGAAATTTTTGCAGATATATTGCCCAAAATTGGGAAATAATAAGAAAATTTGGGAAATGATAAGGAAAATTGGGAATTGGCAAGCAAAACGGGGAAATGACCAGAAATTGGGGGAAATGGTAAGAAATAATGGGGAAATTAATTTTTAAAAAAAAGAAATTGAAAGAAAAGGGGATTTGTATGAAGAGTTTCATCAGATTTCCCCATTTTTTCTTCAAAATTTCCCCATTTTTTCTTCGAGATATCCCCTTTTTTACTGACCCCGAAATGATATGCATCCGCATTCGGTCTTCTGATTTGAAATTTTGCTAATTTACACCTTATTTCCCTGAAATTTACCTATTAAAAAAAATTACCAAAATTTATTCTAAATTTCCCCAGAATTAAAGTTAGACCTCAACAAAAAATGAAACGAAATTTTCATAGTGATATTTCTGTGAACTGAAATAAATAAAAAATAAATAAATTATTCTCAAGGGCTCTCATTTATCATGTTTATAATTATCTCAACAAAATTCATAGAATTCTGCAACATCAGCTATTCTGGGTTCCTCCCCCCCCCCAGATTTATGGTCCTCGATTTTCCATTTTGTAAAGAAATCCTTGATATTTTTTGTCACTGTTACATATGCTTAATTATTTTCAGTTATATCTGTTGTAAATTTCTCTGAATTGCCAATCAAGAATGTAATTTCCTTAGCTATTTTGAACATTTCCCAACTTTTCAGCATTTTCATAATATTATCCAGACATTTTCACCATATTATTCAGACATATTTCTAAATATTGTGATAATTTAGGGACAACCACAACAGTAATGAGATTCTGAAAGAATTTTTTAACATTTTGTTAAAATCTTGTGTACACGAAAAGCTGTTGGTAGCGATACAAATGTTGGGGCAATGTCTTGGTTGTTTGCCCCTCCTGGACAAAATCCTGGATACGCCACTGAGTGGCCTGATATCTTGGTTGTGACATCGATATTTTTCATGACATTCACAGCCAATCTGGTGTTTAAATTTTGTATTCCTGAGTAAGAGATTGTTCTATGAGAGAAGCCTTGCAGCAACTTCAGTAAAATGTTAAAAAAAAGTATTTTGTAGTCACCTGCAGAGACTGTCTCAACAGACTCTACAAGACAATTTCCATTCGCATGAGCCTTTCTCAACTCACTTGAGAGTATACAGCCAGGCAGCTAAATTCAGGCCCGTGATGCTAATTATAAGTCACTCTACAATTGCCAACAAGGCCTATAGCTGAGTACCCACTTACGCCTGGGTGGAGTGAAGCAAAGAGTTGTTGAGTATCTGCTCAGTTCCCCTGTGCCATGGCTGGGACTCTGTCTACAAGTGGACTGCTCTTGCATTGCCACAGATCAGAACATATGCGGTCTTGTGTTGCCACCTAGTGACTGGTGTGCTATTCAGCGAGCTCCTGCGAGCGTCCACCAACTTTCGACCAGTGGAACACACGCAATTTTGTCTGGAAGACACCGGGGCTGTTTCTGAGTGAGCTGATGGCCTTGTCTACTTCCTTAGAGAATGTGAGTGTCGAGTCTGACTCTGGTATACATTAATGTTGGATAGAAATTTTGTGAATGTGCAATGAAATTGGAACTATTTCTTGGGACAGCAATGCTGTAGCATAGGAAATCAACTTTTGTGCCAGGTGGCAGCAGCATGCAGTTCTCAGTTTCACCAGACTGACTGGGACTTGCATTGAACCCGCACTCAGTCCCGCAGCTTCTCAGGATCACCTGGGACCCTCGCATTTTCAGAAAAGGGGTTGATCCCTGCAGGAATTGTGATACAGTGATCACTGTGTCATAAGACCAGCCCTTTTGCAGTCATGAAGTGGTCTCACTTTCGTGGGTGCTGTCTTTATTCGAGGTGGAAATACATTAAAGATATTACTTAGTGTGGCAGGAACCAGTGTACGCGAAAGTGTATTGACTTTGGTTAGACATTTTGTCTGACAGCTAGAGAGTTCTGGTCAGACAAATTAAAGTTTCGCCAGACAACAAAAAAATTTAATCTATCATTTTTTTAATGGTTGAAATGAATTTTAAAGGAATATTGTTTTTTGATATTTAAAGGTGGTTTTGCCACATAGCAATCATGTTTCTTGAGGTCTTACAATACAATTCAAAATCAGAGAGGATAAGCATTTAATATGGCCATTTCCTGTAGAGATTTTCTTCCAGTAAATTTGTCTGATCTGAATTTCAGAATGGTCAGACATTTACAAATAGTGCCAGTAATGTCTGACGTGGCTGACCATTTTCGCGTGCACTGGCAGGAACACAGTCACATAAGGAGAGTTGGTCTTACAACATTTAACGCTGATTTTGTCGTTACCCAATATAATTATGTTATGTTATGTTACCTGTTTGATCCATTGGGCCATTTTGTCGAAAGCATCTGCCCATTGGTCTTGGGGGAAGTCATTGCCAACAATAAACCCCCGGACGGTAATGGATCTCATGAGCATTGCTTTGTAAGGTAGTTCAGCTGAAAGATTTAAAAACAAATAATTTGATAACTTTTGAATTACATATTAAATTTAATGCATTATGGTGGTGAAATTAAAGAAGACTATCTCCTTTTCTTGTTCTTATGTGGCTCCTCTCCTGGGTCACATCAAAATTGTATAATCGTACTCTCAGAAACTTAAAAAATAATCGCAGAAATATCTGAGAGAATGAGACAAATATGTAAAAGAGAATCTTAAACATTTGTGAGAGGAGCAAAATGATAAAACATTTAAACATTCGTATTTCTAGTTTAAAAAAGTAATTATATCATCTCATCATTATAAACATCCATTTGAGAAAATCAGCTAAATAGGTGTAAGAAAATCTTAGGAATTGGTAAAAGGATTATCATTTAAATATTCTAACAAGGTATTTTTTAAAGATATTTTTTGTCAAAAACATATTTTTTTCAAGCTATTTCTTGTCCAAAAAAAGGTGATTGTGTTATCTAATTGTTACCATCCTTCAAACGATGTTATATCCTTGGAATATGCTGTAAAAAGTATAAACTTCTAGTTCTCACATTTCACAGGCTCTTTGTCATTGTAGCCTGAGATTCCGCCACAAACTGCTACCCGACCAAATTGTGCCATGTGTTCTCTGATGACTGTGTTGCCAAATTCTCCTCCCACCTTGAATAGGAAATATTCGTAAACAACATATAATTGATGGTTATGGCTTGTGTCATACCTTGTTTGTTACAATTATTTCAGAGAATTTGAGAAATGCAGTTGGAAGTTTTTAAAGAACATTTCACAAAATTATTGATTTTTCTTTAGATAGGCATATCAACAGTATTTTTAGTAATTGTTGTAATTAATATTACAGCCGTTTTAATAAGTATCCGATTCTGGGGTGTTTTTTTGCTGACTTTCATAGATCCTAAAATCACATCCTTCTTAAAACTACTGTAAAGTGAGAACGGGAACTTCATGCAGTGTGTGTAATGTCAATAATAATATTATTATTAGATTATTTCTTATTATTTTATGTACTGATGCAAAGTGAAATTTACATGAGAAAGATTAATACTGAAACCTTCAGAATGTGCAATATTAGAATTTTATATGCACCGATCGATACGCTATTCAATAAAATCGATATTTTCAACAAAATGAATGCTTAGCATCTTACTTATAGAGGCTACTGTAACTTTAGATTGTTTACCAGTCCATGTATATCGAATTTATAAAATGATAAAATATGCAAAAAAAGACCTACATTTTCAAAGAAACAGTTAACGCCACTTGGTGCATTTTGTTTGAGGACTTCTTTGTAATCCTCAGTTTTGTAATTGAATACCACGTCAAATCCAAGCTCTTTCAACCATGCCACTTTCTTGGGTGTTCCGGCACAACCAATAACCTTGCATTTCTGAAAATTAATGGAAATGTATTAGTCAAACAGAGGGATTACGAATTCATATGAACTTTTCTGACTGTCCATCCATATAGCTTTGTCAATTCTCAGTTATTTCAGCAAATCTTTCCGTTGTCATGGCAGAGCCAGGATGAAAGGGCTAAATATTACTGATTCCAAGTAAAGGTCTCTGAACCAGAGATGACCTGATTTGCTCAAATTGCTTGATTTTGTGTCACTTAGAATTTCTGGATATTTTCCAAAGTTGGTATATGTGAGCTCTTCACTCAAATGACTACTGCTGTTTAATAAAATAGCGTTTATTTGACAAAATAAGAAAATGGCCAGAAGCTTCAAGACTGTTACTTACTGGAATCACAGCAGCCTGGGTCTGCCTTCCATCAGGGGTATTTCTGTCTCTTTCTTCAGCTAACAACTTAGCGACTTGTCCAACCACACTCCCCACTGCTCCTGCTGCTGCGTTTACGAAGAACGTGTCTCCTGGTTTGGGGTCGAGTATGTTTTTGGTGGCTAGATACGCTGTGGCTCTGATGGAAGAAGAGGCAAATGAATAACAGAGTACAGGTTTGGAAATGGTGCATTTTAGATCAACATTTTCAGGTGCCTTGCATTGATGAAGATAACCAAACATGCTTGTAGTATGCTTTTAGCAATGTATGCTATCAGATTGTAATTCTGCAAAAGGAGCGATAGAATGCTGTGTGTCTGATTAAGGGGGGATCGTAACAAGCCAACTGGTAACCAACCAACTAGTGGCAAACTACCTTCCTTCTGGATAACCAAACATTGTTGTTTCAATATTTTAACCACATTTAAAACACATTTGTATGGATTTCAGGCCTCTTCCATGCTTCTTATGCCTGGTTCTCATGACTATGATTCAGGGGGGGGGTTCTACTGTATTTTCTTGCTAGAGAGGAAGAGAAGATTAAGCTAATCTGAATAGATTCTGCACAGAAAATCTTGACGACAATGCATCTGAAACTGCCTCATTACATTTTTGAGTAGTCACGTGACAAGCTGGCAAAGCAGCCCAACACCTGCACAATTCGCAAACGCAGCCATATTTCTGTTATCGACACTCATTCAAATTGAGAAATAGAATTTGTATATACATGTGTAAACTTCAGAAAACCTGTACTCACCCAGGCATTCCCAGTATGCCAAGAGAAACTGACAGTGGTAGACCGTAGTCTTTGACCGGTTTTATTCTTACATCGTCTTTGCCAATGGAGACAATGGAGTGTGTCCGCCAGCCTGTGTTGATAGCATAGTGTTCTCCGACTTTGTAGTCCGGGTGTTTTGATTCTGTCACTCTGAATAAAAGAGAATTGTGCTGCGAGTTTTAATTGTTTGCATCTATTTAGTAATTTTGTGCTTATGCATTCAAAATAAACACTTTGGAACACTTTGGTTACACTTATATCCATTACACTTTGGCCTAATGGATATAAGAGCTTTTAGCAAATTGTAGGTACTGTAGGCATTTTGACTCCACTGGGCATGACTGCATGACTTTCCTAAAGTGCTTGCTTCTTTTCAAATATCAGCAAAATGCATGTCTTTTGGGCACATGCCCAAATCACAAATTATTACCCACTCAGACTATTTAAATTGTGGATTTTGCCAAAGACTCAATATTTTGGTTAGTAGTTTTAGAATGGTGAGTGATGACGAGTGAATGAGCAAAGGATGTTAATGCCATTTTATCACTCATTACCTGTTGCTAATATCAGCTAATTTCCCCAAATGATAATAATATGATTTGGGCACAGTATTTTGTTACGCCCAAATTATTCTTAGATTTTGTAGATATTATAAGCAGACGTATTGTAACTATATATCTTTTTGGAGTACATTTATAATTTGTGTGCCTAAGCAGTTATCAGGCACCTAATAGATTAGATTCTATTTGCGGAGGGCCATCTTGAGTTGAAGTTATTTGATTTTTATTCCAATCAGACATTCATATCGCCGTAGAATGTGTGTATAGGATTATAATTATCTTGTAAGATGACCTGATATTATCTCCCAAGAATTTATCTTTGATATCATCAACTTATATCACATCACATATAGGGTTCTCTTTGAAACTCCTATCAATACATATGTCACTGATAAGATAACGTATACCATACCTTGCAACCTGTTCTCCTATTACTGTTATACCTAGTGGCATTTGTAAATCATCCATGAAGAATCTGAAATATGCAGTGAAAGTCGAGTGTAAATTATCATTGGCAGTGGGTGTTCATGCAATAGACAATATATATATATAACTTTGATGATAAAAAATCATTTTTATGAGGCTCTGGATGGGGGAATATGCAGGACAGGGAATTCAAAAGTAAAATGGCCAAGGAACAGGGGGACATGAATCCCCATCTAGAGCCTCGTTGAGAGATATTGCAATAATATTATTGGCTGCAGGAACATGAAGTTAGATGCCTATCCGAAGACTATGGCTGTTAATTTAATAAAGTTGAGTTTGATAACATACGTGAATCAAATTTTCCTGAAGGTTTTGTATTCATTGTATTAAACACATCTACACTGAACCAAATAAAAAACGCAAAACAATTCCCAAGGCTTTATTTTTCTAGATATCCTTCATATGGACTGTTGAGTGTATGCATCTGTTTCATCAGGTGTTAAAGGACTCAGTTACATGAAATAACTCAAGTGTGACCATTTTACACTTGTCTGTGGCCAAGTTTATCACATTGGGGTATGGTGATCGGACAGGGGTATTAGGCACCCCGCAGGGCTAATCTAATGATTTCATGTAAAAGCTTGAAGAAAATGATGCAAAAGGCCACACAATTCACTAAATTTACTGCCACATGACTTGTTAAAAAAATAGTTTTTTGAGAAGTCAGGTGAAAGTTTTCCACACACAATGATATTCCAATGGCACAATGCAACTACAGAAACCAGTCCTCAAACAGCCCAGACAATAGCTGCGGATGAAAAAGGCTTAGGGTCAAACAAAAAGGCTTCACACAACATGTGTATCAGCTGCAGGGTTAATCATCAGCACTTTTTGAGCCCTCATTTTGCTATTCTCACAACCACACATCTGCCACCATAAGAAAAGCACAAGGACGGCACACATGGTACTGCTGTTTGTCCTATGGCTGCTATACAGGTTGTTAGAGGTCTTTTTTATAGACCCTACGCCTTTTTCACTCATTTGCATGTCTTTAGGCCGTTCCTTGACCTGTTTGCATAGTTGAAGTGTTTCACTGCAATATCATTGTGTGTGACAAACTCTGACCTGACTTCTCAAACAACAAAATTTAACAAGTTTAGTGACACCAACCTAAGCAAATTGTGTGGCCTTTTTCATCATTTTCTTCAAGCTTTCACACTGAGTCATTAGATTTGCTCTATCGAGTGTCTAATACCCCGGTACACTGACCATGCCCCAATGTGATAAACCTTGCGACAGATGCTGATGCTAAGATCAGAATTGAAAAATTTTAAGGAACGGAGCCCTTTGACACCTGGTAGTACATATGCAAAAACCCAACAGCCAATCTGAATGGTATACAGAAAAATACAGCCCTGGAAATAGTTTTGCGTTTTTTATTTGGTTCAGTTTACTTGCTTCAGAAAATTGGAATTTATGCAAGATAAAAGAATCGGCATTGGGTCAAATACTTATTTCACACATTGTATTTGGTTAAGTTGATGAGGCGGAATGTCTACAAAATTTTACGAAAATTTGAAATTTGTCCATTGATTCAGTTCAGTATGTCTTAACATATTATTCCAAGCAAGATAACAACTTTATACAATTATGAGAGTGATTAATAAAATTTGACATTAGCATTTACATATCACTCTGTCATATAAAATGTTTTTAGAACCTAACATTGATGTGATGGGAAATTACCTCATGTATGGATCTACTGTCAGGTACTCTGCTGCAAAAAGCACATCTGAAATAAAAAGTCATTGTTGATAATTGTTGATTCTCATTTTAGCTGTAAAATTTTCCAATTAGCATTTTTAATCTTGGAATTTTCCTGAAATAGTTGCATGAGATGCTAAGATGAAAAACGTCACCACTTTTCTAAAAGGTCTGTATTAATAATAATTATATGAATTTATACTGCGCTAATTTCATTAAACTGCTCATCAGCGCTTTTTCATATCAAAATACTTGTAAGAATTCTGATGAAACAAATGGGTTTTTAGATTCTTCTTGAAGCTTTCTAATGTTTTTGCAGTTCTAACTTCTTCAGGCAAAGTGTTCCAGAGTTTTGGTGCTACATTGGAAAATGCCTGATCCTTAAACTTATTTTTGTAAGGTACATGAAGCAGGTCCTGCTTATTGCTTCTCTGGTTATTGAAGAAGTTTTTCGTACTCAGTATAGTCATCCTTAATGATATTCAAAATTATATTTGATTTCAAATTCTTATTGTATAATAAGTTCATAATGAATTAAATCCCATACCTCCATCCTTTAGAGCAGGCAGTGTTTCTTCTTCCAGTCTTATGTTGTCATCTGAAGGAGTTCCATGGAACCTTTTTGCATACACATATTTCTTTGCTACCACCATGATGCCAGTAATCTGCAGGTTCTTTGATGAAGTGCTGGTGATATTATAGTATTATGTTTTTCGTGCTGTCTTGGCTATATAGTAAAATGTTATCTTGCAAAAATGTTGTCCCATTGTCTTATCTGATCGAGTGCTCCAGTGACGATGATGTCGCATAAATGCCCCGGATAAACAGTGATAAATGCCAACAAATGGTTCCTAAAGCTTGAACTCTGGGACGTGGACTTGGACTTTCACCTTTTGTTTTGCTGTGTCAGTCTTGATGCAGAATGAACTCTCTAAAAAAATTCAGACAAAATTAGTTTTTTAGATTCAAAATGGTTTTTTGAAAAACCAAATTTCAATGCAAAAAACCAACATGGATTTTTTTAAAAATCCATGTTGGTTTTGCATTGAAATTTGGTTTTTCAAAAAACAATTTTGAATCTAAAAAACCAATTTTTTCCCGACATTTTTCAGAGTGAAGGAGTATTCAAATTGCATGTGGTTGCTTTAAAAATGTCTAGTGTGCTTAAAAGGATGCCATATTACACTTGGCAGCAGACTCAGACAATATTTATTAAGACATATTATAGAAGTCAATAAAATTACCAATATTAATTACACACACATAAATTATTATACTGATACAGCAAAGAAAAAGGCTGAGAAAAAAAAATTGTTATAACAAAAAAAAAACCCCAAAAAATTTCATCAAAATTATTCAACCCCTTTAATGTTTTCCCTTAGACTCCAATACCTAGTGAACAGGTTGTACAAATATTAGTGATGACATTAGAATGTATCGCTTCAAAAAAAGTATGACAGCATCACATACAAGGCAACATGTTCTAAATCTGCTGTGAAGCATAACTAAATCTGGTTGTCAGGCTCCATTTCACATTTGGGTCCATTTCACTTTTGAAAAATTATTCAACCCGCTACTCTAATGCTAATCCAATGGAAGCAGGGGGTTCAATACTTTCTGGAAATTTTTTACCCATATGTGAAATGCAAACCGCCTACCAGCAGTTTGGGATTATGTTGTGTAATATGTGATTTTATCCTCTTTTTATGACTTGATACACTCTGAAAAATTTCAAACAAAATTGGTTTTTTAGATTCAAAATGGTTTTTTGAAAAACCAAATTTCAATGCAAAAAACCAAAATGGATTTTTTTAAAAATACATGTTGGTTTTGGCATTGAAATTTTGTCCCGACATTTTTTAGAGTGTACTTGCTGATCTCCCCACACTCATTTTTGCAAGATTTGTAAACTACTGAATTCAATGAGAAAACATCAAGGGGTTGAATAATCTTGCCGTCAACTGTATGTACAGAATGATTGATGTTATCATTTCCAGCTATGATGGGAACTCGTGTTTGTCATTCATTATTCAAAGTGCTGGTGATTTCATTTTATCTGGAAATTTTAACATCATAGTAGAATAGAATTGAAACTTTAGGCTTTATATTTATGCACAACTTGACCATTTTTTTCCTTAATGTCCATAGCAAAATGGATACATAGACAGCAATTCCCAAAAATTAATCGATGCGCTGACAGATTGTGAAGAATCTGCTGAGCAGGACTTTGAAGTCGGTGTTATAATTATGAGTCGTGGAGTCGGATGTTTTTAAGTGGAGTCTGAGTCTAACTTTGATGTTCAGTTGGAGTCGGATTCGAAAATTAAATAGGTAACTCCTGACTCCTTAAAATAATTAATAAAATTTACAAAAACACCGTTTAAAAAAAGTGAAATGTATTACAAATTTTACACAAAACTTCCTTGACAAGTGTTAATGTATAGAATCCTATTACAGAATTAATTTCTCTCCCTGTTAAGTGTTAACCATGAAATACTTGTATGCTGTTATGCCTTAAGTGGAGTTGGAAGTCGGGAGTCGTAATTTAGGAGACCTAAGGAGTCAGAGTCGCTTTTCAGAAGCCAAATGAGTCTGGGGTCGGAGTAGGTTCAACAATTACCGGACTCAGAAGCCCTTCTTCTGAGGCAGCTTGATGATCTGGATTTGCTTGCTGCAAGGTTTTTGAGTACTGACTGTGGTATCCTATTTGTGACAAGCTGGGATACATTTTTAAGCTGGGGAAGAGGGGGTGAAAAGTCACAGGGGTAATAAAAAGTCACAGGCCTTTTTGACCAACTTGCAGAGACCTAATTCTTTAGCTTAAATCATCATTTGGGACGCTTTTATGAGAAGAAGGTCTGCAAGGAATATGAAAATTATACTCATTATGCAAAGTGGGTTTTTACCCACCTCATGCATTTTTGGTGCCCCAATTGTTTTATGGATTCTGAACTTTCTCTATTAATGTCTGGTCACTGTGACATAGGAAGTTGTTGTGTATGCCAAAGCATATATAATCACTCACGAATATCCTCAAAAGACTGTCATGGATTTTGGCTTAGCCTTTTGACTCTGACCAGAGAGCCTATTTGACTATTAGCCTATGTGATATTAGGCTCAATTTTCATTGGCTGTTGGATATTAGATTGGAATCTCATTGAATTCTCAGCGTGTCCAATGAGAATACAGCTTAATATCCACTGGCCAGTCATGGCTCTGTGGATATTAGGCTTGACTGTCTTTGGCTAGGATATTTGGCCGGATTCTCATTGGACAGGATATTAGGTGGCATTCTCATTGGACAAACTATTAACTGCAGTGCCCCCTACTGTGGATATTAGGTTGGATTCTCATTGGTCAAGATATTAGGGTGTATTCTCATTGGTCAGTTCATTATTATCCAAAGTTGGATATTTGTCAAAGTCCACAATAGTATAAAAGACTTATTACGAGTGACTTGGGCATTTATCCAAAGTACAAGATCTTTGCCAAAATCCACTATAGTCGGGAGTGAGCGGTAATGAGTGATTTAGGCATGCGCCCAAAGGACCTATATTTTGCCCAAAGGCCTCGCGCATATTTCGAAAGATGCAATGACTTTGGCAAAGTCATGCCAAAAGGAGTCGTAATGCCCAAAGGCCCTATAGTTTGCCCAAAGACGCTATAATTTGCCAAAAGACCCTATATTTTGCCCAAAGGCCTAATATCCATGCCCAATAGGCCTATTGGGCACAATAGTGGAGATTGGCGGTAACAGTTGTGCCACTGTTTCAAGGTCTTTTGTACAATAGTCTTTCATGCTGTGAACATAATTTTTGGCCACATGGTCAACAAGTTGCCATGGTCCTGTGTTGAATTTAAAAAACAGCTGACGGGTGAAATGTCACACAACACTTTGATATTTTACCATGGGTACTTGAGGCTTTTAGCTTACAATCTTATCATCATCCATCATCAATAACACTTCTGAGGGAGTATTGCAATAAATTTTCATTCTGTGAACTTCGGGCAATTTCTGACGCAGACTATGCTGACGGTGCATTGTTATAGCAAGCCGATGGCTTTGGAAGGCTCTCTATAAATTTCATGCACAAGGATGACTATCAAGTCTAGGTCTGCATATTACCTCATATAGCGCTGTATGTCCACAACAATTGCATGCGACTTGTTACCCCACGGTTGTGACTTCGTGACCCTCGCATGGGGTAAAAAGTCACAACGGACTTTGCCTTAAATAATTGCGAACTGACTAAAGCCTATTTACAGCACAGCAGCTATCATGTGATACAAATATAGTCAACTATATACTGCATTATTGTGCCAAAGGTCATTCAGATCTAACAAACACTCGCTCTGTTCTGGAGGATTTTTTGCATTTTGTGACTTCTGACCCCCGCCTCCCCCACTCATGAGTGCTGTTGTTCATTCTTAGAGCCTCTTGCAGGTTGGTGGTCCACTAAAAAAATGTATTTTCTTATTTTCAATTTGCTAACTGGCTTTGTCACATCATTGACAGTTTTCTGTTTGTCTTCTAATCTTATTTAATAAAGTAACTAAAGTCGTTTAATCACTTTTTTTTATTGTCACCTGTGCGACTAGATGTGACAAGCACTGAATCAACTGATTGACCTTAACTGGCACAAACAAAACAGTTTTGAGCCAGTGACATCACATGACCAAGTTGAAAGTTAATTTTGAAACTGTTTGGACTGCCAATCTGCAACCAGCTATAGAGTTCAGCAACAACACAGTCACAATATATTCTGTATAGTCCATCAAAAAAGGGAAGAAGCGAAGAAAAGCAAATGGGAAACCTTAAAAATAGCAGAAGGCCAAAAATGTTTTTGAAACTGAATGTGCTTCAAAAACAAGAAAAATAATTGCAATTGGATGGTGAAATTTGTCCATAAAAACAAAGATTCCTTTGACTTTCATAATTTGTGTCACCTAGATGTTTCTATGTTCATGCAATTGTTTTAGTTTCACAATATTTTAAGGGTTGGCCCAGATCATAAATGTGCATATTTAATGCAACTACATTTTGTTCTATTGTGGAGTCAACTGAGTGAAATTGAAAATGTCATTGATAAATTCCTGTAGAACCAAACAATGCTCCTTCCAACATCTCTTGTCACCTGCGTATCGTAAATGTGATATTAATTTTATGATATGGATAAATATTGGGTTATAGAATAATTAGGCATTGTGCAATTTGTTGGAAGAGCTTGTAGTTGGTCGTGATTCCAATGGCTTTCAAAGCAGCAATTCAGATAGAAGTATATTGTTATTGTTCTGTTGTACCAAATAAACAAATGTATGAGAAGGAAGGGTTGTTGTTGACTCGATCTTTATATTGTGGTAGATAGGTTATGGTAAGTTCTTCTTTCATTCTTTCCTGTTTTATTGGTTACAAGATATGTGTGTAACAAGCTCTCAATTCCTATTCTGGACACCCTGTGTGGTTAAACTAGCTATTGGTCAACTGATTATAAAACCCACACAGACCAGTATCTGAACTTCACATAACCATATGTTCATATATCATAATGCAGTCTTTTTTTTGTGTTTTTTCCCAGAAACATGATTGGAGCACTTTCTTTTTTCCAAAAAGAGTCTTTGTGTTTTTAATTTAAGTGTTTTCATGTATTTTTTTGTTTTGATTACTCATCGCCCGTTCGCAAGGCAACTTCGTTTTCTTCTGTTCTGGATAGCTTATTAGGACCAAATAAAAGTAAGAAAACTATGAAAAGTGTAGATATGCAGGTAATCATTGGTATTTCCTTAGCTGTAATAAAATCAACCAAGCATGACAAACAAGTCACTTCCGGTTGTATTGCAGTATTTCTAGGCGTACTGCTACCTATGTGAACTTATTTGTTGAGAATTCTAAAGCATTGTTATTAATTAGTTGGTGTGAAGAAGAAAAGCGGACAATTTTATGGCTACCTGACATTTCGAAAGGTTTGGCCTGGGTTTGTATGGCTTATTTAAATCAGTGAGGGGAGCGCCTTTGTGGATTTTCAACGGTTCAAAACTCCTGTTTACAACAAAACCTGGTAAGTTTCATGTCAAATTCGCCTCACCTATAAGCTTCTTTTTACCTTCAGCGAACGAAGTTCGAAGAAGGTATTGTAATCACTTGGGTAAAAATGCTGTCCGTCCGCCGGGCGGGCGGCGGGCGGATAGATCGTTTCCGGCCCAGCACTCGGCCTCTATTGAATGTACGTGAATGAAATTTGGTACACATCTAGCCTGTATGGTCTAGTTGTGCCTTTTGATGGTCTGATGAATAGATCTTAAATACTTTTTGAAATAATTAACAAAATATGAAAATAGTTTTTTTTCGTTTCCGGGCCAAGGCTCGGTTATTATTGCATGTGCATGGATAAAATTTGGTACACATGTGGCCTATATGGTCTACTTGTGCCTTTTGATGGTCTCATTGACAGATATTCTATACTTTCTGAAAAAATGAGAAAAAATATTAAAACATTTTGTTTTTTGTTTTTTGGGCGAAGACTCGGTCACTATTGCATGTACATGGATAAAGTTTGGTACACATATGGTCAATATGGTCTTGTTGTGCCTTTTGAAAGGTCTGATGGAAAATATTATATAGGTACTCTTTGAATATTGAAAAAAAAAATTAAAAATTAGTTTTTTGTTTCTGGCCCAACATCCGGTCACTATTCCATATATATGGATGAAGTTTGGTACACATATGGCTTATATGGTCTAGTTGTGTCTTTTCATGGTCTGACAGATGGCTATTCTATAGTTTTTGTAATATTGAGAAAAAATATTTAAAAGAATTGTTTTTTATATCGGAGCCAAAACTTGACCACTATTGCATACAATAATACAATTTCCTAAACAAATCACCTATGCAATGTAGCAGTTCTTTTTGATGCATATAACACTTTATGAATCATTGGATAAACTTCAGAAAATTATAACAGTGTTATATTTTTTGCTTTATAATCTCTACTTTGTACATGCATGAAAGTTGATGAAACTATACCGTAATATGCGTAATTTAGTCTAATAAGGCCTTTCCCTGATTTTAAAAATCCTGGCAAGCAGATGGAAAGATGGCAGGGCAGCGGGCAAATGGAGATAATTGAAGGCCACTACTCGACCGCTATCGCATACCTATAAGCAATTTTGTAAACGCTCCAATTTTATGATATTATTGTAATCTTCTAAAGGTGTTATTCGCTGAAGGTTTGCTGCTGCGCAGCCTATGTTTTTTCTTATTATAAAAGATATCATCTGTTTACCCCAATTGTCACCACTTTTGTAAATACCTCACAGCCTAAATACCCTTGTTTCTTGGAAATAAATTAGAAACATGTGACTATTTTCTCACTCCTTAGGGGGAACCGGGGCACATTGGGACGTGGGGCACTGTGGGACGGTGGGGTTTTCTTGGTTCCTGGCAAGGTATATGATATGGTAGTGCCATCATATCTTGTAATTTCACATCCTGATGTTATATCGTTTTATTGACAAATTACAGCCATATGCAGAAGTATGGTGAGGAAAAGTTTGTTTTCCTACTACTAAAGTAAACATAGAGGGGTTCAATTCAAACCATTCTGTGGAC
Organism: Platynereis dumerilii; assembly: GCA_026936325.1. Classification (NCBI taxonomy): domain Eukaryota; kingdom Metazoa; phylum Annelida; class Polychaeta; order Phyllodocida; family Nereididae; genus Platynereis; species Platynereis dumerilii. The sequence continues at coordinate 23,958,436 of JAPTHN010000010.1, read as the reverse complement.
AAACCATGAACAATGAGGCTTTCTCAGTGCTTGTATGAATTTGAAATATCGTAACGAACAGTTATGAATTGCTATCCTGATAAACACACTCACTGGTGCCTGAGAAATTAGCATTTTGGCGTAAAAGTCATATCGGCGCTCATTGGGACAGTGAATTCGGGGCACAATGGGACGCACTTAATATGGCAAAATGTAAGTGTCCAAGTCAACTGAATGACCTGGTACAGCACACAACAGATATTCAGGCCACCTTGAATAGAGTCATAGTGGATTACCACACTGTAAATTTTGAATTTTGAGTTAGCTTAATTGATTGAGTGAGATGGTTGCAGAATTCCTTTGAGCCAAGATAGCTTGTTGTTTGCAAGTTATAACAACATAAAGATTATCATATCTCAAAACGGTAAGCTATCATTGCTCAAACAAATTGTGCAACCATCTCACTCAATCATTTGAGCTAACTCAAAATTTCAAATTTTACAGTGCATGCTCTGTGAACAAATTTATCGCAAAGCACCGTGTATTACTTACATAGATGTCCGCACCCAGGACAGCTTATGTTAAATGTTTAAAACTGTTTAAAGTTATTAACTTTTAGCACTACAAGGTGTTAATGCACTGTATATTGTCTTACGCACTACTTATATGTAATATCTATTGCACGTGGATTGTTAAAATTATTTTTTAATTGATGTCACAATGTGCCCCGGCTGATGTCCAAATGTGCCCGCTGGGGCACTTTGGTAAAGTCATTTTTACGACTCACACATTTTGCTGTCTGGCTGCAAAAGGGTAGGTGCAGTCTAGTTTACCTTGCATTTAAGCTCAATTGTATTGGTGATATTCATGCAAACTTCTGAGTTGCTCACTGCTTTCAGCATTGAGCAAAATTAGAAGACGTGAAAAGTGTCCCAATGTGCCCCGGTTCCCCCTACTTATAGGTGTCTTGCAACAACAGCAGTTTCTAAAAATATTTAACTAACTTACTGATGTTCTTCCAGAAATCTGTAGATGATGTACTTAACATGATTTTTTTATTCAGAATCAGCATGGTGTCATAAATGAAATGTAAATAATCACAAAATTAACATCTTGTCTGCAGCTTGTTTCAACATGTTTTTATCAGGATTGCTACTCTTCACAATTCTGGCGACAGCCGACACTGTCAAATACGCAAGAAAAAATGCAGGGTTGACTTCTGTTCCAACTGTCATCCCAAGTGGCGTATCTGAAATTGACCTAACGTCCAACAACCTTACTTCAATCGGTGATGACAGTTTCAAGAATTTTACGAGCTTGGGGTTGTTACTTCTTGCGAGGAATAGCATCTCATCCATTTCATCCGGCGCTTTTAACAACACCCCATTGTATCATCTGGACCTGTCAAGGAACCCTCTGGGTACGGTGCCATTCTTCGCGGCATTAGTGAACTCGTTGAAAACATTGAAAGTGAACGATTGTGGAATATCTAAACATAACTGGGATTCAGTGGTGCACTATGCGGTTCTGGAGACTCTGGATCTTGGAAACAATCGTCTGATTACCGTCCCTGATCTGTCAAAATCGGCAAGTGCAATGCAATGGTTGAGTATGGAACAAAACTGGTTGGAATTTGTGAATGTTTCTAGGTTGAACATACTAAATGGACTCACTACTTTAAGCTTACGAAATGGCAAGTTCAAACAATTGGATGGGCCTCTTTTATTGACTAATCTAGTATTTCTTAAACTGATGTCTAGCAACATGGACATTTTTCCCAACGTCATGTCTCTCACGAAGCTTACAAATTTATATGTCGAAAACAACAATATAACAGAGATCCCCCGAGATGCCTTTGCGAACTCCTCTACTTTGAAATATATATATTTAAACAACAATTCAATAACAAGCCCTCCCAGTATGCAAGGTTTGAAAGAGTTGAGACAATTAAGGATAAGTGATAACCTGATCCAGGTCATTCCAGCTGATTGCTTCGAGCGCAATTTGAAGATGGTTAAAATACAGCTTGAGAACAACCGCATTCTCTCGGCATCATTCCTAGCATCCCTTCAGAAATCTGTGGATATAGTGGACTTGTCGAATAACTACATTAACGAAATACCAGCGGATCTGTTTGTCAAATCAACTGGTCTGAAGACTCTGTTTCTGAGTGGTAATAACATTGCTAACTTCGATATGAGCAACTTGAAATATCTGACCAGCCTCACAGACCTCGACCTCCGAAATAATTCAATGACGGATCTTCAAAATCCTTATCTTTTCTGTCCTCCTTCGTCATGCACTAACTTGAAGATCAAGACCGACTTTAATCCAATTCCTTGCGATCAAAACCTCTGCTGGGCGAAGACTGGTCCCAAGGTTGAGCTTGTCAGAGATCGATGTTTTGGAAAAAACTGGATTGATGTCACCGTGACTGACTTACAATGTCAAGGTGGGTTGGTTTCTTGTCAAGAGTTTTGAGTTTCGAGTTCAAGCGGTTTCCAAGAGGAAGAGGGGCAAAATCGCAAGAGGGGCACATTACAGGGATTGAATTTTGTAAAAAAATATCTAATTTACGTCTTTTCATGAAGTTTTCACCAGGGGCTTGGTGGTACTGCAGTGGCTTGCCTCTAGGGGTGTCTATAATTCTTATCTGAGACCTGGTCTGGCTAAGCCAATCAGTCAAGTAGAGCAGGCGCAGGATCAAGGAATTTCAGTTTAGAGAAAGTTTACACATATTGTGTGAACAGATCAGCTGTTACAAACACAATGTGTCAATTTCCCAAACAAAGGCAAGGTATGGCTACACAGAAGAGGGAGGGGCTTGGAAATTTTTGAAAAAGATAATTGCCTACCCAGTCTTGGTGAAAAAAAAAGGTTCATAACTGCCATGTTTCCCATTAACTAACCTATCATTGCTATCAAGCAACCCAAATAACACAACAACCCATGCTACGGCTGTGTTCTCAAAGTATCATCGTCTCTGGCACAAACATAAACTTTCATATATTAACTTTTTTTGTCATATTTAAGACAACATTCAAGGTGTTGGCAATAGTCAACATTATTAACCTGCTTTACCTGTACCAAATTGGCCAAAATGAGTTCAAAGTTGGTAATCGAGATTTCCCACAAATGAGCAAAATGTGACCAAAAGTCACATATTGGTGTTGAGGTCTCTGCCTGCAGTAGCAACATTCTGAATTGCATAATACATATATAAACCCAGATTGCATAAATTTCAATAATATTTATTTGATTACTGGCCCAAATTTTTAGCTTCATGTTATGATTTTTTGTTTTTACCAGTTCAATTTGAAATCATTTGTTCCTCATCTACCTCAAATATATGACTCAATATAAACAGTTCAACAAAAATAAGTCCCCCTTTGGATAATCTTAAATATCTCAAAGATTTCATCACTGCTTTTTATAACAGTTGGCTGAATCATAGCCTCGCATATTGACCTTACATGTGTGTATTTATAGCTCATTGGCATTATTTCTGGCTGACCCAGCAGCCTTCTAGTGAGCCTAGCCCTGTTTTAAAAAATCCCAGGCTTTTCCAATGGATATGAACAATTTCACCATGTGAGGGAGCCACCAGCTGGATAAACGTCATCATGGGTCTGGAGAAAATTTGTTCCTTTATGGTATTTAGAAGACAACTAGGGACTTCTTTTGTAACAGTTTTTCAGTTTAGGTTCCTTGGATGCTACAACAAAAAATTTGAGTGGAGTTTAAACATCTTTTGGTAAACATTTTTTGGAAAAGCCAAAATTTCGTAATTTTCGAAAATAGGGGTACATGCACTCTGGGTCTGCTGTCTCAAACAAAAGATTAAGCAATAAAGCTACAAATACACGCACACTGTCAATTTGCAGACCTACAAACTGGCCAAATCAGAGAAGAGGTCTTTGGGATGAGGCCCTCTGTTGTAAGACTGACTTGGCTTGTGCGACCACTTTTTCCTGCACTGTAATATTTTAGTGCATTTTGCACCCCTCCAGGATAGTCCGCACCCTATGAGATACCAATTCATGACCGCAGAAGGGTAGTCTTATAACACAGGGACCAGTGCGATGCTTGGAGCTCCTTAACCTTGTCCAATTATATATTATATATAATTACATAATACTCCATGCCCTGCCCTCAGTGCCCTGCTGCCCATCATACCAATACTTTCAACGTTAATATGATTTAAGGAGACAAATACTGCTTCTTGGTGACCGTCAAACGAAAGGATGATGCATCTGAATTTCAATCTAAAATCAGTTACAGCAAATCAAATGGCCTTCTCTGGATCACGAATAATCAAACAGCCTCTATGTTCCCCATGTTAAATTTTTGGATAATGGCTATCATGAGTCACAAAATGAATTTTTCACTGTGAACTGGTCCTCTCTTTTTGCATTACAAACGGATAGGCTGTTATACTTTTTGCTTTATAATTGCAGTTGAACAACTAATGAATGTCCTGCACAGGCATGGGTCCTTCGCATTGTTTGAGCAGAAATACGTACAAAATTCTCATCTGAAGAAGATAGACAAGCCGGCATCTGTAAGCAGTCAGTGTGCGATGCTGTGTCTTCAAAGGAGTGACTGTCTGTCGTTCGGTTACAGCACAAATGGCACTGAAAATATTTGCTCTTTATGGTTCAATTGATTTGTATTAGTGGGTTATGGAATGGCCTTGACAGTTTTCTGATTAGAACTCATCAGATATGCCTTGGCCAAATTTGACAAGTAAGTCCATTTGAGACGACCCACCAGCTTCTGAGGGTTAAGAAAATTCTCTATTGAAAAATCATGGTCAAAAATCCCACAGAAAATCTAACAATTGTTAGTCCATAGCCATAATAGGTCAAGTTGCCGGTTGTATATGTTTCAGACGGGTTGTATATGTTTCAGACGGGTTCAGAAACTTTTGAACGCACATTCAGGAGACTTTCATCGTAAAATCCTATCTAAATGTCATTATTTGTTACGAATATGTTTACACATAAAAGATGGTGTTAAACGTTTTATTATTAACCCAATTTATAAGTAATGCCTGTGTTTGTTAGAGAGATGCGCACAAATAAGGTAGAAGTGTAAGAGATTCAGAAACTTTCAAGCACAACTGTACGTATCAATGAATAAGTGGAAAAATCCTGACCGTGTCTCAAATTTTACACAGACATTTTATTTATATATGTATGTTGTATGTTTCACGTAAAGGTCAAATCTGTGTTGATTTTGGTGTTTAAATTTTATGTAGTGTCAGACTGCAATATTTTGATGATTTATAATATTATGAGTTTAATTGATTTAATTCTGTTTTATTGAGAAACATTTGTAACCAGTTTAATAAGATTTATAGGTTACATATAATAATAGAGAGTGATAGTAGAACTCTCCTGTTCGCAGCTCTTTGGCGTCGCCTCGCATATTAAAACTATTTCTGAAACATTCGCCTTTGCATTGTTGATGGGTCCGGGTTTTTAGAGGTCCATAATAGTTATCGACTCAGCAATGGTACAAATTGCGGCTTGTTTCCAGAAACAACCTTTAATGTGCATGAGGATGTCGGAGAGCTGGAAACTGAAGAGTTCCACTATCACAGTTTATTATTTGTCACTGAATATTAAAGTGTATTGTTGTCACATACCAGGGCCGACAAGTACTATACGCTTGAACTGTCCTACAATTCGGTTCTGGGTCCAATGCCAGCTCTGGCTGGATCACCTGGACCTTTCCTGGGCGCCAGTTTCAATCTTTCCTTGCCTAATTGCTGTGTCCTCTTGACATTATTAGTACAACACAATGCGTTAATACAGGTCATGCTTTCCCAAACTTATCTGTGTAGAACAATGAGGTAGGAGTTTCAATGCTAACTGAGTTCCATTTCCTTGGCCACTTTGCAGCATGTCTATCACCAGATGGCTCCCTGTCACTACCTAAATTTAGCTTTCTAGTATTACCATGCAGTAGAATCGAACCCTGGACCTCAAAATTACAAGACCAGCATGCAATCCACTCAGCCACCGAGGTACATGGCTTTGCAGTGTGGAATGAAATCTTCACACCAATGGTGATCATAACATTATGGAATATTTAATCAAGATTTAAGTTAGGGCAGGGAATCGACACATATAGAGTAACTTGATTATGCACATTTGAGAACTGCGGAATAAGGTGGAATGTTCTCTTGAGGGTTCCATTCCTGACCTGCCTGATATGAGTCTTTTAACAAAGTGGCCAATCAGAGACTTGCATGATTACAAGTAAAATGTGGATTCCCAGTTCCAGGCCAGTACAGAAATCCCACAGAATGCTGTCCTGCTACCCAAATTTGTTTTTTTTATCCAGAAGGTGGCGCACAAGGCTAGCTCCAAAAAATCATTTTATTTGCTACAGAGAGGTTTTCTATGTGCTATCCCTCAACAGGAACTGACAATGTGCTTTGTTCACTAAACTGTTTACAACTTTACATGTATAATTGTAACAAATCCAGAGTGTTTGTTGTTTTGCCATTGGTCAATAACCAAGCCATGTTTACTGCTATAAACAAATATTTTAAAAGAGGACAGGTCAGGTAGAAATTTGTGAATAGGTAATCCCAATTCTGCCAAGTTTATCATAATTTCTATATAGACTATACAGATTATCATAATTAATCACAATGCCTTCAAGTTTATCAAAATAAAAAGTACTATTCAGCCAATCATAGTTTGTGACAAAGCAAAACCAAGGCAAGCAATGGGTTGTTATCAATAACATACAAAGGGCTAGTGCAATTCAATACAGCATAAAATGACATAATTAGCTGAAATGGCTTGTGCAAAACAGCTGTCTTCTGTTATCATGACCCTAGGTGCTCAACTAAAAGGCTTCATGAGGTGTATTTTATGAACCCTAATTATCCCCCACGCATAGCATGGGGGATCTAGTTTCAGTCTCCATGTCATGAACTGTCATGGTATCCATCAAATATCTCAAACACCACACCATGCACAATGTTCATAATTTCCGCAAGTGCTCCCAACTGCTTTTACTTGTCAAATCGATATTTAAATTATATGAATGTGATAAGCGGTATTGTTTCCTAGACATGCTTGTAAGGTTGCCGTGGCTGGGACAGCAGCCATTTTAAAATTTGTCAAGCCAAAGCCACTTATAGGTGTCGCCCCATGCATACATGTATGCACAATTGCGCCCCTGGCGGTCATCTGTGGCATTACACACTCATTGAAGGTTAGTGCTGTGACGGGTTAAATGTCAATCATGACTTTATTAAAATAGAATGGAATGGAATACAACAGAATAGAAACTATTCGTTTTCGAACAAGAAATACAATGATTATTTACATTAATGAAGTGTGTGCAAAGCTTTCATAATTTTGACAAACCTCGATTTGATGTGATAAGAACTAGTGGAATTATTTCTGAATATTGTTGTTGTGATATAAACAATATTTAAATTTTGATTAACCTTGTTTTTTTGCAAAAACACTGGCAGAATTGTGAAAAATTTTCAAGGCTTATGGCATTGTGAGAGTTATACTGAGGAAAACTGACAATACGGTGAAATTAATGAGTTCATATCAGTCAATAATGCATTTAGAAGACATTAAAAACAAAATTTGTACAACACATTTTGATGCAGTGGACTAATTATCATCTTATCATCAATATGGACTATTATGGAGGTTTTTTTTTATTGACCAAAACCACAGGTTGCATTAATTATCTACAACAACTGTTAAACTAATATTCAACTATCTACAATAACTAGTCAACTAATATTTAATTATCTCCAATAACTATTAATTATATACAATGACTATTACTCTAAAATTAGAATAAACTGAACAATGCTATAGATCAATGGTAATTGATCAATACTAAAAAGATCTGTGTTGAGCCCACTTAGGAATTTGATTTGTACAAAAAAGACTGGCAATATTTAAATGCAGCTGCAATCTTGCGTCTGAATATAATTATATATAATGTCTACTTGATGCGCATGAAGATGGGATGCCTCATTTAATACTCTTTGTTGGTGGAATGAATTTTATATTATTGTCAGATTTTTGTAATGTTAGATCAGGTATAAAACAGCAGTTAGTTGAAAAAATATTGTTACTCTTTTTATGGGTCTCATTTTTGTAATTTTAGAAGCAAAGAAGTTAAGAATAAAATTAATATATTGTGGAGAAAATCAGTACGCTGTAGAACCCATAGTAGATTACTTCCGTTTATTGGAGATTGTACGCCTCTTGATATTGTATTTCACTAGAGGTTTTATAAATTTTTTGTGAAAAATCTGAGATCAGATTATTTTGTAATATCTTCCATCTTCGAAAATGCGAAGGTATCGAGATCTAGGCTTGGTTTGATTTATAGGCATGTTAAATCAAAATATGGAGCAGTGTTTGATGCTGCTCCTTGGTTGGATTGTTTTAACGAGGAAGATGTAGCTCATGCCAACAATGTAAGAGATGTCATTATCGTGAAAGATAGTTTCAGTGAGTCTGCATTAACTAAAGACTAAGAGGAATGTAAGGTTACTATTGAAAATCTCTGTGTGGGATGATTAGTGTAATTATTTGTTCGAGAATTTCCATCAAAAATCTTCAATACCTCATCATGCACAATGTTCATACTTTCCACAGGTTCTTATAACTCCATTAACTTGCCAAATCTACAATTAAATCACACGAATGTAGGAAGCTAACTTATTTCCCAGCTATCCTTGTGAGCATGGCTGGGACCAATGAACTAGAGCTAGACTCCAGTTCATTGGCTGGGACTGCCACCATTTCTAAATTTGGTAAGCCAGGCCATTCATAGGTGTCGCCACGTGCAGGTTTGCACTATTGTGCCCCTAGTGGTGCTCATGGAACTACACATTCATGAAAACTGTGGGAATGCACTACTGTTGTTGAGGTTGATGTACATTGTGCAGGGCATGGAGGATGTGGAACCAGTACAGTTGCTCTCGAAAGTAAGTACGTCCCTGCAGGATTATTGCATTTGGCTCATTAGTTGAAATTGGGTCATGGCTATTATCTCATTTTTGCAATAAAGTGTATCTCTTTGAAGTCTTACATAATATGTAATATGGATTTCTTGAAATATCAAGGTCATTTTGACCTTTGACCTCAAATGAAAAAATAACCCATTGCAAAAGTAAGTACACCCTCGCAATAGTTAGCCTTTTTATCGCTTTATTCCTTCTCTTTTGGTCAATCTGCTTTAGACTTGCAACATTAAAATGTTTGTTGTTCCGCCTGGTTGATTTTAGCACCTTTATTTTAATTTCCATCCTCCTTAGCAGTACTTAACAATTGATTATCCTTAAATTTGCTTAATCAAGTCATTATGGCGTGAGAGATGGGTCAGTTGCCATGCCAAGAACTTAGGAACGGCCAAAAAGGCTATGAAATATTATTATTTACACCTACTATGATGAATTTGGATATCTAAGAATATTTCTGTACATTTTGGGGTTCACGTATCTACTATCAGGAAGTTTTATTCAAATGGAAGGAGCAAAAATACACAAACTTATCAGGCAGGATGGGAATACCAACAAAGATGTCTCTGCAGAACACCCAAGAAATTAATACAGGAAGCAGCAAAATGCCGTAAGGTTACATCCACAGAAATACAAGAGTAACAGACATCGTCTGGAATACATGTCAACACATTAACTATGTGGACGCATTTGAATAAAGAAGGCCTCACTCCCAGAACACCCAGACACAAGCCCATGCTGATAAAAAAACATAAGGAAGCAGGCCTATACTTTGCCCAGAAGCATTTTCATAAAGCAGAAGACTTTATGGCTAATATTCTTTGGACAGATGATCCTAAAATTGAATTCTAAGGTCGGATGAACAAACGACACATTTCCTGCAATGCGAACACAGCTTTGCAAGAGGAGAACCCAGTGCCAGCAGTGAAGCGTGATGGTGGGAATATTATGCAGAGTGGGTTTTTTGCCTCATCAGAAACTGGAAAACTGGTTAATGTAGAAGGAATCATGAATTCAAAGCTCTATTTATATAATTTATTAAGTCCTAGGAGATAATGTTGCCCAATTGCTGAAGTATAGCTTGGTTTAAAGTGCTCTTTGGAGTTCCAGCAGGACAACAATCACAAGCACACAAGTATGTCAACTAAATCCAAAATAAATTAAAATAAATACAAGCTTTTGGTATGATCTAACTAAATCCCAGATGAGATATCACATCGAGATGTTGTGGTTTGACCTCAAAAAATGGGCCAATGCAGAGAATCTCCCAGACATTCAGTAGTTACACAGTTTTACATGGAGGCATGGCCGCAGGTTCCAGTGCAAATATGTTAGAACCTTATTCAAGCGTGAAGGAAGCATCTACAAGCCATTTTGGCCACCCTATTTGGAAACCAAAGGTATTGACAGCCTGAAATTAGAAGGGTGTACTTACTTTTGCAATGACCATTTTTTCCATACTTAACTGTATTAATTTAGTGGGAGATGGAATTTGTGAATGAGTGATACAATTCTATGCACATGTATTAAGTTAACACTATTTTGTTGTTATTGTGTGAATATATCATAATTTGTACTTTTGAGAGACAAAAGTTTGAAAAATAGCATGGGGTGTACTTACTTTCGAGAGCAACTGTACCTGCTCTTGTTTGATTTTCTTTTATGCTTGTTTTGACCACTTTTTAATTAATTTATACTTTTATGTTAAATTGTATACTGCTTTGTGGCGAATAAATAATATAATAATATCACTTACAAAATTTCTTCCAATAATGCAAACGGAGCAAGACACAGAAATATCACATCAACCCAAAATTATATAATTATAATAATAATATCAGGCAGGTCAGGATATACTGGGTCTCAGGTGACTATACCAGGGAGATACTGCCCCCACCCATGATATAACCTCATAATACTGTTTCTATTACAAGGCTATATACTGTTTCTATTACTTGGCCACATTTGAATAATAACGTAATAATGCAGTGACCTAATCATCGTCTTATGCTTGAAGATTACTGTACAGCTTTGGACAATTTTTTTTTACCACACGCAACATGTTGCTTTAATGGTGTAAAATAACCATTACCAAGATGAAATGAAAAACCCTGTTGATCAATGGTCTTGGTCAATTATAAAAAGATCAGTATTGAGTTCACTTTTAATTTTCATATTGTACGAAAAAGACTTTAAAATGTAGATGCTGTCGTGCTCCTGAGGCTGAATATGGCTACCGGATGCACCTACATCAAGTGGGGATGCCTCATTTGTGGACTTATATTCTTGATTGGAGGATTGAATTATACTGAAATTCAGTTTACAAAATTTCTCCCCTTAAGCCAGAAGGAGACGGTGGAAAAAGGGCTACCTAAGGCAGCTGATCCTGCAGGCCATGGAGGCAAAAAAGAGACAGTGGTCGAAACAGTGCCTCAAACCTTTCATCCGAAAAGCCGAAAGGAAGCAAAGATGGAAAAAGGACTACCTCAATCCTTTCTTCCAAGAAGCCAAAAAGCAGAGATTGAAAAACAACCTCAATCCTTTCTTCCCGAAAGCCGTATGGAGTCAAGGATGGAAAAGTTACCTCAACTATCTTATCCTGGAGGCCAAAAGGAGCCTGAGAAAAAAGGACGACCTCCTCAAGCCTTTCCTCCGAGAAGCCAAAGAGAGGCGGAGATGGAAAAACAACCTCAAGCTTCTCATCCCAGAAGTAAAAAGGAGAAGAAGATAAAAAGACTGCCTCAGGCCCTTGGGATAGGAGTTAGGAAATGCGGCACAGGTAAGTTCATTCATTCATATAGTAGTAGTGGTCCCTGCATTATAAGACCGCCCCTTCTGTGGTCATGAAGCGGTCTCTCGTGGGGTTGCGGTCTCTCTTCGGGGTGCAAAATGCACTAAAAATACTACTTAGTGCAGGAGGAAGGCAGTCACATAAGGCAAGACGTTCTTACAACAGGGTGTCTTATAACGCAGGGACCACTGTAGTAGTACATGTATGCGATTAGATTTAAATATAGTTTCTGATAAGAGTGCAATCTAAATCAAGCATGTTGGGAGAATATATTTTTATAACAATGTTAAAATGGGACTTAACAAATCACCAAATATTAGTCAAAAAGTAAGTGATTAGCATGTACTTTTGTTTCAGAACAAGAAAATATGGTACATGTATGTGATTAGAATTTTTAATAGTGTTTCTTGTTGTTTCAGGTGCTTTGGCAAGATTCTTATCCCTAAACAAAAAAGTTGCCATGAGTGCCGTTGAAGTGCATTATTTTGATCGCGATCAGAACTTCAGAAAGGGCCTTGAATGGTATCGTGGCAAGATGCGTAAGAGTTATTCCGATCAGGTTACGATGGAAAAGACTCCGAGATATTCATTTCATCCTGGAGCAGAAAAACACATCTATGAAATGAATCCTAACATCAAATTAATCTTCTTGGTCTGCAGCCCACTAAAGAGACTAGTCTCAGATTATGTCCGAGAAAAGGCTTTGCAGAAAGAGAAGAGAAAGACTTTTCGGTCGTTTTATGATTTTGCTTTCAACAAAGATGGAGAAGTTGACATCTCTTTTGAACCAGTGAGAAAGGGAATATATGCACATGATTTGAAGCGCTTTTACAAATACTTTCCAAAATCTCAAATACTGATAGTCGACGGAGATGCTTTCGTCAAAAATCCTGTACCTGAACTCAACAAAATAGAAACTTTCCTCGGCTTAAAATCTGAGATATCTGACAAGGATTTTATGTTCAGTGAAAAGAAAGGATTTCTTTGCTTAAATAATTCAGGGAAGGCAAAATGCATGTCTCATAGCAAAGGTGGGAGGCCTCACCCTAATATCCCAATGCAACAAGTTAAAAAAATAATCGACTTTTATCAGCCGTACAATGAAGAACTGTATAAACTGATCAACAGGCGTTTTGACTGGACCAAACCCATATACAAAATGCGAGCATAAGTAATAAGTATATAGTTCTTCTGGTGATTGACTATGTGCTGATGTGTATGTAACGATTAATTTGCTTGTTGAAAGGACAAACATTGTTGGAATTATGTATACGATCAGCCCAAACTGGACTCTGACAAACAGTTGTGGAATTGTGATTAACTTTGTTGTAGTATTATAAACACGATCAGAATTGGGAAAAAGATACAGATACAGATATATACTTTATTATTCGCTTGGTTAAACTTGTCCAACCTACTTATCTACATTAGGGTGGAGTGAAAAGAGTCAAAATGTGAAATTAGAAAAACAGCCCCCCCAAAAACTTGTCAAATATGGTTAAATAAGTATTTATGACCATTTTGGGTGGTTGCTGCATTTCTGTGACAACTGCCCTGGGCATTTTGAAATCACCATTTTCTATGTTTCGCGAGACCTAAAAAATGCTGTTTTTTGCCATAAAATGGGTTCTAAATGAGATACGAGGGGCATTCAGAAAGTTCGAGGCTTTTTTTCATATGGATACTTATTTTCAATCTAGAACTATGAATTTTTCACAGAATAAAATGCAGCATGTTTGGAAGGGATTTTGGACAATTTGGACATTTTTAAGCCATTCTGTGGTTGCCATGAAAACTGAAAGTTCAGCTTCTTCATAGTTTTAGATTGAAAATATGTGTCCATAAAAAAAAAGCCTTGAACTTTCTGAACGCCCCTCGTATAGACCATGGGCTGAGGGCCTTTAATGGACACATTTTCTTATCAATCTTACTAGAATTTCTTGTTATAGTATACAATGGGCTTTCCGAAAATTCTTTTCTTAAGTGTCAACGTTGGGGCGTTTCTGTTGTAGCTCTCATTAATGCATTTTTTGTACAGGTCAATTTTCTCAAGATTGTTGCGTCTGACTCACATTTTTGTTTACTACAAACAAACTATAAACAGTGGAATCTTCAAACTTGGCACAATGCAAACCAACTATCTGATACTGATTCAAAAGTTATTTTGATTCGGATTTATACATTCCTCTTGGTTTTATAAAACTTTGAAAATCGACAAGCTTCAATTTTTTCAACAAATAAAAAAGTTTTGAAAAGGCAACCATCTAAAAAATACTTATTTCTTCATTTCTTTACGGGAATTAATATAGAAAACTGCAATATTTTCTAAGCTATAATTTGGTATATAATACGATGTTGTAGTCCAAACACTAAGCTCGCAATACCCAAAATAGTTAAGGACCTCATTTTCCCTGAAGTGTTTATCGCACTGCCGCAACTTCCATGATCAGCAAGACAACAGGCACTAGAGAGTTAGAAATGCGGAAGTAATTTATCAGAGAAATTCACTGTGAAAATTTATTTGATTTATCTGATTGTAGTCTGAATGATCAAATTTAAAAATTATTATTATATATCTTAAAACCCCAGCCTTGACAATGCTTGCCTCAGAGGCTCAGAGGTCCCACTCACAATATCTTATCGTTGAATGCAATGAAGAGATTAGTATGAGACTTTTTTTTCACCATATTTTAGATACTATCCCAGAGGAAAAAAGAGTACATTTGAAGCACTCAAATTATTTTACTTACACTTCATTTATACTCCCTATATCCAAATTCATACGCTCCAAATACCTCTGTAGAAAAGTACACACATTTTTGTTTCACTACCCTTTTCTCCAGTCACCAAACTTTGATACTCGTTTCTCAATAGCTGTGGATGCTAGTGAAGATGCTGCTGGTGCAGTCCTTCTGCAGCGGGACAGTGATGATCTCATTGAACATCCTGTTGCCTACTTTTCTAAGAAATTCAATAAACATCAAAAGAACCATTCCGCTATTGAGACAGAATTGTTGGCATTAATCCTAGCACTTCAGCATTTTGAAGTCTATGTTAGTACAGGCCAGAAGCCCCTCATTGTGTATACTGATCATAATCTTTTGGGCCCGTTTTCACCAACATGGTATTAAGAGTTATGCCAGGTCTTAGCTAAGACCTGGTCTGGTTAAGCCAATCACTCAAGCGGAGCAGGATCAAGGAACATTTACTGAGTGAAAGTCTGCACATAATATTTAAACAGCTCAACTGCTACAAACACAATTAATCTCTGAAGTTCCCAAACATGGCCACATGACAAGGTAAGAGAAAAAGAGGGGTGGGCTTGGAAATTTATAAAAACGAAAATTAATTAGTTGTCTGTCCAGTGTTGGTGACAGAAATGCATTTTTCTTTAGCTCCCTCCCCTCAAACAATAAATTAATACAAATCAGCTGGTCATGCATTTTTTGCACAATGAAACTACAATAATGGTTGAATCCCTTTGAATATCTAATGATAAGGGTCCTCAAAATCTGATGTACCTAGAATGGCTGACGTGCCTGCGATTTTTTGCTACCGGCAGTTACCAACAAGTCGTTGGTGACTTGAGTGGTATTAGTGTCGGCTCAGTTTCAAGGATTGTGAAGCGTGTCAGTCATGCAATCGCTTCATTAAAACCCATATATGTACGTATGCCCAGTGGACCAGTCACACGGGAGGCTAAATTGGAATTTTCCGTAATCGCCCGATTTCCGGGGGGGTTATAGGATGCATAGATTGCACCCACGTCCGAACTTCCTGCCCTTCGAAAGTACCCCTGTGCTAAGACCAACAACAAATGCAGAGGTTTTGTACAACTCAGCACAGAAGAATTGCCTCTATTTGGTGTCATGACTATCATAGGATAATGCTATAAAAACATAGTTTCATACATGAAATACTTTTAAATTGTGTGCTAATGCTGTATGGCTAGTATATTTGCAACAGTTACTTCAACAAATATATTTTCTAGGTAAGTGTTTGTTCTTGGTTTGCAAACTTTATATCTCATGATGTGACATATCTTTCTTGGAAAAATCTTTGGTGACTGTTAAATTAGAGAAACATGCGAATATAATAGACAATGGCCTATAAGTGTAATACTGATTTGTCATGCCATCTCATAAGAAACATATGTTCTGTTTTCATTGGCCTTATCACTTTTTGACACCAAATCAGTTTCAGATGGCTGATCCTTGAGTTTCCAGACAATGTGTATGATTCACTGAACCTTGACAGGTTTACATGCTTAGCACACTCTTGGTGAAATGGACTTAGTTATACCAGGTTTAAAGGAGTTAACACCAGGCTTAACTATTAATACCATGTTGGTGAAAACGGGCCTATGTGTTCTTGCATAAGATGAAGAATAGCAACAGGAGATTGTTGAACTGGAGTTTGATACTTCAAGAGTATGACATTGTTATTAAACATATAAAGGGCAAAGATAATGTCATTTCTGAGTGTTTGTCTAGATGTTAAGCTTTGATGTTTGAAGTTATTGCACTTTTGTATAAAATTTTTCTTGTCAATCAAAATTTTCCTGTTTTGAGGGGAGGTGTGATGTATGACAAATTTCGTATAATATAATTGTTAATACAGAATGGACATTTTATATCATTCTTAATGTATATGGTTATATATATATCATATAAATATTGCTATTACATTGGTATGGGTATTTTATGTCAATCATACTGTATATTTCATGTATCTCTGTATATCATCATTGTTTAAATCATTTGCTATTGTGTATGATTGTTTACATTAACATTGCATGGTTATTATGTAACACCATGCAATTAGCTCTGAATTTCCAGTATCATTTTGATCCGCCACAGACCACGTTGCCGCCGGCACAAATCAATTCAGATCAAATTTATTTATGCTCGGTTTTACAAAACAGAAAACATTAACTAGAAGCTATTTTCACAGAGTTTAAGTGATTACCATAACACATTTTCCATTAATTGTACTGGCAATAACAAAATAGGAGAATTACTATAAATGTATGCACAGATGGACAATCATGACCTGAACGATTTCTGCTTCAAGTGAGTTTTTAAATCACCAAAATATCTTGAGAAGGAATTATGCCAAGCAATGCTGATTTAGCATAGATCTGTACTCACGTCCCACCAACTGATCTTGGGATTGATTAAAGATATTTCTTAGTTTAAATTGGTTAAAAAAGGCAAACATCAGTCATAAGTAGTGTCACTACTTATCTTAACAGAAGATAACACATATTTAAGACAAAACGAAGCAGAAACCACAGTAAAAATATAAAAGTATTATGACTGAAACTCTAAAAATTACACTAAAATCTTTAAAACATTGGTTGTTATGTCCGGTGTGGTATTTATATGTAAAAGTTCACTTGAAAATAGGTTTGTTGACTACTAAATACATGAATTGTGGCAAAGAACCATTTGTCCAACTCAACTGGATCAAATCCATGGCACATGGCAGCCATCTTGGCCTGCCATCTTGGATATCTCAATACCGAAGATATGAATAATATGCTTCTCATCAGATATGAGTTTGTTATCAAAAGGGAACAATTACAGTGTAAAACTTGAATTTTTGGTCTAGTTAAGATGAATTTTTGAAATATTTGCATTTTAGACAAATTTGGGGTAGGGGTAGCTCAAAATTGTACTGAGTCCACAATTAAGGTGGCATGAAGTTCAAAAATAGCTCAAAATGTAGCTATTGATATCAGACAGTTTTCTAAATCCATTATAAGTCTTTCAGTTAATATCTATTTGGTTCATGTTGTTTGTTTGTGTTGTTTTACGCCCCAGCAGCACCTAAGTGGGCTATATCGAGGCAGGCGATCGCCGTATGATGATGAGATGAGAAGACTGTTAGTCTGGTACATACCCTATTAATTCAGGGATGCCCAGGGTCTTTCAGTTGCCCCAGCATAGAACACTGGATACAACCCGCCTCCATTTAATGTCCCATGGGCTCGGACTACACTGTTAAAAAATAATTGTCAAATTACAGATATTTCGGGAAATTTTTTTTCCAGAGATGTCAGTAAGGTTACTGAAATTCATTTGTATGTATCCTTTTGATTTCTGTAATAACACAGGCAGTTTTTGTAGTACTTCTGTGTAGTATTACAGGTGGCATCAGTCATACATTAGTGGCTATTGAAAGGTGTCACAAATATAGAAACTGAGGTTGACTGTTTCATGTTTGTTCCAGTTAGCATGAAAGCAAGTTTCAATCTGCTTGTAAAACAAATTTTATAGGCTCTATATTAGACTTTCAGGGCAAAGCAGTGAATGATTTCAAGAAAATCCATTGAGGCATGAAAAAAATTTTTTTTTGTCTTTGCAACAAAAAAACTTCATTAGAATCTATCCGAACAAAAAAAGAAAATGTATTAAAAGAAAATAAGCGATGAAAGATTGAACAATTTTCAAACAACCTTGATAAAGTTAAGGGGGGTTGATTCCTTTTCTGGTTGAATCACTTGTAGGGGAGACCGGAGCAAATTGGCCCCTTCTGGAAAGAATGGGTCTTCCAAATGGTCCCCTGTATGGGGCAAACGGTCCCCTCCACAGGCCAAAACATTTTTTTGGGGATGGGGTAGTGACATTTGCCCGAATTTCAAGATCTGGATTTAATACCATTATAAAGGAGTTGCTGGGACACCATTGAATTTCAAAAATGTTTATCTCATTATCGGCCCAAATTGTTCTGCATTTTCTGTAAAATTAGGAGGTACTGCTCTTCCAGTATTGTGGATGCATTCTCATAATATGATGTTGCCATGTGTTGCCCTTTAAGGTCATTTTTAAGTGTTCACAGTGATGAATGGATTTTTGTTTATAACAATATTTATAACCCTTGACAGACTTTCATTTGAGGAAGGGACTGTAACCACTCAGTCAACCAAGTTTGCAACCATTTAATCAGGTCATTGGCACTTAACACTTAAGCTACTGACTTTAGATAAGTTTGTTATGTATATCAAGCAAACATTCATCATAGAACTGAAAAAATATGTTTAATCGGCATAAGTTTTCAAATTCTCATTAAACTATACCTTTTAAACAGTAGGCAGCATAGGCGTATCGGAGGGGGGGGGGGGCAGGGGGGGGCGGTTGCCACCCCCAAAAGTTTGGGAAACAGTAAGATTTGGGTAAAAAGGCTACAAAATTCGGGCAGATGACTAAATAAAAACTATTAAAAATTAATGAATTCAATGCAATTTCATTGAAAATGGTATTAAATCTAGATTTTGAAATTCGGGCAAATGTCGCTCGCCCTCCCAAAAATCGCGTCTGCCGTACGCCTATGGTAGGCAGAGTTTTCGCCATGACAGTTTATAAATTTGCTATAGCCAAAATGTCTAATATATGTTAAAGCTGAAGAAGAGCATCGAGTTCAGCTGCAAGCCTACTTTTTTTCCAGCATAGACGACAGCCTTGCCATTCATCAGACCCAAGTTTGACGATAACTGGAATTCATATGTTCAAGAATCAGGAAGCCAAATTTCTGACAATATATTACTTACTGATGTTTATACAAAACCTTTGCTGTATACTCACATTCTCTTTAGCATTAACAATAAATATAAATAAAATCATAGTTCAGAGAGACTCGCATGTTTTTACCTTTATTACATATATTCTTCAAAAATGTCACACAAAAATATTGTTTGACTTCATTGGAAGAGAGGTCCTACAATTGATCATGAATTCCTGATATTTGTACAGTTTCATATTCTACATTTTTAAATACTCAGATAAAAAAAACTGAAATATAACTGCACGCATTCAATCTGAATAATCAAACAATGAATCATCAATTACGTATTATTAGATTTCATTTGAGACTCTGAAACAAACATAGGACAACATTGTCATATCATTTGTCAGTTTCTATTGTTTTGTGATAATGTCATTCTGGGTCTTGGTAGGTGGCTCAGTCAGTAGTGTACTGGGTCCTGGGTTTGACTCTCGCACTGGCTGGGTCATGTAAATCTCTGTTGGCCAGCAGTTTCAATGATCCTTTGCCTTATTCCTGTGTCCTGCTCCAAGTGCATAAATACTGAACGTAAAGCTTGAATCATCCATCATCCATGGTATTTCTGACGTTACTCTGAAAAGAGAAATTGCCAAGTATAATGCATATTTTACACTACTAAATGATCTATAAAATGAGTTGCATGTTAAATCTTTTTCTCATCAACCAACCTAATTGCTTGAAATAGGCCTATATTGATTCCAAGAGAAAAAAGAGTACATTTGAAGCACTCAATTTATATAAATTACGCTTCATTTATACTCCCTATATGCAAATCAGGGTTCCCAGTCTTATTCGAAGTTCACATTCAAGGCTTTTTCCAAGTCAGAAGCCATTTTCTTCTAACTGATTTTGCGCCCCGGACAGTCGTCAAAATCCACAATTTGTTGAACCATTTCAATTTTTGCAAGAGAACCCCAAATTCCAGACTTTTTCTAGGTTTTTGGTGGAAATATCACATTTTCCTTTTTTTTTTACCTTGAAAAGCACAACCCAAAATTCCAGGTTTTCAAGGTTTTCCAGGTTGAGTGGGAACGCTGGCAGATTCATACGCTCCGAATATTCTCTCTTGCAGAAAAGTATAAGCATTTTTGCTGTACAATCGGAGTAAATTTGGTAATTTAAACAATTCGAGCACGTCAAATGTTCTCTTTTTTCCTCTGAGTTGTGTTAGAATTCACACTTATAAAGCAATAATTTCAGTAGTCCACCAGGACTAATAAATAACTGTATAGACTCAAAGTACTTTAAAAATTAACAAGTAAATTTCTTTCTTTACTCAATTATTCCTTCTGTTTTTCATATAGAATAGAATATATATCAATCACAAAGTCTAAATGCAAGTTTCTCCGTATTAACTGAATACCAAATTTGCAATTAATTACTCATAGAAGATAACAAGAAGCTGAGGATTCAAACCCTGGGTTGAGCAATATGTACATAGTTTCCATTGTTGGTAAGAATTTTAAAGTTGGCATTTGTTTATTGTGGAATGGTTTGCTGCTCAAACCCACTTCACAACCAAAGCATTGCAACCAGTGTCAACCCTTGTCTGTTAAATGAAAAATCTATCAATGTGTGCATCTTAGTATTTGCACTGTTCAAGTGCAGGTTTGATTTGTACAAGTTTGAAACCTGGCAGGATTCACAATGAATTTGCGGCTGCTATTCCGGCAACCTTCTTGATTTCGGTGATGGCATTCTTGGCAGCCATCTTGGAATTTTTGATGATCCACAATCTCAAACAAATCCTCATATAAAATTTCCAAGTGAAATACTAAGGTCACAGTGGATAGTTCAGCAATAACTGGCATCTTTGTAATTGCCATTTTGGAAGCTATATTTTTTAGACCATCAAATTTTCTTGACCTGTGCCCTCAAGCAAGTCTTTTTATGGCAAAGTTCATAATGAATGATCAAACCAAGAATGATGGCCATTTTGTAGAAAAGATCTGGGATTTCCTAAAATATTATTGAACCATCTAATCAAGTGATTCTCTTTACCAAATTTCAACGTTCTAAGTGAAATGCAGTGGGCAAATTAAGAATGGTGGAATTTGGACAGCTGTCTTGGATTTCTCAAAATATTCCTAATACACAACCTCAAGCAAATATCTAAACCAATACTAAGCTCACAGTAAACATATTAAAATGTAGTATGGATGAGAAAACAGATAGAAAGTTTTCCTGAAGAGGGGTAATGAACAATTTCAAGATGGCAGCCAAGATGGTTGCATAGATGGCCACCACTGTGTAACTTTTCCTGAAGTGGAGTAATTGGCAAGGTATTCTGTCAAGTTTCAATTGAACAAAATGTAATTGTAGGCTGAAGGAAGGCCCAAGGCTAATATGGGCACAGTGATTAGTGACCATTTATTCACAACAGTCACTTGTTTAATAAGACTAAATATTACATTGATAAAAAGCTATACAAAACAAAATTCCAAATTGTAATTTTCTTAAGAAGGACGAATAACACGCAATTTCGTTTTAATCCCAGTTATTTCACAACATGTAAGTCATAACCACAGCAAAACATATGTGAGAAAAAAAAAAAAATTATAACCTACTAAATAAGTAGACTACCAAATCATGCCAATCCTAGATCAAATCTGACAACACAAAATTCCAGATTTGTCTCCTTTTCAATATTGTGCAAATTGAGAAACATTAATTAATGTCTATCGTCAGCACATCAAATTTTCAACAATAGATTTAATTTTTCAATGAAGCAGTATTATAATAACTAGCTTTTGTGATGCTTCTTAATGTGGGCACAGTGTGTCATTACCTTCTTTGCCGTTTTATTTTTTATTTTGTTCCAACATTGGGTATGAGTAGCACAACTTATCCCAGTCTCCCTTTTGTTCATTGGCATGATATAGATATTTCATATTGTTTCATTTTAAGCACCTACACCTACAAATTTGCACTTGCATGATACTACAAATCTGCAGTTGCCTTTTCTCTCCCTAAAATTAAGAAAAATACATCTTACCTTTCTCTGTTCTCTGCTGTTCAGATTTGCAAATACAAATGAGTCCTCTTCAAACTGATTTTATGTTCTATTCCTCTCAGTGTTTCTGTTCAGTGGTGCGAATGAAAACTGTGAGAGAAATTATCAAATTGTGATAAAAACAACACCTTTGTGACAATGCATGAGGAATATCAGACATGTCTGCACATATTCTTAAAAGCCAGTACTATTACAGTTTACAGTTGATTACAGAGATGTTCTGTTGGCAATGTGCCAACAGAGAAGCGTCTGTAAGCATTACCCAAGTTACAGTTGTGAAACAGATTTTTCAGTAGCCTAACAGAATTTTCTGTACCTCTACGCAAAATTTTTAACAGTGTAATTGAGTTCCGGGGTGGGATTCGAACCCACGCCCTCAGAGCCAGTGGTTGTGCAAACAAGCACTCTTAACCATTAGGCCACGGAGGAACTCTATTATTTGGTTCATGTACCATAGAAGTCAGAAAATCTTCCTTGCTGAAAATGATTTCTGCAGAGTTTTGAAGAAATAGTCAAAGTTCCATAGTTAACTTTAAGCTATGGTTATGAAATGCTCAGGCATTTAAGTCCTATATTTTAAGATGATGTATCAGAAATTTGAATGACCTGGCCTCAAAATGTTTTCACAAATATCAAAAATATAAGCCAAAGTCTCCCCGTTGGACACTTAAGATGATGGTTTTCTGATGCCCTGATGTATCCTACAACATAAAAACCAAGTTGCCAGAGCCCAGGGACTATATGTTTATATTTCAAAATATTGTTTTTGATCAAAGATTACGTGATTCTTGCGCCCCCGCAGGTCTCGGGCCTCCTCGTGGTGTAGAGCGGAAACATCAAGGTGAAGACCTCTATCCTTAGTGGCCAACATGAGACAGTGCGCATGCAGGGGAATATCAATGGTTATGTCAAATACCAAGTTTCAAAACCGGATCGTATGTCAACTGGGTGACCAAGGTGCGCGTCCCTCAGCAGGTAACCAGGCTGGGATCGAAAAGTTTGCGACTGGAATACCAAGATTTCAATGGACAAGGACATCTTCGGATGTCTTGACTGACCCTGACCGCCCCCCACAACTGGCAAAGTCTGACAATTTGCTTGTCATAAAAGGTGTTCAAAAAACACTGGAAGACCTATCATCTGTCACTCTTTACGAAATCATTGCCGACCTATGCGACAAGGAAGTAGCAGACAGTATAAGGCGCCAATCAAATGGCACATTCCCCTTTAAACCTGTGACCTCTGAGCATAAAGAGAAATTGATAGGCATCCAAGTGATAGCTGATGCGCAAGTCTCCATTGAACCTTTTAACAGATCAGGCAAAGGCGTTATCTTCTCGAAAGAGAGCGAGACATGCTCAGACAATGAACTTACAAATTGGTTTCACAAACAATGCATCATGAAATTCAAACGTCTTGCTCACAGGAATGGTTAAGAGTTACTGTTGCTAACATTTAAAGATGAAAGAACTCCAAAGAAAGTACCTGTGTAGCCTTTGAATGGTGCAGAGTTTCTCCATTCTTTCCCCATCCAAAACGCTGTTTCAATTGCCAAATGTACGGCCGTTTTATTCGTACGTGAATCAGGTCAACAATTTGTGCCAATTGTGGCAACCGTAATCATACTCATACTCACAACTAACCTTGCTCTAAACTCTCAAATTGTGTAAATTGTTCATAGAACCATCCTGCCTTTAGCAACGAATGCAGAGTCTTCAAGAAGAAGAA
This sequence comes from Platynereis dumerilii, assembly GCA_026936325.1. Classification (NCBI taxonomy): domain Eukaryota; kingdom Metazoa; phylum Annelida; class Polychaeta; order Phyllodocida; family Nereididae; genus Platynereis; species Platynereis dumerilii. The sequence continues at coordinate 23,934,337 of JAPTHN010000010.1, read as the reverse complement.
AGAAATTCTACAACTACGAACTGAAAGACAACTATCATTTCCGGAAGCCAGGCACCTTGTAGAACAGGACACGGACGAACCTTGCTTAGAAGCAGATTACCCAAGACCAGCTCTTCATTCATCACCACAGACAAAGATTCATCTGGACAGGAACCTCTTCACAGATGTCTTAATGAAAACAACTTCACCGCCTCAACCAAAGACTGAAGAAACTGAGAATTGCCCTGGACCAGTTGTGCACACCTCACCACAGAAGTTCCAACAAAGTCAATCTTCTGATAATTCACAGACAAGAACTTCAACCAAATGCCAGAAAAAAGATGCTCTATCATCTGCCGAGAAAGCACCAAATCCAGCAAGACAACAATCCTCAACAGACCCCTTGTTACCTCCCATTGACAAGAGTAAGACGGCCCGAACAATCCTCACTTCACAAACTTGTCATCATTTCACGGGATGGCAACCTGAAAGGGATGTCATCATATGTTATTTACAAGACAATTATAAATAGACATGATGATTGGCAAACCAGTCAGTTAAACGACAACATAATGGTAACCTATTGGTGCAAGTCATTCACCCCATGCACGCCAGGAAATTATGCGAATTGAAAAAGATCGTTAATGTATCTGTGACCGTGAAACTTCTGCAATCTGCAAGTTTGAGTATGTCTCTAAATAGCTCACTCAGGTGCTGATGAGACGTAAACTCAAATACACAAACACACACACATGATTCTAGCAAGAGGCACTTGAAATCAACCGGACTATTTTGTGTAATTTTTGATAAAATTAGGTTATTCCACCATGTTTGAGACAGAAATATTCTTTAGTCAGTTAAACTCTGTTTCATAATACTGATATACCACAGATATATTTGTAATTTATCATAATGCTTGAAATGAAAAAGATGTACCATTTTAGTTTAGGTTTGGGTCAGAACTGATGGGTTTGGCTTTTTTAAATGCAAGCATTGTAAATATTTTGAGATTTTCAAACTTATGTGACAAAAATGTTCAATCACAGGCAGCAAGGATTAGACATGAGAGAAGAGAAACCCACAGGAAATTTTTCCGTTTATATTATATAGCATTTGGGTGTTTACCTTGAAATAAGATATATATTTGATACTGCCAACGCTTTCACAATAACAGTCAACACTGTTATCACCACATGCCTGTGAAAGTTTGGATGAAGAATATATCATGTATAATTTAAGTAGCGAGCAGACAATGTGACACTTCACAGTGTCACATACATACAGTGTGAAAAATAACTATTTCTGCCCCCCTAAGATGACCCCCCAGGTGACCCCTACAGTTAGCAACATTTATAATTATCGTTCCAAAAAACTGTTTCATGATGTACCCACCGAGGTGACCCCTAGCCTTGTAATTGAACTAGCACAAAAACAATTTTACGAGTAGGCCTACCTCAAAGTTGCCCAAAAGCGAAGTCAAAGATAACTGGCAAAAAAAGCCGTCCCCCGAGATGACCCCCGTGGTGACCCCCGAGGTGTCCCCCAAGAAGACCCTGAGGGGGCCCCCGAGGTGACCGCCAAGGTGACCCCTGAGGTCCAGTAAGAACAAACTTTTAGAGTACCCCTACCAGGTGACCCCCAGCCTAGCATATGAATAGCAAAAAAAAACTTTTACAAGTACCAACCTCCCTCCCGAGGTGACCCCCCAGGAATAAAAAAAAAATCAGGACTATCCCCTAGGTGTCCTCCCGTGTTACCCCCAGCTTAGTAATATAACTAGCAGGTTAGGTGACCCCGTTGGTGAAAAAAAAATCAAGAGTACCCACTTGGTGATCCGGCGTCTAAAAATATAACTAACGGAAAGAAGTTCGCGAGTAACTCCCCAATGTGACCCCCGGGTGACCCCCAAGCCTTGTAACATAATTACCAAAAAAAAAATGCACATCCCCAACCTCTGGATGACTGAGTCCCCTCTCCAAGGTGACCCCCCCAGACCATAAGAGTTCATACTAAGGTATTGAATTATAAAACACCGGCAGAAATGGTCCGAAATTTCTGAACTCTGTCACTGTTCACAATGTGTAGATAAAGATTGGATGATATGGCCAAGCCCACCACATTGTCATGCATGCATTAAAACTTCCAGTTAAGCCATGTGCAGACTGAAGAAAACCTCTGTTACACCGTCACGCCTTACCACAAGCCCTCAAATAAGCCCAACTTTCAAAACTGTGTTGTAGACATCATGAGACAATGCCTCCAAAATTTCAAACCCACTTATAGTAAAGCCTGCTTCCCAGGCAAAAGTCAAGAGTACGAAAAACTGTATTTTATTTACAACGCTTTCGTTTAAAAAAGCCGAACCCGTTAGTTCTAAGCCAAACCTAAATTAAAATGGTACGTTTGTGTTACTTTTTCATAGCAAGCATTACGATACATTAGGCCTACAAATATATCCATTAGGGTGGTCCAAAAACACTTTCTTCTAAATTTCTCTGATTTGAATCTAGCATTGTGATCTTATATCTATAGCAGGCATTGAGTAAAAATTTCAGCACAATCAATTAATATTTAGAGGTGGCACAAAGCCATTGAAGTTTAACATGCGATTCCCCTTCAGCAGACTTGCAAATCTTGCAAAAATGACCAATTATTTTGATCAAATAACCTGTTCTTTGGTTTGTCAAGGATGCCCAATCTAGTCCTAAAATTCTTGATGGCTTACAAAGTTTCGTAGAACGTCAGCATACATATTACATAGGTCAATTATCAAGCATTTTTTAAATAAAAACTAGTAAATATTTCACTTAATATGAATAATAAATCAAAAACTAGTATTCAACCTTTAAAAAGGTTAGGCAATGATTCGACCTCAAATATATGAGTAAAACAAATTATATGAGACTATGTCGGACTATTATGGTAGAGACCCTGTAAGCTGAAGTTTCTACTTATATTATGTCGTAAAGTAGACACACTTAGCCCATGCAAAATTTGAAGAAAATTGTCCATGTCAATCACAAGATATAGCCATTTACCCCTTTTGGGGGTTACTACCTAAAACCGAAACTGTTCATCCAGTAACATCCATTAAGTACAAGCCTAGATCCAACATAAACTTGACATTCCATTTTAAACAACCAAATTCCTCAAAATACGTATTTACCCCCCTTTGACCTTGATTACGAGGGTAAATTATCCTATATTGTAACATTTTCTCTTTCAACTTGTGCCTGAGTCAATATCCCATACGTGTGCAAAATTTGAAGTAAATCGTCCATGTCAGTCACAAGTTATAGTCATTTACCCCTTTTGGGGGTAATTATTAAAAACCGAAACTTTTCATCCCGTAACATCCATACGAATAACCTAGACCAAACGTGCAACTAATATTCCATTTTAAACAACCAAGTTCTTCAAAATATGTATTTACCCCCTTAGAACTTGATTACGAGGGTAAATCACCCTATTCTGTGTATTTTTTCCTTTTAGCATGTGTCTGAGTCAATGTCACAAACGTGTGCAAAATTTGAAGTAAATCGTCCATGTCAATCACAAGTTATAGTCATTTACCCCTTTTGGGGGTAATTACCCAAAACAGAAAGTTTTCATCCACTAAAATCCAACCGGATAGCAGTAGACCAAACATACAGCTGATATTCCATTTTGAACAACATAACTCCTCAAAATATATATTCACCCCTTTTGGCATTGATTACGAGGGTAAATACCCTATGTTGGCAATACTGTTAAAATTATTTGTTTAATATGTGCCTGAGTCAATATCCCAAACGTGTGCAAAATTTGAAGTAAATCGTCCATGTCAATCACAAGTTATAGACATTTACCCCTTTTGGGGGTAATTACCCAAAACAGAAACTTTTCATCCAGTAAAATCCAACCGGATACCCGTAGACCAAACATACAGCTGATATTCCATTTTGAACAACATAACTCCTCAAAATATATATTCACCCCTTTTGGCATTGATTACGAGGGTAAATACCCTATGTTGGCAATACTGTTAAATTTATTCGTTTAATATGTGCCTGAGTCAAATTCCCAAACGTGTGCAAAATTTGAAGAAAATCGTCCAGGTCAATCACAAGTTATAGACATTTACCCCTTTTTGGGGGGTAATTACCAAGCTTCGGGCAACAAGGATTACATAATACAGAAACCATTAATATATTACCAGACTATCATTGAAATCCTTTCATTAAAACCGAAGTTTTACAATGTTTTCACTCTTGGGGCAAAACACCCTATTTTCAACACCCCATTACATAGTTACCCCTTCACATAATCAAAATATAAAATATCACTTACCTTGAATGGTTAGTCAGGCTACCTATCAGTGAAAGAACTGAGTTTCTAGCTTGCTTAGTTTTTCTGGAAACCTGTGCAAACCTGTTTTAGTCAAATTGGGGTAATTACCCCCTTACCCTCATTGCACAAAAACAATTATGGGTTACAAATGTTGGGATACATGTTTATATATATATTCCAAAGTTTCAAATTGATTCTTGTAATATTAAAAAAGTTATTCCACTTTTAAGTTTTCCAATTTTCGACTTTGAGATGACCTGTGACCTTGAGTTCAAGGTCAAGGTCAACCATCTTCTCCCAAAATGAAGTACTAACCATGGACTATATATGTACCAAGTTTCAAGTCTCTAGCACAAAAACCTACTGGCCAAGAAAAAAATAATAATAATAATAATAATAAAATCAAAGAAAACAAGATGATTCTCCCGATAGGTCGAATCATAATAACCTCCAGATATTACTTTGCCATGCTAACTTTATCATATACTAAAAAAACGCCAAAAAATGTTCACTTTGGAGAAAGATCTGGGAAATTGACCATTTTTTCAGTTGCACCAATGGGGAATTACATGATAAACTTCATAGACTTGTGCCACCTCTAAAATATTAACCGATTTGCCTGAAATTTTGCGTGTGTTTGTTTTACTTATGTGGTCATCAATGTCTGATTTCAAATTGGGGGTTTTACAAGATTTGATTTTTTTCCCATATGAATGTGGACCACCCTAATTAGTATATTGAAAGAGACTAAAGAATATTTCATTCTCAAACATGGTGTAAGTACCTAATTGGAGGTTTGCCCTCCTTACAAATTGCAAAGAAATTTTTTTGTCGCTTTTCAATCATACTTACGCATGATCCAGGGGTCTGCAACTCTACACACTTGCACTATGAGCATTGTAGATGAGAGAAAGTATTCCATTTGCTCAACTGGAATTGTCTATTTCTTTATTTTTCCACTAATTCATCTGGCAGCTGGGTGGTGTAGTGGTTAAGGTTCCCGCCTGCTCCGCTGAAGGTCTTTGCCTGCATGGGTTCGACTCCCGGTTGGGGAACCAGAAATTTTCAGTGTACCTGTATGAGCAAAATCCCAGCTGGATGTCGTTCGGATGAGACGTTAAATTGGCGGCCCCTTGTATCAGTGTCTGTGCTGGGCAAGATCCCTCACATGGGGTAAATGTGTAACATGTTGAGGACTCCTGCTCTCTCTCTCATCTCATCAATCAACCCTCGTGAGCGCCCAGAACTGGGCTTAGAGGGCTGCACTTACCATATCTATCTATCTGCCACCTGAAGCAGCTCTCACACAAATGGCTCTCTGATCATGTTAACCTTAGCAACGAATCACCATGAGCGCCACCTTGTGTATTTTGGTGAAGAGTCCCCAAATGGATTGCTTATTATTCTGGTCACTTGACCAAGCTATTCTTTCAAGACTCTCTGGCTCTGTCAGCTGTATTAAACTGTTCAATTGGATTGGCAAATATGTTTGACACTTCTTTGATACTATTCAAAATAGCAATTAGCAACTGATGGCAATTAATACTCTTGACACCTTCAACTGCAGGAATTTGGCATATAAATATGGTTTGTGACATAGGCCCAGTGGTTTTAGGGCTTGATCACTTAATATCACGCAGGAAGCAACATAGTAGGAGTTTTCTTTAAATAAATAATTTCTTGCTCAGTTTGGTAAAATAAATAATTTTTGGCCAGTCCTCCAATAATGTCTGGTAGGGGTATTTCTAAACAAGGTGTTTCTCGAATTGGGAATGTCAGACTCAGGGGATCCAGGATTCTTTTGGTGGGTACACATGTGCTAATGTATATAATTATGTTTATTTGTTGAAATATATAATAATGATAATAATAATAATCAATTTATACTGTAGAGTCCACACACATGCATATGAAATACATTTGCTCTCATAATAACAAATGTCCCTGTCAGCATGCCTCGGCGGTCCAACGTCGGCCCAGCGTCAGTCCGATGTCAGCAGCATTGGACCAGCTTCGGGCCGACGTTGGACCGCCGAGGCATGCTGATAGCAGTGCTACAATTTATATTTTTGCAGAAATAAAAATTTATAGTGAATATGTTAAATAAATAAATAGGTTCTGCTTATGATTCAGTGAATGTGGCCTTATATTATGGTTAAGGCTATTTCCAATGCTTTGGCTCTGCTTCTGTGTATTTCTTTTCACTTCTAAGAGTATATGTTAGACAACTTATTTCATCTTTGCACTTGGTGGTTCTAGCCCTGGCAATCGTTCCAATTCATTAGTTTTATCACCCTTGCAAGCCAATGTATCAAGGATGTAGTTTTATGAAAACCCATCAGAAAAATGTACAAACATTGGCAAACCTTCAATTGCTTGATTCGCTTGCGATCGAAATTTCTAGTTTTATCAAAAATTACACTAAATGGTCAGTTGATTTCCTCTTACAAGAATCATGTGATCTTTGACCACACTCTAAAAAATGAAGGGACAAAATTGGTTTTTTAGATTCAAAATGGTTTTTTGAAAAACCAAATTTCAATGCAAAACCAACATGGATTTTTAAAAAAATCCATGTTGGTTTTTTGCATTGAAATTTGGTTTTTCAAAAAACCATTTTGAATCTAAAAAACCAATTTTGTCTGCAATTTTTTAGAGTGCAAGAACAATCATAGGATTCATGAGAATATAATCTAGCATACTGGCAATATTGAAATTTGATTGAATTTACTTGAAAGTGAAAGATGCAGTTTGACTTGAGGGGCAATCTAGCATCCAAAGGGAAAACCTAGTAAGTCACATTTTGGAGTTTCCGAGAAAATTGACTTTGAAGTTCCAGTCCTTGCAGTAAGAGATGGACTTACTGGGATTTTCCAGTGTCATTCTGGTGTAACGGGCCACTTCATGAAAATTTAAACTTGATAAATATTTAGAAACATGTCTCAAAAGTCCTATTTTGACCTTAACTCAATTTGCCCCAAAATGTGACTTACTAGGTTTTCCTTTTGGGTGCTAGCAATATACACCTGTCAGACTGTCAAAAGTGTTGACTGAAGCCAAACCCAAGCGTCAATTGGGTCACTTTGCACAGAGCAAACGCCACACAGTGTACACTGACCAGCTTATCTGAAGCATACAGAAAAATACAGCCATGGATATAGTTTGCATTTTTAATTTGGTTCAGTTTTTAATATCAAATAACACGGTGTTAAGAAATCTACCCCACAGTTCAAGAAAAGAATCAAGCTATTTCGTCATAACTGGGAAAAAGTTATTCACTTAAAAAAATGCAACTCTGATGGTTGTCCATAAATTTATATGATAATAAATTTTATATGTACAATGTCATATATACAAAAAATTATTGTACAGATTTCTGCTTATCAATTATGCTTCAAATCAATACCTGTTTAATTTATGCCGTGACTGGAATTTATGGGTTCTTTTCACAAATACGAAAGTGCATAATGACCTGTCATATTATGTTAATATAACTCACTATTTGAATGATTCTGGACCACAGGCCAATCATTCTAACAATGAGAAACCTACAAATCTGATATTTTCGTACACATAGGCAATGTTTGGGTTGGTGATTATTCATTTTGTCACAATTGAGAGGCCATTGGTTTTGACAACTGAAAAATACAGTCACTGTTTCTCAATTTCTGAAAGAGAAAATGTGTATTATTTAGTGTACACTCTAAAAAATGTCGGGACAAAATCGGATTTTTTAGATTCAAAATGGTTTTTTGAAAAACCGAATTTCAATGAAAATCAGTTTTTTGCATTGAAATTTGGTTTTTCAAAAAAACATTTTGAATCTAAAAACCCGATTTTGTCTGAAATTTTTTAGGGTGTATGCAAGGTTGCGATGTCTTATGAGTGCAAAAAAGGAAATTAATAACGGGTATTAATTTTGCTGCATGAAAGCATATTTTGCAGTAGACAGTTATTATTTATTTTCAGTGACAGGCATCTTAAGATGTTCATTTCAAAATCAAGCTACACCCTGTTAAGAAATACACCCAACACAAAAATTATTTCATTCAAGACTGTCCAGAAAGAATTTCCTATATATTTCACTAAAACTGGACAAGACCTTGTTTTTTTCTTTTTTTAAACAAAGCTGCCCTCCACCCGCCTTGACAACTAATGGTGGCCCCCCTATTTTCTAAAGCAAAAATAGTACAATTAATATAAATACTAAATACAGTCCTCCGCAGGGCAAGTTAATTGCCCCAGAAGCTGTGAAGCAACCATTTAAACCTAACACAGTAGGCCTATCCCTTCCAAGATCGATAGCTACCTCTAGGCCTGGCCATTATATTTGTATAAAGTGTCTAAACACTCCTCAAAACCATACATTTACAAAGCTGTAAGGCTATGCTATTGTCATGCTGACACAAATGCAAAACACTGTCTGGCATGTTGAAACAAATGCAACACAATGCCCATGATGCTGAACGAAATGAGACACAATGTCTGTCATGCTGACTCAAAGGCAACACAATGTCTGTCATGATGACACAAGGGCAACACAATGTCCTTCATACTTAATCAAAATGCAACAGAATGTATGTCATGCTGACAAATGAAAAATTACTCATAAATAACCTGATGGTTTTAACATGAAGCCTATAACGCATAAACTTAAAATTCCCAAACCTGATTTTTTTTTCAAACTACAAACTACAATATCAATGTTTCAAATTGGATGATTTTATAGGACATCAGTGTTCTGTTGGCAGTCAATGTTTTTATTAAATTATTTGGGTTTTTCTTAAATGCTGCTATATCGCCAAGCTTTTTCAAATCTACTTTGGGAGAAAGCGATAGTTTTGTTGATGATGGAACTTTTGGATGTCTCAGAAATGCACTTTCTCGATAAGAGGGTTCTTTTAAACTGAGAAGATATTGCTGTCCAAATGCTCTAAGAAGATTACACCTTTTTGACTTTGTTTGACCATGATTGAACATTGGGAGTATAACAATCCTTTTCAGTGAATTGGCAATTTTGAAAGCAAGGTTCAAAGCTGCTCTCTCCTGATTCCTATTAGAATCCAAAGGATTTGAGTACATGATGTATTTGTTATCCTTACTTGTGTAATAGCCATCCGTATCAACAACCCACATTTCCATTTCTTTAAATCGATAGGTCTTTGTTCTAATTCCAACCACCCAATTATTGTGGACCATGACACAGTTACTGCAATTGTAGTCACTGGCAAAATCATTCGGATTGAAATATGCAATCCCAGGTAGAAATCGTTTGTTATCCAAGAAGACAACCTTTATACTCTTTGTCTTTTTCATACTCCGTAGCAAGCCATTCATAATATTTTGGTCATCATCATTAGATCTTTTGGAGCGCTCTACTGACTGTCGTTGCAATTCCTTTGCGGCTTTCGTTGGTTTAACCATGTAGAATCCACTGTTGGCTTCCAAGTTGTCTTGCTTGTTGTCCTGAATGATGATATCACAGTCTGCACATGTAAAGTATGGCATAGGATTCTGAAGGAACACGATATCAGCATCACTAATGATGACATTGTAACCCAAGTCCAGGAGAACAAGACTCAGCTCTGTCTTGAACATCACCTTTCGATTGAACTGTGTAGAGCCATAGGGGCTAAACTTTCCGCCGTTGACATTCTTTTTAGCAACGAGACATTCATTTGCTTCTGGGGGTAGCAGAATCTTCGCTTTTTCATCCATACATATAAATAAATAATTAGTGATTCCAAATTTGACCAACGAAGATTCCCAGAAGTTCAGAACCATTTCCATATAGGCAGAATCAATGACCGAAATCATTATCGTTTTGTCCACAGAATATTTTGCAGCATACGAAGCCAGCTGGCTATTGAAATCTTTTTTTTCGTTACTTTTTGTGACTGGAGTGCCCACAGTTGTGTCCCTTCTTCTTGCATTCATGTTTGGAACTCTCGCCTTCAGTACATCTACTCTTCTTACACCGTCGAACAACAACAAAAGAAGTACCACAACTGTTGCCACCAGTAATGCTTTAAGTGATGAATCTGAAACACAAATAAATTATTAGTTGCTTTTTATCACCCCACTACCAGGCACTCTAAAAACAGTTTTTGCGAAACAGACAAAATATAAGTTAGCTGGTGACAAACTATCCACCCAAATTTTGTTTATATCAGGTAAAACGGCCAAAGAAATTACTTGTTAAGTCTAACCATAGATATGTTAAGAATAGAATTAGCCCTTTTCTGAATTTACACAAAGAGTTTGAACAGACACATGCTGGTCACCAGCTAAAAATTAGCATAAAACCTAAGAAAAAATCCATTGACTCTAACTAGGAGGTTAACAACTCAAATTTGAAAGGGTGATTACATTTTTTTCTGCAACCTCCGACAAAACTCTCTTGCCCCCCCCCCTATTATCATAGATTCTGTATGTAATCAGCGATTCGTAAAATTTGCCAAAATTATGGACGAAGTTGAACATTTTTTCCAAGCTCCAAGAACTCATGAGGAATTAAGGCCTATCTCAAAAATAATGAAGCCACTCGGCTGGTTTTCACTGAGGGTCACAAATTTTGATAACAGCTGTATGAAACAACTTCATATTACAGTCTTGCCTTAAATACATTCTTATGCCAAAATCCTGAAAATTTCATGGCAATTCGTCAAAAGGTTATTGAGATAGAGATGAAAGTATATCGGAAAACATGCATTTTTTCACTTATTTAGCGTGACATAGACTTTTTCACCTGATGAATTATTTCAATTTTACAAAGTTTGACATGTTCCATTGCTATTTCCTTTTACTTTTTGAAATCTCCACATCCCCAGGCTTCTTAAATCCATTGAAACAAGCACTTCCATCCACTCGTTTTGACATGATTGAGCTATTTGGGTTCAAAGGTTGACTTTGTTAAATTGAGTCAAATTTGAATGTTCCTGATCAGAAATGCTCTAGTTTCCCTTTAGCATATTTCAGTTGAATCTTTTTGCCATTTAGATCTAGTATTACATATACTTAGTTGTTTTGGAGCTTTTTATGATTCTTGAAAATCTAGTTCACGGAAAAATTCCAATGAATAGCTGGAAAGGTGAATGTGTCGCACGTGTAACGCCGAGAGTACTTTCAAATGGTACAGAGCTATGAAAGCTCTGTTTTTTATCTGGATTGGCTCAAAATATAGTACATCTATGGAGTTTTATTAATCTATGAACTACCCCAAGTTTTTGACTGGTTTCTGGTAATTAAATTCAAAAGTTATGTTCGTCGCACGCGTAACGCTCTGACAAATTTTGATCGTATTCAATTTTTTTTCTGACAAACAGTGAAGCGATCATTCTAATATTACTTGGAGTGAAAATTAACGATTAATTTCAATAGTTGGAGTACGTTTCATTGCCTGATTACAAAAATTTTAACATTTTTCGCGCATTCTTTAAAATTTGGGGCTAAATTGTCTAAAAAGGCAATAAACAGTAACAAAATATTTTTTATTTTGTAAATGGTTGTATTTTACCCCCAGTTATGATTGATAATTAATATAAAATCGATTTGAGTCAAAACCAGAACATTTTCTGAAGATTCATATCATACAATGCAGTACTTAAAATCAGCTTTTTATGTCGAAAAATGGGCAAAAAATCACACTTCTATCATCATTTGCTGAGCAGACATTCACTTCGGTGGCACTTATTTGGTATCAATTTGAAACCCACATACAGACGCATAACTTAGAGCAGTTAAAATCATTTTAAACGAAAAAAAAATGCTTCTGGGGTTAATATATGTAAGTTTTGAAAAGAAATTTCCGAAAAATTTCGAAAAATTGGGTGTTTCTCAAAATATATTTGGTGTATTTGAATGACAATCGTCCAGAAGACTTTTAAAAATGTGCCAGTTGTTGTCAAATAAAGAAAACGGATTTAACTTCATGACAAATTACCATTCAGCCCAGTTATGTTTCACTGCCATGAAAAACAAACTTTTAAAAATTCTGTGATATTCAGCTGTTACCAATTATTTTCACTCATCAAAGTACCATGGCCAATATAGTTTCTGGAACTTAAATATGTTCTTTACAATATGCCTAGGTCATTTCATACAAAAATACATTTTAAAATTTTGATGGTCATGTCACACTTCGGCTTCATTATTTTTGAGACAGGCCTTAAGAGAATTTTCGCAGATTTTCTTGAAAGTTTTAAGAATATTTTACATTGTTATGCAAATTCCAACTTATTAGTGCAGATTTTCAGCAGTGTGTTTTGAAAGAATATAATTGCACAAACATTCTGAACTTTTCTATCTTTCTTTCATTCTATGTGTCTGTCATAAAACATAATGTTACCACATGTCAGGCCCATTTTGAAGTATTTCTGGGGTTCCCAGGCACAAAAACATTTGATGCACCCCTGCCAGGGTCTGTTTCAAACTTTTAAAATGAATTTTTGATTAAAACAACAACATAAAGCATATTTTTGGCAGCACAGCTGCTCTTACCCCAAGTATTTTATGCAAATTCGTTAGCGCTCTGGAGGTCACAATCTTTCACCAATCTCATTCAAATTTATTCTACATTTTTCTGTAGGTTTCAAACTTTCGACCAGTCATTTTTGGTGTCCTTCCGCGATGGAAAAAATTATAAAGAAACTAAATTGACTGGCTTCCATGGGTCAAAGGTCAACCATGCCTTCTTCTTCTTCTTCTCCTTAGTATTTCCGTGACTGGTGTGCCTCCATGCACTGTCTGTGTTGCTTAAAGTTGAATCCCACACTTAGCAAGAAATCTAAAATCCATGAGATATTCATGAAACTGTGCCAAAAAGTTCTTCAAAAAGAAAGCTTTCCAACGAAAAAAAAAATAGTGGGGCTATCCAACATAATTTTCGAACTATGATCTTTTCAAAATCTTATGTCATTACATTAAAACATACAGTAAAATACTAAAAGAGTGTGGGATTTAGAACAAAAAGCAGCGTCACTCGAACAATATCCATGAAATATTTATGAAAAATTAAAGGAGTATAGCTGAAAATACACTTTATTGAAAAACATGTCTTTGAAGGGGTGTTACCAATGTTTTTTGAGAGTTACACAGTGTACAATATGTGAAAATTATGAAAAACAGTTCAACAAAAATAAGTCCCCCTAAAAATAAACTTGGAAAACTCAAAGATTCCTTTTTCCGATTTTTATGAAAGTTGGATTGAATTATAGGCCTGTATATCGACCCAAAATGTGTGCATTTATAGTTTAGTGCCATTATTCCTGGCTGAGCCAGCAGCTTTTGAGTGAGCCCATCCTTGTTTTCAAAAATCTGTGGCTTTCCAATGCATATGAACAATTTGACAAAGCGAGGGAGCCACCAGCTGGCGTATTTTTGTTGAAAGGTGGAGTACAATAGGTGGAGCAGCTGAATTCTGTGGGATTCAACTTTAAAGTGCTTGCACATTATTTTTAAAAACTTATGGCATGTGACCCCTAACCAAACTGAGCCCATGGGCGAATACCACAATACATTTTGTTTTCATTTTTCATACAAATTGGGGCAGGGACATATGTAGTTAAAGTTGCCTTCTTTTTTTACATCTGGTACATTATTCTATACCATGTTCTATATTGTAGATTCTGTTCCGGTAAACCAGATGTTATATTGAGCGAAATGCTTACAAACCTTAAATAAAGGAAGGACAAAAATAAGTCTTCACTTTTCAAATTGAAATAATTTAAAGAAAAAAAAATCTTCAAGCTTATTTGTTGTGTGTTTAATGTTCAAGACATTAACAGTGACCAATAATTATTAGTCAGGTTTACATATTCTTGTCACGGGTCATTGCCTCTGCACCAGTACAGGTCATGAAATGCAGTAATTAGACAAATCCTTGAGATCAGTTGCTCTAAACTGCACAAAAAGCACTCAGAAAAGTTCCTTGATCTTTCCTGAATTGTGATACGCCAACAGACTGCCATTTGGTAGACTCTCCATTGAGCAATGAGGCCGAGTAGTAACCGTTGGGATGAAGGTGATGTGCATGTCCCAGTATGAGGTTGCACGTTTTAGGGGCTGCTCATAGCCAGCAATCAGCAAGCTCATGACCACGTTTGGTCTTACAGGCTAAATGAAGGACCTTCTATAGCCCAGCAGAAGTCACAACCCAAGATCAAGACAGGGACAACATCCATCAGAATTTGGGTGACCATTTTAAGACCGTTTCAAGACTGCCACATCCCCAGCTGCTGAAATTCCAGGCACTCACAACCATGAGCGGAAGTACCAGTCATTGATAGACATAGTATATCAGGGCTTGTAGATCGATTTAATCCATCCATATACTAGCATATGACAAGTCCAAGAAATGCCCTGTACATGCATGTTTTGATATATTTGTCACAGATTCTATCAAATTTGACAGTTGACTATGAAAAACATTTTCTCAAAATTCACAGTTATTGTTGGGTGTTGTTAGTTCGATAAGTTGCAGATTCTTATACATTTTTATCTCATGTCTAACTGCTGAACGCACACATAGTAACAAACAATGTATAACAGTTTGTGATCACTGCTGTGGTTTTATTCTAATTGGAATTTGTCATGTGACTTTGACATAGGCTCCCACCAGTTTTGTATTTCTTTAAAATATGCAAATACTATAAAAGAAAAAATACTTTGCATGCCAGAACATTATCAAAATAAGTGTGATGTACAAGGTCAACTATTGCATTTGCACCATATCTGTGTGTTATTTGCAAAATGGCTCTGCTCCTGCAATCTCAGAATTCGAATTGCATACGCTTGTATTGTCTATAGAGTATTATTGGTATACATGCGCGTGCTCACAACCCAAGAGTGAGTGCCACTGTATGCAGGCCTGGCTGCCAGATATCCATGCAAAAGGCCTGTCTTGACAGATCTGTGAACTCTTTTTTCTGACTTGCTTATGTTTATTCAGTATTGCAGTGAAACGGGTCAACCCAGATCTTGGTTGATCTGAATTGTTGAAAAAAAAAAAGAATTACTAACTGTTTTCATGTTCCATTCCATATCCAGGTATTTTTTACAACAATCTCCTTAAGAGGTGATAACTTATTTTTGTCCTTCAGACGTAGAAGAAAACTCACCCTTCAGCTTGCTATATATACCTTCACAAAAATGTAATGCAAGATCTTGGTTCAGAAACAGAAGTGCAGGCAGTTTTGGGAGTACATTAGCTAGAAATCTAAAGTGCTATATCATTTTTTTTCAGTGAACAAGAATATATACTAGTACACTGTTTATTATGTTTTAATAATAGTTTGGTTGTCATTTGTCGACATGTCACTTTTTTGTTTGTAATTAGGCAAAAACAAAAAATTTCCATAAAAATGTTTTATAGTCCCATAAAAGCAGTTAAATGGATTTTTTGAAATACTGCACAGTAAAATCAAATGTTACTGAATTAATTGAGTTTGTAGTTATTACAGGAATTCGCTTTGAAGTTGACTTTCTGGACTTCAGTACCTGTCAGTTTGGCTCCACGTGACGTCTGGTAGAAAACTATTTATGTGTGACCAATCTCCAATGAGTTTTGTACACAAAGAGAAACTGTGAGGTCCAAATCTATTTGACAGTTTGTCTGTTTATTTCAGCAGATTGCACCTCAATACACGGTGTGTGGAATTTTGTAATGCTTTTCTGTGCATTGCCGATTTTTATACAGGCCAATAATTGCGCATACAGAAAGAATTTAGATGATTGGTAAAAAAAATTAAACGACTACAAAATAGTAAATACAGAATCTGTCTATAATCAATCAATCATGCAATCAATAAATGAATCAATCATCTATCTATCTAACTATCTATCTATCTATCTACACTTCAACCTCTCTATTACGACCACTAGTGGTTCCAAGCCTAAATGGCCGCATTAGCGAGGTGGCCGTAATGGAGAGGTCATCAAGTTTCTCAAACTGGCCACCAGGGGCCGCCACCAGGAGATGTCGCTAGGGGCGCCACTGGTGCCTTAGAAGCAGGCCTACCTCTGGCTGATGAACACACCTCATGTGTAGGTAAGGTGGCACTGTTGTTGCACTTCCTGTTTGATCATAACAATGTCTTGAGAAAAGCACGTCTCAAAAAAAGCCAAATTACTATAAATCTAATTGTTGTCAGCAACATAACAACATGCAGAACTGTCTATGTAGTCATTATTGGCTATATCTATGCAAAAGTACACCTTCAGATTTCTTTGTTACTGAATTAAAGGGTTTCAAAATTGCCAGGTGAATTGGCAAAGTTTTCTGTGTTGACATGGTTTTGGGAGAATTTCAATCTCTTACCTTGCATTTTATCATCTACGGGGCAATATGTTTAATTTGCCCTCTCCAGGTATATCCCTTGCAATGAAGGTTTAGTAAGTAGATAGTCCCATGTCAATAAATGGATGTTAAAATGTCCAATTAAAATTTTCTTTGACAAAAAGTTCATGTCTCTGACACATATTCTTATGTTCTGACTGTGTTTCAAGAGGCCCTGTTACAAAATAGCAGGCTGGATTATCTTGTTTAGCATTGTTTGGCATTGACTATTTTTTATAATCACCTGTTTCGCACCTCAGGTCAACAGAGTTCACACTTGAAATGTGATTGCCAAAGCAATAGGTTGTGTGACCATGACACCTGTAACACTGCCACAGGCACTCTTGTGAAAAAGGTTCGAAGTGCAATCAGACTAATTAGAGATTTGATTTTTTTATTTGTAGACTTGTAGACTTGTAGACGGGTTTAGGCCGTAACCCGAAGTTGTTGGCCTCTCTTAAATTGTGGGGAGGAGTCTCCTTATCGTCCTTCAGGGTTGGTGTTGATTAAAGTTGCCCAGAATGAAAAAATTCTTTGATAAATATTGGTGGTTTCAAGTGCAGAATAATATAAACTTGTGATCACTTATATTTTTGACAAATTTATTGGAGTGTTTATTTGATTAAATATATTATTCAGTTGTTTCCTTAACATTTTCTTGATAGTGCCTCCCACCTCTAGCACATCCATTATAGATGACGTCACAATGACCATTGTTGTCAATATATAGTTATAAGTTAACAAATTCACACAATGGCGATGACGTCACAGAGTTGAAAGTAAGCAGACTAGTGATTTTTTTCGGTGCGTACCCAAAATAAATCTAAGGGTCATTTAGGGCATATATTTGGTCATTTCAGCTGGAAAAAAATACTCAAAAGCTGAGAAACTTTGCACACTAGCCAGTACGTCCACGCTAAACAATAAAATGTTAAAATTAGACGGTAACTTTAAGCGTTGATAGCTTCTTCCTCATGCAGTTTGGAAGAGCCTTCCTCCTCCTAGCGATGGAAAATGCGCAACGTCGAGCGGTGGATTAGCTATAGTGCAGTGCAAATGAAATCGAACTGTATCAAACTCCTTGAAAATTGATATTTAGAATAAAACTGTTGATATTTTCTCCCCGACCCACGGACCATACAAAAGTCCATAAATAAATAAAAAATACATAAATAAATAACAACCGGAGTAACAAGATAAATCCTGTGCTAACTACTAACGAAAAAGATGAGAAATCCATGTACCGATGAGATCCCCCCACCGCACAACACGTAAAACAAAGGATGGACCAGCTAGGAGATGTCTCAGACGTTACGAAGGTCTCAGGTGACCGTTCCCTTCGAAGGAAAACATAACCTGCTGGGGTGAAATGAATGAAGATGGGTTAATGAAATGTATTGATCGGATACATATATATATATATAAATATGCCTATTTTGTCCTGTATCCGGCAGGTTTAAATAGGGAGGTGTCGAAACATATCAATAAATTATAATTTAAATAAATAAATAAATATGTGGTAAATAAATAAATAAATACATGACTAGCTTGGGGGTGTCTTATTGACTCCCTCTATTTTTAGCAATAGCCTGTGCTATTGATCTACGAGTACGCACTTTTAAGGTTAAATCCGGATGACAGCCATCTGCCAACAGATTGTATTTATAAGTTATGTTCCCTTTGGCTCTATTATGTTTGAGTTGGTTGGCTAGGTTTGGCGTAGCGACATTTAGATTACGATTTAATTGGAAAATATGGTTGTTAATGTTCCACAACGCAAGGTTAATTTGCATAGTATCATGATCTATCTCATAGCACAAGTGGGTAGTTTTATTTTGGCTAAGCCGGGTCGAGTTCCACACTTTAAGGCTTAAGGGGTACACGGTGCAAAATACAGGAATGGCATTTTCTGCCAGGGTGTACCTTTGAATATAGTTAAATTGTTCAATTGTGTCATCCAGGATAAGGTCAGAGGCATCAAAGTTGTAAATTGTTTCTTGATAGTTATGTTCTTTTAGTTTAGTTGTAAAATTGCAGATTCCTGCCGAGATGTAGACATGTAACTTTTCGCCATAGTCATCTTCTCCATGGTGCATAATTACAGTCTTGGACTAACTGCTCAAGGTCCTTGACTTGGGCACCAGGCTTAGACCAAGTTACGCTTATTTTGTTTTGAAGAGGGCCGGCTTTGAGGCCCCTGACCCTACTGTCACCAATTAGGCAATTCATAATTTTAAAGGAAACGACAAAACGGTGCGAACATTAATGTAACAGATTGCTATGAATCAAGAAAATATACTATGCATGCATCTGCAACAAAGGTTACAAAGCTGCCTGAAAAGAAAGCAGTACAAAAGAGAATAAAATAAGAAAGTAAAATATAGAGAAAAAAATAAAAATAAATAATTTAAGGAAAGGGCGGTTAAAGCAGGTTATGTCAGTCAAGGTACCTGTCTGGATGGTTTCGCCATTCATTTTTTAGGGCAGTTTTAAAGGAATTTAAGCTTTCTTTAGTTACTGTGGCATTTGATAGACTGTTCCAGTCATTAACAACCCTGTGTGAAAAACTATTTAGCCTGAAATTGCCGTTGGCCCTAGGTTTTTTGATTTTAAGAGTATGTCCTCTGGTGCTACTTACTTATGTCCATTGTTGGTGTAATTTTCTCAATCTCAATCTAAAAATCCTTCAATCCTAGATGGAGTAGTCTTCTTTAATCCAAGCTCAAACTTCATAGGTCTGAATAGATTTCAGTAATGATTTCAAGCAAATTCAACCTTGATTTCTTTGTTAGGCCTAAATTAAATTATTTTCATATATTTTAACTAATATTAAGAGATTATATATTTTCGATGGCAGTTGAGAGAATGGGACAGGCCTACTATTGAGACTTGTATATTCACTATTTTTATTTATTTATTTATCCCCCATATTTGGGGAAAAATAAAGAAATACAACATAAAACCAATGGTAAAACAATGATGAAGACATCATGATAACAAAAGTATGCAAATTAAAATAAATAAATAAGACCACGTCATTAAAAAAGTTTAAAACAGTTAAAACAGTACAATACATGTACTGTGTACCGGTATAAATTGTATAAGCACTCTTGGGCATTAATAAGGAGCAATTGAGGCTTGATTGCACTTCGGAAAACTTCATAGTCAGGACTTGCTATTCAATGACAATCAAGGACCACTTGAGTTGCTAATCAGCCACAGCACATGCAATCATGCTTCTTGACAAATCTCAGTTGAAGCATCTTCAATTGACTTGCTATTGTCTGTAATTTCCTTGAAAAATAAAGCAAACTTACTGCCAGACAGAGCGTCGCCAATACGCATTTCTGCTTGATATAACAATACCAGCTGCTTTTAAAATACAGCCCTGGAGGTGCCCGCATGAGAGAGGTTTTAATAAGCATAAATGACAGGGGAAATATTTGGTTCCAGGCCAATATGTCCGTAATTGCGAGGTGCCCGTTTTAGTGAGGTGGTCGTAAGGTGAGGTTTAACTGTATATGTCTTTCTAATACATGTATGTCTATTTTAATCTTTCTATCTCATTTAATCTTTCCATCTGACTGTTTGCCTGTGGATCTAATTATTACTACAATTGCTCACTGCTCAGAGGCTCGTCAAAATGCGATCTGAGATGCTCAAATATAGTGCAGGACCCTCTGTCAGGTGTGTCAGTCAAGCTCATAATCCAAATTCACATGTCGACCAATCACAAATTTGTATAGGTTATTCACCTAGGGAGAGGCAATATGTGATTTATCCAGCGAGGGCGTTAGCCCGAGCTGTGATAAACACATATTGCCGATCCCGCGGTGAATAACTGGCTTATACCATAAGACAAAACTGAAACTTGTCATTTGTTGCTGTAGTTTTTCACAGCTTCACTTATTATTCTCCCATGGGAGGATAACTGGACAACAAAGAATATGGGTTTTTTTGCAGTGAAATACTGGCTCATGATTGGCTGACAGAGCTGTCGAATGGTATAAAGTGTTATAGAACACTGCATGATCAACAGCAAGAAACATTATAATAACAGTTATCGTTTGTCTCACAGTTCGTTTTTACAGTTATGAGATACTGTTGATATCTGTGTACAGCATCTCAGATTAGTACTGAGAGTGAAATGTATTGCTACCACACGTCACGTAGACTTCCATACGTCATGTAACAAATATTTCTTTTTTGCAGTTACTAATTTATCTTCCTGTCTTGAGCCTAGCACTTAGTGGATATTGTTTCTAAATTGATATGCCCTAATACCTGACAGAAAAGTATGATATTTAGCTTGACTGCTTTAGTCCAATATTGAAAATACAAATTTTGCTGAAGATCAAATAAATAAAAATCAACAAGTCAACTTCAACGCGAATTCCTGTAAAGCAAATATTGAAGTACCAATGGTTGATGTACTTTTAAATATTTCTTCACACTGATTCATACAAGCTAATATCTATAGATATTCAAATTATTCAAATTCGAATTAAATCCCACCATAATACAGACAGCAAGGATGGATAAGACCTTGCAAATGAAGTGTATAATATCCATGGATCTATAACTTATGTACTCAATGGTATATCTAGCTGTGCCTTTATGTGTTTGCCTTTTTAAAACTGAAAATAACATATATTCTTAACTAATACAGTCTGTCATAGCTCTACAGAAATCACTGAAAAAATAAAGCCAGGGTGCAATTTGGTGAGGGAGAGGGGGACATGTACCCCCCCCCCCACTCTTTCAGCAATGGAGACAGAATATGAAGGTCCCCCCCCCCTTTGGTTTGCCAATTTAATGTCGGATTGGTTATAAATTAAGTCTTCTTGTTTTTAAAGCAATACAATTAAGGCATATCACCAAGTTACATCAGATCCTTGATCGAAATCCAGGAACCTGGATGATACGGAACACGTCCAGGACGGCTTTTCATGTTAGTACAGTTACTTTATATAATAAATCATATTGTGGCTTATCAATGTCTGAAATACTCAGCAAAATGCTGAAGCATATCAAAATCCCCTACTTCAAATCAAAATTCCCAACTTTTTCCCTACTGTCATGGTCGAAAATGGCTTTTGTAAATTCCCTACTTTTTCCCGATTTCTCAAGACTGCAGGAACACTGGCAATGGAATGACATTATATCAGACATATCGCCTTTGAAATATAATTTTATTCATCTTTTTTTATTAATATTTAATTATTATATCATTATACTCACTGTGTACTGTTGCCATAATTACTTGTGGACTCCCAACTCCAAGCTCCGAAATGTCAGGTGTATAGGCCAACTATGCAACAGAAATATGAGTTGAATAAAAAACAATAATATATTTTCGTAAAAAAATTTACAAATGTATCTCTTGGTTTCTCAGACCTAAATGCCTCAGATTAGAATGAATGAATTGATGCAGTAGGGTATTTGAAACATCATTGAAAACAGCCCTGTCCAAAAACGTATGGAAATTCCAAATTCACAATTAAATTGGTGCACTCTACTGAACTGAGGTTCGAGACAGGCGATTACAATAATCAGTCATAGCCAAATAGTGCTAAACAAGATACTCCAGCATGCTATTTTGTAACAGGGCCCCACAAAACACTGTCAGAACATAAGAAAAGTGGCAGAGCCAGGGACAAATTGGCTAAGAATTAATAATTGGAATATTTGAGCATCCATTTATCCACATGGAATTGTTCATGGACTATGACTTTATTGCATGGGATAAATCTTGAATGGAATGCCTAACAGAACAAGTCAGAGGAACTAATTTACAGGACAAGCTAAGACAAATTCTCCTATGGCCATTTCAACACAGATTTTTTTGTCGACTCACATTGAAGCTATATACTTTGCATAGGTTTGGCCCGCGGTGACTACATACACAGTTCTTAGAGATTTTCTATAACTGACAGCAATTTGATTTTTATATGAATTGACTTTTTCTGAAACGTGCTTTCTCCAAGCCAATGTTTTAATCAAACAGGAAGTCATGTACAGTGCTGCCACATTGTTGCACCATGCATACGTGTATAATATAGTGAGAATATGATTATTTGCATTTTTATATTGATATCAAGTTTGCCTCTTAAAGTGTTGCAACTGTTGTCATTGATAATGACTCAATTGGCAAAAAATTCAGAAATGATTGTTTTACTGCACAATCATTTTAAAATTCAACAGAATTAAGAAAATTAATTCATAAATGGCATATATATATAATTACGAAAAATCCATTTTACGGGAAAATTATAACACTTGACTTACCTGTCACGTTGTGGTGAGTGAACCTGCAAGGCCAAGTGATGAAGTAATTTCATTACTGATGCATTAGCTTCATGGTAGGAGGTTCTTCCAACAAGCTGCTCCCATTGCATCATTAGATCTGTGCCTTGTCCAAGTTTGCATGGCTGTACATAGGTGTATTTTGCAGGGGGTCAGGGGGGGCTGCAGCCCCCCCCCCCTTCCTGGGATTAGGGCAAATGGCTCATCAGGGCAAATCCTGGCCTAATATCAGGGCAGATCCACTGCCCTGGTCACATTCGCGCCATGTTAAAATTTCAGGGCAAAATAGTCACAGCCCCCCGCGAGACAGCCATCCCGTACGGCAATGTGGCTGTAGGAGAAGCTTTTTCTCTGAACTCACAGTCACGTCTAGTCAAGTAAACTTTATTTCATACCAAAGATCTATATGATATGTATGTTTACAACAAATCTAAAGTAAAAAGTTTCTACCCAATAGGAGGTGTAACTGCCTCTCTGCAACACACTACATCTATAGATGTCATAAACAAGTGATATTATGGCAAGTTTTGTGAATTAAGCTCCTTTGACTAGGAATATCAGATAGTGCACTCTAAACTTAGAGCTCAACAGGTTCACAAAATTGTGTATGTGGTGCCCTCTTGAATCCATAACAAAAACTACAATCAAACACACACTTGTGTATGAGCTCTAAGAGATTTCAGATGCAGCAACTACCTAGTTTTTTAAGTGAAATGCAGTAGCGACTTTGTCTGTTGAATTAGGTCTAGAATTGAATATTAAATAACTTTTGAAAGGTCCAGTTTATTGTTAGAATGCTGCTATTGCTCAAAGTGGTACTTGTTGTGGAACTTTTTTTTGGTGGAGTCATTATTTTTCTACCCAGGGAATTGTGAGTAGTCCCTGTTTGACAGCCAAAGCTTGTTCTGACCACAACATACATTATTTGTGAAGGTGAAAAAAAGATTAACAGTTACTCTCTTCTGATGTGACAGCCATAATTGACTGTTTCAGGTCACTAAAATCAATTAAATGAATGGTTTAGTGTTTCATTGTTGTCTGTTTGTTGTTTCAATTAGTTTCTTTGGAGAAACCATAAACTATCATTTAAATTGTGCTGGAAAAAGCTGTTATTACAAATCTCATATTAGTGTGCCATGTTCCATGTGAATATATGCACAGATGATGTCAGTATTCCAATACTAACATCACTATCGGCACTCCAAGCTTGAGTGATGATTCCAACTGCTACCAACAACGCAACAAGTCAGGCTTATGGGCTGTCGAAGTGTGAATAACAATTGATTAATCTGCATTCATTGGTATAGTTGTTTGGATTCAGTTGGAGCAGGTGAACTGATATGTTTGAGCCACTTGCTTGATCCATTATGGACATTCATGGTGTCGTGTTGTAATATTTCTCCTTGAGGGCAGCACCTTCTGGCTTTTCAGCCTTTTCCGTGAGATCTGGGCCAAAGAAACTGTTCAGAATTGATGACTGGATGATGGGGCGATTTTTCGGAAGTGAACGTGGTTGTGTTGCATAGGCATACCAAAAGACGGGATGGATGAATGGATGATTGGGGCTTTACGTCCTGTATTTATGCATTTGGTAGGCTAATTAGGACAAGAGGAGGACACGGCAATGAGGCAAAGGATGATTGAAACAGCCGTCCAACATAGGCCCAGGTGACCCGGCAAGAGCTGGATTCGAATCCTGGACCCAGCGATTGGCAGTCCAGCACGCTAACACTAGACCAACCCTCCCCCTACCAGGAGATGGGAAATGTTGGGGTAATTGCACCCCAAAAATTTGGGAAAAGGCCAGACAAGGAGGCTAAGAAGTCGATCATCAAATAAGCATTATTGGAAATCAGTGAAAAGGACGCCCCCAAGCAAAACTCCAGCCCCCGCCCCCCTCAGGTCTTAAATTCTGAATGGTTCCTGAGCATATCATTTTTGCCAAGACAGAGCAGCACATGATAACCTCTCAGACCAACAAATGAATGTGAGAATGAATGAATTTGTTTTGTTGTAAATGTGCTAAAACTGATGGCAGTTATACACAAAATCCATGCATTATATATAGCTGGATATTGTAACTTTTGGAGTTATTCAAAACATCAAACTGAATAATCCATGTTGAGTAACAATCTAACAGCCTATTGTGTAATTGTAATGGTGTGATCAATGTTGGTTCCAAGTGACACAGCTGGAACTGCGAATATACCAACTGTGAAATCAATATGGTGATACTGACATCACAAGAGGTTGTGGCGGTTGAAAAGAACATGGCACACTAATATGAGATCTGTAATAATATACAGCAATAGCTTGACAAAAATACAGACTTGTATTGTTCTAGAAAATATTAAAATAAAAATATCTGATAAAAGGAAGTGATAGAACACAAGTTAAATTGTGAGTGGAATTTCACTAAAATGATACTTTGGATGTCATGAAGTTTTTAGCAAAACACTTGAATTTTTTTTTTTCTTTAAATGTTCATCTTGATGAAGCCAAATGTTTTATTGTATTGTTCTGTTGTATGACGTGGAGCTCTCAGATAGGTTTCTATTTCTGGTACGATATGGGTGGTCTATGACATCAAACAAATTAATAATTCTTGGTGGTTAAGTATCATTGATATATCGAAATGAAACTTTAGAAAGGCTTAACTGGATAGCATCCTCTATACTATTTTTGCTTTCTTAAACAATGGCAATAGTTTAGTTCTTAATCCGACATTGAAAATTGCCCGGATAGCTCTATTCTGTAGTTTCCTGATAATTTCTAAATCCTTAATTTTCAACATTGATCCCCACACATTCAATGCATAATTCAGGTGGCTTTGAAAATTTGAGTGATATACCTGTACTTTAATTTGAGGTGGTAGAATATGTTTTACCATACTGAGACTGTAGTTTCTTTGGAGAAAACCATTAACTATCATTTAAAACGTGCTGGAAAAAGCTGTTAAAGGATTTGAAAACTTCAAAATTTTATGGTACTCTTTGGCAGAGCATGACATTGTGCAATCATTGATCTTTAAAACATTGTTGATTACGATTTGTTTATATCTTGCTGGCAGGTCAGGTGTGCGTATGAGCACAAGTGATGAGGTCCATCTACCTGGACATGACCTGACCTACTTGCATATTGATAAATGTGTCAGCTGGAGGTCATCCGATTTCTGGCAGACTCTCAAGCTGTGCTGTTTAGAGTCTGTGAGCAGACTGATTATTATGTGTAAAGTTTCTTTGTTGTAAGATGATTTTAACTAACTAAAGTAATACTTGACAGTTGACATGCACTAAATGACCCCTGGATTTATTTCTGGTATGTAACGAAAAAAATCAAAAATCATGCCTGCCTTCAACTGTGTGATGTCATCAGCATTGTTCAAATTTGTTTCTTTGTAAATATACAGTTTTAACAATGGGTATTGTGACGTCATCAACAATGTATGTGCTGGAGGTCGGAGTAACTATCAAGAAAAATTACATAAAATAACTGAACATTTATGTAAATAAAATAAAATAATGTAATAAAAGAGATATTCAACACCACCTTTATTTGGAAAAGAGATTCATCAATCAGGGAAACTTTAATTTCTTTGCTTTTGCAATTACAGAAGTTTTAGTAAACTTGTATGACTTGCTTTGGCCACTTGCTTGTTTGTAAAGTTTAACAGTTTATTGGGTATCAGTTTCCAAATTATAGGTAAAATGAATTAATAAAGGAATGTTTTTTAAAAAATCAAGAGATCTTTAATCATTAAAAATTCAAGAAATGACATGTTCATAATATGAGCGCAGCTCATAGCTGCCGAAGGCAGCCATGAGCAAAGCTCACTTAGCACAAGGACAGCTCATTCTGTGTGGTGCTCTTGTCTACAGTGACTGCCTGAACAGGAAGTGCCTGTAGTTGCCATAAAAAATTGAGCTAGTAGTTTAGTCAGAGTTTAGTTTGGTAAATAATTAAAATACCTCAAATATCTTCCAAAATAGCTTAAAATTTCTGTCTTGTCGTATTACAACCTCCAATGACATATTTCAGGGTTTTAAATCAACATGGGTGTCAACATTGGAAATAATTATTTCCATACCCCTGATTGTAAGAAGTGACTGAAAATTATAAGTCAACACGAAAGTTAATGACTTAAAGTTGAATCCCACAGAATACAGCTGCTCCACCTATTGTACTCCACCTTTCAACAAAAATACGCCAGCTGGTGGCTCCCTCGCTTTGTCAAATTGTTCATATGCATTGGAAAGCCACAGATTTTTGAAAACAAGGGTGGGCTCACTCGAAAGCTGCTGGCTCAGCCAGGAATAATGGCACTAAACTATAAATGCACACATTTTGGGTCGATATACAGGCCTATAATTCAATCCAACTTTCATAAAAATTGGAAAAAGGAATCTTTGAGTTTTCCAAGTTTATTTTTAGGGGGACTTATTTTTGTTGAACTGTTTTTCATAATTTTCACATATTGTACACTGTGTAACTCTCAAAAAACATTGGTAACACCCTTTCAAAGACGTGTTTTTCAATAAAGTGTATTTTCAGCTATACTCCTTTAATTTTTCATAAATATTTCATGGATATTGTTCGAGTGACGCTGCTTTTTGTTCTAAATCCCACACTCTTTTAGTATTTTACTGTATGTTTTAATGTAATGACATAAGATTTTGAAAAGATCATAGTTCGAAAATTATGTTGGATAGCCCCACTATTTTTTTTTTCGTTGGAAAGCTTTCTTTTTGAAGAACTTTTTGGCACAGTTTCATGAATATCTCATGGATTTTAGATTTCTTGCTAAGTGTGGGATTCAACTTTAAATGGCTCACCAAAAAAGAAATCATAACAATTTTTAACACTTAAGGTTACATAATCTTCATTAACTATCAACAAATTATGTAACAGTCTAATAGTAAACTGTCATCTCTGAATAGCTATGGATATATTGATCTCAGTTATGTAACATCAACAATTTAACATAATAGATCCAAATTTATAGATCCAAAATTAACACAGATTTGAATTACACAGCTGTCAGTGCAATCTATCTGTCTATCTATCTGATCTTATATATAGATCTGATCTTATCTATCTATTCTAAATATCAGCCCATTTGCCCAGTCTTTTAAAAAGATAAATTGGCCTTCTGCATGGAAAGTTGAAGATAATGCAGTAGTTCTATGACTATGCTGCGCAAATTAACATATTATTAGGATATAAACTATCAAATTTGTGTATTTTTATTGAATATTTGAAGCTACATGTGCCTTTATAAGGCTTTTAGATGTATTAAAGTATTTTAAAGCGACCGCAGCTGCCAAACAAAATGGCGGCCGAGGTGATAACAAGACAAGAAGCAGAAGTGTTTTTGCAATTATCACCATGAAAAGTGGGATATATATGCGCTGTTGTCAATCAAGAATGATTATTTGTAGATAACTAGATACAGGCCAGGGTTGAGGTGATCATTTATTTCATAATTGTGGCATAGCTTGTTGAATCCTGTATTATCGGCGATCACACAGCGTCGGGCGCCAAAGAAAAGATTACACTCACTTTCAAAAAAAGGTTTGGTCGCCAGTCCCACCCTAACCTGCATAAGTGAAGAAAAGTGGGCATTTCTTTCATTAAGTGGGTTAAAATAGCTTGCCAACTTTCCCCCCAGATTGCCAACTTTACCCCGTTTTAGGGTACTGTATTTCTCTCTCTACAGCTTCTAACAATCGATCACTATGTTTATTACAGGGGAAGCTGCACTACAAGGAAACCATGACCAATGGATTAGAAAATGGGAAAAGTGCTTTCTTTGGACTTTTCTCTGGCGGAAATACTGGCAAAGCCATTGTTATTATCCTTCCAAAAAGTATGTAGAATTTGAAAAATCTTGCAAAGTTGGTATGTGACCTCACACTGTTGGGACATAGTGATTGGCAGTGGTGAGGAGTGTGATGCAGTGTTGGAGTATGATGTAGTGTGGAGAATAGCCATATATGGTATGTGACATAGTGTGAATGTTTCATCAAGCATAACTGAGTAAAAGAAGAAGATTACAAACTGTGAAATTCAATAAATAACTGTTACTCATGATACTCATAAACTGTCTAATCTGAATGTTGTTTACAGTTTGCTGCCAGTGGCGCAGCTAGGGTGTCCCAAGAAGGGGATACACAGATGCACATTTTGTTGGATGGATTCACCCTTGTGTATTATATATTTTTGAAATTACGATCATTATTTTTGTATGCCCTTGGTTCAGCCCCTTACCCCTCATGCCCGAAATCATCATGGAAGAGACAGGAAATGCAGAGCACTGCATTTTCTCCAAATGTTATTTCCCCCCAGGCCAATTCTACATTGCAGATACGCCCCTGCTGGCCACACCTTTCAGTGTTTCATTTCCACATACATGGCTTGAAGTCATATGCCTGTATACTACCTCACAGATTTGATATGACATACTATGCAGAGTGAGCCATGATTGGCTGAACAACCTGTGACCTCACATGGAACGCCTGATTTTCAATGCTAACCTGTGGGAACTGCCATATGATGTCACACTTCAGCATTACAAGAAAAAAATCACTTTCTATGTACTTTTTGGAAGGATAATAAAGTGAAATGAACATCCACATAAAAATGAAAAATCACATTGGATCCAAATCAAACTGCATTGACCACAATGATTACATTTATCCGGGAAAGACTCTCTTTTATATGCAAAATTGTCTCTTGAAATCTGTTTTGTCTTTTATAAATGTGATATATATGTAAATAGTGTCTAGGTTTTATTTAGACATATCATTGTTGGGTTGACGGGGAACCCCAACAAAGAGCTGTCCAACTGAGTTAGACACCATATGCTTCTTCTATTATACCTTTTAACTTGTAATTTTTGCAAAATAAACAATAATCTGATTGTTTGTCTGTTGTTAATAGTGTTATTCCTTAACTGTGCGCTAACATGCAAAATTGTCAGTTAGATCATGGCTTTTCCATTGGAATATGTATCTAGGTGATGAACATATTAGATCTTGATGGATTTGGTTTATTAAAGTTGATGGTTGCATTGTATCCGTTTCAGCAGCTGCTAATATAGAAAAGCAGGTTTTACAGTGTATCTTTTATCTATACTATTAAAGTTGAATCCCACAGAATTCAGCTGCTCCACCTATTGTACTCCACCTTTCAACAAAAATACGCCAGCTGGTGGCTCCCTCGCTTTGTCAAATTGTTCATATGCATTGGAAAGCCACAGATTTTTGAAAACAAGGATGGGCTCACTCAAAAGCTGCTGGCTCAGCCAGGAATAATGGCACTAAACTATAAATGCACACATTTTGGGTCGATATACAGGCCTATAATTCAATCCAACTTTCATAAAAATCGGAAAAAGGAATCTTTGAGTTTTCCAAGTTTATTTTTAGGGGGACTTATTTTTGTTGAACTGTTTTTCATAATTTTCACATATTGTACACTGTGTAACTCTCAAAAAACATTGGTAACACCCCTTCAAAGACATGTTTTTCAATAAAGTGTATTTTCAGCTATACTCCTTTAATTTTTCATAAATATTTCATGGATATTGTTCGAGTGACGCTGCTTTTTGTTCTAAATCCCACACTCTTTTAGTATTTTACTGTATGTTTTAATGTAATGACATAAGATTTTGAAAAGATCATAGTTCGAAAATTATGTTGGATAGCCCCACTATTTTTTTTTTTCGTTGGAAAGCTTTCTTTTTGAAGAACTTTTTGGCACAGTTTCATGAATATCTCATGGATTTTAGATTTCTTGCTAAGTGTGGGATTCAACTTTAAAACAATGACGTCCAAGGTTTATCTACATTTCTACTGTATGTCTGGTCTCATAATTTCCTCTGTGCCTCCCTTTGACTCTCAAGGCATAACTCTCCCTTATGAAGGCCATTGCGTTCTTCTAAATGTCCTAATTAATGATAATTCCCTTTAATCTCATTAAAACCAATACACAAGAGGGCAGCACCCCCAAGAATGGTATTGAGGTCAGGTAAGAAATAACCAGCACTTAAAAGTTACTACAAAAAATTATACAAAAAGAAGTCCCATTGAATAAACTTGAATTTCTAAGATTCCTTCTCTGACTTTATGACAGTTGGTTGAAATAAAAGCTTGTAGATTGTAGGTCGAACCTAAATGTGTGGAATTGTAGCTCAGTGCCATTATTTCTGGCTGAGCCAGCAGCCTCCGAGTGGGCCTACCCCCGTTTTCAAAAATCTGTGGCTTTTCCAATGGATATGAACAATTTTGCCATGCGGTGGAGCCACCAGCTGGATTCACTTCGCCATTTCTGAATCATACTTTATATATATATTTAGGAAACAACTGAAAGCTTTTCTGGTACCAATTTTACTGTTTGAGTTCCTGGGATGACATTATGAAATCATTTGAGTGCAGTTTGAGCACCTTTTTGTAAAAAATTATTTTGAAAAGAAGGGTTTATATGTGCTTTAGGGGTCTGCTGGCTCAGACAATATTCAGGTCTACTAACTGCTAACTTTCATAAAGATCGGAGAAGAGATCTTTGAGATATTTCAGTTTTCGTTAAGGGGGACTTATTTTTGTTGAACCCTTTATTTCACTTTTTCGAAAGATGGAACAAGTGATCTCCTCTTGCCTGGTTGTCTCAGGACACTCTGATAACAGGCACTATCAATAATAACAATAAAAACAATTGTTTAGAGTCTCATTAAAAAAAATATATATATATAAAAAGTTATTTATAATACATGTAGTCCTTGGCCTGGGGGTCATTCGTGTCAAATTGTATGCCCCAAAGAATTAAGGAGAGCATTTGAAAACATAGGCTGCGCAGCAGCAAACCTTCAGCGAATAACATTTAGAAGATCACAATTACACCATAAAATTGATGTGTTTACCAAATTGCATATTGATATACAATAGTGGTCGAGTCATGGCCTTCAATAATGTCTATTTGCCCGCTACCCTGCCATCTGCCTATCTGCTTGCCAGGGTTTGTAAAACGAGGAAAAGGCCTTATTAGGCTAACTTATGCATATGGTACAGTTTCATGCATGTACAAAGTATAGGTTATGAGCTGTCAGTTGGAAACAGATGGAGTGGGTGGAACGATACTTTGAATATGGCGTCTGTTTCTCCGGAATATCGACCCATTGTCAGTTCTGACTACATATGAGCGTGGCGTCGTGTGCTTACCAACCACAGTGGCCCGCGTTTCCCATGACTGTTCTTCATCGGTCTTGAGACGCACTGGATAACCTGATTCCAGGACCGGAAGGGGACGTGCCCCATGTTGCTTGTTGAATTTTTCAGCACACCATTGCTTATGCCGTTCCTGGTGTAACTGAACGGCCTCACGATCAGGCCATTCCGGCTTCAGGCACTTTTGGAGCATGGGAAGATGTCTCGCGATCTTACGGCCCATCATTAACTCTGCTGGGCTCTTTCCAGTAGCTTGGGTGGGGGTGGTTCTATAGGACAGCAAAGCAAGAAAAGGGTCGTTCTGACTAACAATCTTTTCAGCAATTTTTACACTACTCTCTGCCTGCCCATTACACTGGGGATGGTGCGGGCTAGTCGTTGTGTGGGAGATGTCGCAGAGTTTTGTGAACTATCTGAAGTCTTCACTTGCAAAGCAAGGGCCATTGTCGCTAACAATGTTTTCTGGTATTCCCCAACGAGCAAACATGCTCTTCAGCTTCGTAACGACTGCTCGGGTAGTCTGGGAGGTAATTTCAGAAATCTCTATGTATTTGGAGTAATAATCCATGGCCACAGTGAAATTTCTTTTACCCACATGGAACAGATCAATGCCAACACGGGTCCAAGGGCCTGAGGGGATATCGGCCGGTATAAGGGGCTCACGCCGCTGGGTGGCCTGGTTAGTCGCAGTTTCTCACAGTTTGTTTGATGTCAGCTGACATCCCAATCCACCACACATAGTCTCAGCAGCAAAACGACAGGACTTGGTCATACCCCAGTGACCGGCATGAATACGGTCAAGAATGTCAGATTGTAACGTCTTTGGTATTACGATACGATTATCAAATGTAAGAATTCCATCCAAAATTGACATATGAGCACTGTAGGTAAAGTAAGGGCGAACTTCATAAGGGATTTCTTTTTCCAGAGTAGGCCAACCTTGGGTGACATATTATTGCAAGACTTGAGACAATATTGGGTCATTTTCCATTTCACATTTGACTCGCTCCAATTTACCAGGGGACATAGACCATGAGCCCTTGAGTGCACTAGTGAAGGCATCAATCTCGAGTGACAAGTTCTCATCAGTAGCTTGGGAAACAGGAATTCGTGACAATGTATCAGCCACTACAAGCGATTTCCCTGGAACATGTTCCTGAACACAAGTGTACGGCATTTGTCTGATAAGCAGATGCTGAATCCTGGCAGGTACTTTATCAATGTCCTTAGACGCAATTAATGGCACTAATGGTTTGTGATCAGTCTGCAAGCGAAAACTCTCTAAACCAAGTAGATAAACAGCAAATTTCTCACATGCCCAGGTACAACTAAGACACACCTTTTCTATCTGCGCATAACGTTGCTTTGAGGTAGACAGCATTCGCGAAGCATAAGCAACTGGGCGAAGTTGATTACCATGCTCTTGCATAAGCACACTCCCCACTCCATAACTTGACGCATCACAGCTAAGCACTGTTGGCAACTTCGGGTCAAAGAATGACAATACTGGGGCTGTTGTAAGCAAAGTTTTCACCTTGCTGAATGCGTGTTTCTGAGGATCGCCCCACACAAAATCAACATCGTTCTTGAGAAGATCGTTGATTGGCTGCATTATCGATTGTAGGTTTGGAACGAAACGTCCTAGATAGTTCACCATGCCAATAACTGAGCGAAGATTCTCTTCAGTGGGGTCGGGTAACTGTGAAATCGCTCGAACTTTAGCTGGATCAGCTAAGCATCTCTCTGAGGTGATCAAGTGCCCCAGAAATTCTGACGGTACACACACTTTTCTTTGTTAAGCTTCATATTAAGCTCGGACAGTTTTGAAAGCACGGCGCTTAAGCGCTTGTCATGTTCCACATGGGTCGCAGCCAGGGTTGGGCACGAGTACACATGTACTCGTGTACTCGAGTACATTTTTTGAAGTACTCGCATGTACTCAGTACTCGTGCCAAATCATGAGTACAGTACTCGTACTGGTACTTGAGTACATTGCTAAAGTACTCGTACTCATAGTGAGTACATCACGAGTACAATTGAAGCTTCAAAAGAGCAAAATTGAACACAGGAACAAGTGTCTAACATGACAAAAAGGTTTATTTAATTGTTTATTTAATTCCCTTCAAAGATGCTTTTTAAATTATAATTCAACTAAAGTTATATATAATGTGTTATGTGAATATCAGTAGTTTAGAAAAATGGAAATGATATAGTGAGCATTAATTTGTAAACTTGGACCTATAAAGCAGCCTATACACTTTGTGAGTCACACATTAATAACAAGCTTTGGAATTTGCCAAAATTGTGGAATAGTATACCATATATGTGTTGTCATTTAAAACTACAAAGTCTAATTTAAAATGATTTTCGTTAAATAAATTCTTAGAATTAATAATTAATCATTCAGTTACACATATTTGATCATATTTGAACACACAGCTGCCATATGCTTTTTCACACCTTTTGGCGCAAATCAAAATATTGTAACTAACAGGCCAATACAGGCCTTATTACAAAAGATACGGTATTTTAACATCCACCATTGTATTCAGCTACTTCTAAATGATAGATATGCGTTTTAAAATTATGTTTCTAACTCAATTTCTACCATAATAAGAACTGTTTCCATTTTAACCTCTTTTTGGTTAAATCGACGCTCTTACGGAAATCGGAATACAATATGTAATCTACATGCTCAACATGGCTTATCTTAATTCTAAAAAGTGTGTTTTTAATTAATATACTATGTTATGATGATTTTATCTAACGAAAAATGTTCTCAGCTGAACAAAATAACCATCCCAATACTTGCAATAAATTTATATTGTGTTTAATTTTTGGCTAAATCTGACAAGCTTTGATATATATGTATGTGTTATAACGAATTCTTGCCATTGAAATGAAATAAAACCTTACAGAGAGCATCATCCTCACTTCTAAATATGTTGCTACATGTATATCATTTTAAAATTGGTTTACTAAGTAGCAAATCAGGTAAATT
Organism: Platynereis dumerilii; assembly: GCA_026936325.1. NCBI lineage: Eukaryota > Metazoa > Annelida > Polychaeta > Phyllodocida > Nereididae > Platynereis > Platynereis dumerilii. The sequence goes on along the minus strand of JAPTHN010000010.1, from coordinate 23,899,167 downwards.
AATTATTTGAAATTTTGATTTGACAATACAAATTAGAATTAAATTTCCGACGCAATGGTGTGAGGTAGAATATCCTGTGCCTCACATAAACGGCGCTACTATGGTTGTTTCATGACTCACAATTTATCAAGAAAAAATATATTTATATACTTGATTTATCAAGCACTGAGGGCTGCTCTACTGATCTAAATTATAAAATCAATTTAATATCAAGAATTATTGTGCCAAGATATGCACAAGTTGTACATTGAAGGGGAATTTGGTGTGCACTGGACCTTGTAAGTGTGAATGCACTCATTGTCTCACAACAAAAGAACTTGGTTATTTTACCTGAATAACTCTCAGAATGAATTTAAAGCAATTTAATGATCTATATTAAAACAATCCTTATTCTGATTGTAGTATAGCCTATGAATACAAATAGCTTAATCTAAATGCTTAGTAAAATTTGTTAAATAAATCAGAAATGAAATATAGGCCTATATCTAAAAATGCAATTGACAATAAAGTTCATTTGTTTAATATTTTGCCAATTTTTTTACTTCAGTAAAAGAATCAAGTTAATGAACCTGCAGTTACCCCATCATTCAATATGGACGCCTGTGAAACAGCTAAACGAAATTTGTGTGATTGGCACAGGCTTCATTCAGGGGTTGGTGTCCCATCTGGTGTCGAGTGTTCCTGCATGATTTAATTTTTAAGTGAAGTTCCAGGAGCGGGATTCTAGCGCACGTCGTCCTTCATTTCTCCATTGTGGTCACTTAGTTTTTAATTCTGCATTTGAATGCCAATCTGGAAGTTCCCAAGTCCTACAGACTAAATCTCTATCCAAATAGCTTCAAAGGATGGGTGATTGGGGTGTTACGTCCTATATTTATGCACTAGTTGAGCTAATTAGGACAGGAGGATGACACGGCAATGAGGCGAAGGGTGATTGAAACTGCTGTCCAACACAGGCCCCCCTGTGTGGGCAATTTGACCAACTGCGACATCAGAGGATATAAGCCGACGTCACAGATGCTATGCTGACTGGGCCAGGTGAGCTGGATTTGAACCGAGACTCAGCAAGTGGCTTCAAAGGCCATTTTAAATTAGCATAGTTCACTTCTGATTAGCAAGAAAAGCATATTTAGTAGCCTTCACTGGTGTTCTTTATTGGTGTTCAATAATTTTATATTAATAATGCTTTTATTTCTTTATACTCGCAGCATAAATGAGCACATCGTCTTGGTAGCACACCACACCAGGCATTCCACTGAGGGTCTGGGACATAACACTTTGAAATATGTCGCTTGCCACACAAATGCCATATGGTAAACGTTTAAAGCAAAAGCGGCCTTGACTTGTCATGAAAGTAGTTAACAACTGACACGAGTCATTGAGGGGTAATTGCCAGTATCCCCGGGAAGCATCCAATTTGCTGAAGAATTTAGCCCCCGACAGTGATGACATAATGTCTTCCATTGTGGGGAGGGGGAACCTTGGATGAAGTAGATGGCGATTCAACTGTCTGAGATCAACACAAACGCGAAGTTTGCCATTCTTTTTGATAGGCAGAGTGATGGGCGCACACCATTCAGTTGGTTCTTGTACAGGTCGGATAACATCATGATCTAGCATCCATTGAATTTCCTTTGAGACTGATTCCTGTAATGGAACAGGAACTTTCCGAGGGGCAGACACATGATAGGGTTCATACACTGCGTTCCCAATTATTATGCAACTATGCTTTTTTGCAATATCTCAAAAAGAAATAAAACTATTGGGATATCCTTTACACATAACAACATGTGTGTCATGAAGCAAATATTCTGTGACTTTCGTCCAATTCTGTTGTTTCGGTGAGGAGTTATGCTATATAATCAGGTTTGTGGGGTGTTCCCAATTATTATGCAATTTCTTGAAAAGCTTCCATTGCCACCCAAAATCAACAAAGTTTATTCTGAATTGATATTAGAATATACCTCATAACACTAAATAAAAAATGGAACCATCATTTCAAACGTGGAGACCTTCATGACCAAGAAATTAATATAATACATCTGCATTGAAAAACCATTGAAATTGGCTTTTTTCTCAATAAAAAAGCCTCCCATGCTCTTTAAAAATTTAATATCAATAAAATTCCAGCGTAGAATATATCTGTAGCACACCACGGTCATACTGTGTGATGAAACACCAAATCCGGTATCTCTACAAAATATGGCACCAAATCAAAAACTCAGACTTCTGTGTCCCATTGAAATAGCATTGGCAATGGGATGCGTTCAATTCATTTCAAGATATTTGTCAAATATAGTCGTGCAACTTAATTGCCATTGGTTTACAGGAGAGCTCTAAACCTAAGGAAAGTGGTAAATGAGTTAGGTAATGATTTTTCATTTTGTCTGGCTATCAGAGGGTTTTTATTGCAATAAAACTGCAATTTCAATGCTATTTCAATGCAGTGAAATAACATTAATTTCTTGGATATGAATGCATCTATGTTTGAAATGATGGTTACACTTTTTCTTTTGTGTTATGGGGTATATGTTGATGGCATCTTCTGATTAGTTTGGGTCATTTTGAGTGGCCATGGATGCTTTTCCAAGAATTTGCATAATAATTGGGAACACCACAAAACATCATTATGTGGCATAACTCCCAACTGAGTCATTGGAATTGGACAAAATTGGCAGGATATTAGCTCCATGGTACACTTATCATTACGTGTAAAGGATATTCAAATAGTGTTATTTCTTTTTGAGATAATGCAAAAAAGCATAGTTGCATAATAATTGGGAACGCAGAGTAGTTGTCCTTCAACTTGAGTGTTACTGGCTCAACTAGAGCTGGCTTATCGATTGTGCCATAGATATCGCTATCATCAGTGTTCAAATGCATAATGTTCACGTTGGGTGAAGGTGTCACCAGATTCATGCGAACAGAAACATCACGGCTTAATAGATTATTTTGAGAGGAACCTTTCAGCACGTAAATACGGAACGTGTGCTGCTCTGAGTCATACACAGTTTTCGACGAGAACCAACCAAGACAGTCCAACTTTCCATTCAACGTCGACAAGTTACGATCATTAGGAAACAAAGTTGGCTTGTACTTAAGCGCCTTCAGCGTATTCTCAGATATAACCGTGGCATCTGCACCTGTGTCAACCTTAAAGTTAACCAGAGATCCGTTAACGGCCAGTGTCACAGTCCATGGTCGTGATGTCGGACTTTCCACAGCTCCGAAGAAATTGCCACCTTCGTCCTCGACATATTCCTCATGATCCTCAACCACATCCTGGAACTTCTGGCTTTGCGAGTTGGCTTCGAGCGACACAATTTCCGGTAATGTCCCAATCTTCCACAGGAATAACACTTGTGTCGATACGCTGGACAAGCGCCTACCTCATGATCATAGCCACAATTATCGCACATTTCCGATGAAGTTGATTGTTTACGTAATTCACGGGGCTGCGAGGAAGCAAAGCCAGCCAGTTTGGCAGAAGACTTGGCTGTGCCCCGTCTGTTGAAACCACTCCGTGCAGCAGATCGGTGGACAGCATCCAATTGAGACGACTCTGCAGTTGCACTGTCAATTTTCATGGCCTTCTGCGACATTACAGCAAATTCGTTTGAGCGACAAATTTCAATGCACTTTGTAAGAGTCAGTTTTCGCTCCTTAAACAGGTCACTTCGAGTCTCAGCTGAATGCACACCATACACAATGCGGTCCTTCAAGATCGACTCCCCACAGTTATTGCAATAGTTACATGTCTTCATAAGTGTCCGTAAATCAGCTAAATAAGTGTCAAATGTCTCTGAATCAGATTGGTCTCTCTTGTTGAATATGTATCTTTCGTAGGTCTCATTCACCTCACCAATAATGAACTCCTCAAATTTTGCAATAATTTCAGCTACAGTACGCACATTATCTCCAGTAGTAAACTTGAACCCATTTAAGGTAAATAGGGCATCATCAGCCAGACAGTTCTTGAATGAGGCTACCTGAATTTCTCGAGTCTTGTTGGGTAAATCAGCCAGAACACTGTAAGAATCCCAACGTTGTTGAAACAGTCTCCAGTTGTCAACAGGATTGGTTCCCAGCGCAAAGTGCTGTGGCGGCTTGATTCCAGGCAAAACAGGGGCTGCCATCTCGTACAGTGGGTTCTACAGCAGGTTTTGACACACACAAGTCCGATAAACAGTCCTTGTAGACGAAATATTATCCAATTCCACTGCCACCATGTTACAAAACCAGACACCGTCATGGCTGAACAACGCAAACTATTTATTCCATAATGTGACGTCATCGTGGTGACGTCACCAAACGATCATGAACGAAGTCATATTCAGAACAGTTATATTTTTCCAAGTTTTTCCAATCATTCAAAAAGTGTTAAATACACATCAAAAGGCTCTGCTACATTGTATAGGTGATATGTGTAGAACATTTTGTTGTTGTATATGCAATAGTGGGCAAGTTTTGGCTCCGATGTGAAAAAAAGTATTCAAATATTTTTTCTCAATATTACACAAAAAGTATAGAATATTTATCAGTCAGACCATGAAAAGGCACACCTAGTCCATGTAAGCTGTATGTGTACCAAACTTTATCCGTGTACAATTGTGCATGCAATTGTGAGTCCTGGGCCAGAAACAAAAGATAATTTTTTTGTTTTTCAGTATTTCAAAAAGCATATAATATTTTCCATCAGACCTTTCAAAAGGCAATACTAGACCATATAAGGCATGTGTGTACCAAACTTTATCCATGTACATGCAAAAGTGACCTAGTCTTAGTATATATACTAATTATAGCCCAAAAACAAAAAAAAAAGTATTTTTATATTTTTTGTAGTTTGTTCAAAAAGTATAGAATATCTATGAACAGGACCATCAAAAGGCACAACTAGACCATAATGGTCACATCTGTACATGCAATAGTGACTGATCCTTGCCCCGGAAACGATCTATCCTCCCGTCGCCCGCCCGGCGGACGGACAACATTTTGCCCTAGTGATAACAATACCTTCTGCGAACAAGTTCGCTGAAGGTAAAAAATCAGACATCAGGGAGCAAGGCAGTTTAGAATAAATAGCGGCCAACATTGCTGCCATAACAAGAAAAATGTACAACGTTGTCCACAGTACCTCTACAGATATGAGGTGTGCAGCACGTGAAAAAAGGGTTTTCCTCGGAGTCCAAATATGTGTAAATGAACCACGCGCATGAATACCAATAATACCCTATAGAAAATACAAGCGTATGCAATTCGAATTTCGAGAATGCAGAAGCAGAGCCTTGTTGCAAATAACACACAGAAACGGTGCAAATGCAATAGTTGACCTTGTACATCACACTCTCAAAAATGTCGGGACAAAATTGGTTTTTTAGATTCAAAATGGTTTTTTGAAAAACCAAATTTCAATGCAAAACCAACATGGATTTTTAAAAAAATCCATGTTGGTTTTTTGCATTTAAATTGAGAGTGTGGTCAAAGATCACATGATTCTAGTAAGAGGAAATCAACTGACCATTTAGTGTAATTTTTGATAAAACTAGAAATTTCTATCGCAAGCGAATCAAGCAATTGAAGGTTTGCCAATTTTGTCCCGACATTTTTTAGAGTGTATGCAAGGTTGCAATGTGTTATGAATACAAAAGGAAATCAATAACAACGGGTATTAATTTTGCTGCATGTAAGCATATTTTGCAGTAGACAGTTACACATATTATTTATTTTCAGCGACAGGCATCCTAAGATGTTCATTTCTAAATCAAGCTACACCCTGTTAAGAAATACACACAACATAAAAAATTATTTCATTCAAGACTGTCCAGAAAGAATTTACTATATATTTCAATAAAACTGGACAAGACCTTGTTTTTTCTTTTTTTAAACAAAGCACCCCTCCACCCGCCTTGACAACTAACGGTGGCCCCCCTATTTTTCTAAAGCAAAACTAGTACAATTAATATAATATATAGATCGTGGATGGTGAGGAGACCAATATTGAGTTTTATTGGCCGAAGCAGTAATATTGGTCGAGGCCGCAGGCCGAGACCAATATTATCTGCTGAGGCCAATAAAACTCAATATTGGTCGACTCAACATCCACTATTTGTTGTATTCTACACCAAAATTTTCAGACTTATGCATATTTGTAAATAAAAGAAGTTGTCTATTTTCAGTTTGAAATTCTTCTATCTATCTAACTAACTATCTATCTCTGTCTATCTATCTGTCTATCTATCTATCTATCTATCTATCTATCTATCTATCTATCTATCCATCTATCTATCGATCTATCTATCTCTCTATCTATCTTCTTTCTACTCAAAGAAACAGGCTTTTGGTTTTCCTGATTTTATGCTATTTTATAAAGCGCTTTTATTCCTTATTTAAAAAAAAAACAGTTTTTAAATGAATGGGTTTAACTACTTTTATATATTTTACTTTAATGCTTAAATTATTTTTATGATTTCTTTGTTCATGTTTTAAAGACTATCTGCGTAATTCCAATTATAAACAGGAGACAATTGTACTGTTCAGCTCTTCTTGCTTTTAAATTCCTTTTGTTCCAATAGATTGATTTTTTCCATGCAATTTGTTTCACTTAGAAAGTGACACCAGTTTCAATTGGAATTTGGTCAATTATCCTCAATAGCAATAAGCATCTTGATAATAGAAAAGTTGCTGTGTTTCCTTCAACAATAATTAAGAATTTGTTGCATTAACTTAAGAACAAGTGCACTGAGGACGCCAATATAGCTTTAAGGCGCCAATAACACTCTCCACACGCCAATATCGTTATTTATTGGCGTGGCATGTGACTGATCTCCCTTAACTTGATTGGCTTAACAATTTTGGTGCAGAATATATACAAAATATAGTCCTCTGCAGGGCAAGTTAATTGCCTCAGAAGCTGTGAAGCAACCATTTAAACCTAACACAGTAGGCCTATCCCTTCCAAGATCGATAGCTACCTCTAGGCCTGGCTATTATATTTGTATAAAGTGTCTAAACACTCCTCAAAACCATACATTAACAAAGTGGTAAGGCTATGCTATTGTCATGCTGACATAAATGCAAAACACTGTCTGGCATGTTGAAACAAATGCAACACAATTCCCATGATGCTGAACGAAATGAAACACAATGTCTGTCATGCTGACTCAAGTGCAACACAATGTCTGTCATGCTGACAAATGAAAAATTACTCATAATTATAAATAACCTGATGGTTTCAACATGAAGCTATAAAAACGCATAAACTTAAAATTCCCAAACCTGTTTTTTTTTTAAACTACAATATCAATGTTTCGAATTGGATGATTTTATAGGACATCAGTGTTCTGTCGGCAGTCAATGTTTTTATTAAATTATTTGGGTTTTTCTTAAATGCTGCTATATCGCCAAGCTTTTTCAAATCTACTTTGGGAGAAAGCGATAGTTTTGTTGATGATGGAACTTTTGGATGTCTCAGAAATGCACTTTCTCGATAAGAGGGTTCTTTTAAACTGAGAAAATATTGATGTCCAAATGCTCTAAGAAGATTACACCTTTTTGACTTTGTTTGACCATGACTGAACATTGGGAGTATAACAATCCTTTTCAGTGAATTGGCAATTTTGAAAGCAAGGTTCAAAGCTGCTCTCTCCTGATTCCTATTAGAATCCAAAGGATTTGAGTACATGATGTATTTGTTGTCAGTACTCGTGTAATAGCCATCTGTATCGACAACCCACATTTCCATTTCTTTAAATCGATAGATCTTTGTTCTAATTCCAACCACCCAATTATTGTGGACCATGACACAGTTACTGCAATTGTAGTCACTGGCAAAATCATTCGGATTGAAATATGTAATCCCAGGGAGAAATCGTTTGTTATCCAAGAAGACAACCTTTATACTCTTTGTCATTTTCATACTCCGTAGCAAGCCATTCATAATATTTTGGTCATCATCGTTAGATCTTTTGGAGCGCTCTATTGACTGCCTTTGCAATTCCTTTGCGTCTTTCGTTGGCTTTATCATATAGAAGCCGCTGTTGGCTTCAGAGTTGTCTTGCTTGTTGTCCTGAATGATGATATCACAGTCCGCACATGTAAAGTATGGCATAGGATTCTGAAGGAACACGATATCAGCATCACTAATGATGACATTGTAACCCAAGTCCAGGAGAACAAGACTCAGCTCTGTCTTGAACATCACCTTTCGATTGAACTGTGTGGAGCCATAGGGGCTAAACTTTCCGCCGTTGACATTCTTTTTAGCAACGAGACATTCATTTGCTTCTGGGGGTAGCAGAGTCTTGGCTTTTTCATCCATACAGATAAATAAATAATTAGTGATTCCAAATTTGACTAACGAAGATTCCCAGAAGTTCAGAACCATTTCCATGTAGGCAGAATCAATGACCGAAATCATTATTGCTTTGTCCACAGAATATTTTGCTGCATACGAAGCCAGCTGGCTATTGAAATCTTTTTTTTCGTAACTTTTTGTGACTGGAGTGCCCACAGTTGTGTCCCTTCTTCTTGCATTCATGTTTGGAACTCTCGCCTTCAGTACATCTACTCTTCTTACATCGTCGAACAACAACAAAAGAAGTACCACAATTGTTGCCACCAGTAATGCTTTAAGTGATGCATCTGAAACACAAATAAATTATTAGTTGCTTTTTATCACCCCACTAACAGTTTTTGCGAAACGGACAAAATATAAGTTAGCTGGTGAGCAACTATCCACCCAAATTTTGTTTATATCAGGTAAAACGGCCAAGGAAATTACTTGTTAAGTCTAACCATAGATATGTTAAGAATAGAATTAGCCCTTTTCTGAATTTACACAAAGAGTTTGAACAGACACATGCTGGTCACCAGCTAAAAATTAGCATAAAACCTAAGAAAAAATCCATTGACCCTAAGGAGGTTAACAACTCAAATTTGAAAGGGTGATTACATTTTTTTCTGCAACCTCCGACAAAACTCTCTTACCCCCCCCTATTATCATAGATTCTGTATGTAATCAGCGATTCGTAAATTTTGCAAAAATGATGGACGAAGTTGAACATTTTTTCCAAGCTCCAAGAACTCATGAGGAATTAAGGCCTATCTCAAAAATAATGAAGCCACTCGGCTGGTTTTCACTGAGGGTCACAAATTTTGATAACAGCTGTATGAAACAACTTCATATTACAGTCTTGCCTTAAATACATTCTTATGCCAAAATCCTGAAAATTTCATGGCAATTCGTCAAAAGGTTATTGAGATAGAGATGAAAGTATATCGGAAAACATGCATTTTTTCACTTATTTAGCGTGACATAGACTTTTTCACCTGTACTGATGAATTATTTCAATTTTACAAATTTTGACATGTTCCATTGCTATTTCCTTTTACTTTTTGAAATCTCCACATCCCCAGGCTTCTTAAATCCATTGAAACAAGCACTTCCATCCACTCGTTTTGACATGATTGAGCTATTTGGGTTCAAAGGTTGACTTTGTTAAATTGAGTCAAATTTGAATGTTCCTGATCAGAAATGCTCTAGTTTCCCTTTAGCATATTTCAGTTGAATCTTTTTGCCATTTAGATCTAGTATTACATCTACTTAGTTGTTTTGGAGCTTTTTATGATTCTGGAAAATCTAGTTCACGGAAAAATTCCAATGAATAGCTGGAAAGGTGAATGTGTCGCACGTGTAACGCCGAGAGTACTTTCAAATGGTACAGAGCTATGAAAGCTCTGTTTTTAATCTGGATTGGCTCAAAATATAGTACATCTATGGAGTTTTATTAATCTATGAACTACCCCAAGTTTTTGACTGGTTTCTGGTGATAAAATTCAAAAGTTATGTTCGTCGCACGCGTAACGCTCTGAAAAATTTTGATCGTATTCAATTTTTTTTCTGACAAACAGTAAAGCGATCATTCTAATATTACTTGGAGTGAAAATTAACGATTAATTTCAATAGTTGGAGTACGTTTCATTGCCTGATTACAAAAATTTTAACATTTATCGAGCATTCTTTAAAATTTGGGGCTAAATTGTCTAAAAAGGCAATAAGCAGTAACAAAATATTTTTTATTTTGTAAATGGTTGTATTTTACCCCCAGTTATGATTGATAATTAATATAAAATCGATTTGAGTCAAAACCAGAACATTTTCTGAAGATTCATATCACACCATGCAGTACTTAAAATCAGCTTTTTATGTCGAAAAATGGGCAAAAAATCACACTTCTATCATCATTTGCTGAGCAGACATTCACTTCGGTGGCACTTATTTGGTATCAATTTGAAGCCCACATATAGACACATAACATAGAGCAGTTAAAATCATTTTAAACGAAAAAAAATGCTTCTGGGGTTAATATATGTAAGTTTTGAAAAGAAATTTTCGAAAAATTTGGTGTTTCTCAAAATATATTTGGTGTATTTGAATGACAATCGTCCAGAAGACTTTTAAAAATGTGCCAGTTGTTGTCAAATAAAGAAAACGGATTTAACTTCATGACAAAGTATCATTCAGCCCAGTTATGTTTCACTGCCATGAAAAACAAACTTTTAAAAATTCTGTGATATTCAGCTGTTATCAATTATTTTCACTCATCAAAGCACCATGGCCAATATAGTTTCTGGAACTTAAATATGTTCTTTACAATATGCCTAGGTCATTTCATACAAAAATACATTTTAAAATTTTGATGGTCATGTCACACTTTGGCTTCATTATTTTTGAGATAGGCCTTAAGAGAATTTTCGCAGATTTTCTTGAAAGTTTTAAGAATATTTTACATTGTTATGCAAATTCCAACTTATTAGTGCAGATTTTCAGCAGTGTGTTTTGAAAGAATATAATTGCACAAACATTCCGAACTTTTCTGTCTTTCTTTCATTCTACGTGTCTGTCATAAAACATAATGTTACCACATGTCAGGCCCATTTTGAAGTATTTCTGGGGTTCCCAGGCACAAAAACATTTGATGCACCCCTGCCCGGGTTTGTTTCAAACTTTTAAAATGAATTTTTGATTAAAACAACAACATAAAGCATATTTTTGGCAGCACAGCTGTTCTTACCCCTAGAATTTTATGCAAATTCGTTAGCGCTCTGGAGGTCACAATCTTTCACCAATCTCATTCAAATTTATTCTACATTTTTCTGTAGGTTTCAAACTTTCGACCAGTCATTTTTGGTGTCCTTCCGCGATGGAAAAAATTATAAAGAAACTAAAATGACTGGCTTCCATGGGTCAAAGGTCAACCATGCCTTCTTCTTCTCCTTAGTATTTCCGTGACTGGTGTGCCTCCATGCACTGTCTGTGTTGCTTAAAGTGCTTGCACATTATTTTTAAAAACCTATGGCATGTGACCCCTAACCAAACTGAGCCCATGGGCGATTACCACAATACATTTTGTTTTCATTTTTCATACAAATTGGGGCAGGGACATATGTAGTTAAAGTTCCCTTTTTTTTTACATCTAGTACATTAGTCTATACCATGTTCTATATTGTAGATTCTGTTCCGGTAAACCAGATGTTATATTGAGCGAAATGCTTACAAACCTTAAATAAAGGAAGGACAAAAATAAGTCTTCACTTTTCAAATTGAAATAATTTAAAGAAAAAAAGTCTTCAAACTTATTTGTTGTGTGTTTAATGTTCAAGACTTTAACAATGACCAATAATTATTAGTCAGGCTTAAATATTCTTGTCACGGGTCATTGCCTCTGCACCGGTACAGGTCATGAAATGCAGTAATTAGACAAATCCTTGAGATCAGTTGCTCTAAACTGCACAAAAAGCACTCAGAAAAGTTCCTTGATCTTTCCTGAATTGTGATACGCCAACAGACTGCCATTTGGTAGACTCTCCATTGAGCAATGAGGCCGAGTAGTAACCGTTGGGATGAAGGTGATGTGCATGTCCCAGTATGAGGTTGCACGTTTTAGGGGCTGCTCATAGCCAGCAATCAGCAAGCTCATGACCACGTTTGGTCTTACAGGCTAATGAAGGACCTTCTATAGCCCAGCAGACCTGCAGTCACAACCCAAGATCAAGACAGGGACAACATCCATCAGAATTTGGGTGACCATTTTAAGACCGTTTCAAGACTGCCACATCCCCAGCTGCTGAAATTCCAGGCACTCACAACCATGAGCGGAAGTACCAGACATTGATAGACATAGTATATCAGGGCTTGTAGATCGATTTAATCCATCCATATACTAGCATAATATGACAAGTCCAAGAAATGCCCTGTACATGCATGTTTTGATATATTTGTCACAGATTCTATCAAATTTGACAGTTGACTGTGAAAAACATTTTCTCCAAATTCACAGTTATTGTTGGGTGTTGTTAGTTCGATAAGTTGCAGATTCTTATACATTTTTATCTCATGTCTAACTGCTGAACGCACACATAGTAACAAACAATGTATAATTAACAGTTTGTGATCACTGCTATGGTTGTATTCTAATTGGAATTTGTCATGTGACTTTGACATAGGCTCCCACCAGTTTTGTATTTCTTTAAAATATGCAAATACTATAAAAGAAAAAATACTTTGCATACCAGAACATTATCAAAATAAGTGTGATGTACAAGGTCAACTATTGCATTTGCACCATATCTGTGTGTTATTTGCAAAATGGCTCTGCTCCTGCAATCTCAGAATTCGAATTGCATACGCTTGTATTGTCTATAGAGTATTATTGGTATACATGCGCGTGCTCACAACCCAAGAGTGAGTGCCACTGTATGCAGGCCTGGCAGCCAGATATCCATGCAAAAGGTCTGTCTTGACAGATCTGTGAACTCTTTTTTCTGACTTGCTTATGTTTATTCAGTATTGCAGTGAAACGGGTCAACCCGGATCTTGGTTGATCTGAATTGTTGAAAAAAAAAAAATTACTAACTGTTTTCATGTTCCATTCCATATCCAGGTATTTTTTACAACAATCTCCTTAAGAGGTGATAACTTATTTTTGTCCTTCTTACTTCAGTTTAATAATTTTGTTTTTAATTCACAAGTAGAAGAAAACTCACCCTTGTACTCCCAGACACTTGTCTGAATAAGGGCTTCAGCTTGCTATACATACCTTCACAAAAATGTAATGCAAGATCTTGGTTCAGAAACAGAAGTGCAGGCAGTTTTGGGAGTACATTTGCTAGAAATCTAAAGTGCTATATCATTTTTTTTCAGTGAACAAGAATATATACTAGTACACTGTTTATTATGTTTTAATAATAGTTTGGTTGTCATTTGTCGACATGTCACTTTTTTGTTTGTAATTAGGCAAAAACAAAAAATGACCATAAAAATGTTTTATCGTCCCATAAAAGCAGTTAAATGGATTTTTTGAAATACTGCACAGTAAAATCAAATGTTACTGAATTAATTGAGTTTGTAGTTATTACAGGAATTCGCTTTGAAGTTGACTTTCTGGACTTCAGTACCTGTCAGTTTGGCTCCACGTGACGTATGGTAGAAAACTATTTATGTGTGACCAATCTCCAATGAATTTTGTACACAAAGAGAAACTGTGAGGTCCAAATCTATTTGACAGTTTGTCTGTTTATTTCAGCAGACTGCACCTCAATACACGGTGTGAGGAATTTTGTAATCCTTTTCTGTGCATTGCCGATTTTTATACAGGCCAATAATTGTGCATACAGAAAGAATTTAGATGATTGGTAAAAAAAATTGAAAGACTACAAAATAGTATATACAGAATCTCTCTATAATCAATCAATCATGCAATCAATAAATGAATCAATCATCTATCTATCTATCTATCTATCTATCTATCTATCTACATCTATATGTCTTTCTAATACATGTATGTCTATTTTAATCTTTCTATCTCATCTAGATGGAGTAGTCTTCTTTAATCCAAGCTCAAACTTCATGGGTCTGAATAGTTTTCAGTAATGATTTCAAGCAAATTCAACCTTGATTTCTTTGTTAGGCCTAAATTAAATTATTTTCATATATTTAACTAATATTAAGAGATTATATATTTTCGATGGCAGTTGAGAGAATGGGACAGACCTACTATTGAGACTTGTATATTCACTATTTTTATTTATTTATTTATCCCCCATATTTGGGGAAAAATAAAGAAATACAACATAAAACCAATGGTAAAACAATGATGAAGACAGCATGATAACAAAAGTATGCAAATTAAAATAAATAAATAAGACCACGTCATTAAAAAGTTTAAAACAGTTAAAACAGTACAATACATGTACTGTGTACCGGTATAAATTGTATAAGCACTCTTGGGCATTAATAAGGAGCAATTGAGGCTTGATTGCACTTCGGAAAACTTCATAGTCAGGACTTGCTATTCAATGACAATCAAGGACCACTTGAGTTGCTAATCAGCCTCAGCACACGCAATCATGCTTCTTGACAAATCTCAGTTGAAGCATCTTCAATTGACTTACTATTGTCTGTAATTTCCTTGAAAAATAAAGCAAACTTACGGCCAGACAGAGCGTCGCCTATACGCATTTCTGGTCGTATTAGCTGAGGTCAGAATTGGCCATTTGTACCCTTAAAAGTGCCCGTATTTGCGAGGTGGCCGTAATAACGAGGTGCCCGCATTAGAGAGGTTTTAATAAGCATAAATGACAGGGGAAATATTTGGTTCCAGGCCAATATGTCCGTAATTGCGAGGTGCCCGTTTTAGTGAGGTGGTCGTAAGGTGAGGTTTAAGTGTATATATGTCTTTCTAATGTCTTTCTAATACATGTATGTCTATTTTAATCTTTCTATCTCATTTAATCTTTCCATCTGACTGTTTGCCTGTGGATCTAATTATTACTACAATTGCTCACTGCTCAGAGGCTCGTCAAAATGCGGTCTGAGATGCTCAAATATAGCGCAGGACCCTCTGCCATGTGTGTCAGTAAAGCTCATAATCCAAATTCACATGTCGACCAATCACAAATTTAGTGTTATACACTGCATGATCAACAGCAAGAAACTTATAATAACAGTTTTCGTTTGTCTCAAAGTTCGTTTTCACAGTTTTGAGATACTCTTGATATCTGTGTACAGCAGCTCAGATTAGTACTGCGAGTGAAATGTATTGCTACCACACGTCACGTAGACTTCCATACGTCATGTAACAAATATTTCGTTTTTCAGTTAGGCCTACTAATTTATCTTCCTGTCTTGAGCCCAGCACTTAGTGGATATTGTTTCTAAATTGGTATGCCCTAATACCTGGCAGAAAAGTATGATATTTATCTTGATTGCTTTAGTCCAATATTGAAAATACAAATTTTGCTGAAGATCAAATCAATAAAAAATCAACAAGTCAACTTCGACACAAATTCCTGTAAAGCAAATATTGAAATACCAATGGTTGATGTAATTTTAAATAATTCTTCACACTGATTCATACAAGCTAATATCTATAGATATTCAAATTATTCAAATTCGAATTAAATCCCACCATAATACAGACATCAAGGATGGATAAGACCTTGCAAATTAAGTGTATAATATCCATGCCCATGGATCTATAACTTATGTACTCAATGGTATATCTAGCTGTGCCTTTATGTGTTTGCCTTTTTAAAGCTAAAAATAACATATATTCTTAACTAATACAGTCTGTCATATATAGCTCTACAGAAATCACTGAAAAAATAAAGCCAGATGTATTCTTTTTTTAAAAGAATTTTCTTTGTGTAAATATGTACGAGAACAGTTAGCATTCAGATTTCAGAGTGTAATAGATACCGATGGAGACAGAATATGAAGGTCCCCCCCTCTCATTGGTTGCCAATTAAATGTCGGATTGGTTATAAATTAAGTCTTCTTGTTTTTAAAGCAATACAATTAAGGCGTATCACCAAGTTACATCAGATCCTTGATGGAAATCCAGGAACCTGGATGATACGAAACACGTCCAGGACAGCTTTTCATGTTAGTACAGTTACTTTATATAATAAATCATATTGTGGCTTATCAATGTCTGAAATACTCAGCAAAATGCTGAAGCAAATCAAAATCCCCTACTTCAAATCAAAATCCCCTACTTCAAATCAAAATCCCCTACTTCAAATCAAAATTCCCAACTTTTTCCCTACTTTCCTGGTCGAAAATGGCTTTTGTAAATTCCCTACTTTTTCCCGATTTTTCAAGACTGCAGGAACCCTGGCTATGGAATGACATTATATCAGACATATCGCCTTTCAAATATAATTTTATTAATCTTTTTTATTAATATTTAATTTTTATATCATTATACTCACTGTGTACTGTTGCCATAATTACTTGTGGACTCCCAACTCCAAGCTCCGAAATGTCAGGTGTATAGGCCAACTATGCAAAAGAAATATGAGTTTAATAAAAAACAATAATATATTTTCGTAAAAAAATTTACAAATGTATCTCTTGGTTTCTCAGACCTAAATGCCTCAGATTAGAATGAATGAATTGATGCAGTAGGGTATTTGAAACATCATTGAAAACAGCCCTGGCCAAAAACGTATGGAAATTCCAAATTCACAATTAAATTGGTGCACTCTACTGAACTGAGGTTCGAGACAGGCGATTACAATAATCAGTCATAGCCAAATAGTGCTAAACAAGATACTCCAGCATGCTATTTTGTAACAGGGCCCCACAAAACACTGTCAGAACATAAGAATAGTGGCAGAGCCAGGGACAAATTGGCTATGAATTAATAATTGTAATATTTGAGCATCCATTTATCCACATGGAATTGTTCATGGACTATGACTTTATTGCATGGGATAAATCTTGAATGGAATGCCTAACGGAACAAGTCAGAGGAACTAATTTACAGGACAAGGTAAGACAAATTCTCCTATGGCCATTTCAACACAGATTTTTTTGTCGACTCACATTGAAGCTGTGGAGGTAGTTAATGAAATATCAAAGATGTTTAAAGTATATAATTTGCATAGGTTTGGCCCACAGGGACTACATACACAGTTCTCAGAGATTTTCTATAACTGACAGCAATTTGATTTTTATTTGAATTGACTTTTTCTGAAACATGTGCTTTCTCCAAGCCAATGTTTTAATCAAACAGGAAGTCATGTACAGTGCTGCCACATTGTTGCACCATGCATACATTTGTATATAATGTAGTGAGAATATGATTATTTGCATTTTTATGTTGATATCAAGTTTGCTTCCCTAGTGTTACAACTGCTGTCATTGATAATGACTCAATTGGCAAAAATTTCAGAAATGATTGTTTTACTGCACAATCATTTTAGAATTCAACAGAATTAAGAAAATTAATTCATAAATGGCATATATAGCCTATATAATTACGAAAAATCCATTTTACGGGAAAATTATAACACTTGACTTACCTGTCAGATTGTGGTGAGTGAACCTGCAAGGCCAAGTGATGAAGTAATTTATGCATCAGTTATAAGCATAACCACACTCAAGCTAATAAGTATATATAGCTGGCGTGAATGCATTAGCTTCATGGTATGAGGTTTTTCCAACAAGCTGCTCCCATTGCATCATTTAGATCTGTGCCTTGTCCAAGTTCGCATGGCTATACATAGGTGTATTTTGCAGGGGGTCAGGGGGGGCTGCAGCCCCCCCCCCTTCCTGGGATTAGGGCAAAAGGCTCATCAGGGAAAATCCTGAGCTAATATCAGGGCAGTAGTGCCCTGGTCACATTCGCGCCATGTTAAAATTTCAGGGCAAAATAGTCACGGCCCCCCCCCCCCCCCCCCCGCGAGACAGCCATCCCGTACGGCAATGTGGCTGTAGGAGAAGCTTCTTCTCTGAACTCACAGTCACGTCTAGTCAAGTAAACTTTATTTCATACCAAAGATCTATATGATATGTTTGTTTACAACAAATCTAAAGTAAAAAATTTCTACCCAATGGGAGGTGTAACTGCCTCTCTGCAACACACTACATCTATAGATGTCATAAACAAGTGATATTATGGCAAGTTTTGTGAATTAAGCTCCTTTGACTAGGAATATCAGATAGTGCACTCTAAACTTAGAGCTCAACTGGGTCTCAAAATTGTGTTATGTGGTGCCCTCTTGAATCCATAACAAAAACTACAATCGAACACACACTTGTGTGTGAGCTCTAAGAGATTTCAGATGCAGCAACTACCTAGTTTTTTAAGTGAAATGCAGTAACAAATTTGTCTGTTAAATTAGGTCTAGAATTGAATATTAAATAACTTTTAAACGGCCAGTTTATTGTTAGAATGCTGCTATTGCTGGAAAGTGGTACTTGTTGTGGAACTTTTTTTTTGTGGAGTCATTATTTTTCTACCTAGGGAATTGTGAGTAGTCCCTGTTTGACCGTCAAAGCTTGTCCTGATCACAACACACATTATTTTGTGAAGTTGTAAAAAAAGATTAACAGTTACTCTCCACTGGTGTGACAGACATAATTAACTGTCTCAGGTCTCTCAAAGCAATTGAATGAATGCTTTAGTGTTTCATTGTTGTCTGTTTGTTGTTTCAATTAGATTCTTTGGAGAAAACAATAAACTATAATTTAAATTGTGCTGGAAAAAGCTGTTAAAGGATTTGAAAACTTCAGGTCAATTCCTCTGTGACTTCGGGACAATCAATGTATTTTCCACCTTAATAGGAGTCAAAACGTAATACAAGGAATGAGAGGAAGGTTCTTTTGTTATGACATTTTTTGTTGTGCCCATGAAGTTGCAAAATATTAAAAAAACATCCCCGGAATTTGATTCTTAGTTTCGATATGAGGTCAAATATGCTCTTGTGACTGATGGGACATTTTTGACCACCGTTTTTTGGGAGTTTCTGAACATGTAATTACTATCTCAGTTCACATGTCACACCTTATTGTCATAGTGCATTGTAATTGTATCGAGATAAGCTTTCAAATCAGGCCCACATTTAGACTGGCGGATCAATGGTCCTCCAGCAGTACCTCATTCATTTTGTGACTGATGGGACACCTCTTTGTGACTGATGGGACAGTATATCAAAAGTATTTAATAAAAGTATTATGATTCATGTTATTGATGAAATATAGTGTTAAGTTAACACAATGATTCACCAGAAAAGTATATATTGTCAATGTCATACATTTTACAGGTTCAAGATAGCAAATTTTGATATGCATAGACATGTCATATTGTATATATTTTGACCTTAACTTCATAAACCTTACAATGTTTTACATCTAAAATAATAGTGATAGCTCTTAACAGGAATATAAGATTGTTTTATTGGCCTACCCATAGCTTTCACTCCGTTGCATTAATCAATTGAGCATCTCAGATGATACACTATAGCATGGTATGCGGTACAGGTGAATGACCGAATTTCATCTTGTATGTATGTACTAGGCAGACTAATTAGGATGGGAGACATGGGCCCAATTCAATTGGCGAGGACTGAGTGGGACTCTGCACCAATGCAGTAATCGGCAGCTCAGGGTGCTACCAACTGAGCTGACTAACCAACTTACAATATGAAGATCTGCACTGAAATAATTATTTCTCTGGTATGAAAACCTGATTTTATCTATGCTGTACCAACTGATTCGAGTCTGTACAATTCTTTCATGTATTGTGAAACACTTGGTTGTTTGTATCATTAATAACATGGCATCTGCTCTCAAAAATATATCTTCATGGGTTGTTTAACTTCTATTCCATATAAACTTACTTGACCGTTTTGTCTTTATATTCCATTTAACATTAATAGACCCTGAAATACAGTTCAGTAACAAAATTTCCATCACAAAAATATTTACCATGCTCCAAGTAAGTTATTTGTGACTCAGGGCACAGCATTTCAGCCATTTTTCCCCATAAGAAGTGTTGGAGATTAAAAAGGACAATCCACACTCATTTATGTGTAATTTTTGTACAAAATAATGATGATTAAAATCAACAAGACAGAGTTATTAAGTTGCTTGTGGTTAATTCATCATGTTTCAGCGTGACTTTGGGACACAGTTAATATAACACCCTATTTTTTATGCAATGAGTGTGAATAACCTTCAAAACAATTCATGCCCAGTTATCTGTCACTTTGTACTAGATAGCAATGGCAAAATGTCGGCCGAAAACAAGTAATTCACTGAGTGAGGTCAATTTATCAGGTTTGAGCGTGACTGATGGGACAATGTACAGCAATGTCTTACAGAGATGAAGTGTGAATTATCTTAACCTTAAGTGTCAGTAAAAATGTTTTCAAAACAACTGCCAAACACCTTTACAAGCCAGAAAAACATGATTTTGCTTTTCTGTGATGTATGTGTGATCGGTAAGAAGATAATAAGCAACTGCTTCTTTCCATTTTGTTTTTGCCAAAAAATCTGGACAGATAGAAGGAAAATGTTGATTATTTCCAAACGGAACATGATATCAGCAAACTTTAATTTGTTTTGTGTAGTAGATAATATACTGGTTTGATACTGTGAATGATTTGATGACAATTAAGATTTTAAAAAATACTGAAAGTGGTACGCTTCTGTGGAATTGACCGAAAAGAAGTTGAGTGACTCATATTGGTATTTAGCCATCCCCCTCCCTGTAAAAGGTTTTTTCAAAATTTAATTTATTCCCTGAAACCTAGGACATAACACACCTCACTTAAACTCCGCCAGCACAAATAAAAGAAGGGATCACAGAGACAGCAAGAAACTAGTCGGTGGGGGGGGGGGGGGGGGGGGTGTTTCTTCAATGACAGATTACCTATGTTTTTGTAAACCTATTGCTTGGGGGTGAATATTATCCAAGGGGGGGGGGGGGTTTGGAGTTTTAATTTACCACAATTTTGCAGTAGCGGTGGCAATAATTATTAATTATTTATATCAAGCCTGCGAAGTCCCTAAATTTCATTTACAAAATCAAGCAAAATTTGTCCAAAAAGAATTATTGATCTCACCAAAACTTTTTTTTTAACTCCAACATCCCCCCCCCCCGCTACTAAATGGTCTCCTCATAATCAGTACATCAGTTGGTCATTTATAATCCATTTGATTATTTGTGTACATTAAAAATAAAATTACCTTTTCTATTTATGATATCATTTTGTAACATCTATTTTTTCTTTTTTCAATTATACATATATGTCAAACACTCATCTTCTTTCAAATGTTACTTTTAGTGGGGCAGGTATGTAAAAAAAATGTTTATACATAAAAGCGTGAAACTTGGCGCACCCTTAAAAAACATCTATACAAAACATATTTGGATAGAGAGCCACTTCAGATTTAGCTTAGGTGGCTACTGGCAGCCATTTTCCAAATGGCGGTCAATTCTTCCATTTTGTTGCTTTCTGTGTAGTTCATCACAGTGTCCTTGAACGAAGTTTAGGTTTAAAAAAATGTACAAAGAATCTGTCAACACAGTGTTGTAGTATGTGGTCTCAGCTTCGATTTGATGTAAAGATAAAAAAAAAGTTTTGAGAAAATTTAAATTTAAAATTTGTTGTTTTTCTCACCCTTGTTGCATGCAAAAGATGCCTTTTAGATTGTTTAAAATGATAATCTTAATATAGAAAAATTCAGAATTATGATTAAGTGGTTTTTAAAAGGAATATCACATTCTGAAGGTGTTACAAACTTGCTAGACTATAATTTGCATTCTCCGAACCCATTTAGAGTCCAAGCAACTGAACCTGCGTAATGTCCATAATTCATCAACTGCATTAGCTAAATAGCAGAATGCTGTAGCAATATAGCCAATAATGAGACATATTTAGGGCTTTTACAGCATTTCTTTATTAATATTTTGAGATGTATGTCGCATCACTTTCAAAGTATATCTCTTCATATCAGTATCAATACCTCCAATCACAATCTGAAGAAACATGATTGCCTCAGTAGTCCATTATTTATATCTGAAATTTTTGTTTAGGGACTTAGTTTCCGCTGGTATTTTATTGATTTTCTTCAATTGTGCATAAGTCTCAATTTAGTACTTTCTATGCAGATTTTACATTACTAATGCAATGAATTGGCTAGAAAATATGTATAGGATGCATTTTTGAGTGTTGTCATTCATATCATGAAAGAAAAATAAATAATATCACCAATACATATTTATATAAGAGCTTCCCGTTTGAAGTCAACTTTTTAAAATCATAATATCTCCTAATTCTATCCGGAAAGTTCACATATAACCAATATTAACTATGTGACCATGGAAGAGAATCTGTTGGTTGCACAATGGCATGCTACATCTGAACAACTGAATTTTGGAAGTCGGCAACCATTAAATTCCATGAAATAATCTTAACAATTGGCAAAAATGGGTAAAGAATGCCCTTAAAATTCCTCAGAAGACCATAAATGCAACCAATATTTCAATATGAACATAGTCACTGTAATAAAACTTGGAATTGGTCATATATGCCATTAGGCCACTTGTATGTTTTTTAAAATTGATTTAAACTAATACTTCTCTCAAAAAATATTATTTCCTTTGATATCAAATACTACTTACGTGGAAAGCTGTGGTGTGAAGTTATACACTTGTCAGATGCTGGCACTAAGTATTTCTACATGTGTTTACTGTTTATTGTCCAGCAACTTAACAGATGTTTTTTGTGAATTTCATTTGAAAAAAATTGACTGGTGAAATGCCAGAACTCTCAATTTCCATCACTAACGAAGTTTACGAGGCATTTCTCACACCCTGGTGGTTCATTTGCCGCTTTTCTTTGCTTCAAGAAATAATAAAGCCGAAATGGCCATGTTTATGTTTGATTTTGACACATTATAAGATTCACTGAGTTTGCAACACCCCTAAATGTTGGAAAAGATGTGAAAATTGGAAATTAAATGTTTTTCTGACATTTTTAAAATCTGATTGAGTAAATTAATGAATAACTAGATGAATTATGATGTTTCAATAACACTGCAATGCCATTAGATATATCTATAACTGATATTTTTCATGCAACAAGGACCGTGTGAAAACCTAAAATTTTAAATTTAAATTTTCCCAACAGATTTTTTTTATCTTTACATCAAATCATCGAAGCTGAGACCACATACTACAACGCTGTGTTCACGTATTCTTTGTACATTTTTTTTAACCCTAAACTTTGTTCAAGGACACTCTGTCCCACAAATAGATACATGCAAATATTGTTTTTTATTGCTTCTCTAGGTATTCAATACATTACTATAACATTTTTTGATACCCTGGACTTTATTCAGGCTTGTTGGAATCCCTTTTGTTAGAAATATTGATTCAAACACTGGATTCCGCGGTTATGCATGGTTAGGCCAATTCTTTATAAATCTCAAAATAAGTTGCATATTTGAATTCCTTGCATAAAAGTGCAGTCACATCTATGTGCTTCTCATGGAGCTCTCATTGCGTCCATTCTAAATTTTAAAAAAGTGATAAGATTGCAAAAATATACCAAAAAGTAACTGAAAATAGACTGATAACATCCCAACTATGCTCATTGCGACCTCACAACGATTAAACTGTGCTACTGTTGTGCTTTCCATGGAGATTCCACTGAGCTCACCCCAAGCTGTCCATGCCACTGTAACAGGTGCGAGACCTTCCAGCTGCCACTACGTCGTCACTGGGCTTCCAGTCAGTTCCAGGGGCTTGTTGTGGGCTCTGGCCAGGTCGCCAACCCACTGCACTTATTTTGTGCATATACAAAACAAGCACAGAGGTTTGGCGACCTGGAGGGCATTGGGGCTTCTTCCAAGATCTCAACAAGTTTCTACAACGTCTCCAATACATCTCCAACAAGTTCTGTGAGACCATGCTGAGCTCTTTGTGCGTTTCAGATCGTAGTAAGAACCCCTTCCAGATCGCAACAGTGTGACGGGGGTTTAGAGAGCTTTCAAATGAGTACCCGCATCAATGGGTTTCGTAAACTTGGTTCGAAAATGCAAAAAATGAAAATAAAAAGTTTTTTGAAGATTTTGTTTTTTCTTTAATATTGACAAAGGACTCACAGAAACTATTGATGCGACCATTCATTTGAAAGCTCTTCTTACAAGGAATTCAAATATATAGTATGTTTAAAAATCAATTGAGATCCCATGACACTATTTGAAACTGCGAAAATGATACATCTTCTTCAACAGTTCTAACAAAATGAACCCTGACTACCCTAAAATTCTTCAGTTCAATCCAGAAATTAATTGATAATGTTTTTTTAGATCTGTAGAAGGAATAATGAGCACTGTTTTCATAATTTTAAACGATGGGCACTTCACAGAAAGCAGGAAAATGAGATAATTAGCCGCCATTTTGGAAAATGGCTGCCATGGGTCAACCGGGTCAAATCTGAAGTGGCTCCCTATCTAAATATTTTCTTTAAGACGGTTTTGAACTGTGTGCCAAGTTTCATGCTTCTATGTATAAATGCATTATTATTACCCTATTCTTGACAAATCTGCCCCGCTATTTATATTCTGGCTGGCTTTCACATAAATTCATAAGGTGCACCAAGTTTCAAGTTCAAGTCTTTATTAATACCATTAAGGTACAGGGGCCTGATACCCTTCGGTGTATTGGGCCAAGAATTTCATCAAACATTTGTGACTGACACACATGTGTATATATTAATAACAGTTTCAGAGATAACAAATTTTAAGCTTAAGTAAAAGGAAATCACATATTACAGACTTAATCTAGATAGTTTTTCAGACGTTTTTTCAAGACGGGAAGGGAGCAGTTGTAATCAATGGAGTTGCCCAGGGTATTAAAACAAATGATTAAACTTATTTTGATTAACTAACAAAACTGTCAGAAATTATGTGATCCACCAATTACCACTTCACCGGGTGCTACATCACAATGTTGTTACCTATTGTTTTAGAAATAGGTCATGTTTATGTAAAGACATTGTGCTGCAGAACTTGACACAATTAGCAGATTGATTGGTGGTTGAAGGTGAGTTTTCTTTATCTATACCTAATTCCTATCACTGAAGACAATGTCCAACAGGCCTAATGACTAGCAATATACCTATACAAAATATCTGCAATTTATTTTATCTGCAAAAAGGTCTGTGTTGGGAGAAGATAGCATTATAAGTGGTGACCTCAATACAAGCTAACATGTGTGCATGGTTATTATTAGGAGCTGCTGCCGCTGGCCGCCAGCTCCTATTGCTTTTGTGCTCATGATCGTTGAGTCACTTGAAAATGCCCCAAATTTTTGTGAAGTTTTCTGGACTCCCCTCACCATTCCAAGGGTTCATAACTGAAGGTAATTGTAGGATATGTAAACTAGCATTACATGTGGGTAAATTCCATTACATTCTTGCTTTGTAGAATATGCTACAGGCCTCATAAATCTTGTAATTTAGGACTCTGCAGCTGGCTTCACCATTTAAAATTGGTGCCAATTTAGCCTGTGACAGGACAGGTTTTTGGGTCAGACCAGTCCTGCACAGTGCCAGACTGCCAGTACAGGTGTTAACCAGTCCATTCAGGCCTCCAGTCCTGTTACAGGCTTGTATGCTCTGTGATGCATGAAGAGAGTTAGTGGGAATTCCCCTGGTCTGGGGATTCCCCAGATTCACTGCAAGTGCAGTGCAATTTAATTGTAAAATGTTGGTTGGCTGGCGTTTTACTGGAAGGGTTGGATTTAAATGCAAATAAACAATACCTATCTAATAATTCTAAAGATAAATGTACTAACATGGTCCAGCTAAATCAGTTAAATGTTTAGTCATATACATGTATGACTAAATAAGGCATACATGTATGACTAATAAATTTTGATATTTGATCATCAGAGGTCAGATTTATTCATTATATCATTAATTCCTTATTGAAATGCAGGGAAATTTAATAAAGTAACATTTTTAAGAGCTAGATTAAAAATGAACCTATCTATCTATCTATCTATCTATCTATCTATCTATCTATGTTTCAGTTTATATCTGTCTATCTGTCTACCTACCCCTCTATATTTTGCACAAATGTTTTATTTTTCTTGTCTGAAAACCAATTTAACTTTAAAAAGTTCCTTCCTTGAACCTGAGCTGTAGTTAAAAGTCAAATGCATTTGTTTATATTTGTATTTAAGACAAAAACCAAGTGAGTCATTGAACACTTCAGTTTGGTATATCACATATTGAGCAATAAGACACAATTTCTCGTCAAGACTTTTATGCATCATAAGTGAGGCAAACAAGAAACACCAGCAATTTACAAGGCAATTCAATATAAGCCATTTTGTAAGTCCCAGCGCAAGCACCTCATCACATTCCGCTAGCGGTATGAAATCTAGTTTTGCTTGTTTTCCAACATTTCCGAGTGGGAGATTCCTTGAGAAAATTGAATTTTGCGCATGGCAAAGAGAGCAGTATAAATGTAAAGTGGATTATGATTGGTCGAGATCCTAGCATAGGTTCATGCTACCTTTTCCATAATTGGCTCTGGGCAGGTGAGTCCATATGCTCTCTGACGGGTGTCGGTTCATGGAATTGTGGCTCTCTAAGTGTCTCACTCATTCCCTATTTCTAGAGCAACGAAGTAGAGCCCTGCGTGGTCACCCAAAAGCATGACCGCCTCGCCCCGCAATGGACTAAGCTTGACCGCGACCGCACCGCCCCGCTCTGCTGAAAATAACTCAAATGCCCTCAAATAAACTAACAAATTTTAATTCTCAAGCAGCAGGCTCAGCAGCTCCTCACATTCTGCTCGCAGTGTGAATTCTAGTTATGCTTGTAAATGCATTCTACTGTCTCCATAAAATAGCAACAGTCACCTGGATGCCTTCTAATTAACAAAATAGTAGTGCTCCTAATATCTTACTTACAGAAAAATGCAGAATTACTTTGTCCGGATTCCAAAACAGTATCTGTAGCAACATTGTGAGAACTGTGACAACATTGTGTCACAGTTTAAGCTGAGTTACATTAAATAAGATCACTGAACTGAATGTCAATTTCCTAGGATATTTATGGCATTTTTGAGTGGTAAACCATTAAATAGTATATTTTAATGTTGTAGATTTCCTCTTTGGCCAAGAAGATGCTGGACTGCAGGATGTGCAGAATAATTTAACAGTGCCTCATGCAGGGAGGAATCAGCTGGGAAAGACTCTGCAAAATATTCTTGTATTTCATACTGATCAGTAAACTGATGTGTGAATTGTTTTTCCCTTTGTTTGGAGTCTGCTAACTTAAAACAACAGAAATTTCCTCTTATTTTCCTCCAGCTACATCTACACACCACATCCATCAATGACATCATTTTGTGGGGTTTCTTGAACATTTTTGCTGATTTATTTTCGTATGGTTTTTTTTAACTTGCTTTAATATTGAAAATGCACACTGGTCACTTGTAGTCATCGATTGTCATTATGAACACTCATATACTGATGGAGCTCAAAGTATTGTCTGAAGTTGCAGTCATGAATGATTTTGTTATTGTTTTACATAAACCGATGTTAATAAAAGATATTGCAATTAAAACAAAAGTAGTTTTTTTCTCGCTTTAAATCTTAGTTGATTTTTGGAAATGGCATACCTTTACTGAGGTAGGGAACATTTTCGACAACTCAGCCTTATCAATCCCCTGAATCTAAAACCCCATCTGTCCTTGAAAAAGGTAAAACTGTGATTGGGGGGGGGGGTGAGTGACCTTTGCCCATATTTTGTTATATTGATTAACTTGATTTAATACATTTCAAATTCAAACACTGGGTGACTGTCGATTTTCTACAATACTTTTTAATCATCTGCCCAACATGATTAGCGATTTCTTGGTTGCATTATTAAGGTTACTTCAGCAGTCAAAGAGTGATTCCTGACATAACATAAATCAAGAAGTACCATATTCTGTTTTCCATTGAATTCTATACAACAGTAAGCTGTACTTCTTGAATGAGATTCAATTTATAATAGTGAATAAATATGGCATATCTGAGTAAAATTAGAGGAGAAACCACTGATGGCTTCATTTGAGCCTTGTTTGTGTTGCATCCCCCACCCACATTGAATTGATAGACACCTTTCCTGGTGTATATGACATTATGAAAGCCGTTATAAATTTGGAAGTGAAGTTTCACTCATAAAATAAAGGGAATATACATGTTTCCTGTCACTTTTTGAGGTCGGAAAAAAAGTGTGTCTGTTGGTAAATATGGAGCTCTACGTCGCAATGAAATTTTTTTAAGAAAGCCTGTGTTGCTGTGTTGATTTTTACCCATAAACCCCTACAGTGCCCCATCACTGTACGCCTCATTCTTTTTTCATTATAACTACATGCCTCAGTCTGTTGAACTTCCATCATAGAGGGCCCAATCCGTTGAGGCTTCTTGAACTAGAAGGTCAGAAGTATCACACAATGTCTTGACAATGAGCACAATGTCGCTACAATAACTTGTTCTGCATGTTGAGAACTCATTACATCATTGAATGATATCTTTTGTGTCAAGATGTCTTTTCTTTAGTCTATAGTCTGTAAAGAAGCAATAATTTGCATAGAAATGTACTTCAGTGATATTTTACTGCATATAAAACTATCCTGAGAGAAAATTCTGTGGCCTTGCACAACTTATAGAGCTATCTCCTCCAAATAGCCTGGTCAAATACTCAACATTTAAATCATATTTATTACTTGAGGCTTTGTTTTAGTCATTGTCAACCTTTTTGTGTAAATAAATTTGATTGAATTGTCACAAAAGTGATTTTCCTACTTGACATATGATTTCTGGGTCAAATTCATAGTCACAATGTGTTGACATAAACATGACCTATTTCTAAAACAATAGGTAACAACATTGTGATGTAGCATCCGGTGACTTACAAGACAATATAATTGTTTGGAGTTCTGCTCCATTGCAGGTCCAATCCAAACAATGGTATCTGCCTTTAAAGTGCATTTCAATTGTCTTTTGATTGGTCTTTTTTCATTTTTTTCTGATTTCATAAATATGCACATTGAATTAGTTGTAATTGTACATATATTTTCCATGCCTCTTTGAGCTCATAGTTCTGCATTAACACACTGGCCAAAAGGGAACTATTTTTCTCTGAGTAGGATTGCCTTTGACCACTTGCTGGTGGGTAAGGTGTCTGAGACAGAAGTGGTTAAATACAAAAGAAAAGCATTAATGTGGGAGAGTGATCAGGCTGTTGTCAACAACTGAAGGAGTGAAGGTGTTAATCTGTGCTTTTGACCATATGGCCAATCGTGGATAAACCTCAGAGAAAATATTTTCAGAATCTTGTGTGAAAGAAGACATTGCACTTTGCCACTGTGGAAGGCCTAACAGCAGAAGAGAGAACAGCCTAAGTCATGACAAACACAAAAATCCTCATATTCTATATCCCCCCCTTGCCCCAGCCTAGTAATTTATGATTAATTAACAAGCATTCTTTCGTTTTCACAACGTTTACCCTGATTGGGCTATATGGCCAAGTCCACAATATTGTTATTCATACATAAAAACTTTGATTTAGAGCTCTTTGCAGATTGGCGGTCCATTGGAAAAATAAATCTTTTCAATTTGCAAACTGGCTTTGACACGTCATTCACAGTTAC
Source organism: Platynereis dumerilii (assembly GCA_026936325.1). NCBI lineage: Eukaryota > Metazoa > Annelida > Polychaeta > Phyllodocida > Nereididae > Platynereis > Platynereis dumerilii. The sequence continues at coordinate 23,869,655 of JAPTHN010000010.1, read as the reverse complement.
CTGTTGGTTTCCTAATCTTCTTATTAGATGAGTACCTTTAAGTCAATTAGTTTGTTTATTTATTGACACCTGTGCTGCAAGATATGATATGCACTGAATCTATTGATTAATCCATAAACTGACATAAACAAATTTTAAAAACATTTTTAAGCCAGTGACGTCACAAGTCCAACTTGAAAGTTAATTTTGAAACTATTTGGACCACTAATCTGCAAAGATCTTTAAGCCACAGCTTAAGCCTTAAATATAAAAAGCCTCTGTTGCACCACTGCGCCTTAGCAACATCAGTATTCACTATTCAATTTCATACCTTACAAATAATATGTCAATCGGATGAATATCAATGAATATTTATTGATGAATCACTTAACATCATCATAATGACAGATCAACCCACTAGGCAGACTTAGCAGGTAATATTACTGCTTCGGCCAATAAAACTCAATATTGGTCTCCTCACCATCCACTATAATAATGATAAATACTTTATTCATCACAAAAGTGAAACTTGGAGTGCGTTGCCTCATAGACATAGAATCACATATATATACAATCACAGTCACATGCATACAGAGAGAACACAATCATACAGTTATTCATTCACACCAAATAGATACAAACATACTTCCACTTGCATTCATTGCACATTTTAATACTAGCTTGAATAAATGACCTTGTGTATCTGCTAGTTCTGCATTTGATACTCCTCAACCTTCTGCCAGATGGTAACAATTCATAGTAACTATGCAGCGGGTGTTCTACAGTAGGCCTAACTATGGAGCAGGTGTTCTATTATAATGTAGGCAAAAATCAGACTTCAAATCATTAAAAAAACATTACGACAATTCTATTGTAAATGAGTGTAATATTTAAAACAGAAAAAAAAAAGAATTTTGTGCCAGCATAATAATTCCATCTCTGCATTTTTGTCTCCATTTAAACAATTTTTCAAGCTTGTTGAATTACATTTGGTCATGGTCATGCATCGCGCACTGATCCATTTTGTGTTTCAGTTAAAAAATATCCTCTCTTTCAGTTTTCCAGGGGAGGATCCAGAAAATTCCGGTGGGGGGGTCTATCGGGCTGTCATGTTGCGGATCGCATAATTTGCGACATAACGCGTCTGCGCGTCGATAAAATTAACATGTAAAAATATATAAATTTTGGTCCGGTGGGGGGGATGCATCCCCCCATCCCCCCCCTGCGTCCGTCCCTGCAGTTTTCTGATATATTGCACAGGCACGTGCCATCACAGTTGCTGTTTGTGTTAACAACAGCAGATTAAAATAAAAAAATGATCGGACTATATTCTTCCTATATATATTTTTTTAAAGGTTGAGCACTTGCCCTTCACCTGAGTAGTTCAGAAGCCCGGTTTGACCCTGAGTGAACTGACCCAATTCTCTGAGCTTCTCTAATTTGCTGAAAAGGTTGAGATAATGGCATCAAAGGGTTACACTAATATAATCACAAATTCTTCATTTATGTATAATGACAATGTTTTCATACTAAGGGCCGTTTTGGAGTAAAGATTTCAGTTAAGAGGGTTAGTTTGCATTTACTTACAAACAAGTTCCAGCAAATCTTGGAAGTTAAGTTCGTCAATTCACATATTGTGATCACTCACAAAACTGTGTTAATCAATAAATCAGGATTAACAGACAGCAATTCACACAAAACGATTATAAGCAAATGAGCAAATGGTCCCTTTACATTTCATTTTCAAAACCAAATTCCAAACGGAACACCCATTTTGCTGTTTTTGTGCGAAAATGTCAAGTTACCAGGCACAAACACATCGTCAATTTGCCAAATAAAAATTAACGCACTTTGGTATTAATTGAAAGGACTTCAGGCAAAAATATCTAAGCCAATGAAGACAAAAATAAGTCTTAGGCTGTAGAGAAAATTGAAGGGTTAATAGAATTTCCTGTTGATGTAAGGAAAGATCAGTAGCATTTGCACGCGCTGGAACTGGGTGCTCATTGTTGAAAAAGCCATCAACATTAATTCATCTGCAGGACTTTACTGCCACCTCGTGAACATTTCTGAAGTGATTTCTTTGTTCATGCTTACACAAAATGTTTTAATGTTTTTAGTTATATTCATATTTAACTGAAATAATATCAATTTGCGCATACATATCATAGATATTATCCCCTAAAATATTTGTGCACAAACTGTTTTTGTTCCTTTTTGTAAAATAATATCATTCATGACCCAAATTATGAATTTTTCAGGATCGGGCGAACTTTAGTGGTATTCGTCTGAGAAGAATGTATCATAGTTCATTGCATAGGGGAGAATCTGAGCTCTCCAGATATATTTTTAAGCTTTCTGTAACTTAATTAGGAGCGGAGATATGGGTAGTTGAAAAAATGTTAATATTGTGAATTTTTTGGCATGACGGTAAATTTAGGGAGTCATCTTTTAACAGTTTGACCTTCACTGAGTCAGGGGATCTTCAAATTTTGTCACATTATTCTAGGGTGTTGGGGCTACAATTATTGTTAGATTTGTGAAAACAGTCAAGTTTCTTTTATGGCAAATTTAAGCTGAAAAACTTCAATAAGACTGTAAAAAGATGAAATTCTCAAATATTAAAAAAAATCCTTTGAAACAAGAAGTGGAGTTCATGCAAAGTCAATTTTTGCATACTGCAAGTGAAGGCTTAGGTCGATGCTAGTGGCATTCAGCATTATATTGCGATGTTTTTTGGTTGTACACATCAGGATTAAGTTGACATTTTATGCATTTGCTGAAATTTTGTGTCTATGTTGTTGAGCCATGATGCAATTTTTGATGATTTTTCATTACAAATGATCAATTATTCTGGGCCACACAGACAAAGGTTTCAAATAATTCTCAAATGGTTTATCATTTAATTTATACATAAATCAAATGTTTGAGAAAGAAAATGCAATTCCACACATCCAACAGCCAATTTTAGAATATTGAAGTCCTAACTCTCTGAAAATCCAAATTATTCCAGCATTTTGATCAACAGTGTACTGTACAATGTACATACCACATACCCCAAAATAAATGTACATCCACAAGATAAAGGAGCTGCCCAGGTTGGCCTCAAATTGCAGGGCTGCCAATCACGTTTACCACCCCTTAGGGTGGATGGGGAAATTAGATATTAACCACATGATCACAAAACCTATTGCTGTGGAAATCACATTTCAAGTTTGGACTCTGTTGACCAGAAGTGCAAAACAAGCTAAAACAGGTGATTATAACAAACAGTCAATGCCAAACAATGCTAAACAAGATAATCCAGAATATGTGTCAGAGACATGCACTTCTTGCCAAAGAATATCTTAATTGGGACATTTAAACAACTATTTATCAACATGGGACTACCTATTTACTAACCTTCATTGCAAGGGATATACCTGGAAAAGGCAAATTAAACATATTGCCCTGTAGACGATGAAATGCAAGGTAAGAGATTGAAATTCTCCCAAAACCATGTCAATTAACACAGAAAACTTTTGGCAACTCACCTGGCAATTTTGAAGCCTTTTAATTCAGTGCCAAAGAAGTCAGAAGGTCTACTTTCGCACAGATATAGCCACTACATGGAGAGTTCTGCATGGTGTTATGTTGCTGACAAGTTCATCAAAGGGTTACACTAATATAATCACAAATTCTTCATTTATGTATAATGACAATGTTTTCATACTAAGGGCCGTTTTGGAGTAAAGATTTCAGTTAAGAGGGTTAGTTTGCATTTACTTACAAACAAGTTCCAGCAAATCTTGGAAGTTAAGTTCGTCAATTCACATATTGTGATCACTCACAAAACTGTGTTAATCAATAAATCAGGATTAACAGACAGCAATTCACACAAAACGATTATAAGCAAATGAGCAAATGGTCCCTTTACATTTCATTTTCAAAACCAAATTCCAAACGGAACACCCATTTTGCTGTTTTTGTGCGAAAATGTCAAGTTACCAGGCACAAACACATCGTCAATTTGCCAAATAAAAATTAACGCACTTTGGTATTAATTGAAAGGACTTCAGGCAAAAATATCTAAGCCAATGAAGACAAAAATAAGTCTTAGGCTGTAGAGAAAATTGAAGGGTTAATAGAATTTCCTGTTGATGTAAGGAAAGATCAGTAGCATTTGCACGCGCTGGAACTGGGTGCTCATTGTTGAAAAAGCCATCAACATTAATTCATCTGCAGGACTTTACTGCCACCTCGTGAACATTTCTGAAGTGATTTCTTTGTTCATGCTTACACAAAATGTTTTAATGTTTTTAGTTATATTCATATTTAACTGAAATAATATCAATTTGCGCATACATATCATAGATATTATCCCCTAAAATATTTGTGCACAAACTGTTTTTGTTCCTTTTTGTAAAATAATATCATTCATGACCCAAATTATGAATTTTTCAGGATCGGGCGAACTTAAGTGGTATTCGTCTGAGAAGAATGTATCATAGTTCATTGCATAGGGGAGAATCTGAGCTCTCCAGATATATTTTTAAGCTTTCTGTAACTTAATTAGGAGCGGAGATATGGGTAGTTGAAAAAATGTTAATATTGTGAATTTTTTGGCATGACGGTAAATTTAGGGAGTCATCTTTTAACAGTTTGACCTTCACTGAGTCAGGGGATCTTCAAATTTTGTCACATTATTCTAGGGTGTTGGGGCTACAATTATTGTTAGATTTGTGAAAACAGTCAAGTTTCTTTTATGGCAAATTTAAGCTGAAAAACTTCAATAAGACTGTAAAAAGATGAAATTCTCAAATATTAAAAAAAATCCTTTGAAACAAGAAGTGGAGTTCATGCAAAGTCAATTTTTGCATACTGCAAGTGAAGGCTTAGGTCGATGCTAGTGGCATTCAGCATTATATTGCGATGTTTTTTGGTTGTACACATCAGGATTAAGTTGACATTTTATGCATTTGCTGAAATTTTGTGTCTATGTTGTTGAGCCATGATGCAATTTTTGATGATTTTTCATTACAAATGATCAATTATTCTGGGCCACACAGACAAAGGTTTCAAATAATTCTCAAATGGTTTATCATTTAATTTATACATAAATCAAATGTTTGAGAAAGAAAATGCAATTCCACACATCCAACAGCCAATTTTAGAATATTGAAGTCCTAACTCTCTGAAAATCCAAATTATTCCAGCATTTTGATCAACAGTGTACTGTACAATGTACATACCACATACCCCAAAATAAATGTACATCCACAAGATAAAGGAGCTGCCCAGGTTGGCCTCAAATTGCAGGGCTGCCAATCACGTTTACCACCCCTTAGGGTGGATGGGGAAATTAGATATTAACCACATGATCACAAAACCTATTGCTGTGGAAATCACATTTCAAGTGTGGACTCTGTTGACCAGAAGTGCAAAACAAGCTAAAACAGGTGATTATAACAAACAGTCAATGCCAAACAATGCTAAACAAGATAATCCAGAATATGTGTCAGAGACATGCACTTCTTGCCAAAGAATATCTTAATTGGGACATTTAAACAACTATTTATCAACATGGGACTACCTATTTACTAACCTTCATTGCAAGGGATATACCTGGAAAAGGCAAATTAAACATATTGCCCTGTAGACGATGAAATGCAAGGTAAGAGATTGAAATTCTCCCAAAACCATGTCAATTAACACAGAAAACTTTTGGCAACTCACCTGGCAATTTTGAAGCCTTTTAATTCAGTGCCAAAGAAGTCAGAAGGTCTACTTTCGCACAGATATAGCCACTACATGGAGAGTTCTGCATGGTGTTATGTTGCTGACAAGTTCATCAAAGGGTTACACTAATATAATCACAAATTCTTCATTTATGTATAATGACAATGTTTTCATACTAAGGGCCGTTTTGGAGTAAAGATTTCAGTTAAGAGGGTTAGTTTACATTTACTTACAAACAAGTTCCAGCAAATCTTGGAAGTTAAGTTCGTCAATTCACATATTGTGATCACTCACAAAACTGTGTTAATCAATAAATCAGGATTAACAGACAGCAATTCACACAAAACGATTATAAGCAAATGAGCAAATGGTCCCTTTACATTTCATTTTCAAAACCAAATTCCAAACGGAACACCCATTTTGCTGTTTTTGTGCGAAAATGTCAAGTTACCAGGCACAAACACATCGTCAATTTGCCAAATAAAAATTAACGCACTTTGGTATTAATTGAAAGGACTTCAGGCAAAAATATCTAAGCCAATGAAGACAAAAATAAGTCTTAGGCTGTAGAGAAAATTGAAGGGTTAATAGAATTTCCTGTTGATGTAAGGAAAGATCAGTAGCATTTGCACGCGCTGGAACTGGGTGCTCATTGTTGAAAAAGCCATCAACATTAATTCATCTGCAGGACTTTACTGCCACCTCGTGAACATTTCTGAAGTGATTTCTTTGTTCATGCTTACACAAAATGTTTTAATGTTTTTAGTTATATTCATATTTAACTGAAATAATATCAATTTGCGCATACATATCATAGATATTATCCCCTAAAATATTTGTGCACAAACTGTTTTTGTTCCTTTTTGTAAAATAATATCATTCATGACCCAAATTATGAATTTTTCAGGATCGGGCGAACTTTAGTGGTATTCGTCTGAGAAGAATGTATCATAGTTCATTGCATAGGGGAGAATCTGAGCTCTCCAGATATATTTTTAAGCTTTCTGTAACTTAATTAGGAGCGGAGATATGGGTAGTTGAAAAAATGTTAATATTGTGAATTTTTTGGCATGACGGTAAATTTAGGGAGTCATCTTTTAACAGTTTGACCTTCACTGAGTCAGGGGATCTTCAAATTTTGTCACATTATTCTAGGGTGTTGGGGCTACAATTATTGTTAGATTTGTGAAAACAGTCAAGTTTCTTTTATGGCAAATTTAAGCTGAAAAACTTCAATAAGACTGTAAAAAGATGAAATTCTCAAATATTAAAAAAATCCTTTGAAACAAGAAGTGGAGTTCATGCAAAGTCAATTTTTGCATACTGCAAGTGAAGGCTTAGGTCGATGCTAGTGGCATTCAGCATTATATTGCGATGTTTTTTGGTTGTACACATCAGGATTAAGTTGACATTTTATGCATTTGCTGAAATTTTGTGTCTATGTTGTTGAGCCATGATGCAATTTTTGATGATTTTTCATTACAAATGATCAATTATTCTGGGCCACACAGACAAAGGTTTCAAATAATTCTCAAATGGTTTATCATTTAATTTATACATAAATCAAATGTTTGAGAAAGAAAATGCAATTCCACACATCCAACAGCCAATTTTAGAATATTGAAGTCCTAACTCTCTGAAAATCCAAATTATTCCAGCATTTTGATCAACAGTGTACTGTACAATGTACATACCACATACCCCAAAATAAATGTACATCCACAAGATAAAGGAGCTGCCCAGGTTGGCCTCAAATTGCAGGGCTGCCAATCACGTTTACCACCCCTTAGGGTGGATGGGGAAATTAGATATTAACCACATGATCACACAACCTATTGCTGTGGAAATCACATTTCAAGTGTGGACTCTGTTGACCAGAAGTGCAAAACAAGCTAAAACAGGTGATTATAACAAACAGTCAATGCCAAACAATGCTAAACAAGATAATCCAGAATATGTGTCAGAGACATGCACTGCCAATCTGCAAAGAGCGTTAATTATACTTAATATAGTCTATAGAAACAGGAAGATTTTTCATTCTCAATTTCCCAGAAGATTTTTGATGGAGTAACTTTTGTGATGAAAATTACGTTAAGATGAAGAACAATTTTTATTTAACTGTGTGTTTTATGAGTCAGCCAGGCTAATATTGTTTAGAAAAGTTAAAAAAATGTTTCCTAATTTTGATTTAACGATCGTAATTAAAAAAATTGTTGTACTTTATGTGCGATTGTATTGTTAAAGAAACTGCAAAGTTCTTCTATGATTGTTCTTGCCTCATACCATTTGGCCACTGACGCAAACCTCACAATGTCACATCATATTAAGGCAGTGACCAAGTCCATGTATTTCCATATGCGTAGTATCAGAAAAGTCAGACATTATTTAGATGATGATACCTGTAAGAAGGCAGTGATTGGGCTTGTTGTGTCAAGACTTGATTATGCCAATGCTGTATTGGCAGGCATTTCTGGGCATGGCCTTCGCAGACTGCAGGTGGCCCAGAACTGTGCTGCACTTATCATCACAAGAATTCCAAGAACAGAACATATCACTCCTGTGCTCTATGAACTACATGGGCTGCCTGAATTGAATTTAAAGCAATGTGCACCATCTAAAAATGTCTCAATAATCCTGCCATGCCTTCCTACCTCTCCTCTCTGTTTGTCCGCTATTTGCCAACCTGCAGCCTACGCTCAACATCAGGCCTACAGCTCACCATAAGAAGAACCCAGAACAAATATGGCGATAGATGCTTCGACACCTGGGCCTCCAAGCTGTGGAACACATTAAAAGAGCTTTAAAGACTAAACTCAGCAACATTTAAAACGCACACTTTTCAAAAGGCTAAAAATGGTACTTGCTCTATAGATATCAAGATGAAAATTTGCCCACTTCTAGAAGTTGCCATCAGGTATATCCACGAAAAATTTCAAATCTCTAAGTGCAGCACTTTTTTGTCAAATTAAATCATCGTGGTCACTGTCGAAAATGGAAGTCACAAAACTTCAATTTCCTCTGATCATTATTTTCAACAACTTAGCTGTTCTTTCCACAAACTTTTTTGATAAGACAGGAAAGTTTATAATTTTCGTTCCTTGATGAGTTAGGGAAAAGGGATATTTGACCCAACCACAATTAAAGAGGATGAATTTAATAAAAATTAAATGTCAATGCTGACATGCCCCCTACTGGAGCCTTTTGTCAAAACCTTAAAAAAGTTTTTTTTTATTCAGATTTTTGAGACAATTGATATGGAGTGATTGCCTGTGTGTGTGTTTCTACCCTGGGCATGCATGAAACCCCCATTATTTAACAATTCTGGTTCACATGCTTCATTTGAAGATTAGAACTCGTAAATTTTGAGTTTTTAATTCAAAATCTGCTTTATCATTGACTTTTTCAAAAACTTCTGTGGGGCCTCTTTTGGAAGTCTTGTGCCTGTTATTTGAAAATTTCATAAGATTAATCCCATCCAGTATGCCACAAAACCAATATTTCCAATTGTGCGTTTTATGTTGGAGTGCAGTTTGTGACTTCCATTTTCGACAGTGACCACGACAACTTAATTTGACAGAAAAGTACTGCACTTAGACATTTGAAAATTTTCTTGAATATACCTGATGGCAACTACTAGAAGTGTACAAAATTTCATATTGATGCTTTAAGAGGAAGTTCTATTTTTAGCTTTTTTGAAAGTGTGCGTTTTTAATGTTTCTGAGTTTATGTTGTTTTAACAACATTTTAGAGACTTTACTTGATATGCCTGCTCTTTTTGATTTTAATCTTGTCGATTTTATAGTTATTTACAGCCAAATTATACTTTTAATCCTTTTACATATTTACATTTTGAAATTTGATTTCTTGTAAAGCGCATTGAAGAATTATATAATATAGCGCTTGTAAAAATGACTTAAATGAATAAAAATAAATTGTTATCAGAAACAACAAAGTTCATTATGGTAACAACGAAGTTCATTATATGGTACTGTGAGTTAAGTTTTATGCTTGTTTGATCAGTTTGTGTTCTTTGTTTATGCAAATTAGGGCTGGGTGACTCTCATCAAGTTTTTGGAGATTTTGAGTTTGCTGTTGTGTTCAACAATATTAAACGTGGTTTGGAAGTTTCGTAAGTCTTTGTGGGTTTGATGGTCTGCAAAAAAAAAAAAAAATCATAGTGTATTATATTTGTACTGTATGTCAAAAAAAATGTACATTTGAGGGAACAGTGTGAGCCGACAAAACAATCAAGAATCAGAAGACAATGGGATTAGTTTCACTTCAGTATCATTGTCATTCGGAAAGAGGCACACTTTAAAGTTCTACATACTTCAGACTTTTACACTTTAAAGTTGTTTTAGAAAGTTTTACACACTAAAGACTTTTACACATTTTAAAAAGTTATGCAAAATGAAGACTTTTTACACTTTGAAGTTGTACACCCTGAAGACTTTACACTTTAAAGTTGTACACACTTCAGACTTTTACACTTGAAAGTTGTACACACTTCATCAGACTTTTACACTTGAAAGTTGTACACACTAAAGACGTTTACACTTTAAAGTTGTACACACAAAAGACATGTACACTTTAAAGTTGTACACACTTCAGATGTTTACACTTTTCAAGTTGTACAGACTTTAAAACTTTAAAATCGTACACACTAAAGAATTTTACAACAAAGATCCACAAAAAGAGTTCACAACATTCAAAACATCATACCTTTCAGTAGTAGTGGAATTTGCCGATTAAGTCCATTAGAAACCTACAGTAAACCGATTTCTTGTTTTTCAACAAAACCAGATGCCGTTTAAGTCCATTGAAAACAAACAGTAAATACTTTTGCCTGTGTTTCTTTCTCCCCCCCTACTTTTTATGAGAAGGGGGGGCTATCCGACTAAGTCTAGATGGTGGTATTATTTCAAGGGGTGGTTTAACCCCGTTTTCCCCTCTCTCAATGCTCTTCGCCCTCCTCGTGCATCGAGGCCATGTGCTCTGCACTGAGGTAGCATAGTGAGATTACTTAGTTCATGAGTGTGCCACTATGAGCGCTGTTTACAAAATCAGCTGTTCTATTTTTAGCCTCTTAGGTCTGTTGTGTTGCACTGGTGACTAAAAGTGTTAATTTTTCACTGTCAGCCTGGGTGGCGTGGCTCAGAGACACAGTATCTTCCTCGTGTTCGTGTGGTCGCGGGTTCGAATCCCCCTCGGGGAGGTGCCCCCGCTTTCGCCCACATCACAAATGTCTTATCATAAATGACTTGACTTTCAGTGAGTGGCAGAAGATCTTCATCCATTCGCTCTAAGTCTTCTAAGCAATAGCTCAAAGAGGCTTGCTTGCAAATAAAAACCCTTCCAAATATCCTCCTCTCTAGCCACGCCAACCTAGGCTTTTGAATTTATTAAAATATTGTCTTATAGATAAATGATTGTGTTTAAATGACCCCAGATAAATAACAGCTTCGCCAAGCTTTCAACCTTGAGAAAACTATTTTCTCGGGGCTTCAGTCTTCCAGAATACCCTTTTCATTTTGCTATGATATTCACAGGAAAAAAGTTTTATTTTTCCCTTTTTAGCTTTACTACCTTTTTTCTGTGATGAGATTCACAGGAAAAATTGTCTTTTTCCTTTTTTTTCTTGTTGTCTCTCATCAAAAATATGACTACTAATTATGTAACTACTATCAGTCAATAATCAGTAGTTATTATCATCAAAAATTTGGATTAAGTTTAGCATAAGGCATGATGTAACACAGTTTTGGAGTAACAATATAACATTCTGTTTATTATAACAAATTGCACATACAATTTCACACACATAATAAATTTTATAAATCACAGAAACAGAAATATTTATAAATCACAGAAACAGAAATATCACAAATAAATTTTATAAATTCCTGAAACACAGAAATATCACATAGTATAATATAAATATATATTTAACAGAATAATCACATTTTAATAAATTAGTATAATATATATATATAAATAAATTACAGAATAATCATATTTTTAATAAATTACAGAATATCTACAATCATACAATCTTAATGTTAAAATATTAGTGTAACAAGTAACAAATTAAATTAAATGTTATATATCACAGTAACAAATTAAATTAAATGTTATATATCACAGTTATTTTATAGAACATATATTCAGCTTTTATATATCACAGTTATTATTTTATAGAACATATTTGATTTTTTATAAATTATACAGAGTAATCACATTTATTAAATCTCATGTACAACAAAACGATATTATAACAAATTTTTATAAATAACACATTATTAAATCTCATGTACAACAAAACGATATTATAACAAATTTTTATAAATAACACACAATCACACAAATTTTTTATAAATAACATAATTTAAATAATTTAAATAAATAATCAAACAGTTTAAATAATTTAAATAATCAACAAGTTGAATGAATAAACAAACCCTTGTTTACATACAACATGAAAAAAATTAAAAAAAAAACATTCATATTTTTCTAGCGTAGATGAGGGTATAACCTCTTTCTTTGGTTGTGTTTAGCAATGGCTCTCTGTTCTAATTTTTTAGTTTTCACGCCAATTTTTTTTAAGACGTTAATGAAACCCTTTCCCCTATAGTTTTTAGGTTTTTTTCTTTTGGCCATGGCCTCTTTTACTTTCCGCAACCAATAGCTTTGTGTTGGTGCAACTTTCTTCCTTGAATTTGTTTTTGTCATGTTTTGAAAATTCGAACCCTGTTTTTTGTTTTATATTTTCCCCACCTCCCCCCCGGTTTTTTTTTCTTTCTTTCCCCCCAGGTAGGTTGGTACCTCCCACAAAGCTACAAAAAACTTAAAACAAAAGGTACTTCCCTTAAAACAAAAGGCACTTCCCTCAAAGGCCTTTAAATGTTTTTAATGTTATAATAAAGACTAGGACAGCTTGTCCATTTAAAATTGAACTTTGACTACTGCAAGATGCCACACATATATGACTACTGCAAGATGCCACACATATATGACTACTGCAAGATGCCACACAAATCTAATTGCTTATATATATAAGACTAAATGTTAACAACTCTTTAGAAGTTAACATTTAGAGAAGAAAACTGATTGTGAAAGACCCAGCTAATTTTGGAAGCTAAATATAATATAAATGATAAAAGTATTGACAAATAATATGGTAAATAAAATTATTTGTCTAGCCTCTCAGCGAAGCTAAATATAATATAAATGATATAAGTATTGACAAATAATATGGTAAATAAAATTATTTGTCTAGCTTCTCAGCGAAGCTAAATATAATATAAATGATAAAAGTATTGACAAATAATATGGTAAATAAAATTATTTGTCTAGCCTCTCAGCGAAGCTAAATATAATATAAATGATAAAAGTATTGACAAATAATATGGTAAATAAAATTATTTGTCTAGCCTCTCAGCGAAGCTAAATATAATATAAATGATAAAAGTATTGACAAATAATATGGTAAATAAAATTATCTGTCTAGCTTCTCAGCGAAGCTAAATATAATATAAATGTTAAAAGTATTGACAAATAATATTTTATTTACCATAACAGATAACAGGCGATGTTGCACCTGTTGCAAGTTAGTTTAAATATTCACCATTAAAATTAAGATCTGACATGAACCCATGCCAGGATCTTGCCATGATCTTGCTCTGAAGGGGGCAAAGAAGAATAAGTGGTGCAGGCAAGAGAAAGGCAAGGTACCTTTTTAAAATCAAAATGAAAAGACGTTTTCAGCAACTGAAAACATAAGAACCAACAATCTATCGACACAATCTATCGATGTTTTACGTTTTCAGGAAAAAACGTTTTCCAGCAATCTATTAACGTTTTCAGAAAATAAAAAACGTTTTTCAGCAATCGAGTTTTGCTATTTTTAGCAATCTATTGCTCGAAACGGGAGAACAATCGACGTTTTTCAGCAATTGAAGCTGAGAACAAAGAAATACTTGCAAATGACTATTTTCGTTCAAGATTTTTTGCCTAATGTTAATTCACGATTGGATATATGATTTTTATATTGCTCGAAACGGGAGAACAATGGACGTTTTTCAGCAATTGAAGCTGAGAACAAAGAAATACTTGCAAATGACTATTTTCGTTCAAGATTTTTTGCCTAATGTTAATTCACGATTGGATATATGATTTTTACAGAATAAGGAAATTAAGGCAATATAAATTATGGATAAGTTGAGAAAGAAAATAAGGAAATTACTTCTTTAACAAAATAAGTTGTTAAAGATTTGTTAAACTTATAATTACATAAAGAATTAAATTAAATTATATTAAATTATGTAAGTTAAGAAAGAATTAACTAACGCTAGAGGGGGGGGAGAGGAGGTAACTGTAGATTGCTGGAGTAGGAAAATACTGGATTCACAGTAAATTTTGAACAAGTCAAAATAGGAGCCGGAATTTCGGGTATAACGACCGGAAATTATCTTGCCAGCGCCCCACCACTGAACTGGATTCACTAAATGACTCGGCCCAGCGGTGAACTGGATTCACTAAATGAATATGTTTAGTGTCTGTTTCTTAGTGTGGAAAACTTGTCACTAAGAAACAATGTCTCAAAACCCCTCAAATTGGGACGACCTAAAGACTTTCACTCAGGTACACAAGAGGACTACATAGAAACTGTCCTCACCTATGAGTGGAACACAAGAGGACTACATAGAAACTGTCCTCACCTATTAGTACTTACTTTTAGAAATATTGTTGGCCATTGCCTAGACCAGGAATACAGTGTTTTTATTATATTTTCTCATAAGGAATGTTAGTGTAAATGTTTTTGATTTGAGTCTTTTAGTTTTCGAGAATTTAAAATGTTTTTGATATGAAGAAAATGATGGATTCTTAAATCCTGAAATAATTAAGGGGGGGAAGTATGAGTGAGAAGCTGAAGGTTGGCAGATGGGATGAGTTTGACTTGCTGATTGATACCAACTGTAAATGATTCTTTAAAATTAGGTAAAACATATTTTAAATAAGTTAAAAACATATCCCCCCTCTCTTTCACCCCATGGCGATGGTCTCCTGACTGTTGCGCCCCCAACACCAAGGAGGGGACTCTGCAGAGTCTGGCTCTGTGACTGTCACCACCAGAGACAGAGGAGAAAAGAAAGATTTTATTAGATTTTTTTAATTAAATGAAGATATGCGAGTTTATGTCTCAAAATAAAAACGATAAGCGAGTTTGTGTCTTAAAATACGATAAGCGAGTTTGGGAGACACAGACTTTCTGCCCGGTCTTACACTTCTCTCAGTGCTTACCTCTATATTGAGACCATGATGAGCAGGGGGAACAAAAGCCAAAGAGCATCTCTTTCGAGCCCTCTTCTGCAAAAAACTTTCCCCCCCCAGCATCGGCTACCTGTTGGAGAGATAAGGACTGTTTTTTGAAGAAAAAAAAAACGACGTTGAAACATTTCTTGGACAAATAAGGAGGTCCAAGTTGAACTCTTGGACACAGGATATTGAATTCAAAGAAATATTCAATGAATGAAGTGGAACTTGTTTGACTAAAGCGAGGATGACCACAACAGAAGCTAGGATGTAGTCAGAAGACTACTCATGTAAAAAACGAAGATAAATGTAAAAAAACCAAGATTAATGTTAATTGTTTTACCTTGATCAAACCTAATTAATTTAAATCGTAAATGCTAAATTAATTAACTTCATTTAAATTAATTAACTTCATTAATCACGATTAAAGTCCTCGAATTCTTATGAAGTTAAAAGACCCCAATCGTATTTAACCTCATAAGAATTTCAAAGACCCCAATCGTAATTTACCCCAATCGTATATTTAATGAAGTTAAAAGTCGAATAGTGAAGTTAAAAATTAATGTAATTACTGGACTGGACTGGAAGACTTCCTTAAAGACCAAGAGCAAGCAGCATAGTCAAGACCAAGAGTAGATACTGTTTCACTTAATTATTTTAAAAATAGTGTTTCACCTAATTAATTTAAATCTAATTAATTTAAATCGTAAATGCTAAATTAATTTAAATCGTAAATGCTAAATTAATTAACTTCATTTAAATTAATTAACTTCATTAATCACGATTAAAGTCCTCGAATTCTTATGAAGTTAAAAGACCCCAATCGTATTTAACCTCATAAGAATTTCAAAGACCCCAATCGTATTTTACCCCAATCGTATATTTAATGAAGTTAAAAATTAATGTAATTACTGGACTGGACTGGAAGACTTCCTTAAAGACCAAGAGCAAGCAGCATAGTCAAGACCAAGAGCAGATACTGTTTCACTTAATTATTTTAAAAATAGTGTTTCACCTAATTAATTTAAATCGTAAATGCTAAATTAAGTAACTTCATTTAAATTAATTAACTTCATTAATCACGATTAAAGTCCTCGAATTCTTATGAAGTTAAAAGACCCCAATCGTATTTAACCTCATAAGAATTTCAAAGACCCCAATCGTATTTTACCCCAATCGTATATTTAATGAAGTTAAAAGTCGAATAGTGAAGTTAAAAATTAATGTAATTACTGCACTGGACTGGAAGACTTCCTTAAAGACCAAGAGCAAGCAGCATAGTCAAGACCAAGAGCAGATACTGTTTCACTTAATATCATAAATGCTAAATTAATTAACTTCATTTAAATTAATTAACTTCATTAATCACGATTAAAGTCCTCGAATTCTTATGAAGTTAAAAGACCCCAATCGTATTTAACCTCATAAGAATTTCAAAGACCCCAATCGTAATTTACCCCAATCGTATATTTAATGAAGTTAAAAGTCGAATAGTGAGGTTAAGAATTAATGTAATTACTGGACTATTTTAATTAAAATGCAGTTGAAAGAGGGACCCCCCGTATTGTTGAAAGAAAAATTGAAAAACTTCAATGACCCGGGATTGGTGTTTAAGGATGAGGGTGACCTAACACTTTAATTTGTAACATTCAAATGAGGACATTAACTTTCAAATGAGGATATTAACCTCACCATCATTTTTAACATGAATTCGCATGCATGAAACTATCTCTGGAATGATTTATTGATAAAGACACAACAGTTAATCACTCATTGTACGATGAGGCCCATTTTTGGAATTATTAAAATTTTCAAAGATTTTTTGTTGGAAGACTTTAAAGATTTTGACTTCCAAATCTATATATCGAAAACAACACCTCAAGCCTAAGGGAAATCGTTTAATAATAAAGAGACAATGGATATCGACGTGCCACTCATTGGATATCGACGTGCCACTCAATAACAACCAGAAACAATGGATATGGACGTGCCACTCAATAAAGAATTTGGAACTTAAAACTGGATATGAGTTGTTCCCCAGTGTTTACTTTACATACTGGGGAGGGGGGTTTGCAATGTTTGTTGTCATTGACAACAACAAATATGTGATGAAATGCGGGGTGAAAATAGATTTCACCTCGACAACCGTCACAGAATAAGTACTGGAATGCTAGGGAAATGAGAAATATCCTTTTTCGAGGACTGTTACAGAGTACCTAGCATTCCTGTACAAAGGAAAAGAAAATGTTTCCTTTAATGATGACTCATTAAAGATAACAAGACATGTTTTCTAAGAAAACGGATATGAGGGCAGAACACATATCCAAGGACACAGATATTTACATAATTTACTGGTTGGACGCTTATATTTACAATTTATACTACCAAACTAAATCGTTTCTTTGCTAATTGTTTTTTCTTTTGTTGGGCGACAAGCCCGTGTGATGTCATCATCAAATCTTTTTGCATTGTTGGGTGACACTGGGATGACAACCTCAAAGAAAGATATGGAATAATAAAGATATGGAATAATTACAACCTCAAAGAAAGATATGGAATAAGAAAGATATGGAATAATTCGGGAAGCAAAGAAGGTTACTTCCTGGATAAGGAACTGTTGAACATTTCATGAAAAAACATTTAACGAACCCGTTCGACCTGGGTATGTAATTTGAAGAGGTTTAGCCTCAATAGCCCCTGAACAACTCTCAAGAGGCTAGGGGGATGAAGAATTTGAAGAATTAAATATGCACCTTAAACATTAGAGAAGGGAACGAACACGTCATAACTGTCCATGTGAAGGATTACTGCAAAACAGACTTACTTTTTGCGCGACTATAGTAGCAACAAAAGAGACTTACTTTGCTACTTATTTATTTAAAAGGGAAATTTTAATTAAATTGAGGGATATTTTAAATTAAAGAAAAAGAAGGATATTTTAAATTAATGAAATTTTAATTAAGTGGAAGTTGAAGATATTTTAATTAATTTTTGTTGTCCAAACGGTAAATTATAACCATATCCCAGGCTATATGGGCTGCCAAGGCTCTCCACAAACCCCAAGGGATCCTTGGGTTTTCAAAATTTAATAGATGTTACTCTTGAAGGACAAGAGTATCAAACAAGATCAATTTCGAACAATGTTACACCTCAATATCAGCGCAACAATTCATTAATTTATGATATTTAAGTGATGATTGTTCAGCTAACAATTTAAGTGATGATTGTTCAGCCAACAATTCAATATCAGCCAACAATTCATTAATTTATGATACTTAAGTGATGATTGTTCAGCCAACAATTTAAGTGATGATTGTTCAGCCAACAATTCAATATCAGCCAACAATTCAATAATTTAATTCATTAATTTATGATATTTAAGTGATGATTGTTCAGCCAACAATTTAAGTGATGATTGTTCAGCCAACAATTTAAGTGATGATTGTTCAGCCAACAATTCAATATCAGCCAACAATTCAATAATTTAATTCATTAATTTATGATATTTAAGTGATGATTGTTCAGCCAACAATTTAAGTGGTGATTATTCAACCAACAATTCAATATCAGCCAACAATTCATTAATTTATGATATTTAAGTGATGATTGTTCAGCCAACAATTTAAGTGATGATTGTTCAGCCAACAATTCAATATCAGCCAACAATTCCCAAAATTTTAATAATGCATATATTAAGGTTTATTTTCAGGATAAATGTTTGATATGCCACTAACCTTAAATCCTGAAATTTTAACTAAAATCGAATCATTATTACCAAAGTTATGGTACATTGACTACTGCTATATTTCTAGTGCAGTAGTCAAAGACAGATGATTGGTCAATAGCCTTTCAAAGGCGTCCAATCAGTCAAAAATAAGAAAAGTTTCAATAGCTAGACAAAAACAAATTCAAGTCTTTAAGTCCCACCATTAAGATAAAGATATTAGTTGCGGGTGATTAATTGGTATCTTTAAACTTTAAAAGACACCCAAATTTCAATATAAACCAAAAATTAATGAACATCAGCCAAAACTAAACACAACTTTCTTGAAATTAACAAAAAAAAACATGGAACGTTCCATGGATAATATTTCAACAAAAAACATTCCATGGATAAAAGTTATGGTAGTAATATTTACAACCTCGAGGTAAAGGGGGGGTATATTTCTTACATATTTTTACAACTAATAATATTTTGGAATGGATGTTTAAGTAAAAAAAATCGAGGTTACTAAACATTAAAAGCAAGAAATATTAACAAGAGCAACAACACTAATAAGTAACCTTGATTTCTTAAACAATAATAAGTAACCTCGATTTTTAAAACAACAAACATTCCAAAGAAGCGATATTTGCAAGAGCAAGGTATATCAACGAGGTATATATATATATATATTTTGGAATGGACCCAGTAACTTTTTTTGTTTTTTGTTTTTTTTTCCCACACACATTTGTTTGTCTCTACAAACAAATTTATTGGAAGTTACATTGGTTTTGAATTTTTTTAATTACTTTTTGTTTTTGAGAATTTTTACTTTTTAAGAATTTTTACTTTTTATATACTTATTTTGAAGTTAAATTTTAAATTTTTTTTACTTTTTAACAAATCTTATTTAAATTTTTTTGAAGGTCAACAATCAAATATTTCAAATATTAAACATTCAAGTAAAATTTTTTATGGGGCCTAATCACAATTTTTTTGGGGGGGGCTAATCAAATAGAACCGAATAAAGCGGAATGAACCGAATAAAGCGGAATAAAAAATTTATCATGATGAACAAGCAGAACAAAATGTTGGTGATTCCACGTGGGGGACTTTTCCCACACAGAACCCCCTCTCCCGTTCGCCAACAAGAGGCCAGGTGCTTTTGGTCAAATCACAGTTTTACATTTCAACTGTAAACAGACCAAAAGCAAACTGTCCACCTACTGGCGGAGGAGACTCTGTGAGGGACAAGACTATGCTAAAGTGAGGAGGGGGAGGAAAGAGTTACATTTTTCCTTTTTTCTCCCCCTCCCCCCGTGACCAGCCAGACACACACATATGAATGGTTAACCCCCGTTTTTTTCTTACAAACTTTAAACATCAAAATTTATGAATACTCATCAAAATTTATGAATACTCTAATAAACATCAAAATTTATGAATACTCATTAAAATTTATGAATACTCAACAAAATTTATGAATACTCTAACTATCTAACAATTTTAGATAGATAGATAGATAAATAGACGGATAGATAGATAGATAGATACTAGATAGATAGATAGATAGATATGCGTATTTTCAAAATAGATAGATAGATAGGCTTAGTTCAATGTCTGACTAATAAAAAAATGATTTGTTTTCAATTTTACTCTTTTATAAAAAACGTGACCTTGTAATGGTGCGATTATAGAGGCCGACGTTTCGTCTCCAGAGGCAGATGTTTCGTCTCCAGAAGTCTTTGAAGCTCGTCGAGGAGAAAGTAGACCCGCAGAATCTTTTCTCTCGTTTACGATCTCTTGGTTTTTTGGCTTTTATACGATGGATGAAATTCTGATCTGGAATTGTGATCCAAAAAAACCTAAATTACTGACTTTTGCCACTCAAATTTTTCCAAAATATGGTGTTAATGAACGAAAATTCCACTAATTTAGAAGGAAATTGAGACTTACCTTACACATCAAAGCCAGGGATTGTCGGGACGTCTTCCCCATTTTCTTCCTCGACGAGCTGCACGTCTCCTTCTGAATCATCGTTTATAATGGAGACCTGGTCTCGAGGGGGCGACACCCTTAGACAGATGGGGGTATAGTCCTCCGAAGCCCCCCCTGGAGCAGGTCCCCTAGTACCACCCTCTCCTGCGCCCCGTGGCGATGGTCTACTGACTGATGCTCTCCAATTACCGGTGTGTGGGGCGCAAGGAGGGGACTCTGGAGAGGAGTTGGTAATTGTATGTAAATTGTCATGGAACACCCTCCTTTCGTGGGTTCTGGGAACCTGGAATTCGCCCACGGTGGCTCCTTTTCTCCAGGCTCCCAGGACAGGTCCTCCTTTCCTCCTTTTTCTGGAGTTTACAAGGGCACCTCCAGCCCAGCTCAATTCTGGCAATAAAAAATGGTGGAAACTGAGTTCTGCCAGTACTTCCCCACTCTTAATGTTCGCTTCTAAGGTGGTCGAGGTGTTATACAAGGAGATTAGTAGTTCTCCATTGAAGATACCCGTTAGCTTCTGCTCACAAGGGACAATGCACTTCTTCGAGAAAAATAAATCCGATGATGTTCGCAGACGAAGCTCAACTCCCTTGATGATGTTGGATATTTTTAGACCCGATCTTACAGTTATGTGGGTAAGGGGTGGAATGGATTTCATCTCAACACCAGTAACACAATATGTACTCGATCCATTTTGGTTTTTGGGCAAAGTAGCCCTTGGATGTATTTTTGCAAAGTCACACAACCCCATTGTAACTGTCTTTTGTTCTACAAAAAGTAACAAAGGCAAAAATGTCACTTTTTTAAATGTAAAAAGTTAACTTTTTTGAAAAGTAAAATGTCAGAAATTTTAATTATAATTAATCAAGTCCAAATGTAACGCCCGTGCAGATGGTTTTTTCCGCCCCACGAAAGGATTAGAGGTGTTCCTTCAAAAATGTTCTTTCATTTAAAAATGTTCCATACCTGAGTATATATGTTGATCCAGAATGAAGTAAAATCCCTGGTGCGAGGTTAAAATATTAAATGTTCAGTAAAACTCCATATTAAATGTTCAGTAAAACTCCATTGTGATGGAAAAGGAATTCACAACAAGTCTCCAAAAACGAAGTAAAATTTCAGTCTATCTATCTATCTATCTATCTATCTAACTATCCATCTTAATGTAAACCTAACTAAAACGGTTTTGGGGGCGACCAGTAAATTGCCCCCACAATCCGTACTGTCTGATGTGTGTGTCTGAACTGGCAACGTGTGTGTTGGGGCTTGGGGTTTTATAGGGGGTTTGGGGGGGGAAGAAATCTGCAGACCTGGTGCTGGGGTCCCCAGCCAATTAAGGGAAGGCATTTTCTCTGGAGGTTCAACTTAGACATGCGCACTGGGGTATTTCAACTGAGGCATGCGCACTGGGGGTGTTTGAAGCTTGGGGCAAGCTTGGGGCAATGAGGCAAACACCAGCTGTTGAGTTTTGTGGCATTTTCTGGCATTTTGGATTTACTGAGCTTCTTAAAAAGGAATAAACTTCTAAAACAGAATTTTTAAAACAGAAATTTTGGAAGAGCTATAACTTCTCTGCATTTGAGGTAAAAAAGTTTTTTTGCTTTTGGTTAGATTGCTTTACGTTTCTAGTTTTCAAGAGCCCTCTCTAAGGTTTAAAATTTTTACTAGTTCTACAATTTTCCTGTAAATCGAGTCTTTGTCACCGACATGGTCATATTTATCCAATGAAAAAGCAACTTCTTTGAATGTCTCTGCAAAGCTGCTCCAAAATTCAGTACTTTTTGAAAGTTCCTCCGTTCGACCTCTTTTAATAACACGTTGCCCACAAATTTCTGGTTTTGTGTCAAGGTATAATTTATAGACCTCGATTCCTCCAGAAAATGAATCAAGGAAACTTTTTTCCTGCGAGTTAATGTGACTCATTACATAATCCTTGGTGAAATTTGAAAGTTGACCGTTATTGAAACCCATTTGATTGAATATCTTGCAACTTGAAAGACACCTATCAGATATCAGGAATTTTTTATTTGTGACGTTTCTGTTGTAATAATTTCTCAAGTTGTCGCATATTGCTAATTGTATAGCCAAATAATCATCTTTTTTTATATCGTTTACGTACAACTTTTTCAAAAGGTTATATTGTTGCCCATTTAAATCAACTTTTGAAAAATCTGGTTCCCATAGGACTCTGGTATTGGGAAATTCTTGACTCTCAATTTCTCTCAAAAGGGTACTTTTTCCAGATCCAACACTCCCTTCGACAGATATCAGGTATTTTTTATCTTTCTTTTCAGATGAAAAGGCCATTTTGTTTTATCAGCACCTGCTCTTCTTTATTTGCTATCACGCAAATTTGATTTTCCAGGTCCCCTTTTTCTTGAGAGTAACCCCCTTTTTCCTGAGAGTAACTCCTTTCTGAGTCCTCTTCCTTTTCTGATAATCTCTTGGTTTGTTGATGTTTTGATTGATGTAGGCTTGGGAAGTCTCTAGAACTATGATAAATTCGCTCTCTCCCAGGGATTGGAAAATACTGGTTTCTCAGTAAATTAAATCTGACTTTCTTTGTGCTCGAGGTTTCCTTTGTGTTATTTGGTTCTTTAGTATTCATTTTCATTCTTGTAATAGTAGTTCACGTTCCTCTTCTTGTGAACTACTAATTTTGCAATTGCCAAAAGGTAAAGTGGTTATCCCGTCTTGTAATAAAAAACGTTTATTGTCCAAAGGGGAAAGACTCAATTTGGTCTGTTGGACGGTATACAACTGGTGCTTAAAACTCCTAATCATCAGGCTTTTTGATGTTTTTGTGGTGTGCTTAAATAATACCTCTAACAAATCCTTGTGTTTGATTTTGTTTTTTTGATTTCTGGGAACCCCCTTGCTAGTTAATTTGTTAAGACTGGTGTCTTGATATTCTAAAGAATAACATTTTGGTTTTAAACCAACAAAACTTTTGGGGATATGACCAGCACTCTCATCCTTGAAATGAAAAAGCTTCCCGGAGTTTTTCTTATCATGAAAAGGATGATCTTCTGGAAAATTGCTGAAATCAATGATACCCAGATTTTTCAAATCCTGGAAGTAATTCTCGGTTTGTAGACCAATACAGATCGAATCGGTATCTTGGAATAACATGGAACAACCAAAGATCCCATATTTTTTAATCAATGTGTTATAATAAAATCTATACATCACAAGTTTGCTTAAATCTAGAATTGCGGCGCCTATTTGATAGGGGATATTCATCAAAATTTTTCTCTTAGACTTGGAAACTTGTACCAAATTACTAGAAATCACATCTGCATGTCTGAATCTTGGGGAATTTATAGCACGTGATAATTGTTTATCATCAGTTACAAAATTAATATTTTGCCTCTTTTCAAGGTTGGTTAAAGTTTTTCCATAAACTGAATTTGAAACTAATTTCCAAAGATCGCGTTCGTGGCTCGAGATATTGGTCTGTTGGCGTTGTTGCATGCAAAATGATATATAAGGTTCGAAAACTGCGGCTTGTTTAAACTGAAGCACACGATGAACTTTTTTCAACTTCATTCCCATTTTTAAATAAAAAATCAGATTGCTTACATGACATTTATAGAATTGTTTAGGATATTGTGTCGTGAGTAATTTAACATTTTTATCTACTTTGGTCTGTAATTTTTTAATTATGGCTTTCGTTAAAGGTGATAACATGTCCTTTGTTACAATACGATGCTCAGGGGCCAAAGGAAAATCTTTCGTTTTCTGATGAATCTCTTCTGGGTAATCTAAGGTAGTTTCGAATATATATCCATATTTTGATTCATCAGAGTAATTCTCCAGAATTTCGTTAACCTTCGTGGGCGTGAATTTTACCCATCGTAATTCTGCAACAGGTAATTTTAAAGTCATGACCGAAGAATATAGAGCATTTGCATCGAGGTAAGCTATGAAAGAGCTGGGCTTATTTTTATCGTAATCCTGCATGTATTTGTTGTTAGCCTTAAAATAACGTTGTGGGATATTTGTTAGTCCCCCCCTAATCGAGTCACGAATAAAATTATACATCTCTTGATCATGAATTAACTCAATTTGGCATTTAGTGTATTTTAACATACAATCATAAGACAATGATGAAATACTCAAGTATTTTGCGCTTTCCAGTTGAAACTCTGCATTAAAAAACGCGCGGAAGTGTTGAAAAACGTCCACGAGATATAAAATATCTGACTTGAGGTAAATTTCTAAGTAATCTGTCAAAGTCTGGCAATTGAAATACCGCCAAATCTCTTTTGCTAAAGCATAATTGTCAGCCGAAATCTCTGTTTCGTTGAGGTCATTATAAAAGAATTTTTCATCAGGCAATTCCTTTTGGGTGCGCAATCTTTCGGGCGTAATAAAACTATAAGGAAAAGGTAATTTTTGAGAGAGTAGTTTTAAAGCTTTTGAATCGTTATTTAAAGCTTTCAGAGTATGTTTCAAAGGTTTATTGGATTTATTTAACATTCCCACAGCTTTTTCAAGAGAGAAAGGGAGATGATTGAAAGAATCTATTATCATGAATTCATTATTGAAGAAACTCATTGACATAATTGATTCACCAGTTTTTGCAATAATATTGCTTGGTAATATGTTTAAATGGTGAAAACTTTTAATAAGACAGTTGTTGTCATATTTTGAAGCTCCGTGAAAGATTAAAGCAGTTTTTTTCCCTTTCAAATCAGTTCTATTCAAATTACAGCTTTCACAGGCTGCTCCTAAAAAATTCTTATGAGCTAACAAATGCGAGTGATCCCGTCTTTTTTCTGACAAATTTTTAAATATCTTGTCGCAAACATAACATTTTTCGGCGTTCTGAAAATTCTCTTCATCTTGTTTACTCATATCTATTGGATAGTTGACTGTAGTTAGGATCTTATTTTTAAAAGTCACCTCATTCTTAAGAGTTTCAAAAAAACTCTTCATACAATCTTTTCCAATATGAATAATTGGTTCTTTGTGAGAAAACTCTTCAGCTACGCAGACACGCATCAGACCAATGGCCACAGGAATATGAATTTTTTTTTTCTTGATTTTATTAGAATCTTCACTATGCTCAAAATCGTCTTGTAGTGAGCACTCAATATCAGCATAATATACAAAAGGCGATTTTGCAATTTTCTGATAATTTTGAAATTTTTGAACTGAACCCTTTTCAGGGAAAACAAGATTTGTTTGTCTTGAATTGCGACATCCTGTACAGTCACTGAGATGAGCGTGTTTACGTATAAAGTTTCCACAATTTTGGCACATCTGTCTCTTATTGGTGTTGTTATAATTTAGAAAGCACGACCAACTAGTTATTAAACTGTAATGTTCTCTGAAGAGTAAAAGATTTATCTGTTTTATCTTTCCCTGTTCGTTCAAATTTTTGCTTAATTGACTTTTATAAAGGAAAAAGAAACCTTCTTCATTTTTGGGTATTCCAATAACATTGATTTTTATTTGATTTGCTTCTTCGAATTTCGGTATTTGTTGAATGCTAACTGGAAACGATAACATGCTCGAGTCCAGTAAATGTAATTTCTTGTTATAAGATTGAGCTTTATTGCGATGTTTTTTAACAGGAAATAATGCAGCTAAGATGCAATAAAGGAAACATTGGTTGTTTTGGTTTGGTTTGAAAGTAAGCAAGCATCTGGTATTTTTTACATAACGAGAAGGAAGAAGTTTTTTTCGTATGATTTTGTAGCACCCCCCCCCTCTGATTTCATTTTGATAAATGTTAATTTGTGAACTAATTATAGAATGTAAGACCCACCCGCTCCCCATTTTCATAAAAAGATCATAAGATTCTAAAACTTGTTCAGTGCTCGATCTTAAAGAGGATGATATATTACTTTGAGTAAATATGCTTCTGCCCGTGCTTCGAAAACATGTCGTGTGATGTATAAATGTATTATTCCAAACTATCCTTTTCTCCAGTTTGGAAGTAAGCTGAATGTCGTATTTTAAAGCTTGAAATTTTCTAAATTTTTCTTTTAAGAGTTTTTCCCAAGCTCTAAATCTGTCTTCCAGGTACATATCAACATCATAACGTTTTCTATTATTTGCTAGGTGTTTTCTTTCCACTATTTTTTTCATGCTTTTTCTTCTGAGCCCTTGACCTTGAAAGTTTGCAGTTTTTTAAAATCCAAATTTTGCAACCGGGGCGCGCTTTCGGTAAATCACAAGATTGTTTGTTTTGATAGTAAGAAAGAAGGCTTTTACTATTCTTCCAATTTCCTTTTTCTAAAGCAGGATTTTTCTTCAAGTAATCAACATATTTAGTCACTAGTTTATCTGTGTCGCGGAAACCTTTTAGTATCTCAATAATTTCAGTGAATGATAACCCCTCCAGTCTATTTCTTATAAAAAATATACAGTAATTACCGCATGTAATTGCTGTGTTAGATTGGAATTGAATTTTGTTCCACTTTAGAGTCCAGTTTTTTGGAAGTTTTAATGGAATATCTTTTACTCTCCCCCCATAGCTGTCAAAAACCTCTAAAAAGTTTTTACCTCTAGCTGGTGAATAAACTGTTAAACTCACCCAATGGGTGCCGCTGTCTTTAATGGGTGAGAGGTTTGCTACAAGACATGTAGGTTTTTTGCCCAACTTTAAAATGGGGATTTGATCTGCTGCAAAAACTCCAACAAAATTCGGTTTATCACAAAGCAATCCCTCAATTTCAAAGGTATTCATTTATCTTGATTTCTTTTAGTATTTTCTGCCCCCCACCACACACTCGATTCAGACAGTCAAACACTAAAGAAAAAAAGATTAATTAACTGAAGCAGGTGCAAATGATAGTAAGCCAAAAGAAAAAACCATTCTTTTACTGAAGCACTTGGAATTGATGTTCCTTATCGCAAGTTAAAAGTGATTCAAATTCCAGTAGAACAACTAGAGTTATTGGTTTGCCCGGGGCTTCGCTGGCTCGCAAATCTAAGCTAAGAGATCCTGTGGAAACAGTATGCATTTTTAGCTGGTCATGTTCTCCGTCGGCTGTTAAATCATATAAAAATATGAAATTTCCGTTCAGATACTCCTCATAGGTCATAATACTCTCGTTAGTTAGTAAACCTCCTGTAGATTTGTACAAAAATAGGTACGGCAGAACGTGATCATTGTTGTCGAGATCAATTCTTAAGGGTTCTGTTGTAACACTTAAGCCGTTGCATCTTAAATCAATCTCGGTTGTTTTGAACGCGGAGAATTTGAACGGACTTAATTTATAGGATCCTTCAAAAGCCGAGGTTTCCACTAATGCCAAAGCCACTCTTGTAGGTAATTTTCCAGTGAACAAATTAGCCTCCGTGATTACGCTGCTATTTCCACTAAAATTAAAATGACGAACTTCTGTGCGTTTAATTGGATATTGAGCAGGGGTCAGTTGTAATGAATTTTCTATTGCCAGACGAAGGCTCTCCCTGGGACGCACTAATTTAACCAGCAGATAAGCTTTTGTTATAACATAATTGAAATTTTTGGCAGCGCTATTAGCAATCAAACAAAATTTTGGACTTGCTCTTGTCAGTTTTATTCGACAGGAGGTTCCAGGTATTAGATAGCGACCTTGCTGACAGATATCCGCATGTAAGTGGCTTACTGATGTAAATGATTTAGAATATTTTGTTAGCTGATATCTTTTATGGAGACCAGTATTCCCACAAGTTGCTTTATCCATAGTCGAACGTATACCATTCGTATCAATTTCTCCTGTGTCATTAAAAAATCCACTTAGAGCTAATTGTGTGTCTTTTGTTTGTTTATCATTAGATAAAATTGTTTGAATGATACTCTTGTACCCGTACATGTTGTTTGATGATTCAATCAGATTACCTGACAGGTAGACATCTAATCCATTGAAAAAACTGGATCCATATAAATTTGCAGGCCCGCATTTTTGAGTATCAGTATCATCGGCGTCGGCGGCCTCTGGAGCAATATCAGAATTATCAGACTTCACAATTTTGAAGGTTGTAACATGATAAATATCTACTGGAGAAATTAGCGTGCTAAAATCACTCTCAAATTCGTAGATAATCGGCGAGACCGAGGAAATTGAATTTATCGGATATACTCTCAAATAGTGTGAACTTTCTTCAGACATCAATAAAGTGGGACGAGAAAACAAATCAGTGGAAGGACTCAAAGCCTCCTGATCCGTTTGGATGGTGTCCATAATTGTAAACTATTGCTTTTCCTCTTCTTTCTTTTGGATTTAGTAAAGCCCGCCCCTTCTTGAGACTCGTCTGTTAAAATTGATTTAATTGTCTGTTTCCCCCGGCGTTTAATTGAGCTCTTTAAATTTTCCCCAGCTAAAACATCTGACCCCACACTTAAGGCAGATTTTAGAAATTTTTTTCCCATAGTTTTGACTACAGGAAGTGCTATCTTACCAACAGCTCTCAGAAATTTCCCTAGTCCGTGACCTCGTTGATAACCTCTAAACACTCGATCATGTTCCCAATTAGTATAACCTGAGCCCCCGAATTGTGGATAATGTCTCAAGAGACAGTTGGAGTAGCGGGTGACCTCGCCTGCCATTTTCTTGTTAAAATGATTTTGGCAACAGATTGATTATTTGTCAAAAATTTCACCTTTTCACCGGTTTCTGTATAGAGAACAAATTTGATTTTTGATGCGTAATTTTGTCTTAGTGGTAGGAATATGGGTTTATGAAAAATCACACGTGTTAAACGATCTAAATCTGTTATTACTGTTTGGATAACTGGTGAAAATCTTTCCCCTATTACTATATCTTCAGTCAAATTACAATAAACATACAGAGTTCTTCGGTCTAGGAATTGGTCCACACAGTACTTAGAACTAAAAACCCCCTCACCCTCCATTTCCCCAGGAAGTGCGTAAATATATTTCAATCTCCCACCCAAAGTAACCTTTTCCCCCTTTGCCACAGTCAGAGTGACTTTTCTTGTTATAAAATTATAATCAGCTTTACTTAAGAAACCACTCTTACTGAAAAATTCTGAGATGTAAGTTGGAGACCAAACCACATCTTTTGCAGAACCATGGAAATATAATCTTGCAGGAGGCTTTATTTGTTCTAATATATCTTCATCTCTTTCTACTGTTTTGATAAGCTCCTCCCAGCTTGGTTGCAATATTTTAGAATTGGTGTTGCTTGTTGACTCGGCTGAATCAGCTTTCTCTTTTACCCCTTCCTCTGCCTCCTCTTCCACCCCTTCCTCTGGCTCATGAGTCTGCTTATCTGAACCATTTCCAGATGTTGTTGACCTTTCACCACCCTCTGACATAGCAGAAAACCCCCCCCTTGTGCTATCCTTATTTTGTTCTGTTTGTTGTGCATCAGGACCCCCCTCAGATCCTTCTGTTTGCTCAGTGCCAAGATTCACCCCAGATTCTTGATTTCCAGGCAAATTATCTCCCTCTTGGGGTGTGTTTACGTCATCCAAACCCTCTCTTTTTTCATCATTTGGTTGGAGTGATTGGATACCAGAAATATCTGTGTCTGGCTTTCCTTCTTGCCAACAAAGCAACGTCTCTACATCTCTATCTTTGTTTTTATTAGAAAACCAACGAGGATCTTTAGCTGAAGTAGAAATAACTTTATCTAAAAAATTATTAAATTGTGTGAGCAAAGGATCTAAAAGTTTAAAAAAATCCCATGTGCTAAGCTGCAAAATGTTTGCATAAGAAACCAACCCATTAGAAAATACAGCTTTAATTATGCGATACCAAAGTTTCCAAATTTCCTCATTTGTTCTTTCAGACAAATCACTCAACCATGAAACATTTGTTAAGTGTTTTCCAAAATTCCTGAACCAAACAAGGTTTCCTGTTCTTGATCTAAAGCCCAGCTTTCTCAACTGTTTAGGCGAGGTATTAAGTGGCCAAATTTCTTTAGTTTCTCCAGTTTCTTTCATTTTTGTTAGTAATTCACAAAATCTTGTAACGGCAGTTGAAAGGATCAGAGCTTCAGAAGGACTTGTGCATAAAATTTTGGCTAAAAAAGACAGACGAAAATCATCAGATAAGAAATGTTCTAAGATATCCCTGGATTCGATTGTTTGGAAAAAGTAAATATATTGCTTAATCCAGGGAAAGAAATTAGTTATGTTGATGTCTTGAAGAACTGTTTCTTCCTGTGGTGTTTCAACATTTCCCCCGCTCTCAATATTTCTTCCAGGCTCATCTTCACCCAACAAAATTCTATATTCATCAGACAAGGTAGCTGGACCTGTTATGGTGCTTAAAACCACCTCCACCCCCCCCTCTCCAGTCGCCACACTACTTCCAGAACTACCTTTTTCTTCGGCGTCATCTGATTTTTCAGAAGACAAAAGTTCGTGATGAACAAAGGTTAATATTTTTTCAACATGTTTAAAGAACAGATACGTCCCTGACATGGCAAGTGACTGCACCAGCGAGACAATTTTATTGCTAAAAATCGCCTTGTACAGTAACATAGCATTTTGCCAGTAATCCAGACCATTGATATATTTTTTTAAAATTCTTAGCACAACAAAACGACCCAAACGATCGTTAAGAGATACCAAATTTTCAATTGTTACATATTCTCGCCCGCGAAAATCCAAAAGCCCGAGACCTAAAATCTCGTGTTCCCAAGTTATTCCTCCATTTTGATTTAAAATCCAAACCTCTTCAATAGATCCATTCAATTTCAAAATATGAATTCTTTCACAGAAATGAATTACCGCCCTTTGATAAGTAATTGCCTCAAGCTGAGTTATTCCTAAGATCTGAGAGAGCTCTAATGTCGAGAATTGGGGGTTGATGAGTTCTGCAAGAAGTTGTGTCTGATTAATTTTTTTTATACTCATAAAATGCGCGGTCCAGGGAAAAAAATTTACCAAACTTACTGGTATATCACTCATGGCTTCTGACACATCAAGACTTCGTCGAGTTCTAGTTTTCTGAACCCGTGATATTTCAATAAAATCTTCAGCTTTATTAAAAAGAGCAATCTTATTGGGGAGAGATATTTCTAAAATAGCTAGCCGCCATTTATCATCAAGAAAAACATTTTGTGGGAATGCAACTTCTAACCGAGCGGGGTCTCTAATAGGACTACTAGCAATTAACAACATCTCATCATCATCATTCATGTCGAAATTCTAAGATTAAAACAACAGAGCCTGATCTAAATCTAATGGGACGATTACACAGGTCAGTAATTCTAAAGGAAACTGAGGAATGCACGGTACCTTGTATTCTACAATATTCTGGTGAAATATAAGCCTGCCCCAGGGTAGCTGAGAAACTGGGTTTTTCCAATATCAGACTCTGTAATATTCTCCAATGTTCATCATTTACTTGAATTTCTTTTATTAAACTACAATGAATCAATATTACTTTATGATTAATAAATGGATCGAAAGTAAAAATATCAGAAGTAGTATCTTTGTCAACATTAATTCGTGGTAGTCCCAACAATCTGGAAAGGTTGTCAGAAAAAACGATTTGTTTTACATTATCTGATATGTGCAGAGCAAAAGATTGCGACCAGTGAACAGAGAAAAAGTCTTGAGATTTTTCAGTCATCATAATCGCAAGATCTTTAGGATTTTCATAAAAACCTTCATTCATTTGCAATATTCTAGTGCTCCCATCATTATCAAGCACCAAAACTTCATCAAAATCCTCCACATTATAAAAAGTTATTGGAAGGTGGATTTGTAATAAACTCAGTTCCCAGTTTTCTGATGTTGGAGTATTTAAAGTATGAGGCAAACTTATTGTGAAATCTGAAGTTTTGTTATTAGGAAACTCAGGGGCAATTGTGTTTGAGGGACAAATAATATACATCTTTTTTGTTACTCTAACTTTTTTTAATCACCTCAACATGAAAAAATATTAAACCACCAGCTAATTTTACTAACTTTCCCAATGTATCGATTATCTCAAATCTAATTTGTGAATGAAGCCCCCTTTTAATTTTATTGTGACCCAAAAAATTATTAGCCTCCCTATGAAGCTCAGAATGCCCGGTCTGATGGCTTTCTGTAACTGTGATAGTACTTAGCAATGGTAAAACCACCTCCCCAACAGTTGCATCATGAAGCCAGTCACATGTGAGATAATAATTGCTTTCAGAAAAAGTTTTGTCTAACTTAAAGACCAGTGATAAGGGGTTCCCAGACTCTTTTTTGTTTTCTAAAATTGTACGCCCCTCAAACATGAGGTCACCTAATTCATTAGAAACTCTTAAACGAGTTCCAGGAGAAATCATAATTTTAATGACATCAGTATTTAAATGTTCTTGTGAAACAAAATGTAACACAACCGCGCCCCCACATTTCTCATTAATAAGATTTGTAAGATCTGATACAGAGGCTATATAAAGTTCGGGCAAACGAGTTTTCAGATTGTTCACAACAAAAAAAGAACTAGGAAAATAAATTGAAATCTTAGGAAGCACACACTTCTGAAGAATTAATTCATACCCCGAATCTTCAACATGAAGTGTATTGCTCACAGGAAAGACAAATCTCCCCATTTCTTTTGGTTTTGTGTGGACAAAGAAATACAAATTTGTGATTTTCATTTTTGGACAAGAGCTAATTTAATAGTAGTACGCGCGCGATTGGTAAAAGTTAGTTTTTGACCAATTTCGTTGTACAAAACAATTGAAAGTTTCCTTACAACCCTAGTGTTTAATTTCAAAAACATGGGCGCCGTAAAACTATGATAAATCGTATTCCCCCAGCCCTGCAATGGAAAAGCTTGTATTAAAGGATAAAACTCGCCCCCAATAAAACTATCTTCTACGATGTTGGCATAAACATAACAAATTCTGTTACTCAAAAACGGGTCCACAGCATCAAAAGATTCATAAAATTCTCCAGAATTCAGAGTTTTAGGTAAAGATAAAATGTCAGGGAGTCTTCCTCCCAATACAAACCTTTTATTTTCAGGAACCTCAATAGTAATTTTATGTGAAAAGTTATCAAAATAAGCTTTACACTGGGAATTCTGCAACAGCAAAGAGAGTATACTTTTTAATTCTGAGTTTGTTTTAGGAAGAGGTAGACATGAAGCATTCTTAGCAACCATTGGTGTCACAGAAGTTCGCAAAAAACCTGAAGGAATAGTAGCCAGCTCATCATCTGGTGTTGAAAGAATAGACACCTCCTCATGTTCTTGTTTGCAAAAAGAGGCCCTCATTCTCTCAAAATGTTGGGCTTGTGTAAGTAAAGGGGTAGTTTCTTCAGGGGGGGTGTTGGAGGTTGAAGAAAGGGGGGGCTTGCCTCCTTCAATTACCCCTCCAGAATCACTCCCCAAGGAAGCCTGGGAAACAGA
The DNA here is from genome assembly GCA_026936325.1 of Platynereis dumerilii. Taxonomy (NCBI): domain Eukaryota; kingdom Metazoa; phylum Annelida; class Polychaeta; order Phyllodocida; family Nereididae; genus Platynereis; species Platynereis dumerilii. Next base: position 23,835,645 of record JAPTHN010000010.1, on the reverse strand, counting down.
ATCACCCGAAACATGACCCCCAGCTGTGTCTGGTTGTACCCCACCCTCTCTCCCCCTTAGTGTATCTTCTGCCCCCCCTTGTTGTGGCTGGTTGTCAGCAATAGTGGTAGTTTTTGGGGGGTCAAAAACCTCCTCTGAGCTGCTGGCTGAGTCCAAACTTTCAACACCATCCTCGCTTGTAGCATCTACATCTGGTTCTGGTTGCCCTTGGTTCTCTGTAAGGGGTTGTACTAAATCTGACCCTTCATCAGAATTTTCTTGATCAGAAACATCAGAATTTTCTTGATCAGAAACATCAGAATTTTCTTGAGCTATGTTATTAGCGCCAGATTGTGCTTCAACATCATGGCTCGAGGTTTTTTGTCTAATATAACTGTGAAACCAACTGAAAATAGGATCGAAAGTACGAATGAAAGAAAATGTAGAAAGACCAGTTTTCTTTACAACCTTTTTCACTTTGTTGTCAAACACAGCTGAATACACTCTGGTAAAAAATCTACCGGCTGACACATTAATCCCCATTTCTCTTAACGCACGTTTAAAACTAACAGATGTTTTCAGCTCTCTTAAACAAAATTCTGAAAGAAATTGGTCAGCCTTGGGATGCTTAACAAAACCTATTTTCGCCAGCCCTGCAGCAGTATCAAAACCTTGGTATTCTGTTGAATCTTTTGATATATTCCGCGGGAAAAGATGCAAAGGTCCTTGCCTTCCACGAGAAAATAACCTCAAAAGAAAATAATATGGAGCTTTTCGCATCTTTGCATAATCACCATAGGCTCCACCAAATGCCCCCATAACATCTTCTGCAACAAAAACTGACCGTTCACCAACATATAAATCCTCGAATGTTTGCAAAGGGTTTGTAAAACCATTGAATAAAGCATGATCTCTCACCCAGGGAAAATAATTTGACATGACTATTCTGCTTTGACCATATTCATGGGCCAAAGATAGTGTTCTCATACTTGTGGATGTTGATACGCGAGACCTCCAAAAATCCAGACCATCACTAAACTGTTCTGGATTAGATAACCCTGTTGTTGTAGCTACATTCCTTCTCTTCCTAGAAAAAGATGCATCCCTTCTTTTCCTTTTCTTTGTATCAATAAACTCAATAATATCCTCAGATGACAAAAATTTAATGCTGTTAGGTAGAACAACTTCTTTTAACACAAGATACCATTTTTGTTCAAAATCAAAATTTTCGCCAAGGGAAAGCTCAAAGCGAGCGGGGTCTTGTTCATCTCCATTACAAATTAAATTAATTTCTTTCATTTTAAAGAATCCCAATTTTGAGATTTTACTCGTGTCTGCATGGAATGTGACGGAGCAACAGGAGTTTTCTGACGTCTCTTTGATCTCTTTTTCCTTTTTTTGTTTGAATCAGAATCTAACTGCTTGAAGTTAAAACTTATTTCTGGGTCTGAATCCTCCAAATCGCCTCCCCCAGGGGACATTCTAGAAGCTTTTTTCTTCTTCTTCTTTTTCTTCTTTTTAGAGGGGGGTTGCATATGTTCCCAGGAAGTGGTAAGCCCCTTTGTGGGAGAATGTGGGAGACTGGGGTCTTTTGGGGGGTCATAATCTGAATCCCTTGAAGATGCATCATCATACTGCTGGGAATTTGTCTTATAAAACATAAACAATCTTGGAGGAGCCCCTAAAGATATCAAAAAATGAGCCAAAGGTTCGGCAACCCCTTTTCGATCTTCTTCTTGACCTACAAAATAGGCAATTGCATCACGTATATCTAGATTTGCTACATTTTGTCCTTCAATTAATAGTTCATAATCATGAGTCCAATCAACAGTGCCGGCAGTACTGGTGTTAATAAAATTCAAAATTTGACTAGCTAGATTTTGTTTGCTTGGGTGTTTAATGTGAGATAAAATAAAATTTATTTGTTCATTTCTCCTTTGTTGTTCGTTTTGAACTACTGGATAAGAAGCAGCAACAGAATCTTCCTTGGGAACAATAGGATAGGTCTTATTAAAATCCATTTTTTTTAAAACAACATCAACAGGAGGGGTTGAAGGTTTATTATGAATCATAGCAAGCCCCGATTTTTGAACCACAGTTTTATTATAAAGATGTTTTGGAACAAGAAAGCATTCTTTAAAGCCAGCCATTTTTTTATTCAACGCTTGCCTGTAATCGAGCTAATTATAGGTCCAAGAAGAGCAGAACCCAGTGATTTAAGAATTGAAAAAATAAAACCACCAGATTGTGACTTCAAAATCCGACGTTTCCTGTCAAAGCTAACATCACGACTAAGTAATCTATTAACAGTCTTCTTGTTTCTTTTTAATTGACGAATTACGTTTGGAGTGAGTCTTATATTACCTCGAAGGGCGTTTAATATAACCTCGAGAATTGCTGAAATCTCAGAAGAATCTGCGAGGTCCACGAGCTTCCGTAATTTCTGTGGGTTCCTGCCGTGACGTAAAAATACTCTCAAGAAGTCCTTATTTTTCGAAAAAGTGGAAGATGAGATTTTTCGTGATGGCTTCCTCCTTTTAGATTTTGATCTTATTTTAGCAGGAGCTCTTCCTGTTTTCTTTTTCCCTTTTTTTGATGGTGCCTGTCTTGCCATATTTTCTCAAAGAGAAAGCCAAAAGGTCCCCCCAGGAGCTTTGAAATTTGGTTGTTCAAACAATCCCCCCCAGGTTATATTCTGAGTAAGATAGTGACACACAGTTTCCAAAGAATCACCCAAATTCAATACAGCCGCACGAAAAAAAATTGAAGCAAAAACAAGGAGTCTTCCATAGTTTACTTTTCCCCCGAGGATTTGAAAATAAAATGTTTTGACGAGATCTAAAAAATTGGTAGTCAAAAGCAAAAGTTTCTCCAAATGATAATATACGTCAAGATTACTTGAAATCAAAGACAACACAATTTCTAGAAGTGTCTTACACTCGTCGCAGAGTAGAGACCGGCAATGAGCATTTAAACCCAGATTTCTGAACAAAAATACAAATCTTTTCCATTCTTTGTACTTAATTAAAGGAGTACAGACTTGACACATTTTTTTTCAATCAATAGTAATTACCTTTTGCACTGGTTCTGTTATATCTGAACGAAATCTTAACTCAGACCCGCAATTGGACCAGACTGAAAGGTAACCAAAAGGCTGACTTGTGACTCTGTCAAACATATGAACAAACTTTTTTGGAGCCGCGGGGTGCACTCTCTGAGCCAAAGTTCGAATAATTGAAGAATCCAATTCGTTTGGAAAAATTATGAAATGCGTTAAATTTCTTATTAAAGACAAACGATGCTTCCCACTTCCGAAAAAGTTGTGACACGTGGCCATAAAACTAAAACCCCAATGATGCGAATACTTTTTAATTAATTGGAAGATGAGAGAAGACTCAAAAATCTCGGTATCGAGATCTTCAGCTAATACAAGGGAGTAAACATTTTGAGACTCCTCTAGCAAAGGCAACAGTTCCTCAGGGGATGGAATGCCATCAAACACAATTAAATTTGATCCAAATTGTTCTTCAAATTTATAATCATCTGTAGTGGCTATTCCCCGAAGATAGATTAGTCTCTCAAAATTTTGTGTCAAAATCCCATATGTGTTTTTGATAATGCCTCTAAGCAGGCTACTTTTGCCCGAACCACTGGCTCCGCTACATAACATACGAAAAATTTTAGGCAAACGCCCATCATAGACTTTTAAATTACTTGTCATAACAAAAAATTCTTGCAACCACGTCTTACTTCTAACTTGATTGGAGTTCAGAAGAATAAAACGCCCCGATAATCTCCAAGCCCCCCTCCTCTGGCTTAACCTTATATGTGAGTGGTTGAGTTCTCAAAATCTGGGTTACAATGTATTTCTCCTTAGTAAAAGAATTTGCCGACGCCTTGAAAAATTTACCACGAAATTTAGCCAAACGAACAGTCTGTCCAATGTAAAATTTAGGACGAATATAATACGGTGATTTCCTTAGATAACCAGCATATTGATGACGCCAAACATGAAACTCATTAAAAATAGTGATCTCTACTGGGGAAAGGTTATCAGGTAATGCCCTGTGGGGCATATGATTATAACCTTCAACAAAATTTTGGAGATAAGGAATAAACAACTTTGTCTTAAAATGTGATGTGAAACGAGCAATCCAACGTCGAAAACTTAAATTTAAACGTTCTACCAATGAAGCGTGAAAGATACTCTCACTCAAAATATTTGTGATTCCATATTCTTTAAACAGTTTTTGCACATGAAAATTCAAAAATTCTTTACCTTTATCAGTAGTAATATACCTAATTTGTGCATAGTTACGTTCCTTAAAAATCGAAATAAAAGCGTTCCTTACTTCTATTCCAGTTTTTGACTTCAAAGCTCTGGCAAAAATTTTTCGGCTAAAAGAATCGATTAGAAATATCACATACTTTTTTTGCCGATTCGCCCTTGCTAAACTATCATTTAAAACAAAAAGGTCAGCCTGAAAATGATGCCCTAGACCAGGGGATAGGTAGGGTCTAGTCTTCTTTGTTCGTTTTACAGGACGATTTAATGTAAAGGAATCAAATTTGCTGAGAATCTGGCGAACCAGGGAGATAGTTAAACTTGGATCTGTTTTTTTGGCTACCCCCAGAACTTTCTGTGGACCAAAAAAAGCCCCAGGTTTACTTTTTGTTAGATACACATTTGTAACTAGTTCTTGCTGAAAGGGAGAGGGTTTCATATGAGGTCTGGGCATAAGATACTATCTTAAACACAAAATGAAAGAAAAACAAACACTAGCTTATGAGAGAGAGCCCCAGAAGGCATCAAATAACCAGTTACAAGCTAGAAGAGTTTCACAGGAGGTCTACATGTGAGAGGTTAATTGAACACAGATGAAAGACAAACAAACTGATAAGTTCCAGACACCCAAGATGGAACTTTCAAAGTTCCAGACACCCCAGAGAAAGGGGTGAAAGGCAGAAATTAACAAATTCCAACATAGAACAGCTTCACGTGAGGACAGCATGAGAGATACTAATTGAACACTGATGATAAACAAACAAAACAAAAGTTAACCAGACACCCCAAAGGAATCCAATAACATAATTATAAACCCCAGGAGTTTGTTAATTAATTAAACCTCCCCTAAGCTACCCAATCAACCAATCAAGAGTTTACCCCCCAAGAAAGGGCGGGAAATTAAGAGCTGAACAAAGAACCCAAAGAGAAACAACAATCTGTTTTTTCTCCAAAATTATCCTAAGATTAGTATTGATTTACACACGCATCACCCCATCAAATCTCCATTTTACACGAGGTAAAAGTAGAAATATAAAAGTTTAGAATAAATTAACTAATAGGTTTTTTCCTGTGCAAATGATTAAAAATTTTAAAACCACATATTCTTTTTCTTAAAGCAAAAAAACAGAACACAATTCTCTCACCTCAAAAGATTTTTAATAATAATCTACATTTGTTCTTAACATCAATTTTTTTTTTTCATCCATTTCACACTTTTTCAACAAAAAAACGAAAAGGCTGAAGCATGAAGGTTTGCAGCCTGGTGGAGAACAAGCGAATAATTTCGCTTGCCCGGATGTTTCTTTGAAGAGTTTCCAACATGGAGTCATGTTTCTTCCTTGAAAAATTTTCATGATACAAGGAAATCAAAACTTCTTTTTCTTTCTTCGAAATTACCTCAATAGGTTTTCTTTTGAGGCGTTTAAGCCTCTTTTGGCCTGCACTGTACATTTTTGTCACAGCGGTGTGTAAATTATCAAATTCTTGTGAAACTTCATCTGGTGTCATCTTCATCAGTTCCCTTAATTCCGAAAGCCCCAAATCATTAGTTGCATCAAGTGTTTCTGTTTCCTCTGACATGTGCTTCAAATAACTGAGATTCTTGGTGTGTTGACCCCCTCCATAGCCACAAGCATCATGAGTTGTAGAAACAGCTGCACCTAAAAATACTTCACCAGGGGGCGAACAAGTAACATCACTTATTGGAGAATAGAGTGGAACACCAGACTCTCTGGTATTTGTGGAAGAAACAACATTCCCCCCCAAGAGCGAGCAACCAGCAGTTGTATAAGTGACAGTTGTTGTTGATGTATTCACTGAAGGATAATCGGTTGCCTGTGAGGTAATGCTTGCATTCCCAAAAATGTCATTGAAATCAATTGTCTGCCAATGAGAGGAAGAAACCTCACTCAAAGGTAAAGGAGTAAAATTCTGAGGGGAGGTACTCTCAGAAATTGAAGACACAGCAGTTATCTGTGAAAGCCCGGTGGGGGAGGGGGGTTTCGATTCACAAGAGATAGGAGGGGGGGGATTTGTTTCACAAAAATCCAGAGCAGCTTGCAAAGAAGATAAATTGTGAGAGTTAACCGTGTTAACTTGTGAAGCAGTTTTTGCTTCTGAAACCAGATCGTAAAAAATCAAAATTCCAGTATCTTCAGCATCTGTTTGATATATATCTCCTTCAACACACAATGTAATAGGATGGTTCACAAGGGGACGCAAATGCTGAAGTAAAGCCTGAAGAGAGGACACTTCCAGACGTGGGTCATCTCCCAAAAAATCATCAATCTCATCGCGAAGTCCTGAGAAAAAAAAATTCTTAAAAATCCGAAAATCACGAAATTACCAACTAAATAAACAAATAAGTCACAAAAATGCGTACCTTGCAAAAGGTCCTCCTCGAACAATAAAAAGTATGACCCAATGTTAGGGTCAGATGATCGCCAAGACTCAATGCCTTCAAAAATCGCAGTAACCAGTGTATTCTTATCCATCTTACTCTTAAGAAATCTTTAATCAAGTGGCCCCACAAAATTAGAAATAGTATTATATATACTCAGGTATATATAAAGTAAAAAAACCTGAATAGGTGCCAGGATAAAGACCTCGAGTGCCAAGAAGCCAAAAAAGGAAGTTGGCCTATGCCCAAAAATTCCAAGAAAACTGAACAACACCCCAGAAAATGTGGAGGTGGGACTGAAGTAGTCTAAATAAGGAGTACAAAATATTGAATATTTAAGAGAAAAAATCCCCTGGGAGAACTTGTTTCTCTGTTTCCTGAAATAAGTTGTCTTGAGGTCACTAACATAACACAAACATCCAGAGAAAGAGATAGACACACGGATCATGTCCTTGTACAAAAAAACCTTAGCTTCTAGATATTTTGTCAATGTAACTGAATATCAAGGCAGCTATTACATTCATTTGAGAGATTTAAAACTGTCGAAACTAGGATTAAAGAGATACGTAACTCTTCATCCAGAAGCAATTTCACAGCTCAGTAGGACTTGTCAAGAAATTTCAACTTTACTCAAAGAAAGAAACGAGGAAGCAATCAACAATCAAGAGGAAATTGAAAATCTTTTGGAAGACCATGTCCTCACAGAAACATCACAGAAAGCAAATCTCCTGGGAGAGCGCCACCAGCACTCAAGAGAAAACAGCCCTAGCAGCCCCCCACCACAAAAGAAATTCAAACGAACAGCTATCTCGAAACGTTAGACTGGCTGGATTACTAGAAAAAGTGAAAATACCCAACATCATATGTTTGTGTTGTAATTCCAAAGATTTTGTAGATTACATAGACAGTCAAAACAAAAACCAGGAAACAGATTCAGAAGAAAAAACAAAAACCCTGATAAGTCAGAAGGACCGTCGCCATTCTCTCTGATTTTTCAAAATGGAGTGTCGTTTGTGCGGGCAATTTTGTGAAACAGCAGGCACAAAAAAATCTTGCTTGTCTTGCAGAACTGCCTTCCCTGATGCTAAAAATTGCACGTCTTGTGGGCGTATTTTTCCAGACGCTGAGCATTTTACCAGATGCAGCCACAGATGTGATTCTTGTGAAAAAAGAAAAGAGAAGAGAAGAGAAAAAAAAGAATCTATGAAACAGACAACACTGCAATTTAAACCAGAGGACACAGAAGAGGACGAAGATAAAATTACGCAAAGAAAGAAAACTAAAGAAAATTCAGGACTCAAAAGGACGACAAAAATCATCAAAAAGGCTGACAAACCAAGTTATAAACGAAAATACCTGCATTTAAAGATTGGAGAAAAAGAATTGGGAAAAATCAAAATTGATTAAAAAAGATGAAGAATCCCTATCCAAGGTACAGTGAAACCAAATTTTGGAACGAGACCTACATGTTTTACTACTCCAGAGATTGGACTAAAGACATTGCAAAAATAAACATTTTTGAAAAATTAGGATTCTCACGCCACTGGATTAAAACATTTATGAATATGACAAATAATGGAAACAAAACTAAAATTGCTGAGAAAATGAAAAAATCTGATATTTTCAAATTCAGCATGGAGATCTATGAAAACATTCAAAACTATATAAGTCCATTAACAATACTCGCGGGAGGGTACAGTTGTTATTTGGAGGGGTTAACAAAGTACTTTGACGATATCAATTTCTATGTACTTGTGGATGATATTAAAATTTATGACTTACTTCATCCAGGAATACGAAAAATTTTCGAGAAGAAAAGCAAAAAATATCAGCTGAAATTATGGCAGCAAAGCGTTCGTGGTGAAGGACACCTCAGTGGAATAGGAGATGTAACAACTGTTGACTTTCTTGTGAAAACATCAAACAAACAGAATATTTTCTACACAATTACTTTTCTGAAAACACCCCAAAGCTGTAAATCATGGATTGATGCAGCAAAATATGTAACAGATTCATTTGATCTACCCATTTGTTCATCCTCTGTAAGCCCTGGGGAGGGGGAAATAGTTCGTTTTAAAACAGCCAGCCTACTTCCAAAATATGATAGCTTCAGAAGAACTGAAAAATATCAGGATAGGGTAGGAAAATATCAGGAGAGGGTAAAATCATTGGGAGCCCCCCCAAAACTAAGCAAAATAGCTTTTTCAGCCATACAAATACAGGAGACCCAGTCCAATGAAAACACGTGGCCAGACATGTGGAAATCTTAGAATAAGTAAATACAGAGCTCCATAGAGGAAAAAAAACACTTAGCCTCCGTTTTTACACCCTTCGAAAACCATAGCAACAGAGCCTCCTTAGCAACAGAGCTTCCATAGCAACAGCTCTTTTCCATAGCAACAGAGAGATGTTACCATAGCAACAGAGGGAGGGGTGGCTTCAGCAAGCAGCAGGCTGTTTTTGTCCCAGAATAAACATCATGAACCAGAGATTAAGACCAGAAGGTTGGTGCATTAAAACTAATATAATTAACAGTAACGTCAGCGACCCCATAATACTTGAAAGCCCTTCCCCAAGACTAGATTTAGTTAGAGGTTGTCCTAACGAAAAATGTGGAATTTGTGGGATAACAAAAACATATATAATAAATTCAGCAAAAAGAGATCATTTAGCTAAAAATTTCGAAATCCCTAAACATTTTTTAAATCTAGTTATCGAGAGAATTAAAGAACCCCTCGTAACCAACCTGGATAATGATTCCTTTTTCTTAAACAGAGTAATGGGTGTTTATAAGCTTATTTCAGAAAACATTAGTAATTTAACTGTCCTGGCGGGGGGATACTGTCTTTACCTTGAGAACATAACATCAGAGTTTGGGGACATTGATTTTTTCATTCTAACAGAAAACGTGAATAAATGGGATAATTCTGAAATCGAAAAAATTCTTCAAAAATTGTTTCACAACGCAAAAACAACACCAATATGTTTTTGGCCAGCAGAATATTGTTGGGATGAAACCAAAAAACTGACCCATTATTTCATCATACCAGAAATAAGTAAAGAGAAAAGGTTTAATCTCATATTTCAGGAAAAACCAGAAAAATGTGATAATTGGTTAGAGGCATCAAAAATAATTACAGCAAAATTTGATTTAGAATTGTGTGCCAGCAGTTTATCGTTAGCAAAACAAATCGTGAGATGGGAGGGGGCAAAAAATATTTCAAGAAAAAGCTTAATAAATTGCCAGAACAGAATTATGTTAGAAAGACATGCCGAAAGACAGAAAAAATATGAACTAAGACAGATTTCTTATGGAACACCTGAGAAACTTTTGCAAATAGCTTGGGATTCTATACAGTTATACAACAACTAAAAAAGCAAGAACAGAGATGAGGAGCTCAGCATTTCATTATTATGCGAGCAGGGGAGGACTGCAAAAAGGAATTCTAGGTCTTCTTGTTGAGGATTATTAATGGAGAGGGACTTGAAACTTTTAAGAATCCCCAAGTGGGAAGAAACTCTTCTAATAACTCCTCATCTTTCTTTACGAGCAAAAGTTGGGAGATTAAGCCTCGGCAGAAGTATTGAATTAACTTATCAAAATAACAATACCTCAAAAACGACAACACTTGATCGCCAAATATTCATGAGAAATAACTTTGGGCGAAAGGAAATTAAATCAAAAGGAAAAACTTTAATTTTGACCAAAAAGGAGGCCTTGTTACGTAAGGATTTCTCCTTACCTCGGAATGTATTCGACAAAAGTGTAAAACAAGGTAGAAAATGGCTAATGGACCTTCTGAAAGACGTCACAGGACGAAAAAAGCTTCTTAATGACTACAAAATAAACGGAAAGTTATCACAGGAGGTTTATTGTATCACGCAATGCGAGTCATGGAATGTGACAACGTACATATGCACCATTCTGATATGCACAATTTTGCGTAGAATTTTTAACTTCCAAGACAACTCAACTACTGAAATCACAATTAACGAAATTGCTCATTGCCAAACTAGAATAAACTGTTTTGATTACTATGTATCAGCTCAACACATTTTCTCACTGTATGATGATGGACTGAAAGAGGATATTCTTTCAATGATTTCACAAATGACAAACGAACAGTTAATGGATTACAGACAAATCATTGTACAATACTTTAGAACAAGGCGAAACAACAGGTTAGTAACCTTGGATAACAAAGATCAAAGATGGATTTACAATAATCGGGGTCGAGCAGAGATCACGAGTGGTCTTTTGGGTCAAACCTTGATGGGCGGACAGATTAGTCAATTGAACAACATAATTCGAGGTTACTTCCCTTACTATCTCTTAAAAACGTACAATGAAAAAGCTGCTGATGCTCTTGAGTTGAAAGAGGGAGTAGAAATTCATATTATAAATTGTTATTGGGCACAAGTAGCGATTAAACACAATAACAAGGTGCTGTGCGTTTCTCCAGTTCTAACACTGAGAACTGTACTAAGTTCCATTAAAGGAATAATAAAAGTCGATAAAAACTGGAATTGCAAATGCGAGAAATGCGAGGAAACAAGAATCGTCGCAGCGGAAACTTGGACTTTATTAAATATTACCAGTCAATATATCAAACAAAACTACTCTAAATTTCTGAACACACTGCATATATTACCAGTGAAGTTACGAGAATACTTAAGATTGTGAAAAAAAGGACACAAAAACCCCTGGGAGAAAAGGTTATATAGAGTAAAGTCATTTTTTACATAATATTACACTTACATTTTAAAAAATCATGGAAAGGGAAACAACTCTGGATTTTAACCTGACACATCCTGATGCAATATTTCCCAAAAGAGCAACAAAATTATCTGCAGGATGGGATTTATTTTCCGTGAATGATATCACAATTGAAAAGAATTCTATAACAAAAATAAACACCGGACTACAAATAAAAGAAATTTCAAAAAATATTTACATTCAAATATCATCACGCTCGGGATTAGCTATAAACGACCATTGCACGGTAGTGGGGGGGATCATAGACAGTGATTTCAGAGGAACAATACAGGTGTTATTAATGAACACCTCGGGAGTTAATAAAGATATTAAAACAGGTGAACGAATTGCACAAATGATTATCTTACCAAGAATCTTACCAAAATCAGAAACATTACAAAAAGAAACAATTTCAAGGAACAGCAAACGAGGACAAAAGGGGTTAGGTTCTACAGGGTTGTGAAAAGGAGGACAATTTAACATGTCGGAGGTTACATCATCACATTTATCACTGTTGACATTAAACGGAAGAATTACAAATCCCAAAACAAAATTAAAAGTATTAGAAGAGGTAAAAAAAGAAAACTATAGCATTAAGAAAGTCAAAAACTTTTACCTATTAAAATTTAACAAACTAGGGATCTGTATATCATTATATTCCAAAGGAGGATTTAAAGTAACAATCAGCAGAGAAAATGGATGCATTGAGGTGATAAAGCGAGTTAACCATTATTTGGAGAAAGTCATGGATATAGTAAATATACTTTACACCGAAGGAATTCGAGGATACGAACTGTCAATAACACAAGTCTCAGTAATAATCAAACCTGAGGAAAAAAAACACTTGACATATTCAACATTAATTAAACAATTAAAACAGAACAACAATGAACTGAGATGGAGTTGTAAAGATTATACTCTTACACACACGATTAATTGGATGGGATTGGAATCTGGTTTGTCTTCATTTTACTTCCAAATAAGAGACAATGAAGAGGGCAAATACAAAGGAGGAATTAAGATATTTAACAATTTCAAAGTTGTTTTAATGTTAAAAGAAATTTTAATTATCCCCGAATTCATTAACATTATACAAAACTTTACATTATCGCTTCAATAAAAAAATTAAGAAATATAAACTTGAAAAAATATGAACATTGAAAAAGTGGGGTATGTGATTACTTCAATTGAAAAGTGTGGTATGCGATTACTTCAATTAAAAAAACGGGTTGTTGTAATAATTTATGCATTGTAAAGCATTAAGTAATTGTAATTTATGTTTAATATAAAGAGTGAAAACATAAAAAAATATTTTTCCGTGTGTGGTTACCTCAATTAATGCTAAAAAAGTATTTTCTGTGTGTGGTTACTTCAATTAATATTAATATTTATTGAATCTGGTTTGAATTATGCTGATAATTGAATTATGTTGATATGATTAGTTTTCAATAAAATGATTTGAAAAACAGTTTTGAATTATGTTAATAATTGCATTATGTTGATAATTGATAAGGGTGAAGTTAAAAGAGATAAGAAAAAAGACATGGATCGGACTGCATAAAGGAGAAGAAAAGGACAGGAGGAGACATCTAACGGAAACTAGGAAGAAACACATCAACTCCAGAAAAAGGGGGGAGAAAAAGGGCGGGGGAAAAAGGGGGGGGAAGGAAAAAAGGGGGCATCCCTTGGGCCAGGAGGGGTGGAGTACTCTTAGGTTGGAGTACTCATGGGTAAACAAGGGGGGAAAAACATCACCAGGGGATAGAAATGGCGGAGTAGCACTTACCAGGATGAAACCCCTTCTCATAAAAAGTAGGGGGGGAAAAAGAAACACAGGCAAAAGTATTTACTGTTTGTTTACAATGGACTTAAACGGCATCTGGTTTTGGTGAAAAACAAGAAATCGGTTTACTGTAGGTTTCTAATGGACTTAATCGGCAAATTCCACTACTACTCCTTTCTTTTATTTTCACTTCATAATAGACTTCCCTCTTTTCACATTGAGTCAGCTGCAATAAAATAATGCGATTTGGGACATGTCATAGTCACACATATGCAAAAGTGGAACGAAAAAGAAATATTTAAAAATAGAACTGAGTCCTAGCTCATGACAAGCAATGTCCCAATTTCACGTCCTGGTCTATGAACCCAAGACCGTAAGCCTATATCAAGCAATGTCCCAAATTTCATGTCCTGGTCTATGGACCCAAGACAGTAAGCCTATCAATTAAACTATATATAATGATGTAAAAGTAAATTCGAAGTATGCACATTTCCCGTATTGTGTGTTATTAGTAGTATTAAGTGTCTGTGATTACAGTTATGAGCAACCAGGGTCATCAAAATTCCACGAAGTTTCTTTGAAATAAAATAGACAAAAGTCAACCGAACAGCTTTTATCGCCTGGTAGGCTGTGATATTAGTATAAATATCAGTCTAAAGTCAAATTTTCAGGGCCTGTGATATCGTAAGGCCACACATAATTGATCTTTAGCTTCTCGGATCCTCTCAAGGCACTTTTTCTAGGGTCGGTCGGTAGGACAAAAATAAAAAAGGTTAAAAAAAAAATTTTTATAATGTCAAAAAAAATTTTATTTTTATTTTTCCATCGGCAGTGTATCTATTGTGTCGGCGGGTCCGCGAAGCGGTATGTCCCCATAAGAATCAATTATGTGTGGCCTAAGAAGTACCACTTTCTGAGCTATTGGTCTATTGATGTTGCATTAATTGTACTCCTGATTGTTCGACCTTTCCAAATGCATTTTATAATTAAAAGTCAAGACATTTTATTTTGGCAGTAAGTTTTTAGCCAATAAAAGAATACATGATTAAGTCTGAGGTTTAATTTTTGGTTTATCAGGGTGAGTACACCATGACCAAGCATGATTTGGACTAAATTTATGTCCTCTGACCCCCCAGCTCCATCATGCAGGCACTCACAATGTTAAATTACTACTGCTCTTCAGCACATTTAGAGCTATTTTTAGCCTTCTGTTGTGACATCATCAGCATTGTTGGCTCTATGACATCACTGAAACAACGGTGATGTCACAACAGCAGCAATAGAAGAAAATGGCTTCTTGAGCTGTGTTGACAGCAATGTTATTCCAATGGGATTACCTCAAAACTATAGCTACAACATGCCAATACTTCCTAATGTTTATGAAACTGTTTGGTCAAGGTGTCAGGAACTGGAGGAGACAAGTATTTTTGAGTAAGGTATGTTTTTAATTATCAGCCAAAAACTTACTGCCAAAATAAAATGTCTTGACTTTAACTCAACCAACTTTTTCTCCTCCCCTCTGTTATCTCCTGCCTCTTCTCCTGCTCTTTCTTCGTTCCTATTTACTGTAGCCTGCTTTAAGGATAAATTTATTTTCGCAACATATGTACACACAGTATATAAACGTTACAATTTGATAATGATTTCAATAATTTTGTTGCGTTGGAGGCCACCCGAGCAGACGTATATAGCTATACTGCTATAACCAATATGTGGGTGAACCCCCTCCCCCTCAGGAACCCATGAAAGTATCATAAATCAAAATCAAAAAAAAAATTAAAATTACTATTATCAAATAAGACCCATTACACTTCTTTTCTACTTTGTAATTTCGATCTCCCTCTCTGCTTTTCCATCATCTTCTTCTGTGTTGCTCTTCATCATTTTGTCAACTGTTTATTTGTACTGCTTCTTTCGTCTGTCATTTTCTTATTATTATCTTTCAAATTTTCCTTTCGTCATTTACATTTATTGTAGCTTTGGGCAGTGGCGTCCCTATGGGGGGGCACGGGGGGGTACGTGCCCCCCCATATTGGAGCTGTGCCCCCTTAGGTGCCCCCCATATGAACTTTCCAACCTTGGCTAAAATATACAATTAGCATTGTGGGTGCCCCCCCAGAGAATCGCGTGCCCCCCCTGGTGCCCCCCCGCTCGAGACCCCATAGTTACGCCACTGGCTTTGGATCTACTTTGTCATTTCTAATTCTCGTATACTTCTTCAGCAATGCTTAATTTTTCCTCTATCTGTTCTTCTCATTCTTATTCTTATCTGACACATATTTTTATAATTCTAATGACTTTTCTCTTGGATTTCATGCTACTCTTACCATACCAACATATGATCGAGTAAATTTTGATTGAATGTAAACATGACTTGTCATCGATGATGTTGTCAGGATATATGTATTCGTTGACCTCTTCTACAATTTGCTCTTCAATTTGTTCTTTAATAATATTCGCGCAGCGAAATGGCCAAAGGCCGTTTCGCAAAGCGAAATTTAGCACAAGAAAGGTTTCAAAAATCTGTGCAGTGATGGTCTCAACATCAATGGTCGACAGGGACCAGCTTCTTATCAATGATTTAGTTTCGAATTTAACAAAACATGACATATTCATATTCAAAAGTGTCTTAAAAATTCAATTTTCTCCATTAATATTCCCTGTATCTATTATTTTTATGGAATAGTTCATTATAAGCCTTGACAAGCTAAATTAAATTATTAACATGCGATTCATTTCATTTCAAAACAGACAACAAGAAAACGTAACAAAATTAAGGTTACATAATCTTTGTCAACTGATGATTATGTAACAGTGAGCAATTAAATCGACATGCAGATCATGTTATTGTTTTTGTTATCACTATTATGTAATATCAGCAATCTAGCATAGACTTAAATTTGGCAGCTTTCAGTGTAGTCTTCCTTTTTACTATTTAGCTGATTATCTATTAATTCTATTTATTCTCAATCCTTTTTATTTGCTATCCTATCTATATATCTATCTATCTATCTATCTATCTATCTATCTATCTATCTATATATACTATCTATCTATCTATATATATATATATTCTATTTTTGATCTATTTTATTTTTCTCATAGTATCTAGTCTAAATTTCTCTCTATTTTTCTATATATCCGTCTTTCAATTTCTTTGAAACAGTAACATAACTGCCTTTCATACATTGAATATGAAAAAAATTTAATGAAACTTTGAAAGTTATGGTAAAACCATAAGTCCTAAAAAAACTTTTTAAGAGCTGTGCGAATTTCATGGCTGTGCCATTTACATATTAGTACACAATGTGTTCTACCAGTACACGAACTTCGAAAGTCCACAATAATTGCTTTTGGAACCTTTATATCTGAGTAACAATATTTCAGTCCTTACACAGGTCTTACATTATGAGTGTGAATGAATGAATGGATATTTATTTTCAATTTACACAGGTACAATACATAACAATATTGTTTTTTTAGGGGGGGGGGTGTTTATTTTCCTACCTACGGAAAAATTATTCTGCCATTTCAACCTGTTACTTTGTTATCAACCCTATCTATTGTATATACATTGTAATGATGACCATGACAGGCATATTTTGAATAACGCAACCAAAAAATAATATGTGACAGGTTCATGGCATTCTGGAACAACTGAATTTTTTAAAACTCTGGTCCCAACAAAAAGCAAAATGTGACAGATTAATGACTTCTGGAACAATTTTAGAACAGTCTTGACCCAATATGATGGACCTATATATATAACAGTCTTCCTAGGTTCATGTCAGTAGCAGTTCAATTTGCATTGAACACATCAAGATGGTTGTAGCCAAGAAGTTTGTTTTGGGGAAACCATTTTCTGGTCCTGTTACGGATGAGAACATCAAACTGGAGGAGGAGGTGCTGCCTGCTCTTAAGGATGGAGGTTGGGATTTGATTTCTATCACTTTCATTCATTTGTGCTGTAAAATGTTTAAAAGCTGGCTCTTAAAGGGTGTATTTATTTATTTGTATTTACTTATTAATTTATACTAGGTGAGTCAAATCTTGCAGCTGTTTTCAGAATTGCAGACATTCCGAATGTAGACATTACTTTTTCTGGGAAATGTTATAAACTCTGTGTGTCAGAGGAATATCATACTCACAGTTTTGATACCTGTCACAAATTGTCACATATGAAAAATAACTGGGCCATTCTAAAATTTCGCGACAAAGTGCCCTTGAAAATGTGTTAACGGAGTGGACTTTTGATGCAAAAAAACTGCTTTTTTGAGCAATTTAAAAATAGAAACAAAGGAAAAAAATAAGTATGTCTTATTTTCAGAAGTACTTGATCTCAGATCAATAGTCCTTTTAATTAAATATTGATTTTCTTAGCTAATTCTGTGGTAACGGAGTGGACAGGAACGGTTTGGTTTTCTCTTAATACTGCATTCTATTTGGGAGATACGAAGTTATGATTGCAGTCTATTGAATCCTGTCACCCTCAGCAATATATACATTAAATTTATGTGGCTCCATGGTACAGTAGGTAGCATCCCCGCCTTGTACACATGAGGATGTGGGTTCGATCTCCGCTCAGGCCATGTCCAGAGGTTATCACTATAATGAGCAGATTTATCTGGAATGGGCGGCATTGGGCGCTATATAAAATCATACTATATTTATATATATTGTTTCTTTGAAAAAGTATCTTTGGTAAGCTCGAAAATGAAGGGAACAGAGTGGACATTTTAGGGGGACCAAAAAATGTTCCAATGAAAATTATGTCTTAATTTGTTGAATACCTGTTTAATGAAATCTGCAAAGCTGTGGTAGTGTGGCGCATGTGCATCTTACGACATTAAGTGAGAATTGCTCATTAAAAACAATAGCAAGCCGAGCTATGGAAAGCAACGCAGTGGACAAAAAAATAGACATAAACTAGTGACACATATTTTACATCAATTAATTCAATGAAATGAGACAAGAAAAAAAGTTAAACATGACATATCTTTTAATTCAAGTCTATATTCTCATGAATTATGCAAAGAAACTTTGAAAATGATGGTACTTAAGGAGGAAAATTAACACTTGATTTGGTCTTGTCAGGTGACAGACATAAACCATTGATTTGGCACGAATTACTGGACATAATGTGCCAAAAAATTCTAATTAATGACTTTTTGTTCCAAATGCAGTGGTTCTAAATAGAAATATGAATAACAGATGTAGAGTGATGCTTCAGATATTAATTGCATTCAAATCAATGTCAGGGAACTGGAGTGACGCAAATTGTCCCAAAATTTTAGAATGACCCAACTTTGAATAACGCCCATTTACATGTCCTAGAAAAAAGCTCAAGATTGTTGACCTGCCAGGCAGGCTGCAGTTTGAAAGTCAACAAATATCAAAACTCTGCTTACAAGCTGAGCATGTTCTCATTATATCCCAGTAATAAAAAAATTAAAATATGGAAAAAAAAATTTTAATTCACAGGCCCAAACGTAAAGGAATTGTAATACTTGTCACAAATACATTCAAAGGTACCATGCTATGACTGACTGACTGTGCATTTCTTTTGGACAGAAAGTAATAATAGCTCGCCTTTGATCAAATCTGTCTGCATTTCTTTGTTGATCAATCATCATTCTCATTCATTGCATGAACTGTATACAGTTCAACAAAAATAAGCCCTCCCCCCCCCCCCCTTGGATAAACTTGAATATCTCATCGCTGATTTTTATAAGACTTGGCTGAATTATGGTCTCGCATATTGACCTTACATGTGTGTATTTATAGCTCAGTGCCATAATTCCTGGTTGAGCCAGCAGCCTTCGAGTGATCCTACCCGTTTTCAAAAATCCCAGGCTTTTCCAATTGATATGAACAATTTCACCATGCGAGGGAGCCACCAGCTGAATACACTTCATCATGGGCCAGGAGAAAGTTTTTTTTTATCAATCGTATTTAGAAGACCAATAAGGACTTCTTTTGTAACAGTTTACAGTTTAGGTTCCTTGGATGCAATGACAAATAATTTGAGTGGAGTTTGAACACCTTTCAGTAAAACTCTTTCTGGAAAAGCCAGAACTTAGTATTTTTGAAACTGGGGGTTCGTGCACTTGGAGTCTGCTTGCTCAAACAAAAATTAAGCAATAAAGCTACGAATACACAAGCACACTGTCAATATGCAGGCCTACAATCTGGCCACTTTTCACAGAAATCAGAGAAGAGGTCTTTGAGATATTCACGTTTTCGTAAAGGGAGACTTATTTTTGTTGCACTGTTTATATTATATTATATAGATAATCACCTTGGATATGAATATAGAGGCACCAAAAGGCCATCTAACCTTACCTTTCTAGCTTATCTAATTGCTCTATTTTACAAATGGTTTTCAGAGGCACTTTTTGAAGCAGAATTCCTTAGCGTTGATCCATACCAAAGGTAGGCTAAGACAGATCTTGACCATTGCAATTTTTTTGCACTTTCTGTTGTATATTTTTAGGACAAAATGCAATTGAAATTTAATTACTGTGATCTATTATCATAATGTTTGCCTTTTTTTTGGTAGGGTAATGATGGAGACTTCTGCCCTGCCAACGGGTACTGTCATGGGCGGCGAGCAAGCAGCCAGGTAATTTAGCATCCTCCGTATTTTATTGCAAATAATGTCACTTTTTTAAGTACTTGTCTAATAATACATCCAATGTTGACCTTTGGATGTATTGTTGGACAAGAAAGTTTAAAAAGTGAAAGCAATTAGATCTGATGAATAACATCCATTATTCATTATTCATTGATTAAGATTTGTTACCATTGGGAAGATTGGGTGAGAAACTGCCAGAACTTCTTGGTAAATTATTATTTTGCTATTATTTATGTTAATTATTTTTGAAATAACAGCTGTACAACAAATTCCATGTTCACATCAATATTTTTAGTATCTGTAACTGTAAAGCCAAAGTAAAATCGACATTGCCCTGGACCTTTGGGCTATAGTCAATGCCACTGATGTTCTCCCAAAGTACCACTTATAAAATCAGGTGTCCTAAGATGTTTTTTGCAATGCCAATGGTTTTTGAAAATATGATGTTTGTTTATTGCAGAGTTATTGAATCTAAAAGCTCAAAATACAAAGTTGGAGAGAGATATTTAGTTGGTTTTGGATGGCGCACTTACAGTATACTGACACCTTGCGAGAAACCGGGTGAGAACCCATTTATAAGAGGCACAGTAAAACCCCTCAAGGACTACGGCATGTCTCTCTCACTGGCACTTGGGGTCCTTGGAATGCCTGGGTAATCAAATTTTATTTATTTTTATCCAACTGACATTCTGCATTGCGTTCATAGCCTGGACTCTATTGCATGGACTCATAGCGTTTCCCGCTGTCCATGCTTGCCTGCTTGATGGGCATTTACACCCATGAAAACAAACTGACTGTAGTGATATTTTCTTGTGACTGTGTCACAGCTCTGAACTGTACATTGGAATTGGACACTTGAATTTTTACATGACATTCTTTTTTACTTCACGAACTGGGACCAACATGACATAACTAACCTAAGATTTGACTTAATATTGTATTAATTTTCTGTAGATGTAGAGTAGTTGTCAATTTCTTTCATTTTTATTTTTTGTTGACACATGAATCTTTTTGACATTCAGATGGTCCAATTAAACTTTATCTATCTATCTTAATAAAGTTCATGTTCTTGAGCCACATATCTTTCACCTTTAGGATTGAGGAATCTGGGTGGCCTACAACTGCCAAATTCGCACAGGGTACTTACATTGTCCCAAAGAGGCACCAGAGGCACTTTTGGTTGTTCAACGGACCCTAAATTTGTTATTTCCATCTTTTCATGTGCTGCAGCAGTTTTGAAAATCCAGCCTTGAGCGTCATGTTGACAGTCTGTTATGCGCATGCGTCGTAACCAGGTAACCGTCCGCCATCATGAGGCTCTGTTGTGCTACGTTGAGTTGCCTAGCAACCTTAATAGGGCATGACGACATTGAGATAAAGAGCACTTGGCGTGACGTCACATGTCGTGACGTCATTGAAAGTGATAATACATGTCCACAGCAGCAAACCCTCCCCTGACCAAAGATGTCTTCTCTGACTACGGTAGACCCAAAAGTCGCCACTTAATTAATAGGCCTACCCCATTATATTTGGTATCATTGGATTTGCCTTGAAGAGAAAATTCCAACGATACTAAAATCACCAATATTGGAGGAGTCTGGACCAAACCTCACATTTTATTTAGAGAGTTCGCTTCAGTATTTTTTTTTTATAAATTGGACACAACAGCAACGAATATCATCAGACATTTATTTCCCATTTTTGATATGTTCATTATTTGATCAAGTTACCCTGGCTGAGTCATCCAAATTCAGAGAGCCTAATACCCCTTTCACACCAACTTCGTACAAGATTGTATGAGACAATTATTCAACCAACCAGCCTCCGAGAAGGCATACGAAATGATATGTAATGAATCAGCAACCATCAACAGTCATCAGCAACTGTATGTTAGATTTTTTGGAAACCAGTAATCATCTACCAGTCATCGGCAGTCCAATTCCAGTTCATTTGCATACTAAATGTGGCGGATTTAACAGTGCACAAATCTGCAGTTCCTTGCTTGCCGTTACGTCAGTGTTAAAGGGCTTTAAGCCAAGTAAAATATGTTGGCTAAATTATATTAAAGTAGACTCAATTAAGTAGTCAACTCCGGTCACTGCACATCAAGTCACCCAGCTGACAATGCACATGAAGATCACATGATTAACAAGGACAAGGGGGTAAAATTGATGAAAATGACAATTGCCCCACATTTTCATTGGATAAACATTGTGATGCCCGTCTGTCACCAGATTATCACTTGATAATTTTACTTAGATAAACATGTGAATTTAGATCTCAACAGTGTGTGACCCAGTGGGCTTTTCTAGTCTTTAATAAAGTTCATGTTCTTGAGCCACATATCTTTCAACTTTAGGATTGAGGAATCTGGGTGGCCTACGACTGCCAAATTCGCACAGGGTACTTACATTGTCCCAAAGAGGCACCAGAGGCACTTTTGTTAGTTTAACGGACCCTAAATTTGTTATTTCCATCTTTTCATGTGCTGCAGCAGTTTTGAAAATCCAGCCTTGAGTGTCATGTTGACAGTCTGTTATGCGCATACGTCGTAACCAGGTAACCGTCGCCATCATGAGGCTCTGTTATGCTACGTTGAGTTGCCTAGCAACCTTAATAGGGCATGACGTCATTGAGATAAAGAGCACTTGGCGTGACGTCATTGAAAGTGATAATACATCTCCACAACAGCAAACCCTCCCCTGACCAAAGATTACGTCTACTCTTACTACGGTAGACCCAAAAGTCGCCACTTTTAAAATAGGCCTACCCCATTATATTTGGTGTCATTGGATTCGCCTTGAAGAGATACTTCCAATGATACTAAAATCACCAATATTGAACGAGTCTGGACCAAACCTCACATTTTATTAAGAGAGTTCGCTTCAGTATTTTTTTTATAAATTGGACACAAGTTGTCACACAACAGCAATGAATATCATCAGACATTTATTTCCCATTTTTGATGTTCATTATTTGATCAAGTTACCAAAGCTGAGTCAGCCAAATTCAGAGAGCCTAATACCCCTTTCACACTAACTTCCTACAAGATTGTATGAGACAATTATTCAACCAACCAGCCTCCGAGAAGGCATACGAAATGATATGTAATGAATCAGCAACCATCAACAGTCATCAGCAACTGTAGGCCTATGTTAGATTTTTTGGAAACCAGTAATCATCCACCAGTCACCACCAGTCCAATCCCAGTTCATTTGCATACGAAATGTGGCGGATTTAACAGTGCACCAATCTGCAGTTCCTTGCTTGCCATTACCTCTGTGTGAAAGGGCTTTAAGCCAAGTAAAATATGTTGGGTAAATTATATTAAAGTAGACTCAATTTAGTAGTCAACTCAGGTCACTGCACATCAAGTCACCCAGCTGACAATGCACATGAAGATCACATAAAATTGATGAACATGACAATTACCCCACATTTCATTGGATAAACATTGTGATGCCCGTCTGTCACCAGATTATCACTTAATAATTTTACTTAAATAAACATGTGAATTTAGATCTCAACAGTGTGTGACCCAGTGGGCTTTTCTATTATATTTATATAGGCGTAGGCCTACCAATTACCATGTGCACATTTTTTGGCTGGAACGATCAACGTTTGGCCGAATTTCAAGATGTCGATTTAATACCATCTCAAAATCAATGGATTAAAAAGAATTGATTTTCTATAGGCCTAATATTGATTTTATCATCTGCCGACATTTTTAGCCTTGAGTGAGGTTGGCTACTATTGGCCTTAATCATGATCTAAAAAGCCTAGGAAAAACATCCAGTTTTGACTGAAATACCCCCCCCCCAAATTTCAAGATTGTGCTAGCAGTAGTCACAGAGTATCATGGCTTCAAAGTTGGCATGTTTTTTGGAAAAACACTCAACTCAGAAAGTCATGGCGTCACCATTTGGCCTGCCTAGCTTGTGACGTCACAATGTGATGTCATGGCAACTGTGACGTCATCACAAGTTTTAAAAGTCTGCCCAGTCAATAGTTTTGTGGATATTATCACCTGGTTGGCTGTGAATATCACTGTTTACAGACAAAATATCAGGGCCTATGATGTTGTAAAAAATACCACCCTTCAAGGCCGATATATTTTAACAATGGTTGTGACATCACCAGCATTTCAGCTGCCTGATGATGTCACAAACCAAACAAGGGCCAGAATAATGGGATTGTGACATCATGTCCATTGTTGCTCCATGGTGACGTCACATTTTTGTAATGGCAGAAAATAGTCCCTCTTTATAACTGAAAATTTGAGGTAAAACAAGGTGATAAAAACAAAACAACCACGCGTCAGGGCACTTTGTACAATATCACTCGCTGTTGTGTGAATTAATATCACTCTCGCCCTGCGGGCTCGAGTGATATTAATTCACACAACAGCGAGTGATATTGTTACTCAGTGACCCTGACTTGGGTTGTTTTGTTATAATGCCCTGAGGGCACTGTCCAGTAGACTATTGACCTTCCAGTCCACACAGTGCTTTCTAATCTTAGTCAGGTGACCCAAGTTTAGCCAATCACACCAGGGAATGGACGTGGGAGGTGTACTAAATAATTTTATCACCTGGTTGGCTGTGAATATCACTGTTTACAGTCAAAAAATCAGAGCCAATGATATTGTAAAAAATACCAACCTTCAAGGGCGATATTTTTAACAATGGTTATTAGTCCAGGAGCCAAGGAGATAAATTGGGCGGTTGGCTCACCCCGAGAGAGGAATGGACAATCTATACATCGTCGGAATCGCAAACTTCCATAGATTATGAAACTTGGGGATGCAGTTGGGAAAAGTGGTGCAATTTTTCACAAATTGGTTACCATGGCAAACAAGTCAGAATATTTTTTAATTCACCTTTATACCAGTAAAATTCATTTTTTAGGTATTTAATCCACAGCCAGGCTTCATTCAACCAACCAGATATGTACAACCTCAATTAGAGATTTTAATGGTCATGTGACCTTTGGGGTCACATGACCATGCTGACTGCCATTCATGGTCGAACCTCAGAAATATGCATTTTTTCACAATTCTATACTACAACTTTAACTGCTGCAGCCACAATATTGACACTACATTCAAAAATCTGGTCTCACTGGAAAGCCCTTTTAGTAAGCTTCAATCGCACATATAATTTGCATAGGTATCCATGGTAATTGGTTGCCATGACAACGAAGTTTAAAAAGACACATATTTTGATCTGAAATAAAAAAAATCAATTTTTAGGGATTTACTCCATGACCAGACTTCACTCAGCCAACCGAGCGTGTGTATGTTCAATCATAGGTTATTATTGTCATGTGACCATTGGGTCATGTGACTACGCAGACCTTCATTGAGGGTTGAACCTCAGAAATATGCTATTTTTTTCACAATTTTATACAAAATCTTTAACTGCTGCAGAAACAGTATTTACACTGCAGACACAAACTTGGTCTTATAGGAAAGCCCTTTTAGTATGCTTCAGTCTTTCTTATTATTTATACAGGTATCCACAGTAACTGGTTGCCATGGCAACAAAGTTAAAAAATGCACAGATTTGACCTGAAATTTATAAAGTAGAATTTTAGGGATTTACTCCACAACAAGATTTCATTCAGTTATCTATTAATGTGTCAGCTTAATTATGTATTTTTATGGTCATGTGACATTTTGGGTCACATGACCATGTTGACAGCCATTGATCGTCAAACCTCGGAACATCCATTTTTCCAAACTTTTCTGCGACTTCTTTAGCTCCTACAGCAACAATATTATCACTACACTGACTACAGGCACAAATTTGGTGCATTTGTGAGCCCTTTTTATAAGTTTAAATCTCACATATACTTTGCATATAGTATCAAAGGTATACCCTACTGCCATAGCAATAGTGTTACAAAATACACAAATCTTTTTCTGAGGTGTGAAGTCTGAGAAATTTATTATTAAAGATTTACTTCATAGTCGAACTTCATTCATTCAACCTATCAGCTACTGGGTAAGTAAATTTCAATTTTCATGTGACCTTTGGGGCCTTATGAACTGACTGCCATTCAAGACCAAACCTAAGAACTGGGCATATTTTCACAATTTTATACAATAACTATCAACTCTTCAATAACAATTTTGACTCTACAAGCATAAACCTGGTCTCATTGAAAATAGCTGGGTAGATTTGTCATGAATAGGAACGTAATTCTGCATTTGCAGATACATATAAATTAGAGAAGCATAAAATTTGACACATATTTTGATAACATCTACAAATTTATGGGTGAGTTTGTTTCAAGTGATCTTAGTGATCTGGATCACAGATTCAGTGATCTGGATCCAGTTCTGTGGATTTGTGAACTGGATCCAGATCAGGATCAGTGCTGGAAAAAAATGTGGATCTGTGAATCCAGATCAGGGTTCGCATTTGTTTCAGAAAGATTCAGATGATTTGGATCTGGATCCATGGTTCCTCAAATTTTCACTGCCAGATCTCCCAGTTCCCTGATCTCTGGCATATTGGGCATGGAAATGAGACCTCTGGGCAAATTATAGTCTCATTGGGCTAATTTTAGCACTGACAGGCCCAGTGGTTGGTTATTATTTTGAGCTTTTTGCGGGCTGCACTGCCACTTCTTCAAATGCTGATCTATTATAACTAGAGATTGCATTTTTCATCCAAATTTTTGTCATCAGAAAACATGTTAAGGAAAAAAATGTTTGGGGGGAGGTCACTATATATTTTTCATGGTGACAAATGCTATTTTTAGTTCAAAATCGAAAAAAAATCTCAATTTTAACATTAGAAACTAGATGGGAGCATATTTCCATATGCAAGACTAGCAGGGGGTCGGTCGGCAGCTTTTGCCCAGTAAGTGAGTTCACCTCTGTGACTCCAAGACTAATTTGATAATGATTCTGCACCAAAATAAAATAATCCAACAAAGACTAACATTACTGCCCATATATTTTCTCATTGTAAGGTGCTCTAAATATTGACGAATACTGAGCCTGAATAGAAAAACAAGGCTTTTATTTAATTGATAGACCTCATGAAGAGATGATCCTCATAGATTGGCATCATCGACAGATATCATCCAGTGATATGATTGACTGATGTCTCTGACTGATATAATCCAGTGATGTGATTGACTGACATCACTGACTCACTGATGTTACTGACTGACTGATATCACTGACTGACATCACTGGCTGATGTCATTGACTGATGTCAGTGGCTGATGTCACCAGCTGACATCACTGGCACCAACTGGCTGACAGCATTGGCTGATGTCTCAATTGACATCACTGGCTGACATCACTGGCTGATGTCACCAACTGACATCACTGGCTGACATCACAGGCTAACTTCACTGACTTATGTCACTGGCTGTCATCACTGGCTGACATCACTAACTGATGTCGCAGGCTGGTGTCACCAACTGATGTCACAGGTTGGTGTCACCAACTGATGTCACTGGCTGACATCACTGGCTGACTTCATCGGCTGACTTGACATTATTGGTTGACATCACTGGCAGGCTGACATCACTGGTTGACATCACCGACTGACATCACTGGCGGACATCACCAACTGACATCACCGACTGACATCACTGGCTGACATCCCTAGCTGACATCACTGACTGATGTCCCAACTGACATCACCGATTGCCATCACTGGCTGACATCACCGGCTGATATCACTGACCGACATCACTGATGTCTCTGACTGATATAATCCAGTGATGTGATTGACTGACATCACTGTCTCACTGATGTTACTGACTGACTGATATCACTGACTGACATCACCGGCTGATGTCACTGGCTGATGCCATTCACTTATGTCACTGGCTGACGTCACCAGCTGACATCACTGGCACCAACTGGCTGACAGCAGTGGCTGATGTCGCCAACTGACTTCATTGGCTGATGTCACCAACTGACATCACAGGCTGACATCACAGGCTAAATTCACTGACTAATGTCACTGGCTGGCATCACTGGCTGACATCACCAACTGATGTCACAGGCTGGTGTCACCAACTGATGTCACTGGCTGACATCACTGGCTGACTTCATCAGCTGACTTGACATCACTGGTTGACATCACTGGTTGACATCACTGGCTGGCTGACATCACTGGCTGACATCACCAGCTGACATCACTGGCTGACATCATGGGCTGACATCACTGGCTGACATCACTGGCTGATATCACCGGCAAACATCACTAGCTGACATCACTGGCTGACATCACTGACTGAAGTCCCAGCTGACTTCACCGATTGCCATCACCGGCTGACATCACCGGCTGACATCACTGGCTGGCATCAACGATTGACATCACTGGCTGACATCACTGACTGACATCACCAGCTGTATGACCAGCTGACATCCCTGGCTGACATCACTGGTTGACATCACCAGCTGACATCACTGACTGACATTGATTGACATCATTGACCATATCATAACTATCAACTAGCTTATTTGTATTTCTACTTTTAAAATTGAGGCCTCTATTTTTGTTGCATTTATTTTTGTTATTTTGAGCTAAAATTAATGCTTTTTGCTATAAAAAAATTTTGCCAATCCCATAAATATTTCTTCTTTTCCTTGACATATTAAGGTGACTCAACCGTGGTACACTGCACACACTTCTGAGCAGCCTGGTTGCCTAGCAACATAGCGTCACCACTGCTGCAGGCCCTGAAAAAGTTGTGACGTTACCATTTTCTGCTCTCTTTTTTTTAACAGCATGGCAGCCAGTAATTTGCTATTTAAATGAGATCTAATGCAGCTAGAAGCATAATTATTTTTTATTGAATGCAGTAACACCTACTCTATGCTAATTCAAAGTTTCAGCTTCTCGTCTTTATCAAAAGAATTTTCTCAACTAATTTCAGTCAACTGTGTCTAAAATTGTCTTTATTTCTTTAAATTGACATTGGCATAGTCATGGTACTGCAGTTAAAAAACGACGGTGAATTTTTTAAATTTTTCTACATTTGTTTGACAATAACCTGTTTGTGATATATGCAAATTTTTAAAAAAATCTGTATGATCGTTTTCCTTAAATTTTATTACTGCCAAAATTGATGCATGCAAAATCTGCAATTAATTAGTGTGTTTGTGCCCTTTGAGCTCTTACAGAAAAAAAGTATTTTAACCTTTTTCTTCAAATTTGTGGCAAATGTATTGGTTTACATCCATGGGAATACATTTCTGACATTTTTGTGTGACAAATGCATGTAATGCTCTATTCTGTGGTACATAACCAAAAACTCAATTTATAACTTTTAAGCAGTCATCAAGCCAAACATGCTGTTACCATGGCAACCAAACGAGTCGGTGAAATTTTTTTATTTTTCATTTTTGGAATGTATGGGTCCCATAGACTACCTGTGCAAAATTTTAGAAAAATCTGTATGATCAAACTACCACGGTTGAGTCACCTTAAGGAGCATTCTGTTCGATATGCGAGGCTATAATTAAGCCAACTGTCATAAAATTAAGCGATGGAATCTCTGAGATATTCAAGTTTATCCAAAGGGGGACTTATTTTTGTTGAACTGTTTAGACAGATAGCTGAAGTTTTCAATTTAAAATGTCAATAACAACCTTGGGGGAGGGAGGGTTCATGCATTGTTTAGCCAATGGGTCTCAATGCCAAATAATTCACACCTTTGGCCAAATTTAATGTCAATTTACAATGCTGCCACATTTTCAGCCCCCCGGTTTCTATGTTGACATTCAGTGTGGAATTGTTCATGCGCTGCTTAAAGTGCTTACACGTTATTTTAACTTTGTTGCTATGATGTATGTTACCATGGAAACCTGTATGAAATACATGTGAGATTGAAACTTACAAAAAGGGCTTTCCAATGGCACCAAGTTTGTGCCTGTATTAGCAATATTTACGCTGCAGCACTTAAAGTTATATAAAATTGTAAAAAAAGGCATATTTCCGAAATTCGAGTCTCAATGAGAGTAAGCATGGTCATGTGACCCCAAAGGTCACATGATCATAAAAATCTTTGATTGAGGTGGTACATATAACTTTGGCTGAATGAAGTTTGATTGTAGAGTAAATCCCAAAAAATCAATCTTATAGATTTCAGGTAAAATTTTTACCTTTTCAAACTTAGTTGCCATGGCATCCAGTTGCCATGGATACCAGTATAAATAATACATA
Organism: Platynereis dumerilii; assembly: GCA_026936325.1. NCBI lineage: Eukaryota > Metazoa > Annelida > Polychaeta > Phyllodocida > Nereididae > Platynereis > Platynereis dumerilii. The sequence goes on along the minus strand of JAPTHN010000010.1, from coordinate 23,805,608 downwards.
ATAAGAAAGACTGAAGCATACTAAAAGGGCTTTCCAATGAGACCAAGTTTGTGTCTGCAGTGTAAATAGGTACTGTTGCTGCAGCAGTTAAAGATGTCGCATAAAATTGTGAAAAAAAAGCATATTTCTGAGGTTCGACCCTCAATGAAGGTCCGCATAGTCACATGACCCAATGGTCACATGACAATAATAATCTATAATTGAACATACACATACTCGGTTGGCTGAATGAAGTCTGGTCATGGAGTAAATCCCTAAAAATTGATTTTTTATATTTCAGATCAAATTTGTGTTTTTTTAAACTTCGTTGTCATGGCAACCAATTACCATGGATACCTATGCAAATTATATGTGCGATTGAAGCTTACTAAAAGGGCTTTCCAGTGAGACCAGATTTTTGCCTGTAGTGTCAATATTGTGGCTGCAGCAGTTAAAGTTGTAGTATAGAATTGTGAAAAAATGCATATTTCTGAGGTTCGACCATGAATGGCAGTCAGCATGGTCATGTGACTCCAAAGGTCACATGACCATTAAAATCTCTAATTGAGGTTGTACATATCTGGTTGGTTGAATGAAGCCTGGCTGTGGATTAAATACCTAAAAAATGAATTTTACTGGTATAAAGGTGAATTAAAAAATATTCTGACTTGGTTGCCATGGTAACCAATTCGTGAAAAATTGCACCACTTTTCCCAACTGCATCCCCAAGTTTCATAATCTACGGAAGTTTGCGATTCCGACGATGTATAGATTGTCCATTCCTCTCTCGGGTTGAGCTAAATCCTTAAATAAAGCACTTTTGAGGTCTTGGCTCCCAGACTATATGACATCACCAGCATTTCAGCTGCCTGATGACGTCACAAACCAAACTATGGCCAAAACAATAGGATTGTGACGTTATATCCATTATTGCTCCATGGTGACGGCACATTTTTGAAATGGCAGAAAATAGGCTCTCTTTATATAACTAAAAATTTGAGGTAAAACAAGGTGATAAAAACAAAACAACCAGGGCACTTCGTACAATATCAATCGCTGTCGTGTGAATTAATATCACTCTTGCCCTTTGGGCTTGAGTGATATTAATTCACAAAACAGCTTGTGATATTGTTACTCAGTGACCCTGACTTGGGTTGTTTTGTTATGATAAATCACATGTGCCCTCACCCTCAAATGTTACCAACCAAGAATTAATACTTTAAAATATGCTTTTCCCTGAAAAAGGTGCCAGTACAGTTAGCCCTAGCCCTGGGACCCATGCGTAGCATGGGTCATGGGTCGTCCCATTCAAAATCTTGAGATTTTGACATGGTATCGGGAGAATTGGTCTGGATTAAACAATTCTTTTCCAAATTTGATGAAATTTTGGATTTGGGTAGCCTACATATTTTACTGCTGACGGCACCACTTTTCAAAGCATTCAACCAAATATTGGCTTGGTAAAAATTGATGTTAAACAAGGGAAATGTCGAAAAATTGTGAGAGACAGCCATCAGCCTCATTTTGATGTGAAATGTTACCATTGTGACGTCACCAAAAGCACCTATGACATCATAAGTGTTTGTTATGACATCACTCTCTCTGAACCAATCAGGAGTGGCAATTTTCTCAATGTATAAGAATAAAAATCCCTTCCTGAGGTTTAGAGGAAGATTTCATGCTTATCACAGTCACTGTCAAAGTTGCAATAAGGTGCAGTCTGTAGCAAAAAATGTGAATTTTCAGAATATGTCAAAAAATTAGAATAAAACACATGGATAAAGGGCTAAAATGTATTTCTTCAAAGCCATGCTCTTCAAATCTCATGATTTTCCAATGGGACGATTCATGACCCCTGTCCCAGGGGTCCAGGGCTAAGTTAGCCCTGGACCCCTGTGGGACAGGGGTCATGAATCGTCCCATTGAAAAATCATGAGATTTGAAAGCAACGGTTTAGGAGAATGCAACTGCCTCTGTTAGTTTTACACTTGTGCTAAAATCCAAAACACCCAAGGAAAATAGACAAAATTTGCTACTGACGGCACCTATTTCCATAAATTCAGTGTCCCTGATATCCCCACAGTTATCCTCTGAACTTCAAAGAGAAGATTTTGTGCTTATGCATTGAGAAAATCGCTGTGTCTGATTGGTTAGAGGTGCAGCTTTGGTGATGATGTCACAAGCCTCGATGGTGACGTCATAGCAGAGTTGTAGTGACGTCACAGTGGTGACATCACAGATCTGAATCAACAAGATGGCTGAAACTGACGATTTTTCAAGGATTTCTCTGGATTTTTAGTGATTTTCTCCCGCTCAACAATGAGAGAATGCCTTCAAAAATAGTGCCGTCAGTAGAATTGTATGTTAGGTAAATGAAAATCTGAATTTTGTGAAATTTGGTTCATTAGTTTTGTTGCCATCTTACTTCTCCCAATGTTGTGTCAAAATCTCAAGATTTTGAATGGAATGACCCATGACCCATGCTCACGCATGGGTCCCAGGGCTACAGTACAGTAGGGGAGGCGGGGGTCAGAAGTCACAAAATTCAAAACAAGCCCTAGAACAGAGCAGGTGTTTGTAAGATCTGAATGACCTTTGGCACAATTATGCAGTGTTTAGTTTACTATGTTTGTATCACATGATAGCTGCTGTGTTGTAAATAGGCTTTAGTCAGTTCACATTTATGTAAGGCAAAGTCCGATGTGACTTTTTACCCCATGCCCACGGAGGAGATGCAACGCTCAGAAGTGTGTTTTCTATACAAGGACGTCTTCCTGCTGCAATGCATTCTGGACAACTTGTTCTGTGACATCACAGATCAAACTGTCATAGGTTGCTAGGGCAACAACAGTCGTGATGTCACCTGGTGTGAAGCCTGCACCAATCACAGAGCAGTAAAATGTAAACAGGAAGCAGCTAGTGTACAACATGATCCTTCTGTGAGAGCATGTTGCACCTTCTCATAGAGTCAAGGAGGGTAAATCCGTCCACTTTTGGCCATAACTGTATTTTAAGGAAAATGGTGTAAGATACAAAAAATTAAATTAGCACATTGGAAGGGGCATATTCCGTACTACCACTAGCAGCCAAAAGAAATAAAATATTCCAATAAGTTTTGCTGAAACCATGGCAACAAAAATTAAAGGTTAGGGCATCTAAATCCGTCCAGGATGCTTCTAAATCCGTCCAGCAAGGATGGTAAATCCGTCCACAGGGTATTATGCAGCACATACCTATCATATCTTATGATTTTTAAAAGTTTTGCAATATATTAACTGTCAAAAAGGATTTTCTGTCAATATTAGAATATTGGGGTGCTGATTGCACTTATAAGAGAAGAATCAAATAAGAGAGGTCAAGTTAACTATCAAGAATTTCAATTGACTACCTCAATCACACTTTAAAAAACCTTTTTAACCCAATCAAGTGGTTTAATTGCTCAATTTAATTCCTTTTATCAGTTTTTAGCCATTTATAAATAATAATGGACATAAACGTACTTTTAAAGACCAATAGAAGTGGGTGGACGGATTTACAATCACTCAGTCAAGCCATTTTTAAAATAATGATGGTAAATCCGTCCACTTTTATTTTCATTGTATCTTCCTTCCATGTGTTGGAATTCAGTTGTCTAAGAAACCCTATAAGAATTATAAAAGTAAACGTCCCATGCATCAATTATTCACCTTCAATATATTTGTTTTTTGATGGAAATAGACCTAGAAGAACAACTATGTGTTATTAGAAAATGGCTGTGATGACGTCACAGGATTTCATTGTTTTTTGTCTTCAATTTTAAAATGGACCAGAATATCATTTAAAATGTTGTCAACACCATAAAAACGGCAAAATTATTTGAAAAACGAGTTTCTCTTGCTTTTACAACTAACACAACTGTAAAAATAGTAATTATATACCTATATTAGGGGGTGGACGGATTTACCCTCCTGGACGGATTTACCATCCCTGACTCTAGTATATTATCTTACCAGTACCTTCAAGCACATGGGATCTTTGTGCCCATGCCAGGGTCAAGAAGTCAGAACCACAGGGTAACAAGTCACATGCAATTTTTGTGAACATACAGGACTATAGGAGGAAACAGGAAGAGTTGCAGACCTAGACTTGATAGTCATCCTTGTGCATGAAATTTATAGTGAGCCTTCCAAAGCCATCGGCATGCAATAACAATGCACCATCAGCAAAGCCTGCGTCAGAAATTGGCCAAAGTTTGCGAAATGAAAACTTGTTGCAATACTCTCTCAGATGTATTATTGATGATGGATGATGATAAGATTGTCAGCTAAAAGCCTCAAGTGTGGAAAATGTTACTTTCTTTAGCACGTAATATTGATTTCACGGTAGGGGAAGAGGGGGTGAAAATTCACAGGGGTAAAAAGTCACAGGCCTTTTTGACCAACTTGCAGTGACCTAATTCTTAAGCTTAAATCATAATTTGGGACAGTTTATTGAGAAGAGGGTCTGAGAATATGAAAATTATACTCATTGTGCAAAGTGGGTTTTTACCCACCTCATGCATTTTTGGTGTCCCAAACAGGTTTTATTGATTCTGAACTTTCTCTATTAATGTCTGGTCATTGTGACATAGGAAGTTGTGCTAGTGTTTCAAGGTCTTGTGGATAATTGTCTTTCGGGCTGTGAACCCATTTTTGGCCATTTGGTCACCAAGTTGCCATGATCATGTGTTGAATTTTAAAAACAGCTGAGGGGTGAAATGTCACATTGCGACATTTCACCCCAACACTGTGATATTTTACCTTAGGGTATCGAGAAGTCAGTATTCTGAGCTAAGGAAAGTAAAATATTCCACACTAGAAGCTTTTAGCTTACAATCTTATCATCACCTATCTTCAATAATACTTAAGAGAGAGAGCATTACAGCAAAATTTCATTTCGCAAACTTTGGGCAATTTCTGATGCCGGCTTTACTGATGGTGCATTATCATTGCATGCCGATAGCTTTGGAAGGCTCACTATAAATTTCATGCACAAGGATGACTATCAAGTCTAGGTATGCATATTACCTCATATAGTGTTGTATGTTCACAAAAATTGCATGTGACTTGTTACCCCATGGTTGTGACTTCTTGACCCTGACATGGGGTAAAAAGTCACAGCGGACTTTGCCTTAAATAATTGTGAACTGACTAAAGCCTATTTACAGCACAGCAGCTATCATGTGATACAACTATAGTAAACTAAATACTGCATAATTGTGCCAAAGGTCATTCAGATCTAACAAACACCTGCTCTGTTCTTGGGCTTTTTCTGAATTTTGTGACTTCTGACCCCGCCTCCCCTACCCTATGGTAAAATATCACAATGCTGGGGTGAAATGTCACAGTGTGAGTAACAATATCACAAGCTATTGTGTGAATTAATATCACTCAAGCCCGCAGGGCGAGAGTGATATTAATTCACACAACAGCGAGTGATATTGTACGAAGTGCCCTGACGCGTGGTTGTTTTGTTTTTATCACCTGGTTTTACCTCAAATTTTCAATTATAAAGAGGGACTATTTTCTGCCATTACAAAAATGTGACGTCACCATGGAGCAACAATGGAGCTGACGTCACAATCCTATTGTTTTGGACATTGTTTGGTTTGTGACGTCATCAGGCATCTGAAATGCTGGTGATGTCATAACCATTGTTAAAAAATATTGCCCTTGAAGGATGGTATTTTTACATTATCCCCCATCAAGTGCGTTATCACCATGTGCAGGCATATCTGCTAAAATGCAGGGCCACGCACTCTGCTCAGGGGGGCCACAGGTCTGCTCAGGATAGCCACAACTCTGCTCAGGCAGTGATGGCATCAGTTGAAGAGTTTTCACAAAACATCATCCAAACGAAGGTAAATTAAATTTTTATAACATATCATATTAGCTCCATTGAGTGAGTAACTATTATGACTTTTCATCTGACATATCTGTTTTTGCCAATCTCAAACAATAAACTTGCAATAATCAACACATTATCACCTGGTTGGCTGTGAATATCACTGTTTACAGTCAAAATATCAGGGCCTATGATATTGTAAAAAATACCACCCTTCAAGGGCGATATTTTTTAACAATAATTATGACATCACCTGCATTTCAGCTGCCTGATGATGTCACAAACCAAACAAGGGCCAGAATAATGGGATTGTGACGTCATGTCCATTGTTGCTCCATGGTGACGTCACATTTTTGTAATGGCAGAAAATAGTCCCTCTTTATAACTGAAAATTTTGAGGTAAAACCAGGTGATAAAAACAAAACAACCACGCGTCAGGGCACTTCGTACAATATCACTCGCTGTTGTGTGAATTAATATCACTCTCGCCCTGCGGGCTCGAGTGATATTAATTCACACAACAGCTCGTGATATTGTTACTCAGTGACCCTGACTTGGGTTGTTTTGTTATAATATCACTGTTGTGACTGACGTAAATTTTTACTTCATGTTTTTGATCTCCTTTCTGGTTATTCGAAGCAAAACCAATGACAAAATCATCACAATGTTTGCCCTTTATAGTCCAGGAGATTTATGAAAAAAAGGGGGGTAACCCAAAACAAATTGCAATAGTAATGTGTCATATACCAAATGAAAGCTGAGGACCTCCTCTATAACATATCCAAAGTATACCAAAATCTAATTAGTGGAACATGGTTTTCTGGAGGGGGTAACTATTGGTTACTATGCATGCCCTAAATCTGCGTTATTGACATGATAATTGTGACTTAGAGGGAAGGAAACAGTACAAAACCCATTGTAAACCATCTAAATGGTTGCCCCAACTGATAGACCTAAAAATCCAACAACATCATGAGATTCCTGACCACAGTCCTCTTGCTTTAGGATCATTTAGGTCTAACCGAAGAATACAATAGCACAGATACGCGGTTAGGTGTATTTTCTGCAATATTCAATAAATAACAATAAATTTGACAAATTTGGATTCCTCATAAAATTAGCTATCATTTGAATACCAGGATTGGGTACTTTTCTACATTTTTCAAATATATTATGTATTAAATTAAAAATTGCCTTTTGAAAATGACGGGAACAGTCTGTACAGTGTACATGTCGAGATCTGATTACGGAAATATCATAAGTTTGTTACTCATGGGAGAATTAGGTGGGCCCAAAACTGTATTTTTTTCTCTTTTATTCTTACTTTATTTTATGATCTTTCATATTAAGAGATATATAATAGGGGATAATGTGTCATCATTTCTGCTAAATTGAGTCATATCTGAAGGTTTCAGTCAGAGAACAGGGCAGTTTACCATGAGGCTGCAGAACTCAGAATGGTTTTTAAAAATAACATGATAACACTCTTATCATCTCGAAGGTTACAACTCTATGTTCACATATTTATTAAAGAATCAGTGGGGAGATTCAAAGTTCATAGGTGATTGCCATTGACCCCCCTAGTGTTCATTATGGCCAATCCCAGTTCAACTGCCTCTAAGAAAAAAGCTGTTGCTATAGAATAAAAAATCAACTTAATCTGATATTTATGTGTCAAGATGTAGAAATAAGTAAATTATAAACACTAGTTCTTATGTCACCTAAAGATGATGTGATACCGGTTTTTTACTCTTTTTTATTACTTTTTTTTCTAATTTATTTTTACATCTTTTTAAATGTATTAATAATTAGTCCTTAGTAGTTTCCTTCATTATACTGCGTGATACTTGAACAAAATTATTTAATTTGAATTGATGACAGTTGCTGTGATTACAGCCTATTTTTGGCTCTTGTATGCCCCTCCAATTCCCTGTGCATTGTGTATTTTGAAAATTGACTGCTTTTAAAATCATTATTGTGATGCATGTGTGAATTTGGAAAATAATACTCTATCTATCTATCTAACTTTTGGTTTTCTTACCATGTACAACAAATCCGGAAAATGTCAAAATTTCTAAATTGATCAACACTGATTTTTCTTATTGGTATTATTGCTTCGGTTGCAACTTCAGAGCAGACATCCTTTTTAACTTTGTTATTTGTGAAGTCCATGGCAGGTCAAGATAGTGGTTTCCAGCTTTTTAAAGCAAGGAGTGTGTTTTAAAAAGCAAGAACGACAAATAGAAAATTAGTTACAGCTATTATTTTAACAATTGCAATTACTTATTTCTGAGAATTCAAAGCAGTATTTGAGTGTAGCTTTTCGTATATTGATTTCCTTTTTCAATAGGGAATTCCACACGATTAATTTCGAAGGATTTGCGCAACAGTTACTATTTAAATTTGTCTAATGAATTGAAATTTAGCATATGGTTTTTTTACTGGTACTGTATAGCCATTAGTTTTAAAGGTTCAAGGTGGGTTTTAGGACCTAAAAGATGCTGCAGTATACGTTCAATTACTTTGGCATACCATTTTTATATATCCAGAATGATATGCCAATGAATTTGATTTCCAGAAGCATGTTCAATTACTTTCAACATACATTGTGATTGTGGGAATGTAATTTGGAGAAAATCCATGCAAGAGTAGGAACAATTTCTGCCTTTTCGAAAAGTTATTGAGATAATCATCTTGTAAAGACACTGATAAAAGGAAATAGAGTGATTACCACATACAGACTGGCATCTACTGACTAGATTATTACACCTTTTTTTGTCTAAGTGGAGTTGTTCAACATGTAGACAGTGACTTAAGTCCCGAAGAGCCGGCAAAGGTGAAACGTAAAGTGAGGCTTTAAGCTGGTTTGGAAATAAAGCAACTAAACTATTGAATAACTGTGCAAGAAAATATAATTAATAGAGAAATTGTGTGGAAACCAAACAATGCCACTACACAGAACAGCTTCCAGGATTCTTCAAGACTTTCACTTTTAAGAACACAAGGCTCTTGAATGCAAGAGAAACCTACCAGTTAACAGAAATGCCATGAAGGCATCACACTTGAGTCAGATCATTGACATCACACACAAATGTGTGACCATTCAATGCTGAAATGTAAGTAAAAAGCACTTTGCTTGCTAAGTTTTACGGTTCGGCATGTTGTGCAAATGCAATGCATGAAATGTATGGATACAGAAAGAAGAAAGTATATCAGAAAAACTGAAACAGTAATTTTTAACCAAAACAAAGATGTTCTTGTGTGCAAGAATGTCAAGTAAAATCAAAAATTTATTATGCTTATGTTAATTTGTTTATGTCTTTTGATCCGTCCTGGACCAATGTGTTTCAGGTACAATAATATTATCTTATTGTGAAAACCAACAAACAAACAGTAATTTATCGAATAAATAGTGGCAGATATCAGACTACCAAGTTACTCTGAAGCAGTGATGGAAATGGGGGGGGGGGGAGCTAAGCTCTCTTGATCAGAGAACTGTGGGAGCTCTTTCCTGCTACAGCTGCCCAATGATCTGAGGTGAAAATACAATTTCCTGTTAACTTTTTCAGTTCTGTAGGTACTATTAGCCAAAATTATATTCTAAATTCTAGTCCCAGGAATTTTCTCTTTTAAAATTTGGAATGGTACGCTGCTACCGCACCAACAAAGAGCTCTCCTAACGGATATTTTCCATTTCCGTCACTGCTCTGTATTCTGACTGTAAACTTCTGCACATTCAAATAAGTCTGCAGGCTCCCCTTCCTCCTTCTTTATCAACACTCATATCTTCTTCATCTAAAAGGAAGGCCAAAAAATGTTCTGTTAGATGGATGTTTGACTCCTATTTTCTACAATTTAAAACAATATGCATAGCCTACCAACCATCCTAATCATCGGATGTGTATCACACCCCAACTAAATTTTCCCTTTCCTGATGAAATAGAAGGAAAGTACAACTCAAATTCTATACCCTGTTAACTAACTGTATCTGATGCACTCATATTTTAGCACAAATACACCACCAATTTATATCATTCCATCACAAGGCCTCAGGCCTTTTTATAGAGCCAAAATTTTGATGTTATTATAATTTTTCTTGGAAAAAATAACCAAACAGTTAAGTTATTTAATGTAAAATTGAGGAAACATAGCAAAGTGGGTATTCATCTGAAAGCTCTCTTCGTGAGGAATCCAAATATGCTAAAAGTGTTACTGTATGTGAAATATTGATCAAAACACACAGAACCGCGAATATGCAATATATTTTTCTTCGGTCAGACCAAAATGGACCCTTAGTAAAGTGAAAAAGCTTAGATACTTCACAAAAGTACTTGATTTTGATGTGTATCAGTCAGAGTAACAATGGAAATAGTTATATTAGGATCTGGCATTGTTTTAGTTGTTCTGATTAATTATCATTATGTCAAAAAATTCGATTCTGGGCGAGCATGACACAAAATATTTCCCCCCTCTAGAAAACCATGTTCCACTAAGTAGATTTTGGTATACTTTGGATATGTTATAGAGGAGGTTCTCAGCTTTCATTTGATATATGGCACATTACTATTGCAATTTGTTTTGGGTCATTTCATAAATCCCCTGGACTATTAGCACATAGACATGTACTTAAGTCAATTATTACACATTAATTGCTTTATTTTGGTAGATTTTTTACATTTTCTGTAAATTGCTCCACCAGTGTAATGTCGCAGGTGCAGCCAAAGTGGCCACTACAAATGTGCAGTGAAACATAGTTGTTATTTTGCAGTAGCAATGAGGTACTTCCATAGAAATACCTTACACAACTGTCTCTGTATTATAATCTCTCAGGCCCAGATACAGACTAACGATTAATAGAAGGAAGAGGCCACGTTTGAGCCTGCCAAATGTTGAAAGATACGCCGAATTCAGTGATGCAGAATTTAGTGAAGTAGCAGATGACCAGGAAAATGACCAAACACTAGAAAATGGTATTAAGTAAGTGGATGGAGCATCCCCATACTTCATCTCTGTTGTAGGTGACAACAAACTTCAATGTCTTGCAGTAGGTAGAACTGCGTTTTTGAGGTGATCATTCTGTGCATCTACACGTGGCCACAGTATTTTGAAAGAAAGTGATATTTTCTGCCTTAGCAACAAATATTTGATTCGAAAACATGAAATACCGCATTACAATGATAGATATGGGCTCGCTGTATACATTTAGTGTACAATTAAGGTATTGTTATGTCAAATATCCGCTGAGTACAGCATTTGAAGATGACACAAACAGACCAAAACATGATGCAAACAAATTGTAACACACATTTCGGGAATTATAGATAAAGTTATGATATTTGGATTGCATAGGTTGTTTCTCATGGAAGTTGCCTACTCAATAAGCTCATTTAAAGTGTTTTAGTTTATCTAAAAACCTTGTTTTAGACCAAAATAGACACATACCTCCCAATCCTACACAGACCTTCCCTCCAAATTCCCTGAGCAGACCCGTGGCCCTCCTGAGCAGAGTGTGTGGCCCTGCATTTTAGCAGATATGCCTGCACAGGGTTATCAGCCAGAAAAGAGTGTGATCTGTGGTGTATGATCTGCCTGCTGAGATCACACACCTTAGTTACCATAACAACACAGCACAACACAGCACCTTGCTGCCTGCTGAGTAGTGAACGCTGTGCGAAGTTTTCAAATGACATGACTCTGATTAAAGGATCATTTTTCAGGCCATGATTATCTCAGCACTTTCAGGAATCCTTTATCAGTATATATTCGGAATAATCCTAAAATGGCATGACTTTCTGGAAAACTGATAAAAAGTAACAGAGGTATTGGTAAAGAAAAGTCGGGGAAAAGTAGTAAACGTAGGGGAAAAGTAGTGAAAATTGATCAGAAAATCTTTGTTTCTGTTGTGTTTAAAAATGAATTGCTTTGCACCAGTAAACCATAGAACCTTAAAATTTTGCGTTAGTGTTGCCAGGCAAATATAAGACACTTGTGAAAAAGTACAGTGCTATACACGGAATAGTTTTTTTGAACCAACGATATGAAGAACAAATGGGAAAGAACCTTTGAAGTTCAAAAAAGCGACTAAAAAGCCAAAAACGTTGTTGAGGTTTTAATTTTTTTGTGCTAAAATTATTTAGTCTATGAATACCAAACTTGGTGAGCCTCTAGGAAACTACCATAGCAAACACATCTGAGAGTTTCATCTTTCTATCATTCAAACATATTGAATGACTCCTTTACAAAGTTGTGAATATGAAAAATCAAGAAAAAGTGCAAAAATGAAAATTGCTTGTGAACTAAAAAAATTCTCTTTCTCTCACATATGAATGTAGCACCTCAATATTTTGCGTCCTCTAAGACAAATATATTTTGCAAAATATGTGGAGGTATCAAATTTATAGGATAATTTTCTGATGTTCTACACCTCCATGAAGTCCAGGAAAGCAAATCCCATAAAAGCAAACTTTGGCGTGTCAAATTGGCCCCAATTTCGGCATATTTAGCTTAGATTATGTTAAAATCAACATTTTATCATACTAAAATATATATTAATTGATTCCTATGCTTCTCTTTGCTTATATTGTTAAAGGTGTGGCTGGGGGATAAAAGGGAAACCCTACGAGTCAGTGATCTGTTTGGTCAGATCAGACTCGGAGGGCGCTGATATTTTGACTGTAAACAGTGATATTCACCGCCAACCAGGTGATAAAAGCTTAATAATTACATGTATGTCACTGCAAGTTGGTCAAAAAGGCCTGTGACTTTTTACCCCTGTGACTTGTCACCCCCTCTTCCCCTGCAATCTGGGCTCCACGGTCATTTATGACCTTAGGTAGCTAGTACTGATTTCTGGGATTTGATTGGTCGAGACAACAATGTAAACAACATTCGTTCATTCTCAATTTCCTTTTGACGTCACACACTACCTGCTAGTCCACTGATATGTGGACAGAACCCAGTCTGTGCCAGTACGGCACCAACACTTTACCTCTTGAAGACCAGGCTCCAGCAGATGAAATAAACAGAATTCGCTCTCTGTGTAATCTGTGCGGCATATCTGTACATTGGACTTTAAATACTTTAGTTCCTATCGGTGAAGGTGACTTGTTTACACACAACATTGAATTTCTTCATCAGTCAGATGTCAAAGTTTCAACGTTGCTAATTAGGCCTATCAAGTAGAAGTAGGCCTACATGAATTGTTGGAGTTCCTCCGTGGCCTAATGGTTAAGAGTGCCTGTTTGCACAACCACTGGCTCTGAGGGCGTGGGTTCGAATCCCACCCCCGAACTCATGGGACATTAAATGGAGGTGGGTTGTATCCAGTGTTCTATGCTGGGGCAACTGAAAGACCCTGGACATCCCTGAATTAATAGGGTATGTACCAGACTCACAGTCTTCTCATCTCATCATCATACAGCGATCGCCTGCCTCGATATAGCCCACTAAGGTGCTGCTGAGGTGTAAGACACAAACAAACAAACAAACATGAATTGTTAAAATGTTCCCAACCCCATTCTTTTTATTTTCACCGACATATTTTCACCAACCAGGTACTCATAGTCATAGGCTAAATAATATTTACTTCCATGACATACCTTTTTGTTTACAGAGCCACAGCATATCTTGGTGTAACAGAAGTCTTGAAGCCAAAAGAAGGAGACGTTTTGTATGTGAATGCTGCAGCTGGAGCAGTGGGCAGCGTAGTTGGACAAGTCGCTAAAATTCTGGTACTTTTCAAATTATGCAGTAATTTGTTTCTGTTATTTTATCTTGAGTGAGTGTTTGAATAGCAGACAAAATTTCTTGATACAGTTTTGCCCATTTTGCCAGTGAGAAGGTTCTCCCATTTCAATGAGAGGTCTTTGGCTTTCTCAACTATTACACAAGTGTGAGAAATAGCAAAGTTGAATTCCCCTTTGAATGCTGTTCAGTGTTCAGTTGGTGTGCTCATTATAATAATAATCACAATTTTTATTTAAACACTGAAGGTCTACATTACAAAATTCCACAGAATACTAAATATGTCAGCCGGTTGGTGGAGCGGTTAGAGGCCAAGCCTGCGCTCTGTTAAATGTCTTTGCCTGCACGGGTTCAAACCATGTGTGGGGAACCCAAAATTTTCAGTGGACTTTCATGAACAAAATCCCAGCAGGATGTCATTTTCAAGAATGAGACATGAATTTAGCAGCCCATTGTATCAGTGTCTGTGCTGTACAGGATGAACCAACAAAAAGTGTGCACTTCTTTGAGTGGTCATAAGATAATCAATATTTGCCACAGGACTTTGATTTATGGATCATTTTGTCGGTAATCATGAACAGTTGAAAACATTGCATTCGAAAGGCAAAAATGACAGACATACCAGCATAGCCTTGCTGCTATAACAAAGTGCGAGTTGTCCCTGATTTTTGCTGTGCCGAGTTGAAGAGGATGGCTGTTAAAAATGTCAATATGAGTGGTCTGAGATATAAAAAACTGCTTCATATTTGTTGACTGGTATTTAAAGAAGCTTGACACAGGAAAATGTGGTCGAAACATCAGAACCCCTTTGAATAATGCTAAATGGTCATGAAAGGTAAATATGCCAGGTGTAGGAGAGATTATTTCACATTAGCAGGAAATATTTGAAAATTAAAGTCAAAAAGTGTCTTTCATTGAAGTTATAATAAAGTATGGAGGCCTTAATTGTTAAGAATGAATTGCTTTATGTCTAACTCTGAAATTGTGGCACATGAATTGGAGATGTGAGGACTTGATTGGTCATTGTGTGCCACCAATCTCTCCTTGTGTAGATAATCACTGAGGATGCTTTAATCCAAGTATTGTCTTGTTATAGACAGAGAATGTAGTTGACAAACAAAAATTAAAAAAATTTGTTGCAGGACCATTTACATTGGGCAATTACTAGCCTGGTTGCTGACGGAGAGCCATATATTTCATTATACAAAAAGGAGCTGATAAAATATATAGTCAACCTGGATGAATGATATCAAATCACAGCTACAGGTTCACAGATTATGTTCTGAACATAAATATACATTCCGGCCAGTTTAAACCCATGTACAGGATCTCAAAAGTGGTCAGTCAAAATTTTGGTATATTTCGATCAGAAATAATCTGTTCCCTCCAAGGCTCTGTTCCAAGGCTTGACTACCCGCGATATAACTAAATCACAAAAGCAAGTATAGGTGTCATTACCTTTAAGGTAGTTATCCCATCAGCTGACTTTTAAAAACAATTTTATAAAAGAAACAGACAAAAACTTCAAAGGACATCAATTTCAAGGATATAGGTTATATTAGGGTCACTGTGAGGTAAATTTTGCAACTAGAACAAAATGACTTTATATATACATATACATTTTTTTTTTTTATTAGCAGTGTTTTGTCAACATGTAGGTACATCCCTGTGTGTAATTTCATAGAGATTGTGTGCTTTTCAGCTGCAGTGCACATTGCTAAATTTCACTTACACAAGTGTAAACTTTTTTTTGTTTCACCCTGTACAAGTAAAAGATCCTTCACATAGTATAAATGTGTGACATTTTGAGGACTCCCGCTTTCTCAGAAGTTTCTCTTCCATCCCCTTTTGAGTCTCCAGGCTTAGGGAATTGCAGTTACCTTATACATCTATATCTATTAGTCTCAGACTATAGATCTATCAATTTTGTGATTCATTCTCATAAATGTCTAGGTTTCTAAAATAGTAAATTACTTTAAAAAATAATGTAAAAAGTAACTTATTCATTGTTCAAAAAGATCTTGTTTGAGGTAAATTTTATCCTGAAAATGCCCTCTTTTTTCTCTCTCAGGGTTGCAAGGTGATCGGCTGTGCTGGAACTCCAGAGAAGATTGCTTGGCTGAAACAAATCGGGTTTGACGTCGTTTTCAACTACAAAACGGACAACCTTTCAAAAGTACTCTCTGAGGCAGCTCCAAACGGCATCGACTGCTTCTTTGATAATGTAAGTAACAATTATACATGTACTTGTCAATTTTGATGCAGTGTGAACATTGTCTTGGAGTATGGTAAGTGCGACATCTATAGATCATTTGAAGATTGATTGATTTGGTAAAGCCCTACATATAGCTCCTGATATGTTTGCAAAAAAAAAAAGAATTGTCAAGCTGGCTGCTAGTATATATTAGGAGGTCGGCCGATTTCCACCAAGTAAGTTTTCATATTCCAACATTTGTCAAACTCCTCACAGAAGAATGTATTTTGCTATGGAAGGAAAAAGCATTCATGGCCAATACAATCGAGAAAATCACAATTAATGTGCAATTAATTGTTAAGGGATACTAATTTGACAATGACTGGGAGACCATATAGATCTGCCCATTTGGTCTCCCAGTTAACACTGTAAGTGTACAGAAATTTAGAACTGCAAGACGAAGAAAGACCTTTTATATAGCAATAGACATAAGACTAAGGACAATTGTTTCTGTGGTTGTTTTATGATAAAACAGTAATCTTTTACATTTTTAGCCACTGAAATTCTCAAACGCAGATAGTAACTTATTAGAATACGTGATAGAACAGTAGTTTTTTATTTTGAATGTTTAGCTGTTGAAATTTTCAAACACAGATAGTAATGATAACATAGAAATACATAGAATGGACATGAGGCTATATGATACCACCTCAAGATGAAGTCACCAAATCCACCATATTGGAACTGCCCTGAGACATGACGTCACAATAGACTAATTATGATGTGACGTCATGCCATTATAATAAGTGACATCACAGTTATTGGTGACATCACAGTTACATTGTGCCAGGATACAGAGCAGTTCCAAGATGGTGGATTTGGTTGTTTCATCTGCCAGAGCCTTATGTCCGTTCTATGTATTTCTATGAATGATAACCACTTCATGTTTGGGGCATCTTAACTTTCTTCAGGTTGGAGGAGAATCTAGGAACACAATTCTAGAAAACCACATGGCACCAGGTGGCAGAGTTGGCATTTGTGGTGGGATTTCCGGCTACAGTAACTTCGACAAGGATAAGAGTGAGTATTTTAGACTTGCTAATGATTATTTGAATCATCCACGGAGAAAATTTCAGCAAGAACTTTGGCTTAATTTGTGGCAGTGACAGCCCCTGCTTTCCTTAATAAGGGTCTGGTCCCCTGGGGTCTGGTCATAGCTATTTTTTATTATTTATTTTTAAAATAGCCTTATTGACTGGTTCACTTAAGTTAAGTGTGATGGAGATTTTTTGAATTTTTTAAAATAGATTTTTTACCTATTGGACTCATATTTGAAGTGCTGAATTAAATTCTATGTCCTTTTCTTGCAGTTTCAGTTCCTTTCTGGAAATTTTTAGGTTTGAGACTGAGCATCCTGTCTATTATGGTGTATCAATATGATGATGACCAGTGGAGAAATGCCTTTGACAAAATGGCTAATTGGATCAAAGAGGTAATCCTTTTGTTCATGCCAAACTATATTGCTTTGGGGGTATTTTACAGTCGTTAGTTGGTATGGTGACTTCTGAAATGCTAATCCAGAAAAGTGACCTGTGCAGCATCTGTGGACTGCACCATGAATATAAAGTTGAGGTCAAATGTATTCATACAGCGAGGGCTGCTGTTTTCAAAGTTATGTGGCATCTTAAAATCGGCCTATATTGGAATGAAAACACTTCAGATTATTTGATTTGATTGTTTTTCAACTCATGGCAGTGAAAAAAACAGAATCAAATATGATTTGCAGTTGTTAAGAGACTAGGATCTTTCTCCAATATATGCAAAATAAGCATTGGTAAACCAACTAAATAGTGGAAATTGATGTCAGAAAGTAATGCCTCAATGTCTGATAAGGTTTTGTTAATTTCTGAATGGTAACAATTTGACTGACCTAGTTTTTCCCACGGGATGTGATAAGTTACTGCTAACATATTTTATCTAAAATTTCAAAATAATTTGAACGGAAAAAAAATACACAGAAAATACATCAAAACAATGGCAATCAAATTCAGAGATTCTGGGCACTGATATCAAGTGGTATGCGAACAATTTAACAGGTCAATGTCTTCGTGTAGATGACCATCGAGAGCTGTGCAGCCTATCGGTCAACAGAATCGTGGCAAAAATAGTAAATAGATTGGACCTATCTGCAAAACAAGAATGCATTTTGGTCAAAAAGGTGGATTGCAGCCCCAAATTAACTGTGGAGAGCTACAGGCTAATAGAGAGAGCTGTGGGCAAGCATTGTCAAACACACTTTGCCTCAACTCAGCCTGACGGCCTTCAATGCAATAAAAATGTCACTTCATCTGGTTTAAAGTACAGTCGAGATTCATAACTTATCCCAAAAATCTTTCTGTTACTTCATGAAGTTATCAGAGATGAAATTGGATGTTTTATTTTGATGCATTAGCTCTTCTTTGCATTGAGACCTCTTAGAGGCAATGTTGGTGCAATGTTCATAGTAATTGTTGACAGCTATGTCCCCTGTGCAGCTGTGTCCATAATTCTCCACAGAGCTCTTTCGTTGTTAATTTGGGTTGTTTGTTACCATACTGACTAAAATTCATTGTCTGACAGACAGCCTCCATCTATTTCCTACATGTGCAGTGATTCTGTTGACCAATTTTCCACATACTTCCTCGTGATGGTGTATATGGTGGACCTTGGTGTGTGAAATTGTTCAGATACTGCCTGCAATTTGTTTCCTGGCCATTTTAACTCAATCATTCACCTTTTCGTGTATTTGCCACATACTTTTTCCTTTCAATAAGTTTTGAAAAATGGAAATAATATATGTAAGTAGGTTACTTATCACATCCCTTGAGAAAAATTAGGTCAGTAAACAGTTTGCATTTCAGAATTTACAAAACATAATCAGGCATTGAGGTGTCCATTTCTGACATAAATTTCCATTGTTTAGTTGGTTTACCAATGCTTATTTGCATATAATGGAGAAAAATCCAAGTGTATGATTTTTCTTTTTACCCACCAAATTTTGGAAATTTTGAATTCAGAGCCTCTTAACAACTGCAAATCATATTTGATTCTGTTTTTTTCACTGCCATGAGTTGAAAAACAATCAAATCAAATAATCTGAAGTGTTTTCATTCCAATATAGGCAGATTTTATGATGCCACATAACTTTGAAAACAGCAGCCCTCGCTGTATGAATACATTTGACCTCAACGGTAGGATACATAGATGGTAATAAGGTGCCAAGAAATGTCACAATTATGACTGATGTCTATATATATATATTTTTTTTTTTGGCTTAAACTCATGACAGTCGTCGGCAGCTCAATGAAAAGGCTGACTTCGGTAATCTAACCAATCACAAAGCCGTATTTTCGACAGATTGAATATAGTGTTGCTGCTACCCAAATACGGGTATACACTGTAATATTTGGAATTTTGAGTCCGCTCAAATGATTGAGTGAGATGGTTGCACAATTTGTTTGAGCTAACATAGCTTGATATTTTCAGTTATGATAACCTTTTCGTCGTTATAACTTCAACCAACAAGCTATGATAGCTCAAAGGAATTGTGCAACCGTCTCACTCAATCATTTCAGCTGACTGAAAATTCAGATTTTACGGTGTACTGAATGAATTGTTTTCAATATTCCTATCATTCTGTACCTGTTTTAGTATATGTTGTACTGTAAAACGGGGTAAAGTTGGCAATCCGGGGGAATGTTGGCCACCTATTTTAACCCACTTAATGAAGGAAATTCCAACTGTCCTCACTCTGCACTGACACAGGTACCAAATTTGCCAATGACACGTACCTGTGTCAGTGAGGAAAGCAGGCATTTCTTTCGGTAAGTGGGTTAAAATAGCTTGTCATCTTTCCCCCGGATTGCCAACTTTACCCCGTTTTACGGTACTGTATCTTTCTCTCTAGAGCTCCTAGCAATCTATCACATTGTTTATTACAGGGGAAGCTCCAGTACAAGGAAACCGTGACAATCGGATTCGAAAATGCAAAAAGTGCTTTCTTTGGACTTTTCTCTGGTGGAAATACTGGCAAGGCCATTGTCAAAGTGAAATGAACATCCACATAAAGATGAAAAAATACATTGGTTCCAAATGAAACTGCATTGACCACAATGCTTAAATTTATCCGCGAAACCTCTCTTTTGTATGTTCTCAATCTGTTTTGCCTTTTATAAATGTGATATATGCAAATAGTGTCTAGTTGTTAGTTAGACGCCTCATTGTCAGGTTTACGGGTTCTAACATGCATTTTTTGACAAAAATGCATGTTAGAACCCGACAAAGAGGTGTCTAACTGACTTAGACATCAAATGCTTCTTCTATTACACCTTTTAACTTATAATTTTTGCAAAATAAACAATAATCTGATTGTTTGTTTGCTGTTGTTAATAGTGTTATTCCTTAACTGTGCGCTAACATGAAAAATTGTCAGTTAGATCATGGATTTTCCATTGGAATATGTATCTAGGTGATGAACATATTAGATTTTGATGGATTTGGTTTATTAAAGTTGATGGTTGCATTGTATCCGTTTCAGCAGCTGCTGATATAGAAAAGCAGGTTTAACAGTGTATCTTTTATCTATACTATTAAAACAATGACGTGCAAGATTTATCAACATTTCTACTGTGTGTCTGGTCTTATAATTTCCTCTGCGCCTTCCTTTGACTCTCACAGCATAATTCTCCCCTCTTGAAGGCCATTGCATTCTTCCAAATGTCCTAATCAATGATAATTCCCTTTAATCTCATTAAAACCAATACACAAGAGGGCAGCACCTCCAAGAATGGTATTGAGGTCAGGCAGAAAATAACCAGCACATAAAAGTTACTAAAAAAATTATACAAAAAGAAGTCCCATTGAATAAACTTGAATTTCTAAGATTCCTTCTCTGACTTTATGCCAGTTGGTTGAAATAAAAGCTTGTAGAGTGTAGATTGAACCTAAATGTGTGGAATTGTAGCTTAGTGGGCCTACCACTGTTTTCCAAAATCTGTGGCTTTTCCAATGGATATGAACAATTTCGCCATGCGGTGGAGCCTGCAGCTGGATTCACGTCGCCATTTCTGAATCATATTTTATATATATATTTAGGAAAGCTTTTTTGGTACCAATTTTACTGTTTTGAGTTCCTGGGATGACATTATGAAATCATTTGAGTGCAGTTTGAGCACCTTTTTGTAAATGGCATTTCGGACAAGCCAAAAATCATTATTTTGAAAAGAAGGGTTTATATGTGCTTTAGGGGTCTGCTGGCTCAGACAATATTCAGGTCTACTAACTGCTAACTTTCATAAAGATCGGAGAAGAGATCTTTGAGATATTTCAGTTTTCGTTAAGGGGGACTTATTTTTGTTGAACCCTTTATTTCACTTTTTCGAAAGATGGAACAAGTGATCTCCTCTTGCCTGGTTGTCTCAGGACACTCTGATAACAGGCACTATCAATAATAACAATAAAAACAATTGTTTAGAGTGTCATAAAAAAAAGTAATTTATGATACATGTGATCCTTGGCCTGGGGGTCATTCATGTCAAATTGTATGCCCCAAAGAAGGAGAGCATTTGAAAACATAGGCTGCGCAGCAGCAAGCCTTCAGCGAATTAGAAGATTACAATTACACCATAAAATTGATGTGTTTACCAAATTACATATTGATATGCAATAGTGGTCGAGTCATGGCCTTCAATAATGTCTATTTGCCCGCTACCCTGCCATCTGCCTATCTGCTTGCCTGGGTTTGTAAAACGAGGAAAAGGCCTTATTAGGATAACTTATGCATATGGTACAGTTTCATGCATGTACAAAGTATAAGTTATGAGCCATTATATTTTTCTCAAGTTTTTCCAATCATTCAAAAAGTGTTAAATACACATCAAAAGGCTCTGCTACATTGTATAGGTGATATGTGTAGAACATTTTGTTGTTGTATATGCAATAGTGGGCAAGATTTGGCTCCGATGTGAAAAAAAGTATTCAAATATTTTTTCTCAATATTACACAAAAAGTATAGAATATCTATCAGTCAGACCATGAAAAGGCACACCTGCACCATGTAAGCTGTATGTGTACCAAACTTTATTCGTGTACAATTATGCATGCAATTGTGAGTCCTGGGCCAGAAACAAAAGATAATTTTTTTGTTTTTCAGTATTTCAAAAAGCATATAATATTTTCCATCAGACCTTTCAAAAGGCAATACTAGACCATATAAGGCATATGTGTACCAAACTTTATTCATATACATGCAATAGTGACCTAGTCTTAGCCCAAAAACAACAAAAAAAGTATTTATATATTTTTTGTAGTTTGTTCAAAAAGTATAGAATATCTATCAACAGGACCACTTAGCCCTCTTTTATAATGTTCTGGCATGCAAAATATTTTTTCTTCATAGTATTTGCATATTTTGAAAAAATACAAAACTAGATTGATTGATTGATTGATTGATTGATTGATTTTCCACTAATGTTGATATTTACAAAAATTAATAAAAAATGTGGAGGGAGCTCCCAAAGACCAAGAAATGGTCGCTGGAGGGAACTACCTTTTACAAAATGTTTTGGTATATTCAAATTCAAAATATTATAAAAAATAGAGAACAATATTAGAAATGGTCATGCTTTTGCATTTTACGTACCTAATTAAAAAACATAACAAGAATTTTTGATATTCGAACTAAGGTCACTTTACACAAAAATTAAAAAAATAATATATTTGTGTGAAAGGACAACACCGACTACCACATTGGAAATTAAAATTATTTTAATTATTAATTATTCAACATTGATATGAAAGTTACAATCCAGAACATATGATTCCTAAACGTCCAATGAAAATCAAGTGGAAATCAAAATGTCCATGATTGGAAATGAAATAAGCACACAAAATCCTGTTATTGAGAAGTGACAGGGATAGATGATTTTCCATGATAATTCCAGAGCATGAGATCCGGGTCTTCTTGGCGGGAAACGAAGAGACCACCCCGACCACCCAGAATGAGTGCAAAATACCGAAAGTTGCAACTTTCCGCTGTCAACCCTGGAGTTTGCCAATGGCACCTAGTTTAGGAAAGAGGTGGTTGTACGGGGATGGATGGTGGGTTCTTCTTCGAGCGCCATAAGCGGAAGGCCTGTGCGCAAGCGCAAATAGGGCGACGCTGGTGGCGCCGCCTTCCGTCGTCTTCTGTCCGTTTCGACACAAAACCGTTTCGCCCTGCTGAAACGGCCCTTTGTGTGAAAGGACAACACCGACTACCACATTGGAAATTAAAATTATTTTAATTATTAATTATTCAACATTGATATGAAAGTTACAATCCAGAACATATGATTCCTAAACGTCCAATGAAAATCAAGTGGAAATCAAAATGTCCATGATTGGAAATGAAATAAGCACACAAAATCCTGTTATTGAGAAGTGACAGGGATAGATGATTTTCCATGATAATTCCAGAGCATGAGATCCGGGTCTTCTTGGCGGGAAACGAAGAGACCACCCAACAACCAAGTGAGGTTGCGAACCGGCTTGGTTGCGCCAAGGAGACGAGTAAGGGGGGAGAGGACGGAGTAGTGAAACGGATCCGTGGCAAGACTGGGGTCGCGGCTTGGATAGCACCGAGGTTATTTGAGTAGGAGTTGAGTAGATGTGAATCCCCTGTCCAAGATGCGACTTTCCGACGTCACCTCGGCAAGGGAGAAACGTCATTTGGCGGCAGTTGTATGGTCTGATCTTTGCAATCGGCACCCCAATGAGATGGTGTCTGTTTAGTCCGACAAAGGCTTGACTCAAAACGAAGGCGGCTGGTTGAGATATGACAGCATTTTTCGGTCTAGTGTCTGTTAAGTAGACATTGTAACTGTCCACCTTCCTGGTAGCTTGGTATAGGATACCCAGCCATAAAAAAGGAGCCTCATGATGGCTTGGTAAATTTTAAATGATGGAGGTGTTTTGGCACTGGCTGTGGTGAAGGTCTCATTCCATAAGCTGCTAGTAGTTCCGGAGTTTCCTGGAACCGAGAAATGTAATCCACCAATGTGTTTTTCGAAGATTCGATGGGGACCGCCTCGAATTCTATGTTATTGAGGATGAGATGTAACATTAATGGGCAGACAAGGGACAATGTCATGATGTTTTGATTCCTGGAAGATCGCTTGTTTATGACCGGCACTATAGGTTGGTTGTCCCAATGAAGGTGAAGTGATGATTCATCCAGAGATGGCCGAACCTTTTTATAACTATTACGACAATTTGGCAGAGCACTGACTGCAATATTGAGGTCTTTCCAACATCCCTCCCAATGGCCTTGCATCCAGTGCCTCCCATAAGCACCTCGAAGGCCATGTTCGAAGGATCCGTACCCGACTGGATTGATTGGTCGTTCACATGTGGTCTTGTAGAAATGATAGACCTCCCGTTCTGATTTGCCAAGAATGATAAGCACGTCCTGAGATCCCTTCTTGCCGGCGTTAAGTTTAAGGTAGAGTGTTGTTGCAGCTCCCTGGTCACATCGATCAATCTTCGCAAGAGAGGCTTGCCTATTGGCCCAGACCTGTTGCAATCTGGAGCTTCCCAACTATTCTCCGCAGATCCTTCAGGGATGTTGTTTTATTCAGCATCACGTCTAGGACAGAGGAGTAGCAGATTGCCTGGTCGCCTGGCGATTGGGCCACCGTTGTTTGGAGTCCAAGCTTATCCATCGGCCAATGGGTAGCCAAGCTTGTCCATAAGGAACTTGAACTTCCTGAGGGAAAGATTATAATCCGTTTCAGTGGATTCCAGAATCAGAAAATCATCCAACGCCTTCAAAATGTGTTTCACGCCAAACTTATGCATGATGAATAGTACTGCATCGGATAATTTTTAAATATTGAGCAGGATTCCGCCATACCGATTGTATGGAATTTGTCATAATATTAGTTGTCTCTCCATTTGAAGCCCAATAGGTCAAAACTGTGACGAATGGATTTGAATCAGACGATAGGCAGACTTGATGTCAGACTGGCCATGTAACAGCCCAGACACGAGATATGGATCTCCCGTATAGCCGAGTACATGTATGGTTGATTTATGGACCATTCAGGAGGATGTATCGTAGGGGTAAGAGAAGTTGTAATAGTCTGTAGGAAGCAGGTGTTTATTTTTCGCCGAGTAGTAATATTTGTCTCTAAATAGCCCACACTGGTGGTGATGGGGCGTAAAACACAAACTCCCTCACTCACACCCTTGCTCACTCCCCGAGTAATGATGGGCTGACATTGAAATTTCCCATGGTGGGTCCGAATGGGGACCACCGGCTGTGAAGATGAGTGTTAGGGAATGGTTTTTTGCGAAGAAATGAGTGATGATTTGGGGGTTTGAGTGGCCAGTGTTGGAGCAGTATCTACAGGCCCGGGCTGTGACTTTCCGCCATCAGCCTGGCTCACCTTAAGACTAATGCTTGGCCAGTTGATCCCCGGTTTGCTCTTCTGATATTTGATCTTTCCGCTTGTCCTCTCCTTGGTTTTTTCCTGAACACCGGAACTGAGGATGACAGCCATTGGTTGGGCATAAGTGGCGAAAGGGTGTGATATTTGAGACAGGTGCCTAGTTTGGACCCGCCTAGGTTTTGTTGACTCCTAATCAGCCAGTAAGCTGACAATTTTCGGCCGCTGGCAGGTTTGGAGAAAGGGAATCCCAGATTTTGTTGATGTCGTCGCAACTCCTGGTCATACATGTCCCAATGGTGTCGGTCCTCTGCCAAGGAGAAGACTCTGTCCATGTAGACTAGGTGCTCTTGGAACTGGGATGGGTCATCGATTGATTTCTGGGACATGACTTGGAGGAACGCACCCACCGACGAAGAGAGCAGGACCCCTAGGAGAGACCCTCTTCAGGGGCCTTCCCAGTTGCTTCACAATGGTTTTCCGTCCGGCATCTGGAAAGACAATTTCAGAAGTACATATTGTGATATTTTATTACATGCTAACAGGAAAGGGGGCTCAAGATGAGCCTGTTTTAAAGATTATGGCAGAAGAGCCGTGAAGGCATCACTGACAGCTACTGACAGATTAGAAGAGTGAAATATTAAGTAAGCCACAAACGTGTGGTGTCAGAAATATTAGCCACGAAGGTGAGGTGGCAGAAAATTAGGCCACGAAGGTGTGGTGGCAGACTGAAATATATCAGTGGAAATTTGTAGAAACGGTGGGGCAGAAAATAGACTACCGGTAGATTAGAAAGAGTGAGATATAAGTAAGTCACGAATTGTGGTGGCAGGAATATGAGCCACGAAGGTGTGGTGGCAGGAATATAAGCCACGAAGGTGTGGTGGCAAAACATAAACCACGAAGGTGTGGTGGCAGAAATGTAAGGCCACGAAGGTGTGGTGGCCGAATGAAATATAGTAGAAATTAGCAGGAACGGTGAGGCAGAAGAGAGATTAGATTAGAAGAGTGAGATATAAAGTAAGCCACAAAGGTGTGGTGGCAGAAAATATAGCCACGAAGGTGTGGTGGCAGAAATATAAGCCACGAAGGTGTGGTGGCAGAAATATAAGCCACGAAGATGTGGTGGCAGAAATATATATGCCATGAAAGTGGGGTGGCAGAAAATTAAGCCACGAAGGTGTGGTGGCAGAAAAAGTAATTCAGAAAATAGAGGAGGCCACGAAGGTGTGGTGGCAGAAATATTAGTGAGGTAGTGTAAGAGATAGGCCACGAAGGGGTGGTGGCAAGAAAATTGAAGAAATAGATGAGTAAGTAATAATAATTATAATTATAGCAAAATAATCGATAAATAAGGAATTAGGCCACGAAGGAGTGGTAAGTAATAATTGATCAGAAGATGTAGTGATCGTAAAATGACGATATGACTAATTGATAGCAATGGTGATTGGATTTAAATTAAAATGTTAAGATAAGGAAGTATCTCAAAAGTTGGCTTTCTTTTTTTTTTTTTTTTTTTTTAATTTAATAGCCAAAGTTGAGATTTATGAAATTTTAATGATGTAGTCTCCATCATGTGGAGAGTAAGGTGTGGTAAACCGCAAAGGTAAATTTGATATATCATGAGAAGGAATGTTTTATTCGATTTACAGGAAATTGCTGAAGATTTTACTTCCCTTATACACTGAAACAGCTCACAGAAATCAGTAGCTGTCCTTCCTTGACTGGAATCAGATCAAGGGGGCCAGAACAGGGGGCAGGATGTGCCCTTTCGATCTCTGAATCAGATTATGACCTCCCCTGACATCAGGTAGATTGGACAGCATGTGACCAAAAACATCCCTTTACAATGTGTAGAAATCAGGTATCTTGATGACTTGTGGAGTCAAGAGTTTTGGATGGGCCTCTTGATGCTAGACGGGGTGCCAGCAAGAGGTCACTGACTGCAAATCTATATTGGTTGCCATGGATACGCTCTCCACTCGAGGATTTTCCAAGCCCAAGGTCACGAATTAAGACATGTTGTCAGGCCTCTGTATACAAAATTCACAAGGGTTGCAACTTTCCGCTGTCAACCCCTAGATATTTGCACAGAAATCAGTAACCGTCCTTCATTGACTGGAATCAGATTCTGACATCCTCAAGTAGGTCGAAGCATGTGCAGGACCATGTTTGTTCACTGTTCAGACACAAAAATGAAACATGATGTTACATAGAGCTCTCTGTAATATTCTGGTGAGATGACGTCACAAATGGCAGGGATGACGTCATGACAGGCGTGGCCCAAGGGTTGATGAGTGCAAATCTATATAGGTTGCTAGGATACGACGCAGTGCTCTCCACGTGTGGTTTGCCCATGCCGCATGAATAAGATGCACGAGATACAGTTTAAAGGTAAAGTTCCCGACTTTGGCAACATTTCCCTGGCCAATTAATTCCTCGTATTCTGGTGCTTGATTGTCACCCAACTGGTCAGTTGTCGTGATCAAATGATGGTTACAGGCCCCGAAACGTCTGAGTGTAATTTCTCCTCCTTCTTCTTCGAGCGCCATAAGCGGAAGGCCTGTGCGCAAGCGCAAATAGGGCGACGCTGGTGGCGCCGCCTTCCGTCGTCTTCTGTCCGTTTCGACACAAAACCGTTTCGCCCTGCTGAAACGGCCCTAAATAAAACGAGATGACATTGGAAACGTCAAATACGTAAAGGTCAACTCTATGCCACCTGGTGGTTATGCTTTTTGCTTGCTAGGTTGCTAGGCAATATATACAGAAATTGACATAACAGTTAAATAATAAATCATAACATTATGAACTGCCAATCTTGTCTACAAATTAATGATTGACTTTCAATTATTTGTGTGTGTGTGTGTGTGTATTAATGAGATACGCAGTCTTAAATATATATCAATTAATAATTATTTATAAAGATGATATTGTTTCTGTAATGTTTTGTAGTTCTGTTTTGTTCTTTGTTTTTTGAATTGATCATATTCCTTGAGGAGAAGAATCATTCTTTTTTTTCTCTTTTTTTGATTGTGTGATGACACCATATACTGCATTTGCGATTAGTTCCTGCAGCTGTTCATCAGAGATACTGCTGCTTATAGGTTGTAATGAAGTAGGTGTTTCTGGTGATGCAATTACAGATGTTGATGTAGATTCAGATGGTGCGGCTGAAGATGGTGGAGATGTGGTTACAGGTGGTCCAATTGTGTTTGCAGATGAAGTGGTGGTCAATAGTGACATCTTTGGTGTAGTCACTGGTACTTAGGATAGTGGAGTTTGCGCTGATGCTTTTTGGCCTGGAACTTGAGTATTGCTTGTTTGGGTTTTTCTTACTTCCGGTCTTTCTGACTTTACTTTTTTAAGAATTTCATCATTAATGTTTACACTCCTTCCAGCTAGTTCTCCTTGTTCCTTGATGAATACTGCACCATTTTCTGTCCATGTGAAGTGTATTATTAGTTTTTTCTTTAATTTCCTTGCAAGGTAGAATATGTTACAAGTATTTTCATGTCAGCATTTTCTGCATACTTGACATCATGGTTTGACTTTAAGAACTGTGCCGAGTTGATTGCAGACTTTTTATGATAATGACTCATCAAAATTCATTGGCGATGGCTTTAGGATCGTTACCTGTCCTATTGCAATGTATTTATATATAATAAAGTCACGTGATAAATTCCAATTAGAATACAACCAGATCACAAACTGTTATACATTGCTTGTTATTATGTGTGCTTTTAGCAGTTAGACATGAGATACAAATATATAAGAATCTGCTACTTACAGAACTAACAACACCCTACAACAACTGTGAATTTTGAGAAACAGTTTTTCATAGGCAGCTGTCAAATTTGATAGAATCTATGACCAATATATCAAAACACACATAGAATCTGTGACAAATATATCAAAACACACATTTCCTGTGCATTTCTTGGACAAAAAAACTCAAGCTATCCTCTGGCTTCATATTGAACTTCTAAACATAAACTTGTTGTAGCCAATATATCTGGGCATATCAAGTTCGATTTTGGTGACTTTCAAACAAAAATTACATGAGACTGAGTATTTTTTGCTACGACATGTATTTTTTTCCAGCTTTTCAAAATTTAGCAGACATAAGTTAGAAAATGCATTATTGAGACTCAATAAATATTAGCAGCGATCAATTTCTTGGTACTATCTTGTTCTATATCAAATTTTGAAGATATTGATGCATCATACAAATTTTCTAAAGGGATGAGATCTCGTCATTTATGATGTTTTTATTGGAAAGTAGACAATTTTTGCTAGAACGTAGGCCTTGTTCAAAAAATGAAAAATGAGCCTTCAGTATTTTTTCAGTCAAATGTCACAAATTTCTGACTCAAAGCTTGAACCTTGTCATATGTATGTGCAAAGGTACTTGCAATATCATATTTATCTTATGATTATCAAGCCTTTACTGATCATGAATTAAGATTTCCTGAGATAGTCTCTACTGTAATATTTACCATAACCATATATATAAACTCTGGTTTATTTCCTAACATTGAAAAATTATTGTAATGATGACAGGGTATGTCTTGAAATCCTAAAACAAACAATCCATTATTGGTTCATGGCTTTCAAGGACACAACTTAAGTAGAGTAGAGTGGACCTATATAACAGACCTCCCAGGTTCATATCGGTCACAGTTATATTTGCACTGAACACATCAACATGGTTGTAGCCAAGAAATTTGTGTTAGGGAAACCATTTTCTGGTCCTGCTACGGATGAGAACATCAAACTTGAAGAGGAGGAGCTGCCTGCTCTTAAGGATGGAGGTAGGGGTTTCATTTATATCATTTTTATCCATCCATGCAATAAAATTAAAACGTATAAAATCATACAGCTGTTTTCTCAACTGTTTTCTGAATGTAAACATGACTTTTTCTGTGACATGTTATAAATCATATGTGGCAGAGTGATATCATACATGTATTTTTTATGTCACATATCCTTTCCACGGCCAGACTCATTCTGAACCCGCCAGCCATAGTGTGTCAATGTTGTTGGTCTGTGCAGGGCCAGGATTTTCATCTCAGCTGCTCAACAGGCCAGCCATAGTGTGTCTATGTTGTCAGGTCTGACTTTGTCCTATGTGTGTTTTGTTGATTGCAAGAATCCCTACTACTGTCTGTACATCATGTTACTGCTGATATTACTTCATAATTGTGTGTACTGATTAATAACTCTGAAGCTAATGTGTCAGCCAATTCTATATAAAATCAAATTACAGTCATAGATCATAAACTAATAGATTTAAAGTATATTATACACTTGCATGGCAAAACAAATGTGTTTTCCAAAAATAAGTGAGTTTAATTTTTTGATATAACATAAAATTACTTAATGGAGAGTCCTGTAATGTTTGATTGACTATTTTGTAAATAAAACAAGGGTTTTCCATGGCATGAAAACCCATTTCTTTACATTTAAAAAGGAATTTTTATTCATATATTGAACTGAGAATCAGAGTTAAGTCAATTTGGCAGGTAGAATAGGTTAAATGTCGTTTTATTCTGACAAATACTTTCTTTGATCAGACAAAATAAAGAAAAGAGTAAACTTAAAGTGGTGTCAAATATCACTCACACATGTGTGTTTCTGAAATGCATTTGAGATTTATTGGCAGACTAACCTACATGGCTTGGCCCAGTTGCAGATAGACCTTTTGCATGCATACTTCTTTATGCTAGAGTTTTCTTCTGTATATAAAACCTACTTCTTTACTGGGCTCTTATTCACTTTCATTCCTCAGTGGTTTGCAATGCCTAGTTACAATCCAATATTATTATTATAATATTGCTTTAATGAGTGGCTGAATACTATAGTGTGCTAACAGCTTCATAAATATCAATTAGTTGGCACACTATAGTACTCAGTCACTCTATTGATTTTTTAGAAAAATAATTGCATTTTAGTGCAAAAAATAAAATATAACATGCTTCTTCATTTTTCTTTTGACAATATATTATTATGCCAGATGACAATCCACTAAGACTATATCAAACTACAGTGCACCAGTGGTGTAACTAGCAGGTGCTGGTGAGGGAGGGAGGAGGGTGGGCTCAAATTTACAGAGGGGAATATGTTATAAATTTATTTCAATCAGATGCTAAAAAATATATTATAAACCATTCCATTGTTCATATTTTAGTGTAATACATCTGTATACCACAAAATGCATACATGCTCAATTTCCTACACAAATGAATATTTCTATTAATTTTGTCTTTGTCAGAAATGTTTTGAGAATAATAATGGACCATTGATGATGCAGATAGTTTCTGATCATCAACAATTAAGTAATTGATATATACTATCATTATTGATATATTTATATAGAATGTTATTTCATACAAATGACTATGAAGTTAATATAAAACTGTCAAATCCACGACCTACAGATATATCTCAGTCATAATCAACATATTCTGAATAATCATTGACCTAATTGCCATGCTAGGTGAGGTACATGAAGAAGAAATTCTTTAAAATGGTTATAAAATCGATGAAGATTGCCTTTAGTTAGTTTTCAGCAAGAAGGCATAACAATACTTGTAAACTCCACCTGGTAAAAAACGCTTTGGTGTCAAGGAGAAGACACTGCCCCATGAGTAACAAACACTGCTTAATTTGACAGATGCAAAAGAAAAAAAAAACACACACACAGGCTTGAGTGCAGCTATGGTATAACGCTGACATTGAAATTTAAACATGCATCAGCAAAGTTAGTAATCTAATGTTCAAAATCAACAAAACTCACACTGGCCTGGAAGCATTTATGGCATTAAAATCAACATAACACACAATGGCCTGGCAACAGCCATAGTAGGTCTTAATTAGCCCTCATATGATGAAAATCAACAAAACACACACTGGCCAGGGTGCATTTATGGAAGAAAAATCAACAAAACACACAATGGCTTGGGAGCATCCATGGCATGAATTTAGTGCTCTGATGTAGAGAATCAACAAAACACACATTGGCCTGGGATCATCTATGGTGCTAAAATCAACAAAACACACAATGGCCAGGGAGCATTTGTTGCACGGAAATCAACAAAACACACTATGGCCTGGGAGCATTCGTGGCATTAATTTAGCCCTCTGACGCAGAGAATCAACAAAACACACACTGGCCTGGGAGCATACATGGCAATAAAATCAACATAACACACTATGGCTTGCTGGTTCCAAAAATGTGTCTGGCCACCAGAGTAAGGTTTTTGCCCACATTCCTTTCCTTTCTGAGTGAGGAAATTTCAAGCAACATTGACACACTAAGGCCAAAGTCATGCCTAAGATTTCACAATTTTCATGTCCGCAAAAGGCACACACATTGACACACTATGGACAGGGAAAGGATATATTACATCCATCAACTGGATTCCATTTTCATGACATTGCATGTCCTAGATAAATGCTCGTGTAGTCTTGCAGTTGCCAGTTTAAAATTAGATTTATAAAACATACAGTAATAAAAAGTTAGATTAGATCTATTATAATATTAATTGATTTTTCATTGATTCGAAAAAAAAGTTTTCATCAGCATTAATCATGCAATAATCATGCCTAATTTTAAAACTGACTCCTCACACCAAATATCTGTTTTTGGCATTTTGTAGCTCAAATTTGAATTTCACTGTCAAAGTCAATATTCATTGCTGCAACAAGATTTTTTAAGAATTATATCAATCTGATGTTGATATCACCGGGGCATGTAGGCCTTCAAATTTGATCAAATTTCATATTCAAATGCTTCACAAAAAATGTTTTGAAGCCTTGACGGAAAAAACATTAAAAAATTGTCGAAAGATCAGCTAGAGCTATACCAAAGACCCATAAATCACATTTTACAACCAAATTAACCCCAGGAACAGATTTGGCATCATCAAAAATATTGGATATGAGGTATTGCACTTGAATTTAGAACAAAGAGTGACCAAGATATGGGGGTTTATTTATTTTTTGTGGCGGCCATATTGATTTTGTGCATACCGGCCACCAGGGGGGACCCCCACTTTGTATGCGGTGGTTTTTGAAAACTCCTGAGTCATATAAAGCATGACGCCAAATAATACTTGTCACCAAGTGCACAATTCTGACAGATTCCCTCCCCGCTAGTAACCCTGACCTTACCTCACCTTAAGTACCTAATTGTCTCTCTTACAACTCTTTTTCAGAGGTACTTTTTAAAGCAGAATTTCTTAGCGTTGATCCATACCACAGGTAGGGAAAGATTGGGTTCAACCACCATACATTTCGCACTTTTGATTGACATTTTTGCCAGATACAAATGCATTTGATATAAATTACTTTAAGCTATTATTGGTCTTTCTTTTTATTTTCAGGATTAGAATGGAGAAGTCTGCTGTGCCAACAGGAACTGTCATGATCGGTGAGCAAGCAGCTAGGTAATTCAGTCCTTGGCAACACTGATTTACACTATTATTGTCATATATAGCTGTGAGACAAATATCAAAAATTTCAGAAAAATTACACAAAACTGCCATGACTCAACATTGGTGTAACAAGTATGTTTTAATTACATTAACTGTTGTCCATTGCAGAGTAATTGAATCTAAAAACTCGGAATACAAAGTTGGAGAGACATACTTAGTTGACAGTGGATGGTACACCCACAGTGTAGTGACACCTGGCGAGAATCCTAGGATAAAAGTGAAACCCCTCAAAGACTACGGCATGTCACTTTCACTGGCACTTGGGGTCCTAGGAATGCCTGGGTAATCAAATTTTGTATATTGAAGTACATATACTGTTTATATATGTTGCAATCCGTCATCCAAAACCTTGTCTCTATTTGTCCATTTTTAGTAGCTAAGAGTTTTTAGAGCCAAAGAAAGAGGTATTTTTACTGAAGAGTAGATAAGACTGAGAAATGCACATACAGGTCTTCCCTGTTCCCAAGAGAGTAGTCTGTTTCTTTTCTCAAAATAGTGCTGAGCACAAGACACCTGGAACCCTCTAGCAATACATTAATATTTAGGAAAAGACAACAGTAAATTATTTACAGTTTGTAGTGAACTGATTATATGCAATGCAATCTTCAAAACCCATTTATGAATTATAGTTTCTTCTATGACATACCTTTTTGTTTGCAGAGCCACAGCATATCTTGGTGTAACGGAGGTCTTGAAACCAAAAGAAGGGGACGTTTTATATGTGAATGCTGCAGCTGGGGCGGTGGGCAGCGCAGTTGGACAGATCGCTAAGATTCTGGTATGTGCAGGATTTTACCATATAGGCATATTGCAAGTGGCCTTCTTGCAATATTGGAAGGGCAAGTGACATTTGCATCTATTTCATGATTTTTTGTCATTTTTAATATAATATATCAGCAACCATTGATTTTCAGTAGTATTTGCCCCCTACCCTTTCCCTCCTGCGATTGGGGGTAGGGTTGGTCTAGTGGTAGCGTGCTGGGCTGCCAATCGCTGGGTCCAGGGTTGGAATCCAGCTGTTGCCGGGTCACATGGGCCTATGTTGGATGGCTGTTTCAATCATCCTTCACCTCATTCCCCTGTCCTCCGCCTGTCCTAATTAGCCTACCAAGTGCAAAAATACAGGACGTATCAATCATCCATCCCTCCTGCGATAAATGTTATTTTATCTTGTCTGAATTCTAGACGGAATTAGTAGATGCTGTTCAACCTATGAGAACATTCTCCCTTTTCCAGGAGAGGTCTTTGGCTTTCTCAGCCATGACACAAGTACCAGGAATGGCAAAAAATTACTTCTCATTATTTTGAACACTGTCCAGTTAGTATATCAATTACAAAAATAACCATAATATTTATTCGAAGACTACAGTCTACTACATGTCACAAAATTTCAAATGACCAAATACAATTGTAAATTTTATGATTCATTCATAAATGGTGAATTTTCGAAAATACTTCAAATGTGAAAACTGACTTACTCATTGTTTTTTAAAAAGTACATAATTTTCCAGAAAAACTTTCTGATGAAAATTTATCGTGTAATTTCTCTCTTAGGGTTGCAAGGTGATAGGCTGTGCAGGAACTCCAGAGAAGATCGCTTGGCTAAAACAAATCGGGTTTGATGTCGTTTTCAACTACAAAACGGACAACCTTTCAAAAGAACTCTCTGAGGCAGCTCCAAATGGAATTGACTGCTTCTTTGACAATGTAAGTAGCAATGGTCCTTTTCAGCCTGAAGATTTGACTGAAAATTTTACTTATGATATGATGTGAATTTTGCCTTATATTAAGATTATTAAGATTATTAAGATTATTATGGTGTCATTGAAAAAAATTCACATCATATCATAAGTAAAATCTTCAGTCACATCTTGTGAAAGACTAGCACCACAGCTGTACAATAAACATAATGACAGTCAATTGTCTATAAATAAATCCTTTTGGGCAGCCTGAAATAAATAATTTCTTGTGGAGGTTTTTCTTAACGAGGTGTTGCTTGATTTAGGAATGAATCTTTGGAGACTTTGGCTTGAAATAAGTAATTGCTGCTACCGTTACCATATGAAATAGATAATTTCCCCCCGATTATGAAATGGTCGTCCCCTAACCCTTCCGAAATCAGATACTTATGTGGCTCAATGCTTTTCAAATGACCCAAGGCCCAAGGGCATAATATGCCAGTTGAGGAAATACCAAACATTTTCCCAAGTGTCAAACTGCAATCTGCACACAAGTTTTGAACTGCAATTGGAAAAGTCCTATTGCAACAGACCTGCCTGTAGAGACCTATTGTGTATTGTTTCGATCAATTAGTATACTGTTATAAAATATTACGATAGAACAGTAGTTTTTTTAAAAATGTTTTAATAGCTGTTGAAATTCTCAATCATTTCCTGTTTGGCGCTGTTTGATTTTCTCAGGTTGGAGGAGAATCCAGGAACACAATTTTGGAAAACCACATGGCACCAGGGGGCAGGGTTGGCATTTGTGGTGGGATTTCAGGCTACAGTAACCTCGACAAAGATAAGAGTGAGTATATTTTAGCCTTGCTAATTTTGAATCGTCCATTGTTATTTTCTCAATGTATGTTACAGCATTACTTCAAGGTTTAATTTGTCACTAACCCCTGGGTTTTGTTTAAGGTCTGGTCACTGGTCAGACTAATTTTTTATTACTTATTTTTGCAATAGCCTGATTGACTGCTTCACTCAAGTTAAGAGTGATGGAGATTTAGGGCAATCTTTACATTTTGTTCCAATGATTCTAAGCGTAGCCGTAGAAGTCAGTTTCTTTGTAATTTATTTTGCAGTTTCCGTTTCTTTTTGGAAATTTCTATCATTGAGACTGAGCATCATGCCTATTGTGGTGTATCAATACAGTGATGAACAGTGGAGAAATGGATTTGATAAGATGGCCAAATGGATCAAAGAGGTAAATCTTTATTTATTCAAATACCATTGCTTTGAGATATGGTACAGTCAGAGCATATCAACTAACGACTGTTACAGTACTTAACAGTTGTTAGTTTATAGGGAGACTTCTGAAATTCTAATCAAGAACAGCGACTTGTGCAGCCTCTGTGGACTGTGGGCAGGAGGTGGTCTCAGCACAGTTAGCAGGGTGACCCAGCATACACGTACCTCTGTGCATAAACTTCTCTCTCTTTCCAAATAGAATCAAGGGGGGAGGGTTGGTCTAGTGGTAGCGTGCTGGACTGCCAATTGCTGGGTCCAGGGTTCGAATCCAGCTCTTGCCGGGTCACCTGGGCCTATGTTGGACGGCTGTTTCAATCATCCTTTGCCTCATTGCCGTGTCCTCCTCCTGTCCTAATTAGCCTACCAAGTGCATAAATACAGGACGTAAAGCCCCAATCATCCATCCATCCATTTATCCTTATAGAATCAATCGCTTTCCAGTTGGCTAATAGCTCACAAGCTAATGTTTCCCGGAACACTTAAACCAACTATAAATAAAATATTTGTCATTTGTTTATTACAGGGGAAGCTCCACTACAAGGAAACCGTTACAAGTGGATTTGAAAATTCAAAAAGTGCTTTCTTTGGACTTTTCTCTGGTGGAAATACTGGCAAGGCCATTGTCAAAGTGAAATAAACATCCACATAAAGCTGATAATGCAATCCCAAAATCAAGCTGTATTTTCCATTCACCTTCAATAAAAAATATCACAATTGATTCACCAATAAATTGTATTCCATTTTTGTGTCTTTAAAGACAGGAACACCAATTTTCCACATAATAAAACACAGACTGCATGGCAGCAAACCCTCAGGATCAGATTACTGAAGAAATATGTCTAAAGTACTGACCATCATCAACGACCTAAAACCTTGTAAACTGTGGTCCAATCAACAAACAGTTTACATTTGACCATTTGTTTTCGGTTTTTAGAAAAGCTATGAAATATAGGATTAGGAATCTGTCCGTCTTTCCATTTTTCTTACTATATATAGCTCGCCGGCCGCCTAATAATTTTAAAATCCTCCCTAAACGGGATAGGATTAATCTTTGTGAGTAAAGACCCACAAACTTATGGCAATTTGTTTGCCATGGTAAACAAATAGGCTAACCTTCTGCTTTCTACGAAATTGGCTGAGAGATACATTCAAAGTGTGAAAGACACTTTGACACTTATCACAGATTCAATTGGCGCCTGCATAACCTGCGCCTTGAGCTCCGATCGTCATTAACTTATCGAAGCAATTTGCTTTTTGCTTCCCCTTTGACTGTGGGGAGGAGGGTGGGACACTCAGGTGCCATAAGTTTGTGGGTATTTACTCACAAAGATTAATTGTATCCCATTTAGGGAGGATTTTAACTTTATTTCGTACTGCGACCCACAAACTTATGGCAATTTGTTTGCCATGGTAAACAAATAGGCTAAGATTCCCAGATCGGAGGAGGGAATAGTCAAAGCGCACTTTACTCTGAGCATAAATGCTAGTGCTTCCAAATTCAATCGCTACCAAGCGACACTTCTATGTGGATTTCAAATTCCAATTCAATCTTATGAGATATTCACCATTATGAAATAATTCACCCTTATGAAATAATTCACCCTTATGAAATAATTCACCCTTATGAAATAATTCACCCTTATGAAATAATTCACCCTTATGAAATAATTCACCTTTATGAAGATAATAACTCCAAATCAGTTATGAGTTCATCACCGGCAGTGGGACCTCCCACGTGCTTTTACTTGCAAAAAATATAAATGTGGGCAACCCTTATAAGTCAGGCGGTAGCACACCTTGAGCCTGATGATTGGGGCAAAGCAAGTTGCAAATGACCGTACTGGTTCATGGTAAGCATTGGGAGTATGTTTTATTGCTGATTTTGTCCAACTTGGCAGTAGAGCCTAGTTGAACCATCCATTAGTAAATATCCAATTTATGTCCTATCGGGTTTTCTAGAGGAATATTTAATTTCTGTTCAGTATTTGGCAACAAACAGCACAAAGACTGATTCACAAGTCCTTCATCAAATGTTAAAGTTTGAAAAAGGATATTAAATCATAATTCACAAGTTTATGTGAAGTGAAACCACACACTGTTAAAAAATAATTGTCAATTTACAGACATTTCGGGAAATTTTTTTTCCAGAACACTCTGTAAGTTCACAGAAAACATATTTGTGTGCACACTGGAATTTCAGTAATCATACAGGCATTTTGACAGTAATGATTGGACTTTTTCAGTAAGCTCACAGAATTACCAGTTATATATCAATGACTTGTGAAAGGTGTCACAAATACAGAAACTGAGATTGTTAGTTTTATTTTTTTTGTCAGTTCATGAAAACGATTATAAATCTGTTTATAGAATGGGGTTTATAAGCTCTATATATTATTACTTATTTTAGCACAAGCACTATAGGACTTAAAACAAAATTACTGAGCCAAGGACAAAAAATCAGCAAATAGACCTTGGAAGACCTTTAGAATCCATAAGATAGAAAATTATTTGTAATCATTAGTTAGATAGATAGATAGATAGATAGATAGATAGATAGATAGATAGATAGATAGATAGATAGATAGATAGATAGATAGATAAACAGATTGATAAAAGATGTATTTTAATGTTTATATCTTTAATATTTAAAATTATTTTTTTTAGCTGAAAATTTTATGAAAACACCAGTGATGGAAATGGGGGGGAGCTGAGCTCCCTTGACCAAAAAACAGGGGGAGCTGTACCCTGCTACAGCTCCCCCAATGAGCAGTGGTGAAATTACAATTATCATGTTACTTTTTCTGTCCTCATGGTATTTTTAGTCATAATTATGCTCTGGTAGAAGAATTCTTTCCCTCTTAAAAAATTTGGAACGGCGAGCCGCTGCCGCACGAGCTGAGAGCTCCTCCGACTAAAAGTTTCCATTTCCGTCACTGGAAAACACCAATACAAAAAAAGTCGAATGAAGAAGAGAAGTAGCACTATATGATGCTGGGGGCACCTTTTTGAATTAAAATCTTTGTTCCATGGGTCTTGGTGGGAACTGAGCCATTTTTGGCGTCTTACTGGGCGAGAAAAAAACACACAGACCAAAATTTTTAAAGAGTGCTTTTATTGACACCTTATTTGCATTTCTACTGTTAAAATTGATGTCTCGGCCTTTTTAGTGCTTTTGTCCTACTTTAAGCTAAACATAGCATTTTTCATTATTTAAAATAAAATTTGAACCTTTTAATTGAGCATCATTCAAAGGCATTGCATTGCGGTACAAAAAAGCTCAAAATGCATTAACCAACCACAGATGGATAGATAGATAGCTAGATAGATAGGAAGATAGAAAGAAAGAATTAACCATCCGAGCGATCTTTTTCTTGCCAAGCACAGACACTGATATGAGGGGCCGACAATTTAACATCTCATCCAAACGACATCCAGCTGAGATTTTGCTCGACGGTTCACTTGACCCCTCCGTCACCCAACTGCTGAATGAGCTCATTTATAATAAAGTTTCTATTAAAATAAGGGAAATAAAAGTATCTTTTGTAAACAATATTTGTACAGACTTCCAGTGGAGCAAGAGACTGTAACCAATCAGTCAACTACCTTTGCTCTTCCTGTTTAATCAATTCCTTGGTCGTTATGCAACCAACTTTAAGTTCTGATGGATTAGTTTGTTACATATCAAGCAAAAATTCATGGCAGAACCCAAAACATGTGTTGTCTGCCCAGCATAAGTAGTAGGTATAGTTGTTGCCAAAAGTTCCATAAAATTCATTTATTCTCTGATGCCAAAATGTTTTTAGCAGACGTTAA
The DNA here is from genome assembly GCA_026936325.1 of Platynereis dumerilii. Lineage (NCBI taxonomy): Eukaryota > Metazoa > Annelida > Polychaeta > Phyllodocida > Nereididae > Platynereis > Platynereis dumerilii. The sequence goes on along the minus strand of JAPTHN010000010.1, from coordinate 23,765,083 downwards.
AACTGAGGAAGAGCCAAAATCATTGATATGGAGAAAAAATTATTTTCTGGAATAATTAGACATCAATCACTAATTTTGCAAAACACATGGCTTCAAAATATACTCTGCTGCAAGCTCGTTTTCCAGTAGTGACATCAGCCTTGCCATTCTTCAGATGCATGATGATAATAGAAGGTATACATAATTATGTATAACTCTATAAGCCAAATTTCTGACCGTACAGACATGCACACTATTTGATGAGATTCACATACTCCATAGCATTTTTAATTTCTTATGAAATCATCTTTCAGCATGATTGACATGTTTACATCTTTATAAATATACCTAAAAATGCAGAATCATACATTGATCATGTCACACAAATCTATTGTATCAGACTTTATTTCAAGAGACGCCTTGTAAGCTACAATAAATTCTGGTTATTTATACAATTTCTTAAAAACTGCACATATTCACTCTCAATAATCATGTGATGTACAAATCATCAATTGGATGACATTAGGACTTAGGACGAATAATCATAACATCTGAAAGTTTCTTTCGTATTGTTGTTATTTCTGGTCCAAGGAGCTAAGTAAGCATCACACTTAGTTGCCAATCGCTGGATCCTGGGTTCAATTTCCATACTGGGCGGGTCACCTGGATCTATGTTGACCAGCAATCACATTGTTCCTTTTGCCTTATTCCTACATCCTCTTCCAAGTACATAAATACAGGAGAAGAGGCCTTGATCATCCATTTCCATTGACATTTCTGATGAATCTCTGAAAAGATAAATTATTGTAATGTATAACACATATTCTACACAACTACAATTATCTTACAAATGAGTTACATGTTAACTCTTCTGTTCTCTCATCAACCAACCCAATAATTTAAATAGGCCTGCTTTGACTCTGATTGAGATGATACTTATAAAATAATAGTTTAGGTATTTAAGTGATTAAACAATCCTCTAATACAATAGATTTATATTGACCCAAAGAAGTTAACAAATTAACCAGCAAATGTCTTTCATTGCTAAATAATTGCTTCTGCTTTTCAATGATATCAGTCAGAAAGTCAATATGCAAGAGTATCCAAATTGTTACATGAGAAAATTTATGGATATACCAAATTTTCAATAATTCATAGAAGAGAAAAAACCATTTAAGTCAGAAAACAATTATATTTTTGATGCCAAGTTTTCTTGTTGGACAAGGAGGCAGGGAACTAAGTTATAACAGCATTATAGCTCAAACATGCATTGTTTCTTATGTCTTTATTTTAGTTTCCTCGGGCTGAGGAGGTTAGGGCAAGTTGTCCCAATTTTTTTTTTAATTTTCTCCATGCACAATTTAGGCAGGTTTCAAGACAGATCACAAGTGACATGATCATAGTTATGCATAAATAAAAAGTAGTGATTGTGGCACAACTTGTCCTGAGGTGGGTAAAAATGTGCCAAATGATTGACAAGGTGTCGTTTCTCCAAACTTATACTGATATATTACTTGTAACTCATAAAAATTGATGCTGTATACCCAAAGAAAGCAAAATGTGGCAAACACTGTCAAGAATTATAAGTTTCTTTGGAAAGACGAATTGAACATTCGTTTTCGTCTTAGTTATATCACATCATGCCTAAGGCAAGTTATATCCAATAGTGACAATATATGAGAAATAAAATAAGTTGCCAAAAATCCTAGATTAAATCTGACAACCCAAAATGTCAGATAGGCGGATCATAGGCCTACTACCTACCATCTGCAATAAGCTGGAGAGACATAACCTAAATGCCAATAATATTGTGCAATGGAGAAACATTATTGTCCATCCTCAGGACATCAAGTTTTCAACAATAAAGTTAATATTTGAAAGAAACTTATTGCAGTATTATATTTTCCAGGTTAAGTCATATAACATAATAATGGGCACAGAGTGTTATCGCCTTCTTTAGTTGTTTTGTTTTTTATTTCTCTCCAACATTGGGTGGAACAACTTACCCCGGTCTCCCTTTGTTGATTGGTTACATACACATCTTTCACATCATATTTCAAAGCTTCATTTAAGCGCCTGCACCCACAAATTTACACTTGCATTTTCACAAGGTAAATCTAACAAATTGCATTTACCTTACACCTCTCTCTAAAATAAAGAATTTATATCTTACCTTTCTCTGTTCTCAGGTGTCTGGATTGAGAAATACAAATGAGTTCCTTCACAACTTATTTCATTATCCTTTTTGTGTTTCTATTCAGAGGTGAGATTTAAAAACTATGACAGAGATTAACAAATTGTGATACAACAACACCTCAGTAACAATGGATGAGGCATTTCACAGATATCTGTACATACACTGTTAGAAGCCAGTCCTTGTACAGATAATTATGTAATTAAACTGATTGCAGAAATGTGTGCCAACAGAGCACAAACTGTAAGCATTACTGAACTGGCAGTTATCCAACAGATTTTTCTGTAGCCTTACAGAATTTTCTGTACCTCTACGCAAAATTTTTAACAGTGCATACAAGAATGGGCACAAAAATGTAGGCTTATTACTTGTTTTAATTGACACTTCTAAAGACACAGTGGGAGTTTTCCACTGTCTAAGACAAGGTTCCTTCACCGCAACATAAAATGAAAGTAATCCAATTGAATGAAATGAAATGTATAAACATTAAACAAGTCGATTATGGTCATTAGCATTGCAATGTCCCATGTGACTAACCAAGTTTCTGGTTTAGAAAGTCTGCCCTCATCTGTTGGAAAGACTTTGGAATATCCAAATTGGAAATAAGCATACCTCCTCATGGGTATACCCCACTAGACTATGTTCTGATGAATACTACATTGCATTTGTAGAACCTACAGCGTTGACTTGTGGTAACTGCAAAATTATTTATTTTGGACGCAGAATGTTCGGACAATACCTGATGGGTCCAGTAGACTGTCAAAACTATATATAATGTGAACATTCTCCTTCTGTAAGGAATGATGCAAAAGGGCATAAGCCATCAGGCAAAGGCCTGAATTAAATTGTCCTAACAAGCTTAATGTGTGATGGAATTAGACCAGAAAAGGCATGAATTATCTGACAGTAATCTGTCTAGATTTCATTATATATATAGAGCCATCTGAACTACTAATGTTGGACACTTACTGTCCCATTGCCAAAGAGAAATATCACACCTGTCTTAAATTCAGGGATATATCCAAACGAAACATGAGGAATCAGGTGCTGTGTTTCTCTATTTACAGCCCATCTGCAGTCATATGATAGGAACATAACTGCTTCTGTAAGTATCTACCACGGACAGGTAATATAGACCAATTTTTAGAAATAACCTGCGATTTTTTTTTCCTATAGGCTATATATCATATATTGTACTGGACCCAAGTGAAACACAACGACGAAGATTGACACTACTCTCACTTTTATTCCAATGGAAGAATGAGAAGAAGTTCCCTTGAAGAAAAATAAAAGGGAAACAATAAGAAATCACATATATGTATCATCATTGCAACTGTGTACATGTAAGTCATTCATGTGAAATAAAATTCTAACTAATGAAAACACAATTACAGCATAAATATTAAGAATCAACAAATAAACTCACAATTTGTAAAGTCTTGGGATTCTTGAAACTCAAGTCCAGTATATGATACCCATTCAGCTTAGTCACAGAATTGGCCTGTTATTCAGCCATCTAAATGTAATACAAACAATTTACCAATTATGTTTGGTCAGTTCTTAGTGCATTCATATGCAATCAAAATGTGATTATAAGATAAATTTAGCTATCAAAGTTTCAATATGAAATGTAACATTAAGAATATTTGACTGCTAAGCAATGAACCAACAATTATAGACTACCACAATTCAATAAATCATATCACAGCAATAAATCAATATTTAAACAATAAAATAATTAATGTTACTCACTTTAAATGTAAAGATTTCAGATGTTCAGTTCTAATCAGTTTTCAGCAGCAGAATGAATGATATAAAATGTACAGAACACAGCTGACAGGCAGGAAAGCAAACAAAGTGTGCCATCCAAAGTGTGAAACACACAAAGCAACAGAAACAGTAAAGTGAAACATACAAACTAAGCAATTTACAGTTATCGGTTTATTCAACAAGGTGAAATGGTCATGATAAAAACAGCCATATGAGAGTTTGATCAATGATCAAATGTACAATGTTGGATCTTTATGATCTCAAATACAAAAAATGCTGGATCACTTTGATCCCAGGACAAATCATAATATACAGCAATTCAATTCAAAATACATGTTAAAAGTGAATTAATTTAATATGTACAAAGTTACTGTAGGATCTTTATGATCCCAATATCATCAATAAGTTCCCAACACATCGGGAGGGTGAGGGTTGCTGTGATCAGATTCAGTTAACTGGTAGCCACAAATAAATTCACAAAAATTCAATACAGCAACTTTTATGAGTTCACCAGGTCTGAGATTTCTTTTTAACTCATAAGCAAGAGTAGACTTGCTTTGGATACTGGATTCCGCTAGTTCTCTCCACACTGCTTTGAACTCTGGCCATTCTGATCTGTTACCAGAGAATTTAGGAAGGGATGTTTTTTCAAGTCTTACACCACCAAATGATCCACTTATACCTGGAATGTAAGTAAGATTTGAGGGATACAAGAGATCAGTGGCATTTCCTGTAACATTTCGTGAATTTGGAACCCACAATCCGCCAGAGTAAGACCCTCCAGAATTAACAGTTACAGTACTAGAGGAAGGATATTCAAACGCAGCAGCAATGGGAAAAGACATAGCAGAATCAGTTGTTGTAGTCACATGGTTTGAACTAATTGCAGAGTTCATACCAAACATGTCACCAGATTTTGTCACCATCGGGACAGAAAACCCACTAGATACAGAAGGGCCACCAAAAGTGACGTTTTCACTCAATTTCAAAGTATCAGATTTAGTAACTGAACCAGCAGCAGGAGAGGTAACTGGCACAACATTTGACTCACTTTTAGATACAGTGGATTCAGTTGACTCTTGTTTAAGAACCTTGGCTGAATTAAGCTTAACAATACAATTTCTTTTGACAGAGTCAGTCCGACAAACAATCTCATTAATTTCATCTTCATCTGCTATGCTGTCTTCTGACACCAGCCGTGAAGCAGTTGACATCATACTCATCAAAGTTTCAACCATTTCTTCAATATCACACTTGTAACAGTCAACTAAATAAACATCACAATCATTATTACTAAGAGATGACTCTGCTTGTTCACAAGCACTGCTGATTCGACAAGTCTGACTTTTGATGTCACGTTTAATTTGCTGTTTGTATCTCTGGAGCTCCACATGCGATTCATCTTCTTTCAATTTGACGTATTCCGATTTGGCTTGCTCATAAGCTTTGTGAACATTGTCATAATAACAGTCTAGATCTAAGCCATTTACAACTTTGTAAGTGTCAAAACCTTCATTTGAGTCAAGCAAGCCACAATACTTAGCATGAACAGTTTCAAATTCACTCATGACTTGTTCAAGGTCAGAAACGAGTCGGCCCAGAGAAAGCAAATCTTGTTTAGATTTAGCAGCATTGCCTAATTTCTTTGCAGTGCAAGTAACTTTACTTTTGCGAAACGAACGATCAGTCTTCAGTTGTTTAAGTTGCTCTTCCAAGTTTGCCATTGTCACAATATTACAGTACCTCACGATTGTAGTCAGTTGCAGAGGAATTCAATGAACATGTGCAGTCCGGGCATTGATCGTATCACGAGAAGACTTGCCAACATAAGTGAAGAATATCATTGCAGAACATCAGGATGTAGAGTTGTCTTGACATAAATTGGAACTGTACTGGACCCAAGTGAAACACAAAGACGAAGATTGACACTACTCTCACTTTTATTCCAATGGAAGAATGAGAAGAAGTTCCCTTGAAGAAAAATAAAAGGGAAACAATAAGAAATCACATATATGTATCATCATTGCAACTGTGTAGGGGAAGAGGGGTTGAAAAGTCACAGGGGTAAAAAGTCACAGGCCTTTTTGACCAACTTGCAGTGACCTAATTATTAAGCTTAAATCATAATTTGGGACACTTTTATGAGAAGAAGGTCTGTAGGGAATATGAAAATTATGCTCATTATGCAAAGTGGGTTTTTACCCACCTCATGCATTTTGGGGGTCCCAAACAGGTTTTATCAACTCTGAACTTTCCCTATTAATGTCTGGTCACTGTGACATAGGAAGTTGTGCTACTGTTTCAAGGTATTTTGGATAATAGTCTTTCATGCTGTGAACCCATTTTTGGCCATATGGTCACCAAGTTGCCATGATCATGCGTTGAATTTAAAAAACAGCTGAGGGGTGAAATGTCACACTGTGACATTTCACCCCAGCACTGTGATATTTTACCATAGGGTACCCTGAATTCAATATTCTGTGCTAAGGAAAGCAAAATATTCCACACTTGAGGCTTTCAGCTCACAATCATATCATCATGCATCATCAATAATACATCTGAGAGAGTGTTGCAGCAAGTTTTCATTTCGCAAATTTTGGGCAATTTCTGACGCAGGCTTTGCTGATGGCGCATTGTCATTGCATGCAGATAGCTTTGGAAGGCTCACTATAAATATCATGCACAAGGATGACTATCTAGTCCAGGTCAGCATATTACCTCATATAGTGCTGAATGTCCACAACAATTGCATGTGACTTGTTACCCCGCGCTTGTGACTTCTTGACCCTGGCATGGGGTAAAATGTCACAGCGGACTTTGCCTTAAATAATTGCAAACTGACTAAAGCCTAAGTACAGCACAGCAGCTATCATTTGATACAAACATAGTCAACTAAATACTGCATAATTGTGCCAAAGGTCATTCAGATCTAACAAACACCTGCTCTGTTCTGGGGCTTTTTTCAGATTTTGTGACTTCTGACCCCCGCCTCCCCTACATGTAAGTCATTCATGTGAAATAAAATTCTAACTAATGAAAACACAATTACAGCATAAATATTAAGAATCAACAAATAAACTCACAATTTGTAAAGTCTTGGGATTCTTGAAACTCAAGTCCAGTATATGATACCCATTCAGCTTAGTCACAGAATTGGCCTGTTATTCAGCCATCTAAATGTAATACAAACAATTTACCAATTATGTTTGGTCAGTTCTTAGTGCATTCATATGCAATCAAAATGTGATTATAAGATAAATTTAGCTATCAAAGTTTCAATATGAAATGTAACATTAAGAATATTTGACTGCTAAGCAATGAACCAACAATTATAGACTACCACAATTCAATAAATCATATCACAGCAATAAATCAATATTTAAACAATAAAATAATTAATGTTACTCACTTTAAATGTAAAGATTTCAGATGTTCAGTTCTAATCAGTTTTCAGCAGCAGAATGAATGATATAAAATGTACAGAACACAGCTGACAGGCAGGAAAGCAAACAAAGTGTGCCATCCAAAGTGTGAAACACACAAAGCAACAGAAACAGTAAAGTGAAACATACAAACTAAGCAATTTACAGTTATCGGTTTATTCAACAAGGTGAAATGGTCATGATAAAAACAGCCATATGAGAGTTTGATCAATGATCAAATGTACAATGTTGGATCTTTATGATCTCAAATACAAAAAATGCTGGATCACTTTGATCCCAGGACAAATCATAATATACAGCAATTCAATTCAAAATACATGTTAAAAGTGAATTAATTTAATATGTACAAAGTTACTGTAGGATCTTTATGATCCCAATATCATCAATAAGTTCCCAACACATCGGGAGGATGAGGGTTGCTGTGATCAGATTCAGTTAACTGGTAGCCACAAATAAATTCACAAAAATTCAATACAGCAACTTTTATGAGTTCACCAGGTCTGAGATTTCTTTTTAACTCATAAGCAAGAGTAGACTTGCTTTGGATACTGGATTCCGCTAGTTCTCTCCACACTGCTTTGAACTCTGGCCATTCTGATCTGTTACCAGAGAATTTAGGAAGGGATGTTTTTTCAAGTCTTACACCACCAAATGATCCACTTATACCTGGAATGTAAGTAAGATTTGAGGGATACAAGAGATCAGTGGCATTTCCTGTAACATTTCGTGAATTTGGAACCCACAATCCGCCAGAGTAAGACCCTCCAGAATTAACAGTTACAGTACTAGAGGAAGGATATTCAAACGCAGCAGCAATGGGAAAAGACATAGCAGAATCAGTTGTTGTAGTCACATGGTTTGAACTAATTGCAGAGTTCATACCAAACATGTCACCAGATTTTGTCACCATCGGGACAGAAAACCCACTAGATACAGAAGGGCCACCAAAAGTGACGTTTTCACTCAATTTCAAAGTATCAGATTTAGTAACTGAACCAGCAGCAGGAGAGGTAACTGGCACAACATTTGACTCACTTTTAGACACAGTGGATTCAGTTGACTCTTGTTTAAGAACCTTGGCTGAATTAAGCTTAACAATACAATTTCTTTTGACAGAGTCAGTCCGACAAACAATCTCATTAATTTCATCTTCATCTGCTATGCTGTCTTCTGACACCAGCCGTGAAGCAGTTGACATCATACTCATCAAAGTTTCAACCATTTCTTCAATATCACACTTGTAACAGTCAACTAAATAAACATCACAATCATTATTACTAAGAGATGACTCTGCTTGTTCACAAGCACTGCTGATTCGACAAGTCTGACTTTTGATGTCACGTTTAATTTGCTGTTTGTATCTCTGGAGCTCCACATGCGATTCATCTTCTTTCAATTTGACGTATTCCGATTTGGCTTGCTCATAAGCTTTGTGAACATTGTCATAATAACAGTCTAGATCTAAGCCATTTACAACTTTGTAAGTGTCAAAACCTTCATTTGAGTCAAGCAAGCCACAATACTTAGCATGAACAGTTTCAAATTCACTCATGACTTGTTCAAGGTCAGAAACGAGTCGGCCCAGAGAAAGCAAATCTTGTTTAGATTTAGCAGCATTGCCTAATTTCTTTGCAGTGCAAGTAACTTTACTTTTGCGAAACGAACGATCAGTCTTCAGTTGTTTAAGTTGCTCTTCCAAGTTTGCCATTGTCACAATATTACAGTACCTCACGATTGTAGTCAGTTGCAGAGGAATTCAATGAACATGTGCAGTCCGGGCATTGATCGTATCACGAGAAGACTTGCCAACATAAGTGAAGAATATCATTGCAGAACATCAGGATGTAGAGTTGTCTTGACATAAATTGGAACTGTACTGGACCCAAGTGAAACACAAAGACGAAGATTGACACTACTCTCACTTTTATTCCAATGGAAGAATGAGAAGAAGTTCCCTTGAAGAAAAATAAAAGGGAAACAATAAGAAATCACATATATGTATCATCATTGCAACTGTGTACATGTAAGTCATTCATGTGAAATATAATTCTAACTAATGAAAACACAATTACAGCATAAATATTAAGAATCAACAAATAAACTCACAATTTGTAAAGTCTTGGGATTCTTGAAACTCAAGTCCAGTATATGATACCCATTCAGCTTAGTCACAGAATTGGCCTGTTATTCAGCCATCTAAATGTAATACAAACAATTTACCAATTATGTTTGGTCAGTTCTTAGTGCATTCATATGCAATCAAAATGTGATTATAAGATAAATTTAGCTATCAAAGTTTCAATATGAAATGTAACATTAAGAATATTTGACTGCTAAGCAATGAACCAACAATTATAGACTACCACAATTCAATAAATCATATCACAGCAATAAATCAATATTTAAACAATAAAATAATTAATGTTACTCACTTTAAATGTAAAGATTTCAGATGTTCAGTTCTAATCAGTTTTCAGCAGCAGAATGAATGATATAAAATGTACAGAACACAGCTGACAGGCAGGAAAGCAAACAAAGTGTGCCATCCAAAGTGTGAAACACACAAAGCAACAGAAACAGTAAAGTGAAACATACAAACTAAGCAATTTACAGTTATCGGTTTATTCAACAAGGTGAAATGGTCATGATAAAAACAGCCATATGAGAGTTTGATCAATGATCAAATGTACAATGTTGGATCTTTATGATCTCAAATACAAAAAATGCTGGATCACTTTGATCCCAGGACAAATCATAATATACAGCAATTCAATTCAAAATACATGTTAAAAGTGAATTAATTTAATATGTACAAAGTTACTGTAGGATCTTTATGATCCCAATATCATCAATAAGTTCCCAACACATATATATAAAAGAACATTTTTGGCCTTTCTTGTAGCATGGTCACACAACCTATTGCTGTGGCAATCACATTTCAAGTGTGGACTCTGTTGACCTGAGGTGCGAAACAGGTGATTATAACAAACAGTCAACGCCAAACAATGCTAAACAAGATAATTCAGCCAGCAATCAGCCTGCTATTTTGTAACAGGCCTCTTCTGTCTCTGTTCGGGACTGTCAAGTGGCAGCAGAATGCTGACAGTCCCTGGAAAATCGAATTGGGTCAACAATAATTTGATCTGTTTTGGACAGATCACCAGATCAGGTTGAACAACAGCTGTCCATATTACTACGCCAAACTACTTTCACAAAGCATGGTTGCTGGCAAATATCCAGTCTACTGCTTTGAATGAAAATGTTTGGAAATCATGAGACAAAAAGAAAGTTTTGAAACTTTAGCATACACTTTGCCTGTGAAAGGGATGATTTTACTCATCAGAAGTTAGATGGTATTCAATCTACTTATGCCATTTAGTGCATGTTAAATTGTGGTCAAAAAAGGGTCCAAAAAGAATGCATTCTCACTTATTCACATGTCCATACAAAGCCAATGTTTTTGCTTTGTGATATCAAAAAGGCTCAATTGTATTTATTCTATAACTTTATGGAGATTTATGAAATAGGACAACAATATAATTCACAATTTCATAAAAGCTGTGTTACACTCAGCAAAATGTCTTGTCCATGCCACAAGTGGCCCCCTCTATACTGGCAATATATGTGAACTACAATGTATACATCCTCCATGATAGAAAATAGTTCCAAATTATTCTGGTATTTACAAGCTGTTTGCTTAAAATTGAAGCCAACCAAAGTCAGATTAGACACTTGCAGAGTTTTTGGAAATAAACTAGACCATCACTAAATTTAGGAACTGTCCTGGTTTCTTCCACACTGTCCTGGTTTCTTCCACTGATCCAAATTCTGTTGACCGCTCACAGGAGCTCGCGAATTTTGCACCCTAGGTGGCAGTAAATGGCGGTAAACTTGTAGACAGAGGCCTCTTGAAACACCATCAGAACATAAGAATATGTGTCAGAGAAATGCACTTTTTGCCAAAGAATATCTTAATTGGGACATTTTAACATGTATTTATCGACATGGGACTAACTATTTACTAACATTCATAGCAAGGGATACACCTGGAGAAGGCGAATTAAACATATTGCCCTGTAGACGATAAAATGCAAGGTGAGAGATTGAAATTCTTCCAAAACCATGTGAACACAGAAAACTTTTGCCAACTTACCTGGCAATTTTGAAGTCATTTAATTCAGTGTCAAAGAAGTCTGAAGGTATACTTTTGCACAGATATAGCCAACAATGACCACATAGAGAGTTCTGCATGGTGTTAATGTTGCTGGCGGGGAACATTGGGACATCAATTAAAAAATCATTTTAACACTCCATGCGCAATAGATATTATATATAAGTAGTGCGTAAGACAATATACAGTGCATTAACACCTTGAAGTGCCAATAGTTAATAAATGTAAACAGTTTTAAACATTTAACATAAATTGTCCTGTTCAGAATGCCTATCATTCGGGAAATTTTCCATAGGTCCAGCACTCCAATAATTCCACAATTTTTTTAACAACATGTTAAAATAGCAATTTTAGCAAAATGTACCAAAGAATTGTTTGTTTATGTCTGTTTTTGAATACACTCAGTGACTGTTTGCAGGGCACTAACATGCAAAACTGTCGGATAGCGACCTGCTTTTCACAGTTGAAAATCATCTTGGTGCATGAGGTCTAATTCAGTTGAATTCTTTGTTGGATTATGCATGAAATGTAGAGCACAATCAGCATATATCATGGTGCAACAACGTGGCAGCACTGTACATGCTGGACATGACTTCCTGTTTGATCAAAACATTGGCTTGGAGAAAGCACATGTTTCAGAAAAAGTCAACTCATATAAAATCAAATTGCTGTCAGCTATAGAAAACCACTTGGAACTGTGTATGTAGTCACTGTGGACCTAATCTATGCGAAGTGTAACCTTGAAACATCTTTGATATTTGACTAACAGCCTCCAAACTTTCAATGTGAGGAGAATTTTCTCTTACCTTTCTTGTCAATAAGTGTCCTAGGATTTGTCCTGTTAGCCATTCCAAATAATAGATATCCCATGCAATATAAATATAGTCCATGAACAATTCCATGCAGATAAATGGATGCTCAAATGTTTCAATTATCTTTTCTTGGGCAAAAAGTCCCTGGCTCAGTCATATATTCTTACGCTCTGACCAGTGGCGTCACTAGAAATGCAATTTGGGGGGGGGGGGGGCTGCAGCCCTGAAGATTAGAAGCGTTGTCAGAGGCCCAAAAGGATCGAAGAGCGAGCCAAAAAAATAATGACAAATAGTGCACAACGTACTACATACAGTGTCTTTTGATGGGTTCTGGTTATTCATTAATTACAAGTGTCATACAAGGAACATTTCTTTTTTTTTTGCCCAAGATTTTTTGGGAGGGCTGAAAGCTCCATTTGGGAGGGCTCAGCCCCCCCTAGCCCCCCCCCCCTTAGTGACGCCACTGGCTCTGACAGTCTGACAGTGTTTTGAGGGGCCCTGTTACAAAATAGCAAGCTGAATTATCTTGTTCAGCATTGTTTGGCATTGACTGTTTGTTGTAATCACCTGTTTTGAACCTCAGTTCAGTGAAGTGCACAAAGTCAACTGTGAATTTCATATGTGTGGTTGTGGGATCATGATATATGTGGAAAGGTGTATGTGCAATGTCATATTTATCTAATGATCATTAAAGCCTTTACTGATTATATGAATTCAGATTTCCTGAGATGGTCTCTATAGTGATATACACATAGAACATATAAACTCTGGTTTATTTTCCTATCATTGAACAATTATTGTAGTGTTGACAGCCCAGAGGAAAAAAGAGTACATTTGAAGCACTCAAATTATTTAAATTACCAAATGTACTCCGATTGTACTGCAAAAATGCATATACTTTTCTACAAGGGAGCGTATTTGGAGCGTATGGATTTGCATATAGGGAGTATAAATGAAGCGTAATTTAAATAATTCGAGCGTTTCAAATGTACTCTTTTTTCCTCTGGGAAGGTATTTTTTGAACTCCTAAAAAAAGCAATGCGTTATAACACAGTGGACAGACTCGTGTCTTACGTTCGAATGAATTTATTAATGCGACGCACAATCGTGGTGACGTCACAACACTACGTCATACATATGACATCATCAGGGGATCATTGCTAGGTTAAATTAACGTCACTCTGTTACATCTCTCCCTTTCTTTAAAAGAAATAACTACAACAGTATAACACCAAAATATAACTGTATGGTTATAATACAATAATTACTAAATATCTGTTATTACAAAATGTCTTCGTGATTATTTATAAAATGTCTTTGAAAGTCTTTAAATTGAAAATGAACATTATTTTACAATAATGAGTTTTGTCATTTATACTAAATTACATTTGTAATAATTAATAATGTATTCTTTATAATTACAGTTTTTAGTAAAGGTTGTAAATGAAATTAAATTCATTTCAGCTTAAACAAATAGCTGATATTTATGAAAAGTAATTAAACAACTTTACATGAAGTATATATGTGATTATACAGTTTTAACATCAAATGGGTGATTTTACAACTTCACCTGAACATCTTAACAATTAAAGTTATAGTAGAAAATTACTTCTTAGGAAAATTCACTTTGTAGTCATTGAACCGTTTAGGCATTTGCCTTGAACGTTTAGGACGTTCCTGAACAACTGGCTGTTCCGGACTTGACACCTGTGGTTGTTCCTGATGGGAATTCTCGACACTTACATTTGCCGGAGGAACTGACCTATTGTCAGTGACATCAATCTCATCGAAATCTACATGAGGATCTACATGTAACAATGGTTGTTGATTTGTCATTAAACGCTTACAATGCATCAAGTTACGAGCCTTTCTCTCAGAACCTCTTTGGGCAATAATCATTGACCCTTTTCGCTCTACAACTTGATAAGGATTTGCATCAAATTTTGAGACAAGTTTGCCTCGACCAACCATTTGTTTTAACAAAACTTTGTCACCAACATTTACATTTGACTCAATGATGTTTCTACGCTTTTCTGCATAAAATTTCATTTTGGCCTTAGCCTTCTGATCTGCAGAATGTATTTTAGCTGGATCTTTCCTGCTAACATGTTCTGGTAACTTTGTACGTAACGGATAACCATTTAACACTGTGGCTGGTGGTTGACCAGTGGTACTATGTGGAGTGGCACGATAATTACTCAAAAACCGATACATTTCACTTCTCCACCTTTTGTTTGTTAATTGTGCACCTCTAGTAACCTTTCCTAAACCTTTCATGAAACTTTCAACACTTCCATTAGCCTCTGGCCAATATGGAGTTACCTTGCGATGAACAAAACCTAATTCTCGAGCAAAATCTCTGAATTCTGCACTCTGAAATGGAGGGCCATTGTCGCTTTTGACAATTTCTGGAACACCTCGCGAAGCAAAAATTTCTTCTAAAGCGTTAATTGCTTGATTAGCTGAAGTTGAAGTCAAGATTCTAGCTTCTGGAAACCGACTATAATCATCCAAAATAACAAAGATGTAATGACCTGAGGGCAAAGGGCCATAGAAATCAATGCTAACGTTTTGCCATGGTCTGTCTGGCAATGGACTCATTTTTAGTGGTTCTCTAGGCTTACTGTCATGGTTTGCACAACACGTAATGCAAGAAGAAACCTTGCGTTGGACTAATTGATCTATTCCAACAAACCAAACTTTTTCTCTAAGTAATGATTTTGTCTTGTTTGTACCTTGATGACCTTCATGTGCTAGATCAACTACCTGATTTTGCAGGCTTTTGGGTATCACTACACGTGAACCTCTCAAAATTAGACCTTTCTCGCTAACACATAATTTAGCGGCTATTCTTCTGTAAGAATGTAGTACCTGAAAATCAACTTCTGAACTTTCAGCTAAGTCTAACTTGTCTAACTTGTGCCAACTGTTAGTTAGAAGACAATGTTTTACAAGAGTAAGAGTAGCATCTTTTCCGGTTGCTACAACAATTTCATCTAAAGTCATTGACTTTGGCACTGAATGATTTGCAATCATGTTAACATATTCTTCAACTGCACTTTGTTGATTGCTTATCATAGGTACGGAGTTTGGGTGACGTGACAGATAATCTGCCGGATTGTCAGAACCTCTTCTGTACTTAATCATGGGCTGATATGGTTGTAATCGAAGTGCCCATCTTTCTAGTCTAGCAGACAATTTGGCATTGGGATTGCCAAAGAGACCTAACAAAGGTTTGTGGTCTGAGAAAACTTGGATCCCTAATTTGCCATAGATATGCAAATGAAAATATTCGCAGCCCCAAACAACTGCTAATGCCTCGCGCTCTAGCTGACAATACTTTCTTTCAGTTTGTGTAAGTGATCTACTCACATAAGCTACAACTTGCGAAATACCTTTGGAATCAGTTTGAGTAAGCAAAGCAGCTAATCCCACTGGGGATGCATCTACCACAATTTGAGTGGATTTGTTGACATCATAATACGCAAGAACTGGTTTGCAGCTGAGTTCTTTGACAATACTGCGAAATGCTATCTCTTGTTCATCTCCCCATTCAAAGGGTTGAGATTTTCTAGTCAATTTGACAATTGGTTCAATTTTAGTTGCATAGTTTGGGATGAACCTGGAACTGTAGTTTACCATGCCAAGTAGACTTCTAACTTCTGCAATGTCTGCAGGCGATTGCAATTTCTGCAAATCTCTAACTTTAACTGGGTCAGGGCTCATACCTGCCGCACTGAATACCATACCGAAGAAGTTAATCTCTGTGAGACCAAATTTGCATTTGTCACCATTGGCAGTAAGGCCATGAGTTAGAAGACGGTTACATGTCTGTCTAAGGGCTCTATCATGTTCTTCTTTGGTTGACCCGAACACGATTATGTCATCAGATATGTTAATTGCATTTGTGAGACCTGATAAGACATGAGCTACGGCTTCCTGAAATACCTCGCTAGCACTAGAAATGCCAAAAGAGAGACGTTTGGCACGAAAGAGACCAACATGAGTTGAAAATGTGGTAATGTACCTGGACTCTCTTTCTAGAAGCAACTGATTGTAGCCTGACCTTAAATCAATTCTACTGAACATCACTGCACCATTTAACTTGGCCTGTATTTCTTTGATAGTTGGCGCAAGATGGCGTTCTCGTTTGATCGCTCTATTAGCTTGGCGCATGTCAGTACATATTCTAATCTCATCAGTGTTCTTCTTGGGAACTACCACAATTGGAGAAACCCAAGGCGTAAGGCCTTCTACCTTCTCAATAATATCATTGGCTAGCAAGCTGTCTAGCTTTTGTTCTACTTTGGTTCTCAAATGAAAGGGAATCCTCCTGTGAGGTTGAGCTACTGGCTTTACAGTTTCATCAATGTGTAATTTTACACTGTAGTTTTTCATCAAGCCTACTCCCTCAAACAAACTTGGAAAATCTTTCTCAATCGCGTTTGAAATTGAATTCACAACATTTGGTTCAGCTATAGTTACAAGCTTTAACAATTGAGACGCTTTACAACTCAAGAGACATCCGCTTTGACCTGATACAATAAACACTCTTTCTCTGATTGAGACACCGTTGTACTCAATAGTTGCGTGAAATTGACCTAGAGTCTTAATGCTCTCACTACCATAAGGAATCAATGTAGTGGTTTGGTTTGAGACATCAATTGTACCCTTCAATTTGTTATTGTATGTACGTTCATCAATAATACTGCATGACGCTGCAGTGTCTGCGATCATAACAATATTGACACCTTCAACATTCAAACTGAATTTTGGCAATCCTGACTTGACATTTTTGTTGACAATATTGAACAAACAATCATTTACATTGAACAAAGAATCATCAACATCATCACTGGACAAACAATTGTCATAGTCAATTTTGGGGTTTTGCGTTTGAACATCATACAAGAGCAATTGATCGCTAGAGTCAGTTGTTAAATTGTGAACATGAGAAATGGGCAATTGATCGCCATTGTCAGTTGTGAAATTGTGAACATCATAATTGGGCAATTGATCGCGATTGTCTGTTTTGTGAGTGTGAACATCATGGTAATTGGGCAAGTGATCGCCAGAGTCAGTTTCGTGAAAAATGTTAAACAGATAATTGTCTTCAAAATTATCAAAATTGTCAAAATCGTAGCATTCATTCTCTGAGAATGAGGTATCGACGTTGTGTACGACTTGTTTCTTTTGTCCGCTTGAACGATTCTGTCGATTTTGTCCACGATTTGGTTTTCCACGATAACCCTTGGAATGATGCGATTGCGAGTTTCCACGACTTCCTGACCAGTTTCCACGACTCTCGGACTGGCTGAAATTTCCACGACTGAAATTTCCACGACTGTTTCCAGACTGTCTTGTTGTTCGACACAGTGACGTGTAGTGTCCGACTCTCCCACATGATGTACAATTTGAGCGAAACGCCGGGCAAGCTGAATAACCTCCTGGATGGGGGTAAGTACCTGCACAATTCCGACACTTGGTACTACGGCTGAGATTCGCTGCTTGAAAATTTCGACGATCTTGACCTTGACGTCCACCTTGACGTCCTTGTTGACGTTGATCGACGCTATTCACAACAGGGCTTGCTGATGCGTCTGAGTTCAAGTTTAAGTTCAACAATTTTTCAATTTCATCATTTTGCAAAGAGCAAAGTTCATTGTTTCTGGCATCTGTTAGCACATCATTCAAAGTTTTGTTAGCATTTGTAGGCTTCAAATATTTGTTTCTGACCTTTGAATCAGCACAAGTCTGCACAATGTGTGATTTGAGTTCTTTTTTTACTGCTGCCTCATTTCCAAATGAACACATGGAAGCTTGTTGTTTCAATCTCATAAAGTAACAGTCAATTGATTCACCTGATTTCTGCCTCATGCTCCGAAAAACTGCTTTGGAATATTCAACAAATTCCTGTGGCTTGTAGAATTCTGTAAGTTTTGTTTTTGCAGTTTCATAGTCATCTCCTGTCTCAGGCAGTAGCTGAAAATCTTCAAAGGACTTGTCGCCAATGTAATGCAACAACACTGATCGTTTTTGAGCAGCTTCTGTAATTTTTGTTGCAGCCATGTAATTTTCCAGACGAACAATCCATTTGTCCCATTTTGGTCCTGTCTGTGTTTTTTCCTCTCCAACAACATCATCAAAAAACGAAATTGGGGGCACCTGTAGCGCTGTTGCCATTGTGATTAAAAGTGTGGCTGTTGTTAGCCAGCTAATCATGTCCATAAATTTGTTAAAACATGTAAAATCCAGGCAATGTTTGCAGCACCATCCTCGTCGCCAATATAACACAGTGGACAGACTCGTGTCTTACGTTCGAATGAATTTATTAATGCGACGCACAATCGTGGTGACGTCACAACACTACGTCATACATATGACATCATCAGGGGATCATTGCTAGGTTAAATTAACGTCACTCTGTTACATGCGTTACAGGCTCATGGCTTTCTGGGACAACTTTAAGTAGAGTAGAATGGACCCATATAACAGACCTCCCAGGTTCATATCGGTCACAGTTATATTTACACTGAACACATCAACATGGTTGTAGCCAAGAAGTTTGTGTTGGGGAAATTATTTTCTGGTCCTGTTACTGATGAGAACATCAAACTGGAGGAGGAGGAGCTGCCTGCTCTTAAGGATGGCGGTAGGAATTTGATTTCTATCATTTTTATTCATTCATAAAGGAAAATTAAAACGGGTAAAACCATACAGTTGTTTTCTGAATGTAGACATTTGATATACTTTTTCTGTGACATTTTGTAAATTCTATGTAGCAGAGTGATATCATACATGTATGTTTTGATGTCACATGTATATACTACGACATCCATTACATTCTTTTGTAGACTTGTAGTTTGTAAGTCTACAAATATGTGTAAGTCTCTCACTTCTGGCCTGTGACAAAAACAAGTTTAAACAACTAAATAATAACTGCTAAGTACAGCTTTATTGTACCTTCAATAGGTCCCCTAGCTCCATTACCTACAATTTTTATTTATTATTACAATAAAACATTTTTTGACACTGCATCTGGGAGCAAATAAAAGATAATAACATTGAAAATAAAAACTGAAACCTGCTGTACTTTTAAAAGGGTTGAAGTTGGGCCATGCAAAGCTTTTACTCATTTAAAGTTTTGACTCATTGGAAAACAATTTTTAAGTGGTTGGCTGCATCATCAGCATTAATCATGCCTATTTTTAAAACTGACTCCTCATACCAACTATTTGGCTGTCATCAGTTTCTTACTGAAGCATTGCAAATGTCTTGCAAACTGAGTATGCTCTCAATTGAATTATACGCCAGAAACACATAATAAAAACTGATTTGTTACTCCCTTTCTTCATTCACTATGATTCACAGGCTCAAGCCTCAATGTCTTGTCACACTTGTCACAAATAGGCCTACATATTCAAAGGTATCATGCTGCGACCACGCTTTTCTTCCGGACAGAAAATTATAATAGCACTTCATTGACTAATTCCATCCGCGTTTCTACTTTGATAAATCATCATTCTCATTCATCGCTTCAGCTATGTAGATAATTACCTTACCAGATTGTATCAATGCTTAACACGGGTTATCCTAAAGTGTTTAACTCCTATAAGTAGGCTATAACTTATCTTTTAACAGGGTTACTGGGAAAATAACTTTGCCATGTCTTGGGTTGACCTCATGTAATATATTGACTAAATTATTGTCCCAGTAACCATGTTAAAGATAAGTTATTGGAGTTGACCATTTTGGGATAACCCGTGTTAAGTGTTGGTGCAATCTGGTACAGGGGTCTGAACATAGAGATCCCGAAAGCCTATAGGCCTACCTTTCCTCACCTTAAGTACTGTAAAACCACGGAGGAGATGCAACACTAATCAGAAGTGTGTTTTCTATACAAGGACGTCTTCCTGCTGCAATGCATTCTGGACAACTTGTTCTGTGACATCACAGATCATACTGTCATAGGTTGCTAGGGCGACAACAGTCGTGACGTCACCTGGTGTGAAGCCTGCACCAATCACAGAGCAGTAAAATGTAAACAGGAAGCGGCTAATGTACAAAAAGATAATTCTGTGAGGCATGTTGCACCTTCTCTTAGTATATTATCTTACCAGTACCTTCAAGCGTATGGGATCTTCGTGTGTAAAACGGGGTAAAGTTGCAATCCGGGGTAAAGTTGGCAAGCTATTTTGACTCACTTAGTGGCAGAAATGTAACTTTTCCTCTCTGACACGAATGGCAACTTCGCTTAAGATACCTGTGTCAGTGAGAAAAGTTGGTATTTTTGGCATTAATTGGGTCAAAATAGCTTGCCAACCTACCCCGGATTTCCAACTTCACCCCGTTTTACGGTACCTAATTGTCTCTCTTACAATTGGTTTTCAGAGGTACTTTTTGAAGCGGAATTTCTTAGCGTTGATCCATACCACAGGTAGGGAAAGACGGGGTTCAACCACCAAACTTTTTAAAAAACTTTTTATTGATATTTTTGCTAAATACAAATGTATTTAAAATATAATAAATAGCTATAAGCTATTATTGGTCATGTTTTTTTAAATAGGGTTATGATGGAGAAGTTTGCCATGCCAACAGGAACTGTCATGATCGGCGAGCAAGCAGCCAGGTAATTCAGTCCTCAGCTACAGTTGATGTCACCGATTTTCTCTTACATCCAGAAAGTACCACTATAGGCCACGACAGTGGAACTCTCCTTTTTGCAGCTCTCTAACATGCCGCCATTTTGTACCATTGCGAAGTCGATGGACGCTTGGATTCCGGGCTCCAGGACAGTTGTAAATTGTTGTAATTGTAATTGTAAATACTCTCAGTCATGCGCTGCAATGCAGGCACGAAATTCGTGGTGAGCCTTCCACAATGATACAGCTCAGGGCGGCCATAGAACGGCGCCCATGGGCAGAGACTAGAGGAACATTGCCCAAGGTTCCCATGCCGTAGCACTCTCCAGTGTTGGTGACCGCTGTATGATGGTGATTGATGAGAAGACTGTGAGTCTGGCACATACCCTATTAATTCAGGGATGCCCAGGGTCTTTCAGTTGCCCCAGCACAGAACACTGGATACAACCCACCTCCATTTAATGTCCCATGGGCTCGGACCAAATTGAGTTCCAGGAGTGGGAGTTGAACCACTAAAACACAACGGATTGTATCTCCGAGTCTTAATTGGAATGTTTACCATGGTATCCGACCATTATCCAGTTGATAGACGATGTATATCTTCAGTTACGGCCCAACCAAGATGAAAAAATTTGGCGGGAGTCGGCCTGATGGACTTGATCGAGCAAAATATCCGAATTATAACCACAGTTATGTCTTGTAAAAGTGGCGGGATCCAACGATTAGATGCAGAAGTAGACTCTGTTGGGCTGATCCAGTGTTGTCAAGCTGATTTTACAATTTTATGGACCACAGAAAACCTGGCTCCATTGCATGGTACAAGCCTACAAAATGGCGGAGGTTTCCCGAGAAAGTTTATTTCTGCACGGCGACGTCAGAGAGCAGAAAAAAGGAGAGTTCCACTAACACGACCTATTGTTGTCATGATATTCTTTACCGTAAGACAAGTATATCCAAAACTTCGAGAAAAATTATACAAAACAGCCATGACTCAACATTTGTGTAACAAGTAGGCCTATGTTTTAATTACAATTAACTGTTGTCCATTGCAGAGTAATTGAATCTAAAAACTCGGAATACAAACTTGGAGAGACATACTTAGTTGGCAGTGGATGGCGCACCCACAGCGTAGTGACACCTGGCGAGAATCCTATGATAAAAGTGAAACCCCTCAAGGACTACGGCATGTCACTTTCACTGGCACTTGGGGTCCTAGGAATGCCCGGGTAATCAAATTTTGTATATAGATTATAGAAGTTCGAATACTAGTCAACTAGTAACCTTGCCAAGTAGTAACCAAACCAACTCGTAACCATTTTTTATTTTGCCCAATGCCCAACCAACTCGGAACCGAGAGATCTTGTAATCAAGCGAGCCTGACTAAGTAGAAACCAAAAAATAAAAATTGTATACCAACTCGTAACCAGTACTCATCGCCAACTCGCAACCAGGGAAGACCAACTCGTAACCAGGGAAGACCAACTCGTAACTAGGGAAGACCAACTCCTAAACACAAGTCAATCTTTGGCGGCTGTTTGCAAACTCCTAATCTTAGGCTAATCAGGTAGATGGAGACGTGCAGTGTGAATCATAACTTGAAGCTGTAATCTAAGTAAAATTCCCTTGTATGACGCTGGCATGAAAGCTTTGAAGATTCTGATTGCAATCCAGTTTGACACAAGCTGAATGAACTGTCACCAAAATTTGGCAAGAGTGACACCAGACTTCATTCATCCTTGATTGCAATCAATTCTCTTTGTGTTTCTTTCCGACTTGGTAGGGCCCTCCCTCATTACTGTCGTCTTGGTACGGCCCTTGGTTACGACTTGGTACGGCCCTTGGTTACCAGTTTGTAAGGTAAGTAAATTGATTTTAATGAGTGGTTACCAGTTGGTGACCCACAAAAAAAGAATGGTTACCTGTTGGCGGAAAGTTTGGTTGCCAGTTGGTTGGTTACTAGTTGGTTGGTTACCAGTTGGTTTGGTTCCAGTTGACATGGTTACCAGTTGACTTGATACCTAGAAGTTCATGTAGGCCTACTGTTTATATATGTTGCAACCCCCATCCACAAACCATTGTCACTCTCTTTGTCAATTTTTAGTACCTAGAACCCATTTAAGAATTATATTTTCTTCTATGACATACGTTTTCGTTTGCAGAGCCACGGCATATCTTGGTGTAACGGAGATCTTGAAACCTAAAGAAGGCGATGTCTTATATGTGAATGCTGCAGCTGGCGCAGTGGGCAGCGCAGTTGGACAAATAGCTAAGATCCTGGTATATATGCAGGATTATGTCATGCACTGGCATACTGCAAAAGACCTTATTGCAATATTGGGAGGGCAAGGGATATTTGCACGTATCTCATGAACAGATTTTTTGTCATTTTTAATGGAATATGTCAGCAACCATTGATTTTCAATAGTATGCTTTTGCTGTCCTGCTCTCCACCCCATGATGTAAATGTTATTTTATCTTGTCTGAATTCTAGACCGAATTAGTAGAGGCTGTTCAGCCTATGAGAACATTGTCCCATTTCCATGAGCGGTCTTTGGCTTTCTCAGCTATGACACAAGTACGTACCAGAAATGGCAAAAATCACTTCTCATTAACACAAGCTTCACATATCGGCCTTTATGACCCAATATGTTTTCCTCTCATCGGATGAGAATTCATGCCTCCACAAGCTGTTTGGTTGAGCGCCAATGAGACAATAAAGCGATCGTTTACAGACGATTAGATGGGTTTATTTCCAATTCAGAAGACTCAACACAACATGGCCAAAACGGGAACCGGAACGAATGAATAACCAAGCGCAAAATATGTACGCGTACAATAAACAAACATAGGCGTTACAACGCCATGGCGTCACCACTTTCCTCTACTGGAGTGGAACTACTAGTTTAACTCATATGACGCCTCATGCTAAACATGTAATATATATAAATTGAACTTTAAACTGTGTTATATTATCATGGAATATAATTATTTAACTGGGAGTATAACAAATATATGCACATATACAATACAACTTTATATACATATTACTAACGACATACAAGTTTAATTTTAAACATGCTAAACATTACGCTTGGGATTATGCAAGGAATAAAATGTCAGTTTTGGAAAAATTGAGTTATAAACAATGTGATGTTTAACATTTGTAATCAGGTAATACCAATTAATGGAACATTGATGTGTGTTTATGATTATGTACTGATATATACTAGAATGGTAGAATAAAGTGGTTATTAGAGATACAAGACATCGACACAATAAACACATTGAATGTACAAAACCGATCAATCGTATCATATAGAATCACAAGACTAGTCCATTACAAAGTCATCGAAGTGTTTTGGTTGGCGTCTTAGACGAGTCGGCCGTTGACCACCTTCAGGTAGGTTAGCACAGGGGCTTGGGGGCACTGGGAGAGGCACGTTGCTACCGGTGGATGGAATAGGGTCACTGGCAGGGGTGAGAGGGATTCCTTCGCCAGGGTTTTGTAGTACAGCAGGGATATTTGGGGGGCTGATAGGTATTGGTGGGCTAGTCGCACTGGGGATTGGCTGACTAATAGCCATGTCCAAATTGTGATCGACATAGGGGCATTCGTCCTCGGTTTCTGACTGTAGTGGAGGTGGACGTTCGTGATCGAATTGTTTGACCTTGATAAGTTGGGAACGTTTGGTGCGATAAGATGTATCACGCAATTGTTGTCCAACAAATTTTCTAATATTGCACCAGTCCGGGGGATCTAGAGAAGTGACAAGGTACCTGTCTCGTGGGTGTAATTTAGCATCTTCTTGGTGCAGGTATACTATGTCTCCCGGCAGCACTGTGTGGTTTGTTGCTCTCATTCGTCCATTGGCCTTACTATTTTCACTCGGGACATGATTTGACATACGACGGTCATGTTGGGACTGTATGATTGCTCGATCTTGGAGTGGTATTTGGACATTCGTGAACTGGTCTCGTTGCAACCACATTTCACGGGAGGACATTCCACTGGACCGAACTCTGGAATTTAGCTTTGCAGTGGCAAGTGCGAGCGTGGTAGCAGAGATCTTGTCATTTCGTGACAACAATCTGCGAAGTTCATCTTCGAGTTCTTGAATTGCTCGCTCGGCGACGGGATTCTTGTTAATGTTCTTCAGCCGACCAATTTCAATGAGAATGTTATGAGACAGTAGTGTTTGATCTCTTGCAAGTGACTGAAATGTCGGGGCACCGTCGGTACGGATGACCGCTGGGGGTCCACTGACCGGAGTCACACTAATGCACAATTGGAGTAGATTGTCACGGAGGGTGTCTCGTTTTTCATCGGGGATGATGGTGGTTACCGTGAAAGACGTAACAGTTTTACGAACAAGTAAGACTAATTGGCCGTTTTGTTTGAGGACATCAGTTGCAAATGAGACACCAACAGTTTCGGGGGGTCAGATGTTGATTGTTCGACAGAGACTTGGGGGCTTCGGGTTAATGTTGCGCATTGATGGCAACTATCAGTGACATCGTCAACTGCCGCTGCAAGGTCGAGGGCATAGAAGTATCTCTGTGCTACTGTCTTGAGTTGGTGTCGGGACGGATGGGACAGTTGCAGATGGAGAGACGTCACAAGACCATGGAGTACTTGGCGGGGGACTATGATGCACTCTCTGGAGACTTGCAGGGGGTCACTGCGTCTGACTACAAGGAGGCCATCGTGGGCGATGGTGGCAACCTGTAGATAACGTTTGACGTCTTTGATGTCTGTTGCTTTACGAGATGGTCTGGTGCCCTGTTTCAGATGGGCACAAGCGCGTCGTAGGTCTCGACATTCGGACTGGAGGGAGAGCCAGATTGATCGTGTTGTGAATGGCGCTTTAGTCTTGCCTGACAGGATATCTTCTGGGGGTACCCGCAGTACAGTCGCACTCGAAGTTTGCTTTATGAAGGAGCAAATTTGGCACTGTGGCGTAAGGCATTGAGGGGCATTGCGGCTAGCAAAGTCTGACGGCACATTGGAGGCGCTAGCTAGATGACTGATTTTTACATGATAGCGGGCTGCTGTGGACAGGAATGTTGTGATACGAGGACTGGCAGAGAATTCTCCTCGCAATAAGCGCTCATGGGCTTGCACACAAGGTTTGCTGTCGGTCAATACCCTGGCGGGGTTGTCTGATTGTATTATGTAGGGGGAAAAGTGTTTGATAGCAGACGCAATGGCTAGCGCTTCAACTTCACAGGGGATCCACTTTTCTTGATTAGGGCGTAATTTGGCACTGAAGAAACCAGACAGGAGCACTTTGGAATCACGTAATACATACATGGTGGCGCCTATACCTGGGTCGCGGACAGCTCCATCAGTTACAATCCAGAGTTCATCTGATGCACGAGGTAGGGTGATGGTCTTACGTGACTGGAGGCACAGCTGAGCATTCTTGAAATGAGCAATGTTTACATCAGACCACACAACACGATCAGCGGACTGGGCACCAGCAACTAAGGAATCAAGTGGCGACAAGGTTCGGGCACCTCCGGGTATCACTTTGGACAGGGCCTTGAAGGCACCTATGAAAGACCGCAGTCCTTTCACGGCGTTTGGGGGATCACATGTGGATAGCGTAGCAATACGATGTGGGCTTGCGTGAAGGGTGCCTTGTTGCAATACCCACCCTAGGATACTTGTGGATTTGGGGCACACAATTGTCTTAGTGGGGGATAGTTTAAGACCTGCCTTCTGGATGCAAGTCAGTAACTTAGTCCAGTTTAAGAGAAGTTGCTCAGGGGTGTCGGCACCGCAGTAGAGATCGTCGGCCAGTTTGGCGACAATGCCTTCTTGCAGGAGGTCTCCAAGTACGCGACACATGAGCTCTTCCAGAGCCGTTTCTGACCCTGGCATTCCCATGGCACATCTTGCGTACGTACGTATTCCACGGTACGGAGTTACAACACCACAGAACTTCAGAGATGACTTGGATAGTGGAATTTGGTAGAAGGCACTTGTCAGATCAGTTGCTATAATATAAGACCACTGGGAAATGTGGCGGAGTGTAGATTCTACATCAGGCATAAGAGACGGCTGGGGCTTGCTGTACTGGCCCACCTCGCCAAACGCTGTGACGAGTCTGGTTCCGCCGTTAGACTTGTTGATGAGGAAGGACGGATTGACATATTCTACTGTAACATCAGCAGACTCTGGTTTGATAAGGATGCCAGCGCGTTCAAGTTCGTCAAACTTGTCTTGCAGTTCATTCAGTCTTGAAGTGTTATATTGGGGGAGTCTGCCTTTTCGTTGGGGCGGGAGAACGGGACCCATGTTAACAACAGCCTGGTACGGACCGTAAGCACCGTTGTAACATCCAATGTTAGATTCGAACACATCTGGGAACTCATCAAGGAGGGAAAGAAAGTTTTTCTTAGTGTCCGGGGTCAAAATGTTGTCAGGGTCAACGGAAACTAGGGGTACCTTCGACGGTTGGACGGAGCGAGCAGTGGGTACCATGGTGTCATGGGGTTCGGGTGTCAGGGTTGGGCTGTACACAGGTAGGATCTGACAGAAGTGATCATGACGATGTATGGTCCTTGGAAAGTCATCATTGTTTGGAATGCGAATGCTCCGTGACACACTAGACACAACACAAGGATGGGGCCACGTTTGGGAAGGGTGAAGATCGCGATTGGTAGGACTATCAAATCTGGGTTCAAGTGCAAACGATTCACAATCAGTATGGTAATCAGGCGGGATGGGGACTTCCACATAATCTCCTGGCTATAAGGTAATTGTTTCTGGGGCACGTAAGACGCTTGCACGACGGGCCGTGGGGCTGGTGTCTACGTCGTGACCATATTGGAATGTTGACTGTCCGACACGAACTTCTCTGGTCGACGGGCGGGCATAGACATCATTGTATTCCATAAAGGGAGTGCCTGCCAATAGGGGAACATCAAGGTGTTGTACCACGAGGCCATGGAATAAGAGCTTGTGGTGTTCGCGGGTGACCGTGAACTTAGTCTCACCCACAACATTCAACTTGGAAAGACCATCCGCTTGACCGGCAGACTGGCTACTGGATGTGATCTTAACGCCAAGCCAATCAGCGGCAGCTTTGCTGATGAGGTTGGCTGTAGCACCACTGTCAATCACTATGCGCGGAGTTTTGTGGCCCAAGTAAGTGTCCAGGTATGGTGACTGACGCACTTGCACACGGCGAACAGAATTGTCATTATGGACAGGGACAGTCTGTAGTGTTGTTTCGCATTCGTCCGTGTCGTCAAATTCACTGTGAGGGTCGTTGTCGAGCACCTCAGCGATCAAACGTGCACGTGTCATGAATTTCCGGTCTTGCTCCGGGAGGTACTTGCACTCACTTAAGAAGTGATTGTCCGGACGGTTGGAATTCTTACAGAGGGGGCAAGATTTCTGCCTGCGTTGGGGCGGGGGGCGGCTTTGTCGATGATATGGGGGTTGTCTACTTTTTGTTGCTTCTGTTCGCATAGCTTTTACTTCACCGGTTGTTTGTATCTCCTCCATGAGGGACTGTAGGGCCTGTGAGATTTCAGGTTTAATTGAAGCTAATGTTCTCGACCGCAATTCAGTTCCGTACTTTTGTTTAACAATCTTTGGGAGGTCAGGATGGATCAAGTGGAGCCACATGTAAACAATAGTGTTCTCCACAGTGGGTGACAACTCTTCATCTGTGGTGGGTTTTTCATCACAATGGGAAATACCTCCATCTTTTAGTAATAAATTGTCTTCAAAGAATGCAGCTAGTCGTTGGTAGAGGTCTTCATACCGTTCACCTTCGTCCAGTTTGATGTCGGCGAGATCCAGGAAATGCGCTCCGGATGATTGGAACCCATAGTGGGTCCGTATGGCCTGCCAGATGCTGTCTAACGATGTAGCTTTCTTAGTGATCGTGTTGCGGGCAATGACCGGGCAATAGTTAGCGATCTGCCCAAGGAACAGTTCTAAGAAATTAACTTTCTGTGGAGCAGTCAATCTCGCCTCCTGGGGAATTGGTTCGGCATCTGCCTTGAGGCCCCGACTAGCGTCAGCACTAGGTTTTTTCCATGTGAAACCGGGGGCCAGGAAGACAGCAAAGTTTCGATCCAGGGCTAGGCAATACAGTAGGTTTTGTTTCCAGGCTTCAAAGCTTGTAACTGTCTCTTGTTTAGTGAGGGCCCACTGTTTGGGGGCACGATTCGTGGCCATTGTCAAAAGTTTTGAATACTCGCATTCACAAGGAAAGTCAGAGGTTGGTGAGTTCAATTTTCGTACGTTTTTACGATGCCTTTCGGCGACACAGCTTCTTGTGCCTCACTTCGTTTTGTGCTTCGTTGACGTGGGTACGTTTCTTTGCGCTGCCACCACGCCAATGAGACAATAAAGCGATCGTTTACAGACGATTAGATGGGTTTATTTCCAATTCAGAAGACTCACACAACATGGCCAAAACGGGAACCGGAACGAATGAATAACCAAGCGCAAAATATGTACGCGTACAATAAACAAACATAGGCATTACAACGCCATGGCGGAGGATGTTTAGCATTGATGCAATGGCACAATATCATGCGTTTAACTTACTTACAGGCGGCACTGTAAAGGCTCATTTATTTCTCTCTGCCAGGGTTGCAAGGTGATAGGCTGTGCTGGAACTCCAGAGAAGATCGCTTGGCTAAAACAAATTGGGTTTGACATCGTTTTCAACTACAAAACGGACGACCTTTCAAAAGAACTCTCTGAGGCAGCTCCAAACGGCATCGACTGCTTCTTTGACAATGTAAGTGACAATTAATGGTGCTTTTAAGCAGCTTTTCCATTGAGATGTGATGTGAATATGGTTTTATATTAAGATAATGGTGGGAAAAAACTGGCAGCAAAGCTGTATAATAAACGTAACAACAGTCAATCGTCAATCAATATATATCATCCAGCACCATTTGATGCACTTGGACAATATTGTTTGTGGTGGCGGGCTGTTGGCTTTTGATGGCATCAAGATTCAGGCCATCTTCAAAGCTCGCTTTACACCTTTTGAATATAGCTGGCCAACGTTTCACTGCAGCAAAATATTAATAGGAGTACTATCGTCTGATGCTGCAACAATATCAGTATGATTCTGAATGAATCACTTTGTCGTTAAGGGGATGACCATATCAGGGTATCTACAGCTTTTTTGAAACCAAATTCCAGACCAAATTTCCCAAAATTCCAGGCCAATTTGTTGATGAACTGACCAATTAACGACACGATACACACATTTTTGTCCTTTGGTCCTATCATCGCTAAAAATTGCCAAAATTTTTTGCACGGGACTATTTTTATTTCTTTTCAAACTAAATTCCAGGCCCTTTTTTTTTCAAAATTCTTGTTTTTCCACACTTTTCAAGGTCTGGAAATTGAGAAACCAAATTCCAGGCTTTTCCAGGATTGGCAGACACTCTGCATATAATTTGTACTTTTTTGCTCTGTTTTGGTGAAATGAATAAATTCTTCCTGGGAATTTTTGAAATAAATGGTAGGGGTTTTCCTTGACAAGGTCTCGCTAGATTTAGGACAGAATATTTGTGGACTTTGGGTGCTTGAAATAAATAATTACTGCCGCCGTTGCCATGAAATAAGTAATTTCCCCCCAATTATTAAGTGGTCGCCCCCTAACCCTTCCGAAGTCAGATACTTATTAAGTGTAACCCAGCTGACAAAGCACATAATATGCTAGTTGAGGTAAAACCAAAAATTTCCCCAGGTGTCAAACTGCAATCAGTACTCAATTTTGAACTGCAACTGGAAAAGTCTTATTGCAACAGACCTGTCGGTAGAGACCTATTGTTTGATCAATTAGTATATTATAAACTATTATGATAGAACAGTAGTTTTTTTTTTCAAATTTTTAGCCGCTGAAATTCTCAATCATTTCCTGTTTGGCGCTGTTTGACTTTCTCAGGTTGGAGGAGAATCTAGGAACACAATTCTAGAAAACCACATGGCACCAGGTGGCAGAGTTGGCATTTGTGGCGGAATCTCCGGCTACAGTAACATCGACCAAGATAAGAGTGAGTATATTTTAGTCTTGCTAATTTTGAATTGTCCATTGAGATTTTCTCAGTGTATGTTACCGCATTACTTCAAGGCTTAATTTTCGGAAGTCGTCAACCCCTGGTTTTTGTTAAGGTCTTGTCAGACCCATTTTTTATTACTCATGTTTAAAATAACCTGATTGACAGCTTCACTCAAGTTTAGAGTGATGGAGATTTAGTCAATCTTTACTTTTTGTGCCAAGGACCCAAATTGTTGAAGTCAATTTCTTTGTAAGACCGCTCAAAACATCAGAACTGATGAAGGAGCTCGGATGAGCCCTGAAAGCTTTTCAACTTATACTTTCGTTAAAGTCTTTGTAATTTATTTTGCAGTTTCTGTTTCTTTTTGGAAATTGCTATCATTGAGAATGAGCATCCTTCCTATTGTGGTGTATCAATGCAGTGATGAACAGTGGAGAAATGGCTTTGACAAGATGGCTGAATGGATCAAACAGGTAATGCTATTATTTATGCCAAACTATTTTTTTTAAGGTAACTTCGGTGAGGTGTAGTCATGAGTCGTCAGTTGATATGGTGACTTCTGAATCCAACCACAGGCGGAATGATCACAATGGCTCAGCAGTTCTAGAGATAGAGAGGAAGGTGTATGGCTCAAGTGCCGCCTGGTGGAGAGCAAATATAGAAAATTGATTAAAATTGCTCAAGGAGCAGCCTTTCACAACATTCTTGTTGGTTCTGTGAGATAATAGTCTCTCAGCTACACTTAGAGATGATTTTCACCCACTACACTGCATTTAGACTCGCATTAAACCTTGTTTGGCCAATATAACCTATGTGTGCACCCATATCAGCATACATCACAAGGGAATTCCCTTTGACAGCCAATCAGAATTTAGGAGACCGCAGAGCCATCTCTTGATTAAATTGGAACCTCAGCCTGCCCTTTGGTGAGCATACTATAGGCTGTTTCCCAGCCACAACAAACATGTCTGGTGGCCATGGGATATCCCAAGAATACTATTTATGGCAACTTCCGCAAATATGACCGCACACGACGACTATCATTTTCCCATAGGGGGAGCTTGAGCAATACACCTTGGTATAATATAACAGAATAAGGGCAAAGCATGTGAACACTGCCTGTGATCCAACTAGTCCAGCCTCTGTGGACTGTGGTCAGGACGTGGTCTTAGCAGTGTGACCTGGTATACCTCTGTGTATAATGTAATTAATTTTGGTCTACAGTGTAGTTCTGTCTTTCTCTCTTTCCAAACTAAATAGATTGCTTTATTTGTTACAGGGGAAGCTCCAGTACAAAGAAACAATTACAGATGGATTTGAAAATGCAAAAAGTGCTTTCTTTGGACTTTTCTCTGGTGGAAATACTGGCAAAGCCATTGTAAAAGTAAAATGAACATATCCACATACAGCTGTAAATGCAATCCCAAAACCAAGCTGTATTTGCCAATCACCTTCAATAATATATATCACCATTGATTCGGTAATAAAGAGGTTTGTAATTTATGTGTTTTTTAAAGACAGGAACGCCAATTTTCCACATAAAACACAGACTGCGTGGCACCAAACCATCAAAATTAGATAATCAAGAAATATGTCTGAATTACTGCTAATCATCTGTGGCTTAAAATCTTGTCATCATTGTGGTCAGATCAACAGAATTTACTTTTTCAGTTTCATGAAAAGCTATGAAATGTAGGAATCTGTCTTTCCATCTGCCTTTCTATATAGCCCAACGCCAACTTGTTTGTCTTATATTGGGAAGAGGTATCTCACAGGAACTCTGTTTCGGGAGAGATTAATTTAAATGGGGCGGAACGTATACAGACTGAAATAGACACTTACATATTAGAAAATCTCGTTTTCCAAACAATGACTAATTTAAGATTTGTTGGAAATGTTTTGAATACATTGAGCAAATTCCATCTTTGGAACTGCCGATTTTAGAGGACGCCATCTTCTTATGAACAGATGAGATTCACATGCTGTTTTCACAGCAGTTTGAAAAACATTCTGCATCAATTTGAAAACACAACAGCATTAAATGGAAATATAAAATCACTTTAATTTGTAAAACATCAACCAAGTATTATAACTCCCAACAGTATTTACAATTGATTAATTAATTACATTGTTATGTAACATCTTAAAATATTTACAGACTATTACACTAGCCTTATTGTATCAAGTATTTCCGCCAATACTCAAAACGTCAATCATCCTGCTATGATATGTATACTCTAAAAATAACTAACTCTTTACATACATAACATGAAAATGTGAAATA
The DNA here is from genome assembly GCA_026936325.1 of Platynereis dumerilii. Lineage (NCBI taxonomy): Eukaryota > Metazoa > Annelida > Polychaeta > Phyllodocida > Nereididae > Platynereis > Platynereis dumerilii. The sequence continues at coordinate 23,731,741 of JAPTHN010000010.1, read as the reverse complement.
TTTGAAATGTTAAAGTGCAGTGCAAACTATAAGACATGAAATGTGTCATGTGTGATTTAATTGTATATAATTTTAAGTAATAGTAATTAGCATTATAAGTCATTCACAGTATTTCAAAATTTGTTAAATGCCAACTGTACAATGGAATGTCAAGAATTTGAAATGCACAACAACATTTTTTCATCCAATCATGAATTTCCGATTCTCCCAATCACATTTAAGCTACAAATAATCAATGAAGTTTTCTCAAGAACTGAGAAACACTCCAACACATCTTTTTGATAAATTCCATAAAACGTTTCAATAATTTTAAGGACGAATGCTGAAAAAGGTTGAAGAAGTTACTAAAATCTGTGGAATGTGTTTTTCTTATAAATTCTCCAATAATTATTCCGGACTTTTGTATGAACAGGACAACCTGAAGATCAAACCATCCCGAAGATCGACTTGTAACACTTTCTTCAGTTTTACAGAATCACTTGCATCTGAGTAGAAGTTTCAACATAAAGTTGGCCATCCTTTCAAATTTAATCATAAGTATGCAAAATCTAAGAATGAAAAATTCACTTCCATGCATTGTCATGATGGTCGCTTCACTGTTAATACCAAAACTTAATACTCTCACATTTTTCCTATCAATCAAAATTCTGCAGATATTTGTCACACAATGAGCAAAATAAAAAACATTTATCCGTAACAAAATGCATTAACTAAATTCTATATCGGCAACAGTAATTACATTTATACATGTAATAACATTTAAAACATCAATTCAACAAGTCAAGGAATAAAATCCAAAGTTCTATATTCTATAGAATTAAAATCATCTTGTACATAGCTAAAAGATTAATTGGTCCCATGTGGATGACTACATTAAAATTTTAGAAATTACGATAAAAAACTGTGAAAAAAAAAAGTCTCCCAGTGACACAAAATTTAGTAATGCAGATACAGATAATTTATTAGTCGCAATGCAAATTGAAATTTGGTTGCCTGTACAGTCATGTTGCATGAGAAAAAAAAAAGTCTGGGAGACCAAATCTGACCACTGAGGGGCTAGAAGCCTAGAGGCATCCAGCTCTATGAATAAGCTCTACGGAAAGTAGAAAAAACTCCATTCAGACTTGTACACACTACTTTACCTAACACACATTTGAGTACAGTTGTTACAGTAGTTGAAGTGAGTTTGCCATATCATCCAGCCTGAGTTTAAATCTCACAGCCTTGTATTTGCTTAAGTAGTAGAGAGGAAAGGCACAACAGTCTTATTGCTACATGGAACATATACAAAGTATTGGGAACCACTGTAAGTCATGGAAATATATAATACGGATTAATAACATGGAATTAGGGAGTTCTACAAGGTGGCTATTGTAGTCTCTTTTCCCTGTGTCTATTTCTTGTGGCTTTTTTTTTTCAAGAAAAGACAGTCACAACTCCTAGTAGACACAAGAAAGCCTGCTATATAAGACTGATTGTCAACCCATTCTGAAGCAAAATCAGGGGTTACGTGCCAAGAGATATATATTTGTTTAAGAGGATTTATCAGCTTTTATCAGGCCTACTAAAAACTTGTCAAACTTGTCATCTTTAAGCAATCCATCCAAAACCTCATTATATCTTGCGCAGTATAGATATCTTACAGCAAGATTTATTAATTTTTACATTTGAAATCTCTTGCATAACAGAGCATTAAGTTTTTTTGATGAGAAAAGATGTGCCTTAACCCTTATCGGACTGCAGGGACATTTATGTTCAACCCCAGCTTACTGCCTGCTGGGCCATTTAAGTTGGCGATGCCGTCACAACAGATAGTCGTCCTGGTAGATTGTTCTGTTGGAACTGCCCAATCTGGTAAGGGTTAAATCAATTGTGCAAATGCTGTTTGACTCAACTGACATCAAAGAAATTACACAGCAATCGCTGTGAGAACATTATAAAATCAGAATAGGTTCACAATCAAGACTATACCTTCGTAGCTTTTACATAAGTTGACAAAAAAATACACAATTAGTCAATCATTTTTACACTAAACATACTACAAGTAGTTAACATAACATTATTGCACTGGATATCTACAACTTAACAAATTTACACATAAAATCATACTGATTAATCTAATATTAATCACATCATGTAAAAATTGTCCATTAAAAATCAATTAAAAGTCATTAAACAATGATTTAAATTTAAAACGACTCTTAAAATGTCTATGTCTGCCAATATGAAAAGACAAAGGAGCACCAAGAAAACTATAACAAAAATCTCATTTTGAAAAGTCCATTCTATTTGCCGCCTATCTATCTATAATTGACATGATGTGTCTAAAACAACTCATTTTTACTCAAATACAAGTCATTCATGATAAGAGCATCTTTGCAAGGAGTCATATATACACCGACTCGAATTATTTGCAAAATGATGACTCCTATTTCAGTAAAATACAACCATTGGTGTCATAATGTTGACAGAAGAATTAGCACAAGGAAGATTTGTGGCTCTACATCATACTCCTATTTCAAACATTAGCAAACATTAAAACTTTACACAACAAGTATGTTGTAAAAGTTGAGAAATAATTTCAAAGATGAGTTGTAATTTCTTCAAGGTTCAGTTCTCTTCAGCTATGCAGGTTCTCCATGCTTTTGGCTAGCCGGCACTGTTCTGAAATGAGAATGGACCAAAAATATATGAAAAAATAATTCATTAAAATTCTTCTATGGAATGTACCAATGAGTTAAAATTATTTTCACCAAATTACCAAATCACATTTCTTGCATGCCACAAAGTCCAAGAAAACTATAACATAAGCTTAGCATGTATTTCTTAGCATTATATTAGCCCCATGAAACACAGAGCTAAAAGGTTTAACTAATAAAATACACAATTTGTTTTGATTTTCTACAGAAAGTGAAGACAAAATTTATCAGTAACTTCCCTTCAAATAATTAATAAACAAACTGAAACAAGTGACAAATTAATTACTTCATAAAATATGCACACAAAAGCAAAACAATATCACCAACAAACAAATAATATGAAAATAAATCATGCCATCCACCTTATAAACAAAATAATCGGCAAATACTAAAATTCAATCCCAAATGGTGCATTGAACAAAAAAAAATATAAAAAAAATCAAGATTCATAATGCTGGCCTCTGACTGTGGCCTTGCTGTCCCTCAAGTAAATATATAATATATATTCTAAGACAACAAGCAGAAGAATGTGAACACAAAGACTTACAACTGTAACACAACTCGAACGATAAACTCACCAGTTTAGAAGATAGCAAGTGTCTCGCTTCAAGCAATAGGAACGAAGTGTTTGTTAGGATTGAATGAGTTTTGCAAGAGTTCATAATCTTCAGAGGTGCGATATTCATGGTTAGTAGGCCTATTCGGATATTCGTAGTTATTCTCATGATATTCCTGGTTAGCTGGAAGATATGCTGGGCGATGTTCTTGGTTCAATTGGTGGTATTCTGGGTTAGAATTGCGATACCCTTGGTTAGTATGGGGATATTCATGATCAGTTTGGGAATATTCTGGGTTGCTAGGATATCCTTGGTTGCTAGGAGGATATTCCTGGTTGCTAGGAGGATATTCCTGGTTGCTAGGGGGATATTCCTGGTTGCTAAGTGGATATCCCTGGTTGCCAGGAGGATATTCCTGGTTGCTAGGAGGATATTCACGGTTGCCATGAGGATATTCATGGTTGCCAGGAGGATATTCCTGGTTGCTAGGAGGATATTCCTGGTTGTTAAGGGGATATTCCTGGTTACTAGGGGGATAGTCTGGGTGATGCCTTTCATTTGGAGGGTACTTTTGATTTTCTTGATATTCATGGTAATCCTGAGGATATTGCTGGTTGGCAATGTGATATTCAGGATTAGAATGGTGGTACTCCCGCTTACCACGATATTCTGGCATGGTATTTTGATATACCTTGTTGGTATCATGATATTCCTGGTGTGTATCATGATACTTAAGGCTTGTACCATCATATTCTTGACTATTGGGATAAGAACTTAGATATTCCTGGTTACCATCGTGATATCCAGAGTAGGTATCAGGATATCCTTGTTGAGCATCATGATATTCCAGGTTAATATCACGATATTCAGGGTTACTACTGGGATATTTTGAAGAACTTGCATTCTTCAGGTCAGTATCATGATATTCAGGGTTGACATCTTCATATACAGGATCGCTAACATGATATCCGGAGTTAGTATTTGGATATTTCAGGTTAGTATTGGTATTTTCAAATTCTTTGCTAGCATCTTGATACACATGGTCGGTGTCACGATAATCTGACCTAGTATCTTGATACCTGGGGTCAGTATCTTGATATTCCCGGTTAGTATCTTGAAATCTGGGGCTAGTATCTTGATATTCTAGGTTAATATCACGATATTCAGGGTTATTAATGGGATATTTTGAAGAAGAACTTGCATTCTTCTGGTTAGAATCATGATATTCAGGGTTCACATCTTGATATAAGGGATTATCAAAATTATATCCAGAGTTTGTATTTGGATACTTAAGGTTAGTATTGGTATTTTGAAATACTTTGCCAGCATCTTGATACACAGGGTCGGCGTCCTGATAATCTGCCCTGGTATTTTGATATATGGGGTAATTATCTTGATATTCCGGGTTAGCATCTTGATAATCTAGCCTGGTATCTTGATATCTGCGGTCAGTATCTTGATATTCCCGGTTAGTATCTTGATATTCCCGGTTAGTATCTTGATATTCCCGGTTAGTATCTTGATATTCCTGGTTAGTATCTTGATATTCCCGGTTAGTATCTTGATATTCCTGGTTAGTATCTTGATGTCCATTGCTAGTATCGGGGTCTAGGTGCTTAAAGGAAGATGATCGCTCTGTACAAGGAGAAAGGTTAGTAGAGTGTTAGTAAGGGTTAGTGAGAATGGTAGTATTATACTAAGATGATGTTATAAAGATAAAAGATGATATTATAAAGATAAAAGATTACGTCTTATACTAAGTTATAGAATTAAAGCTGTTTTCACAGGACACATTCAGCAACAGTTTGGTCAAAAACTGTTGTGCCAAAGCAACGTTTAGGGCTGAAATATTTGTTGGTTTTTGAAAAAATATTTTTGTCTCAAAATCATTCCAAAATGCCTACTTTCAAAAAACCAATTTGTGATAACTGCAAGTGAAAACAACCTTATGACGGAAGAAATTATTCAGAATAAATCTAAATTTTATGTTTGGATATTAAAATAGAAAGGCATTGATGACAAATAGTTAGAATGATGAAAGAATGATAGCATGTAGAAGGTTTTTTCAAATGCGAACTTAAAATATGGGGATTTTCGTTCATGGGATTCTCAAAAGAACTGGAATGGGATATTATCAGGGTTAGAATATATATCTAAAACTGGAGAATATCATATCTGGTTGTTTGTTGCATATTAGATTGCAAATTATATGGAAGACGACAAGTCAAGTTGACATCAGACCAGGGTATAAAATAAGAAAATTTGATCACTGCGCGTATTGTCTGATGCGTCCTATCGCCATTTTTAAAATATGGATAACCAATTGGTGTTCTTAAGGTCAGGCATTGTGATATCAAGCATTACAAATTTCCAATTGACCAATTGACCATCATCTGGCAGACAGACAAATCAAATTGGTAAAAATACAAAGTATACTGTGGGGATTCTACAGTTCACCATAATTTAGCACAAAAAGGGTGAATTTGATCACTGCCCAAAATCAGATTGATCACTGCACATTTCAGATTGATCACTGCACATTTTGGGATCATTGCACGCTTATTTCATACCCTGCATCAGACAATTTTCACTAGAAACAAAAATTACTTCATCTTTATTCAATACTCATAGAACATTACCTTGAATGACTACAATAGCTCAGAAAGAAAGATAGATAAGTAGATAGATGTGTCCAGAAACAGCTTAAAAGTATGGTTCGCAATAACACATTTTGACAAAATTTATATTAGAGTGACATATAATTTGACCAGTTCAATTGTCCGACATCAACTTTGACTAAATCATCTCAGAACGTTCACCATAAAAAATTTAAATTATGATTCTCAAACAAAAAAGAGTGTAGTACATCAGCAAAAGCCACAAGCAAGGCGTATGGGAAGAGAATAAAAAATTTCAAGTCACACTAAAAAACTACATACTTTGGCTCCTGTCCAAGGGAAAACGATAACACAAAGGAATGTTAAGTTAGAAGGTCCGAAAAAAAAAAATTCAATAATTTAATTATATTAAGGATAAGAAGACTAGCATACGTACCACATTGAGACATGAATTTTTTTGTGCCTACCATTAATTTTTCACATAGAAAATCACAGGACAGACACAAAAACATTCATCTTCAGTTACAAGCTTCGGGAAATTGAATTACTATATTGCCCTAACCAACCAACATGAAACCGCTACGACGCAAATGGTTAATCATCCAAATCATGCAGCACATACACACATGTATGGATACAGTACAAAAAATCAACTAATATGTTGTCTGTAATTGGAACTTATTTTTCAGCTGAAATAAATGATCTTATCTCGACAGAAGAGTCTCTTCTCCGAGGAAAGAACAAGGGTCTCACACATTTTCCAAAATTAGGTCAGATTCATTACTGTTTTCATGAGATTCTGATAGCTTTTAAAACACACTTGGCCAGTCCATGGTGTTCAAATTTTCTCAAAAAAAATTGTGCTGCTGTTTGATATTAACTTTCGGGCTGAATATAAGGATAATTAACCATTAAATTAGGTTACTAAAAACATTCTATAACCATCATAACAATAACTCAGGGAGAAGGGAGAAGGCAAAGGAAGGGGGCTTAGGGGGAGAGGGCGAAGCCGAGGCAGAAGGCCAAGGGTAAGGGCGTAACCTTTTCTAATACTTGCGAAGTCACTTTCACATTTGACAACATTAAAACCAAGTTGTAACCATATCTCATACTAAGACATTTAGACTTACGTTGCCTCAAACCCAGGCTTGATTGAAAAATAAGTTGGAATTTATAGCATATACATTGTACAATTTCTAATAGCATGTAGTCATTCATTTTCTAAATGTTAGGCCAGAAGAGGGCTCCCACTCAGTCAGATCACATGTTCCTTGCAACATCATGCTAACACGTGCCATTGGTCGAAATAAAAAACACCGAAAGAAAAGTTATCATTCTCACAGTTTTGCGGAAACTGAAGCAAAGAAAACCTTTGACAGGTACCAACTAATATCAGGATCATTTTTGGGCTCACTGAATTTCTGAACAGGTGAATGCAACTTTTAAGATAAGAGATACCAGTAAGTCGTGATCTGCAAACATGTTTTTTAATGAGCTCCAAAAATGTCATTACCGGAAATTTTCTAGATAATTTCCGGGCAATCCTGACAGACTTTAGTCAAAACATTGAAATTCTGAGAATTCTTGTTTTTCATTATCTTTAAGGAAACAATCTTATTTTGAATGGGAACCCTCTTCCGTGCCATAAATTTGTTAATTCTACAATTTTATACAAAGTACTACCCGAAATATACCCTACCTATACAGCATACACCTCTATAGTCTATAACCAACCATTATCAAGTCATTTCTAAAATACATCTAGTAAATTCTATATAGACTATATGTGGTGCATTTCCAATCCCCAAATTAATCTATTTTAAACTCACCAGCAATCTGTCGTGATTTCCTTGTGACCTCTTTGGCAAGAACCCCTCGAATGTCAAGGATTGTTTCTCGTTGTCTTTTCTCGTATTCGACTTTGTGATGGACGTCTGGAGACGCTTCTTCCAGTTCGTCTTTTGCCCATTCTTGCAAACTGCAATGAGACGATTCATTCTTTATATAATATAATATATATACATGGAAATTGGAACACTTAAGGCCACACATAATTGACCTTTAGCTTCTCGGATCCTCTCAAGGCACTTTTTCTAGGGTCGGTCGGTAGGACAAAAAAAAAGGTCCATCGGCAGGAAATCTATAGTGTCGGCGGGTCCGCGAAGCTAAGAATCAATTATGTGTGGCCTAAGCTAAAACATTGTATTGAATTGTGTTAACTTTCTTGTCATGAACCATAATATAGGCATGTCACATTAGGAAAGATAAACAGAAAGCATGCAATAGTGCCCTCCAAGAAATCTCAACTCATCAGAGAAACGAAGTATTTATGCATTTGGTGCGCTAATTAGGACAGGTGGAGGTGGATGGATGGATGATTGGGGCTTTACGTCCTGTATTTATGCACTGGGTAGGCTAATTAGCACAGGAGGGGGACATGGCAATGAGGCGAAGGATGATTGAAACAGCCGTCCAACATAGGCCCAGGGGACCCGGCAAGAGCTGGATTCGAACCCTGGACCCAGCGATTGGCAGCCCAGCACGCTAACACTAGACCAACCGTCCCCCCCAGGTGGAGGTGGCAATGAGTCAAAGGATGATTGAAACTGCTGTCCAACATAAGTCGAAGTGACCCAGCTAGACCGCCACAGGTCAGATTTGAACCCGGGACCCAGCGAATGGCAGCCCATCATGCTAACACTGAGATAACCCTCTTCCCCCCCCCCCCCCTAGTGAAATTAGGACAAAGAAAAACTCCTTGACTATCCTTCAAAATGATGATTGTTACAATACCTGTGAGCAGCAAGCATCTTTCTTATCCTGTCTGCTTTTTCTGCCCTCTGCATCTTCTCGTTTTCCGTCAACATATCTTCGTCATCATCCGGGACGTACCTCTCTGGGATCTCTACTTTCTCAGGCATGTAAAGCTGAAGAAGAAACAGATTAGACGTTCCTTATAAATAGTGATGCACGGATAGTAGCCCGATACCGGATAATCCGGCAACACCAACTGCCAGATACCGGATAGGAACCGGATAGTTGGAACCGGATAGTAAACAAAGGAAATAGGCAGTTTTTTAGCATTCGCGCCAATTTCGCAGTTGATTTATAGGAAAATTTTCTGAGAGCCGAGACATATCATGTCCGGCTGGGAGACTGTTACTCTGATAGAATGTTTTCGTTACGTTCTGTAACTGAATTTAAATTTTGAAGATGGTTACATCATGTTTTTGGCTCTGTTCTTATATCCTGCAAATTCCAATATCCGGCCGGATATCCGTGCATCCCTACTTATAAAGTTCATCAGGATGGTAAAGTTCAACTAAGCAGCTCCAGTAATCAGTCATTGCTTCGGAAGGTAACAAATTGGTCACCAAAACTGTCACCAAAACTGTCACCAAAACTGTCCAGGTATGGAAATATTTTGGATGTGTAACATGAACATTTAAATTTCAGATTAGATTTTGAAATCAATTCTTTGGAAAAATGCAAACTTTTCATATCATCTAAAGGTTATGTTCTCAGCATTTTGCTATTGCTGCAAAAAAAAATTTTGAAAATAATATCATATAGACAGACAGATAGATAATATTTTTATTTCCATATCACACAATTTAATTCATATATATGACTGTTGTTATACAAACTGATTATGGCGGAGGCTGCCCCTTAGCATATATACACTCTTAACTTACTGTAGGCCTACTCTTAACATTTTTACAATTAATAAAATTAGGATTTTGCTCGAAGAAGTTTAAATGTTTTCATGAGATTCAGGTAACATTAAATTGTTGGGAGGTAAATGATCTGATGATAAAACCAAGAAATTGAACCCACCACGCTCTTTTCGATGGTCAAGTCGTCAAACTCTTGGTTAAGGGCAGTGTCCGAGCGAACTATTTCTGGTGCCATCTTTCCCAACCTCTGCAATATTAAAGAGAGATACCATAATGTAGAATGAGTATGCATCATATTTTTCATGGATATGGAGTTGCTACTAACCAGAAGCTTAAAAACACATCGGCAGACTACAGGAATCAAAGCATGAGCTAGCTTCTGTACAGGCCTAGGCATAAATACACTATATTTATTCGTATGATTGCCGCTCTGACAGTATGACGAGCGCCAGTGAGCAGATTTATATGGAATGGGCGCCATATATAAAATCATACTATATCATATTATTGTATTCTATTACAGGAAGGCACAAAACACAACGTGACATAAGATATATTTGAGCTGGTAATTTTAATTTTTTCAGGTGAGATAAGAAAAGGAAATGTTACGCAACATTCTAAAAGTAATTAACGAAAGGTTGTTTGCTGAACGGGGCCTTTCTTTTCATCAGGTTCAGTGATTTCTCATCATTAAGTCCACTTACGGAAGAAGAGAAGTCTCCGGCGTTCGACTGGTAATTCCTTCCGAGGTGTTCTAACTTGACAGGTTCGCTGGACGAGATGGTCTGGTGTCTTCTTGGCCTCCTTTCTTTTGTGCTTGCTATTGGGATGCCCCAGTCTGGAACTTTCCGGTCGCCATACCCTTAAAATTACAAAATGTAGACTTTAATATGACTCAAGACAAGGAACCAAGTCAGGCTGATCTAAAAATATGCCTATGAAAACGACATGCACATTTATGGGTCTCAAACTTCATATTTTTACAACCGAATTTTCAAGATCTTGAAAGAAATTGTACTTATGATTTGCTATCTGAAGGTTGAGAGAAAAGTAAATTTATTAAATGATATAATTACACATGAGAGAATACTAAATTCGTCATGATTACTAATTAAGTTATAGGACAACTGACCAGAAATAATGTAAGATAATTGATTTCTACTAATCTTAAAATTCTTACCTTTAGTGCTAGGACTAGCACTAAACTGCGCCGTCTGTACCGGCCTCACAGTGGCAACAGTTGCCGGGGAGGACCGGTAGAAATCCGGACCGGATCTCCGCCCGGAATCGCGAGATGAGTCTCTAACTAAATCCCTCGGAGATTGTGTACTACTCCGGTTAGACTGATTCAGAGAGGATGAAGAGCCGCCATAAGGGCGGGGACTGTAGATGTCGGACATTCGTTGGATTCTGTCAGACCGGTCGGAACTGCGGTCGGAGCCATCGTTGCTGGATGGTTTCTTGGGGAACAGGCGTTCGGTGGCAGAAAGGCGTTTTTCGTCCTGTTTTGCCTGAGGAGCAGAAAAGAGCGGTTCAGTTGGAGAGAATTTTCAAGAGCTCTGTGACATAGTAAGTTATATAAATGCCATACTATATTCATTTTAATATTCATATTATCATCAGATATCTAGAGGCTACTCACAATTAGGCAGCATGACAGGCAGTTTTTTATCATTCACTCAACTGGTTAAGTTATTTTATTTGTCGGTCAAAAGCTTTACAGCTTATGTTGTTTTTATTGTCACCAATGACTTCAAATTAAATTTCACTTTACTTCACTTCTACACAATTTTTGTCAGATTTCACAAGTGTGAGTGGAACACGCTTATGTCTTTCAATACTTTTCCATCATTCGCATATTGATTATCACTTTGTGCAAGATATACTTATACATCCAATACTTTAAAGGAATCCATCATATCCAGTAAAATGAACCAGAAATACACTAATATTGGATAACAAACTGACCTTAGGGACAGCACGCCTCTGGGCAGTGGGCAAGTGAGGGGGTGTGTTGGTCTTGAAGTCCGAACTGTGGCTGCGTGGCGGAGGGGGTTCTTCATAAAGTCCAATGCCATGGGGGAAGGACTGCGAACGCTCCATATTCCAGGATACTACAAAGAAAAACATAATCATATCATCATGAGAGGTGCAACAATGAACTTCTCTTACAAAAATTTACTTTAAGAAACTGAAACGTCTAATGCTCAAAATTCAAAGTGCTGAACAACCAACTTAATTGTGTCATAGTTTCAGAACCTGTATTAAAATTAATTTCTTTCACTGTGTCTCAGAAGAGATTATCACATTAATTTTAAGGTTTCTACCAAACAACTGAATTTTCCACAACCAGTAGTTTGCTTTCTGTAAGAGAAATCTGCTTGAGCTAAGCTACAAGATAAGTCTATGTATAATGATTAATTGTTCACTGGAAATTACTTTTTTTGACATAACATTTCAGCCTCTCAGCTAGAGGCCTTGTTCACATGTGGGCCAAGAACAACTTTTTCTCCATAAGAAAAGTCTACTTATGCTATAAGATATTGTTTAAAAATTATCATACGGGTGCATGACTTTTGAATATACTTCAATGAAATGGACTGAGATTAACAAAAGTCACCTTTTTTCTTCAAACCTCACATAGAAATACCAGACAGATCAACTCTTAACTTACCAGCTTGTGGAATGTTCTTGTAATCCGGATACTCCGAGTCTGACTCCGTCCCTCCGTTGCTCAATCTCTTGTACCTGTCTCTTCCTTTCCTTTCTGATTCTCTCTTCTTCACATCTCTCACTGTGTATTTTGGCTTGATTTCTCTTGGGATAATTCCTAAATTCACACAGAAAAAGATTAATACATATTTCAAACACATAAAAAAACAGTCAGTTCATGTCCTGGACAATAATCATATTCTCGTAATCATTACTTATTCATAAGGGATTAAAGAGAATACTTACCATAAAACCTCTTTGTGTTTTCGTCCGCCTCCTGGATGTCTTGGGGACTGTACAGGTCGGACATTGCTTCTCTGGATAGACTGGGGTCGTACTTGTCCTAAGAAGAAAACGATACTCTCCAAATCAACATCAATAAGTATTTTAAATCATGGAAATTTAATTTGACATATGCATTCAAGCTGTTTCTGAAATTTGTCGAGAAATTTATCGCCGTGTGCAAAACTTAGAAATTATTGCTTAGTTGGTACCAATATCTCACTAAATGAGCGAAACATTGGGCGTTTTTGGAAAGACTAGCACGCGTAACATGGAAGAGGTTAATCCGGAACCAGAAGAAGAAGTGCTTCACTCGAGCAGGAACCAGTTTGTCACATGGTGTAAACTTCGCGACCCTCCAACTCCCCAATTTTGGGGAGTAGCTGGAAACACTAAGTGAGAGAATTGACGTTGGCACCTCCCGGAAAACACAAGGGTCCAGTCTGGTGTGTTCAGAAACAAACCCCGCTTACCTGCAACCTGCAAATGCAACCTTTCCGAAAACGCCCATTATGTTACCATAATTTTTGAAAGAAAAGGAAATGATGCAAAATTCACTTACCCTATCCATCAGATTTTCGTAGAGAGCAGAAGTAGACTGAGATTGGGATGAGTAGACACCTGGCTGCAGTCTTTTGTCAGCGTAGGACCCCGGTTGGTTCGGAGAGGACATATTGACGTTGGGAGAACTTCTCGTCATGTCTTGGTTAATGTATGATTTCTGGTACTGGGGCTCTTTCTGGTATTGTGGCTCTTGGATATGTCTAGTGTTCGGACTGTTTTGCCCGTTTGGAACGTTTTGAATATTCCCGCCAAAATTCTGTTGATGCTCTGCTCCAGTAGCGGGCACCCTCGAAGCCATTTGCTGCTGTAATCCCAAAGAGGTCCTCACAACATAACTGTCAGCCGTCCAAGGAGATATCGTTGGGTCATGCACGACTTGTGGGTTAGGTTTAACTTCAGTCGGAGTGGATTTTTTGTAGAGATCAATTTTCTGGTTGTTGGCAAGGTCTATCGTCTCCATATTGTCAAGGTCTGTTTCTGCGTAAGTTCTACCTGTCACCAACACTGCAGAGCGAAAAAAGAAAACAAGTTATTGTTTCGAATGTTGCTGTTCAATGTGGAATCATTAATATTGGCATGTACGGTATACTACCACACTGAATATACTGATTGGTGTGATACAAAACTGAGAGGATATTGAAGCCAGTCACTTGTTATAATAATATGATTCCACCACTTCTGAACAATTGTCTCATTTTTTTTGGGTTTAACAGTCATCAGGCTAGAAAATCATTGAAAAAACCTATTACTTGTAATCCTAATTAAAAATTAAAAACATATTTTCTGAAAATAAAACTTTTGAACAAGGGTTTCGTAACTGTCAGATTCCAGGGCCTTAGCCTGGGCAGAGTCCTAGGAGAAACCAGAGACTAGTCTGGAGGCATGCGCACCCCGAAAAACTCCAGAAAATTTGAAATTTTTATATTAAAATGCACATATTTTGGTCAAATTCTAGGAGGGGAGGGGGGCAACTGCAGGCTGCAGTCCTGGATTCACTACTTGCCCATAGTGCTTACAGCACTTCTTAATGAAGAGGAAGGATCAATGACAGTTCCAACCCCCCTTTTCAAGTCAGGAAAGAGTAACCAAGAACTTTCATAAACTCTTACCGTAATGGGAAGGAGACCGGTTTTCAGGCTCGTCTGGCCCCTCGTGCCTTATTGTCCTCATGGCTTTTGAAATCTGTGCTCCCGTTTGCGACAGTCCCTCCATCAAACTCTTGATGTTAGTCACTTCTTTTTCTAGTTGCTGTTTGGCTCGTACTGTGTCAGGTCCCTGAAATGTGCAAAAATAAATTTTGTTGAATCTTTCGCCTAGACTAACTAAAAAGAAATTACAATTTATCTGCAAATTATATACGGTAATTGTCTATGATGCTTTTTCAAGTCAGAATCAACTTATTTGATGATTACAGTTTGAAGGACAGAAGTTATGAGCCAGGCAGAGGGTTGAAATTGACATCCATAAAACAGCCATTTGACAAAATTATGATGAACTGTCATGAACAACAAATATCGTAGGGGCATAATGAAAGATTTATGTAGTGTTGCCTAGAGAACTTAGTTTTGCAATGGATATCTTCAGCAATTCAATGTTAAATGCCATCATCTGAAAATTTTATATTTGAAAATAAATAATTCACTTCTGGCCATAAATATACAAATAATTACATAAGTCCACTGTTCTTACCATATTAGCAGTGGACATAGCATTTCTAGCCAGTCCTTGAGCGATCTTTTTCCGCAAGAGAACCACCTCTTGCTCCACTCTGGCATTCTCCGCACTTTTCTCTTCAAGCAACTGAAATAAGAAACACAAACTGACTATTTTGTTTCAAAAGTGGCTTTCTTTGCGGAGATTACTCAGTATATCGAAATGCCTCGCCTATTGTAGCGGTTCTTTATCCAGTTCTATTCGGTATTGGCCTCCTTGCCATCCCCTCTATGTACCCGATTTTTTTCGAAAAACAAAAATTATTTCTTAAATATCTATGCTGTATCCAGGGTAGTTAATCGCTTTTTAAATATAAGTCATTGAATTTTAGTAGCACACCAGCTTAACACATTTAGCTACGTCAAATGGCTTCAATTTTATCCACCAAATTATCGTCAACACTAGGGATCGCCACCTGCATACACCTTCAACACAACAGCACCACAGCTCCCCCTACCTTAAAAGCATCGGCCAACTGCTGCCTGACTTTGGACAGTTCTGCTTGTAACGTCTGCCTCTGTTGGTTCAAACTTCTCAAAACTTGTGGATTGTCTTCCCGGTCTTCTTGGCTTCGTACTCCTGAAAGGGCTTTCTCAAGTAATTCCTGAAAGAACAGAAAGACAAGGAATTGATGGATGGATGACTGGGGCTTTATGTCCTGTATTTATGCACTTAGTAGGCTAATTAGGACAGGAGGAGGACACGGCAATGAGGTGAAGGATGATTGAAACAGCCGTCCAACATAGGCCCAGGTGACCCGGCAAGAGCTAGATTCGAACCCTGGACCCAGCGATTGGCAGCCCAGCATGCTACCACTAGACCAACCCTCCCCCCAAGACAAGGTATTGAACTTGAATCAGGATTAGATGAGAGTTAAATCTAATGAGCGAGGGGCGAGTTATATAGTCAGAAAAATGTTATCAGTATAGAATTGATTGTGTTTTAGGGCCCATTAGCACCAGTGTGGGCTATTTAGAAAATAAGGATGGATAGATTGATGGAAAGAACATAGATTTACAGTTAATTGAGGTTTACTAGTTGATATCGGCCTATTTTTATACAAATAATCACAAATGAAGATTCCTTATTCACGAACCTGCTCAAAAGAGGAGAAACAAGGAAGATGCCCTGACTTATAAATCAAATAGATAGAGGTAGATATCATTCTTACCCGGTCTTCTTGCAATGAAGTGACAGTGAACGACTGGTCCTGCAGTTCTCGGTCAAGTTCAAATAACTGTTGAAGTTTTTCCTAAAAGGACATTGAACATTAGCCATGCATGACAGCTGCACATCTATCAAATTTGATTAACTAACTGATGCATTCATTAAAAGTACAATTTCGTTAAGCACGTT
Organism: Platynereis dumerilii; assembly: GCA_026936325.1. Lineage (NCBI taxonomy): Eukaryota > Metazoa > Annelida > Polychaeta > Phyllodocida > Nereididae > Platynereis > Platynereis dumerilii. Next base: position 23,715,563 of record JAPTHN010000010.1, on the reverse strand, counting down.
GGTTAAACAAATTAAATACTATGCAGTGAAAATTTCAAAATGCTCTCTTTCAGTCTTTCCAGATGATGACCGTGAGATGAGAGCCTACACCAGATATGTAGCATTGTCTAATAGTGCAAATAAATGGATCAGAACTTCCATAATTATATGCCCCAATTGAAGCCTGTATTAAAGACATAGATTTCATGAACGTATCATACCACACTTAGGCTAAGTATAAGTTCATTAACAGTCACATATTACATGTAAAATTACCTTTTTGTCATTGGGAATGTCAAAAGGCGCATTATGTGATAATTTCTGATCATATTCGTCATTATTTGCAGCCAAAAATTACAAGAAAAGAGGACCTCTAACAGGACAAACATAAAATATGGCCTTTTTACCTCCAAATTGGCCTCGTCCTCAGTCAGCTGCTTCATGCCCTCCTCCTGCTCCCTCTGCAGTTTGTCCTCTTGGTGTTGGCGGGAAAATTCTATCAGTCGTTTTGGTTGGATTTCACCAGGCTGGGCTTGGTACTATGAGAAGAATGAAAATCAAAAGATTATAACATTCTTAATTGTTCAATGTTCGTAACATATACAGGTTAATATGCTCAATTCTCTTACAGAGAAAATCCTTGAAAATAGTACAGTAATTGAAGCAGAATATAACAACAAAATTAACCCAACAACGAGATATAACATAGGTTACCAAGATAAATTGGACTGCTGAAGACAATGAAATCAGGTGACTAATATTCGATCCTGACAAATTAATATCAATACTTTTAACTCAGTGATTTTCAATTAAAACTAGGTCGTTGGAAATAAGATTATATTCTTCGTATTAAGGTAATTTTTAAAATGTTAAGAGGGAGGTTACAATAAATTTATACATATCACCAGGGTGCCCACCGAACATTGCACAAAATATTATAGGAATATAGGAATTTTTTACCGTAAAATATAGGAAAATATAGGTTTTCACCTGTCTAAAAAATTCATATATCTGGGGGAAAAAACGCTTAAACTTTGTATGGCAGACAAAAAATGTGCATTAATGCGTGAAATATCTTGAAAACTTGAAAAATATAGGAATTTATAGGAATTTTTCCAAAATATAGGAAATTATTGGAGGCCTTAAAAAATATAGGAATTATAGGAAATATAGGAGGAGTGGGCACCCTGTATCACTTAATTCTATCGATTTTCTATGCATCAAGTTTTCCATTGCTTTAGCAACAGTTCCTTTAAACAGAAACTAAACACACAGAAAAGTACAATAAAGCACAACATTGCCGAGAGTCAACAATTTAATGTATTAAAAAAATTATTAACAAATATTAACAAAGTTATAAAGCTGACATTTGCGAAGCTTTAGAATTCTTATCAGTAATAACTTTATTCTGCTTTTAACATTAACAAGTCAATGGCTTAATGCTTACAATTAAATTGCAGTTAAATACATTAAAGGCAGTTAAATGCAATTAATTCTTAAGAGTTCTTGCAACGAACAATGAAAGATTTTAATTCTAAACTGAAGCAACTTTGTTAATTGAATCTTACTAGTTCCTCCTGTCTCTGTAAATATGCCGATTACGAGTTAAAATCACATTACAGTTTTCGGTAGGATGACAATATAGTCACTCCAGAATCAAAGTCAGTTTGGACCCTGACTTGGGAGATACATACATGATAAATCATGATAAAATAAAGTTATTTTGGTTTTAAAATTAAACAATGAACTTCTCATGAAAATTCGATAAATTACATTCCTACATATGACAGCAAAATCCATGCCATGCATATGCCGACTGCTTTGTTGTTGTATGTTATGACTTGGCAATTTAAATTAGGCAATTCCAAGCCATTTAAAAAATGAATAGAGACCAAATGCACCTTCAATAAAATAATGTTATTTCACAATAATGTTATAATTCCCCAAATTATAACTACAGATTAAGACAATGTGTGTGAAATGGTTCAAAACTATGACAACAATCAATCAAATCTCCTGAAAGCAAATTAATGAATCTGGAGATCGAGAATCTACATTCAAGATTATAATTACCTGTTTGTATTCTGCAGCATAGAGCAAGTTGTCACCTCCATAAAGACTGCCCATTGTAACAAGGTTGTCAACGAGGTTGACCAGGGGTTTGTTAACATCCATCTGAAATTGACAATGAATGTACAAAATACAGGAAAGACTACAAATGGAATTAGGCCACACATAATTGATTCTTAGCTTCGCGGACCCGCCGAAACAATAGATTTCCTGCGGATGGAAAAAAGAATAAAAAAATTTTTTTTTGACATTAATTATAAAAAAAAAATGTTCACCTTTTTTTTTTGTCCTACTGAACGACCCTAGAAAAAGTGCCTTGAGAGGATCCGAGAAGCTAGAGATCAATTATGTGGGGCCTTAGAAGTTTTCGGTCAAGAAACGCGAAGGCACGACCCATGTCAGTTACGCCAGATATATATTTATTTAATTTTCAGCTTCTCGGATCGACGACCTAATGGATTTTGTGCCTACGACAAAAATAATTGAGCTTACAGTCTGAGTCATCTACTTGGTGAACAGTCTTCAACCGCTAGGGACGCCACTGTATATTGATATGACGTCATAGGCACGCATAAGCTGATTCTCTGTTTACGTCACCAAGCAAATGTCTGGACGTCAGAAATTGTCAACAAATTACGTCTAAAATCGCTGAAAATCGGCAAAAAAACGTTGCGAAACATCGCGAAAATGTGATAGGAAGTTATAAACAGCCTAGACAAGTAAGTAAGTGAAGAACTTTTTGTTCTGTGTGGCCTGGTTACCGTGGAATTGGCGAAAACGAGTGTTCGCGAGTGATTTGATGACACCTGTAGCTACAATTTTTATGAAATAAAAAATTTAGATTACAGCTTTTCATACCGTCCTACCAACCGACCCTACAAAAAAAGTGATCTGCTGAGAAGCTTAATATCAATTCTGTCTGGCCTAAGTTACGTATGTGTAGGCCTACAAATTATGTCTAACCTGCTTTTCCAGTTGGCTGTTGTGTTTCCTCAGCGTCTGGAAATGTTCATGCTCTTCCTCCAAGGCTTCATTCAGGCGTCCGATTGAGTCATGTCGTCTACATTGCAAAGAGAGAGAAAATAGCATTTACAAATGGACTAAGCGGAAAAAAATATTTGAGACAGATACAACACATACAACTTCTGAATAAAAACCAATTGGTCATAAACGCGAAACTTAAAATTTTTTATTTAATCCAAACAAACAAGACATCTTTCCAGGAAAAATGGAAACAACCACTTATTATTAATACATAACAGTGTGAAAAGAACCCTAGTATACAAAGCATTTATTGCCCTTAAATTGCAAATAAAGTTCATTTCATGGTCGGGTTATGTTAGTTACAGCTAAAATCTATCTTAGTATCAAGAGACAATTTTCAAAATTTTGTTCAAATTGGTAGTCGATGCACCTTTAACTTACGCTGCTTATAAAGTACAGTAGTACACAAAGTAATGGTTCAGATGAGCATCTAAATAACATAGAAGAACTACAAACTCACTGTTTCTTGTACTCCTTCTCGTACTCTCGGCTGACGTCCAGCTGCGTCTTGTACCAATTGCGGACATCTTGCAATCTGCTCTGGCTCCTCCTCAATTGGATCAGGAGGAGCACAAGTTCTTCATGCTAAATGGGAAGAAATATTTTTTAATCACATATTCTAATTTCTGAAATTCATGAAATATATATTGGGTACACACAGTGGTCCTTATGTTGTGAGATCCCCATCAAAAGACTGACTAGTGTTAGGTTACCACCTTCCTTCGATTAGAGTTCACTTTCAGTGTGCTTCCAAATAGCCTTTGCCCATGTACTACTCCTGTCCTATTAAGCCAACGTAACACATAAATACAGGAGGAAAGCCCCAATCATCCACCCTTCCACATTGAACTTGAAAGTTCTCTTAAGAGAAACCACACCCCCCTCTCCCCCCAAATAGACCGCTCTCTTGAGTTATTAAAATGCTAAGACCACTGTACATTATATATACAGTGTATACAGTTCTGCATTAATTGTAGGACCACAAAAAGGAAAAGGATTTTTTTCGGCCAATTTAAACTTTTTAAATAAATTGTAATCCAAATATATAGAAAGCAAGTCAAGTTAAAATCAAAGTTAAGACCAGCACATGATCATGATCATGCTTTTTAAATAGTTAATGATAAATAAATAATGATCATGATCATACCGAAAGTTTATGATAAATAATGACTTACAGATTTGCCGACCAAGTCCGCTGCCGAAATGCTGAGCCTCATGCGTGGGTCTTTCAAGTGACTTTGGAGTTCTTGTAACGTTTTTGTGTCCTGAAAAATGACAATCCAGTTTAATAAATAAGCAGAAACCCCCACAACCAGAACCGCAAGCGGTTTCAACGCTCGTCTGTTAATGTGAAATCCATCAATGTGTGCCAGATTATCACCAACAGGCCAATACCTAATTTCATAACACAAAGCGATATTTTAAGGTTACAATGGGCAGTTCAAGAAGAAAGATGGCTGCGAAAATGGCCACCACAAAATGGCCACGATCTTGGATTTCTCAAAATTTCCCGATCGATACACATAGGCCAATACCTGTACCGAATTTCATAACTCTTAGCGAAATATTGAGATCACAATGGGCAGGTCAAGAATGAAGAAAGATGGCTGCCAAAATGGACGCTACAAAATGGCCGCCATCTTGGATTTCTCAACATGTGGCCGATCAATACCCACAAACCCATACCTGTACCAAATTTTATTACTCTAAGCGAAAAATTGAGTTCACAATGGGCAGCTCAAGAAATGAAGAAAGATGGCTGCCAAAATGGCCGCCACAAAATGGCCGCCATCTTGGATTTCTCAACATGTTCCTGATCCATACCCACAGGCCATTACCTGTACCAAATTTCATAACTGTAAATGAAATATTAAGGTCACAATGGGCAGTTCAAGAATGAAGAAAGATGGCCGCCACAAAATGGTCGCCATCTTGGATTTCTCGACATGTTCCCGATCCACACCCAGAGGCCAATATCTGTACCTAATTTCATAACTGTAAGTGAAATATTAAGGTCACAATGGGCAGTTCAAGAATGAAGAAAGATGGCTGCCAAAATGGCCGCCACAAAATGGCAGCCATCTTGGATTTCTCGACATGTTCCCGATCCATACCCATAGCCCCATACCTGTACCAAATTTCATAACTCTAAGTGGAAAACTAAGGTCACAAATGGACACTTACAAAAACTTTAACCGGGACAACGAGGACGAGGACGCCGATCGAGTGACGACAATAGCTCTTCGTTTTCAAAGAAAACAGACGAGCTAAAAATGGAGTATATAACAGCACTTCTTGCTTCAAAGTGATATAGATCTTAAATGCATCCAATTTTGTGAAGAAATTAAGCAATAATAAGTTATTAATAACCATAAAGAGACTCATTATGTCAAGATGATTGACTTTTTCAAAAAATAAGTAAAGTCCATAAAACTACAATACAGCCTATCATAGTATCATACTAGTATCACAGCCTATCAATTTGTATTCAGTTCAAAGGGTCCGTTTACTGGACTCAATTAACACACTAACATGTATTGAGACTTATTGGCATGTAATTTGATACACATTGATTTGCTGCATGCACCATGTGTAACAAGTCTATTTCTAACTCTTTTGTCAAAATAAAATTATATGTCCAGCTACATTTAGAGTGTTTTAATCATTTTTGATCTTATATCATTATCAATATTGACCACATTGACCACACAGCCAGCTATGATTTTTGTACTAAATATTTTATTTATTAGATACATTTCCATCATTATCAAACAACAACAGAACTTACATAATTTGTTAGAAATAGCATTCAAGAACACAATGAGATGGAAATTTCACTGTGATATTTTTGAGGCAAGTCTGAGGACAATGGCATTGAACTGCAATAACTGAAACTGAATTATCTCAATTATTTATTTACCAGAATTTCTTCATCGGGCATGTCTGGGTCCTCCTTGATGGTACTTATGTCGTGTCTTTTTGGTTCTGGCGACACCTGGTGCATTTTGGGATTCAAAGAAGGACTCAGTGGCGCCCCCCTTGCCTGTAGTTCGGCCTCCTGCAGCCGTCGTGGGGAAACGTCTGAAATAGAAGATTGGAGGTTTTAGGTTTATTTGTTTAATGCTACCTCATCATCTATACATTACTCTGGACAGATTAATAGTGACTTTTTGACACTTCATATGAACTGTACACAGGTTTGAGGACCACCTCTCAACGAGAGATCATGAAACCTTTTAATAAAGACAAGAAAAAATTCCAGAATTATTAACAAACACTTAAAACAACACATTTAACACCATACAGTTTTACACACATGAATAATAAGATGCCACTTGTGTACACTGAAGTATTCACATAAAACGACAAATATACAATTATTTAAATCATATATCTTGGACCCCCATCCCACCTGTATTTGCAGGGGCGCCCTTGTAGCCCGAGTATACACGCTGGGACGCCAATTTGTCCCCTTCCTCACCAGGTGGCTTCCTCTTCCCATATTCACCCCACTCCTTATTCTGCACCCCTCGCCCCTCTCCAGCCCCATCTGGTGTTAATGGAGCAGTCCTGGTGGCCGAAATGTTTGCTGGGTTATTTGAAACATTAGTGGATGATTTGGAAGTGTCATTAGGTCCGTTGTTCGGCTGAGATGTCATATTCTGAGCGTCAAGCATAGAATCCCATGATTTTGTCTTCCTGTGTCCTCTAGATTTGGGAGTTTCTTCGAAAACAGAACTGATGTACGCCTTGTTGTACGCAGCTTCCCTCCATGGTGGAGTATTACCCCAGTTGGCTTTGTTCTCAAAGAGGGCGCTGCTCCATTTTGTGGCGGGAGATGGTTTCGTGGCTCCCCCTGCCAGGGAATACGGACGTTGTGGGCGTTGGACTTGGTTTGTATCAACACTGTATGGCATTGATTTTGGCCGAGGTCTTGCTCCTGGTAGCACGGCAGGAGTCGTTTCGGGTGTTTCAAATTGTGTATTGATATGGAGAGGTTGCAGATCCGAGCCGTTTGCCATATTTGGGCGGTAAGACAACGGCAAGTCATCAATGACATTATCTTGTCTGCGGCTTGCTTTGACGGCTTCGCTGTCGCTCACTGCACCATCGTTTTGATACAGTCTTCTGCGTAGCTCTTCCATACCTCTTTCCAGGGACCTTGATCGTTGTTTCACTGGTGCTGTGATCTTCTGCTGCAGACGGGACTGTCTTTGTTGCGGAGCTTTCTGTTCTTTTGCAGCCTCTTCTTTTTTCTTCAATTCGGCTATCATTCCAGTAAACTCTTCACCAAGGAGTCCTTCCATTGACCTTGGCCTTCTACGATTCTGGATTTCTTTCTTTCTGATAATCGTTTCCCCGGAGAGATCGTAATCTGGTCCTGGCATGGATTTCGGTCGCTGCCTCGTCAAAGACCTCACATCGGGCCCTTTTATTTCTGCGATCGAGTAGCCAGCCTTGACTTGAGGTTCGATATCAATGTTGGGGTATTCATCCTCCAATCTCCTTCGAGCTGATTTCGGAGATTCCGATTTCATGATAATGACCTTTTGCTTGCTTCCGGGACTTTTAGTTATGTTTCCTTGACTACCGACCTGTTGGAAGGCAGATTTCGATTGGCTGTGGCCCGGGATCTCGACCACTCCTGGCTTACGATCGAGCAGGACATCTTTCGCAACTGTCGCGTATAACTCATCGCCACTGTTGTTCGCCAGAGATGCCCGTTTTTCTTCAGTTAACTTGCCGTCTGATTTGCCGAGGGGTCTGGCGAACTGTGCCTTCGGGTGTTGCAAGGGGGCTTCCTCAGACGTTAGAACTAACGGCCCAGTGGTAGGTTTGGAGTTGCTGTTATTGTTACGAGCAAAAATGGGTATGAAAGGTGATTCTGGTTGCGTCTCGTTATCTTGTCCTTCGGACGGAGGCACTCTTCGTGGGGTACCATCGTTGGCAAAAATGGGGTTCACTTCACGTCTGATGGGCAGCCTGGACTCAGAACTAGTGACCGGAGGGGCGGAGGGGTGCGAAAGAGGTGCTGACGGGAGGTAAGAGGAAGTAGGAGGCACTGGAGGGTGAAGTCTGCTGGTCACCACCGAACTCTGCGCACCTACTGTAACAACATGCAATTATTTTTTAGTAAATAACCACTTCAAAAATTTTAATTCACTTCAAAATTTTGTTAAACTTAATCAAAATTGCTTCAAACTTTTGCTACATTTATCGTATTTACTTTAATATTTCTCAGATATTACTTCATATCAACTTCATTTTATAAAAATATTAATTCACTCAAAATTCCATTACAATTTATTAACATGAATCATTTAAAGAACTGATGAATTGAAGCTTGCTTTATAAAATTTAAACCATTGTTGCTTTGAAAAATTCATATTAAGGAAAATATCTAGAAATTGAAAGTGTGAGTCTAATTTACAAGCAAGGCTAGGAGTTTAGTTGAAGTTAACTATCGAAAAGATTCTATTTCAGTAAAAGACTATCAAATCTAGTTTGGAAAACAATAGAATTTACTGAAAGCAAAATGCAAGGTTATATCATTGTGATTAAAGATTAGTGAAAGCAATTAAATTATAATTATTGTGCAATTAAGCACTGAGTAACTAATTATTTCTTCTATGTAATTGTTAGATATATAATTCTATGCTAGATTAGTGAGCAGTCCTAGCTTCAGAGGTTGGAGCTCTGTAAGCGTAAGAGCGGGGTGACCAGCAACTTCTATGTGAGGAAAACATGAAGATATGCGATATTTACAATAAGAATATAACAGATATATAACAATGTCTTTTAAAACATTCATCAAAAATCTTAAATAATACAAATAATAGTCATTGCATGAACACATCAACAACAAATTAATATTTAAGAAAATGAATTGTAACTAAGTGTACCTGATGTAGTTCCAAATAACATAATATATTTACTTCATATACACAATCATCTAGAAATACATTTGTATTGACAATTTTGCTTATCTGAAGGCAGTAGTGGAGCAGAAGGGAATGCAAACACCCACTAAACTTGTAACTTTTCCCCAAAAAATTACAGTCCCGAAACTGAGTGAATTACAAAAATCATACATCTGAAGTTGTCAATAGGCTTTTAAAGGACACCCCTTCCTCAACTATTAATTGAAAATATATACGAGAAATGAAAACGATGGTTAGAATGCATCTATACAGCAGCTCATTAAATTCTTCAATTAGTACATGGCGAAATATCCTCCAACAATTTAATGAAGCGGAACTAGAATGAGACTGAAGTATTCTATAAAAGGGTGCGAATGCCGACATCTACGTTTAGTGCAGGTTTAATTTGCATAATTGTCAATTGAACTAGTTGAAAGAAAATAAGAAATACCAGGTCCGTTGTAGTACTGGTCCGGTCGCAAAGATTGAGGTCCACTTCGGAATCCGTTGTCCGACCGGTCCGCATCTTCACCATCTACAAATCAACAGAGAATCATAAATAGCAATCTATGAGTTTCAAAATGGATGGATGGACGGATGGTTGGGGCTTTATACCTGTATTTATGCACTTGGTAGGCTAATTAGGAGAGGAGGACACGGCAATGAGGCAAAGGATGATTGAAACAGCCGTAAACACAGTCCCTTGACCCAGTGACTGGAAGCCTAGCACGCTAACACCAGACGCCCCCCCCCCCCCCCACATATCAGATTCAAACTTTAAATGTTAGTGTAAAGATGTTTATCTAGATCTAATGCTCGAGAAGGAAAATAATCTGATTCAAACTTTGAAACAAGAATCCTCGGATTCAAAGCCTAGCTCAAGTGGCAGTGATGACGGCAAAATATGTGGCAGTGATGACGGCAAAATATGTAGCAATGCTGGTGAAATAGTTAAGTCTACTTTTTTGGAAATGGCAGAGAAAGGTGGTTCTGAATTGCGGCAAGTGAAGTGCTGTTATTGTGGTGGTTCCATGAACAAAATAATATCCAAATAACCACGAAAAGAATGTGTAAGATTTTTTTAAATCTTGAAGTCGCCCAATTTCCTCCTTTGAAAATATTGGCGAAATTGAAAAAAATTTGGAACAAAAAAATTTTTCTTTTTTTTTTAATTTAGGAAAACAATTTTTTCCTTTTTTTTAATTTCAGAAAAAAAATTTTAAATCTTGGAGCAAAAAATGTTTAAATTTTGAAAAATAGAAGTTGCCCGATTTCCTCTTTTTGAAAGAAAAAAAAATTAGTGTTTTTTTTTTTTTCAAGTCTCCGAAAAAAAATTTTTGGAAAAAAAAATTTTTTGAAATTGAAAAAAAAAGTAATTTCCATACATCTAGCTACCCTAACAAACCAATAAAACACAAAAACAGAGTATATATATACTATATGTGCAAACCACCGGACAAGGCAGACTTAGCATCGCAACTTTTAAGTTTGACGTCAGAGTCAAACACAATTTTTTCATTATAAATAAAAATAAATTTCTTAAAGAGTCTTCTATTTTTAACAACCTTAAGGCTTATCCTTTATTCTATCCTTCGATGTCTTCTTTAATCATTTCTGGAAGGTTTTCTTTTATGACTTTTAGAAGTAACCGGAACCAAGAGCAAAGGTGGCATCAAGCTAAAAACAGGCTGCTAAGTGCAATGCAAAGAGAGTAAAAAGGGCATGACGTGGTAAGTATGACATAATCAGAATGAAGAATATGATAAGTGCAGCCATCTAAGACCAGTTCTTGGGAAGACTGAAGAGTTGGGATCGATATATGGATGGTTGGGGCTTTACGTCTTGTATTTATGTACATGCTACAGTTGGCTAATCAGGACAGGATGAGGACACGGCAATGAGGTGAAGGATGATTGAAACAACTGATGAGCTGGCAGAGACAGTGGGAAATGCTTGCCTCGAAAGGTAGGAGGGGGAGGGGCGACAACAACCCATGAACTATCCAGTATCTATACTAACTACACAACAGAAAAACCACAAGACCAAGTGCAGGCTTTATAAATTTCAATCATAATCATCAAATTGTTTTCTGTGTTTTCGCTACTGCTACCTGGAATGATCTCTTTTAGAAAAGCTTCATAACACCACCTTCCCGCACTTGCACTTGCCAGCTCGAGAGAATATCAGACTGAGTTACGGAGAATCATAATTGGTGTCGGATCCTCTTTCACACCCCTAGATCTATGTAATTATTTATAAGTCTGCAGGCCATTGACCCCAGTCTGGCAGAGGTGTGAATTTACATTTTGTGATATCATTTAGATTTGACACTCGAGATATATTTACTCAGTTACTGTAGACTTATGATTATCTTGAAAAGAAAATATTCAGAGTAAAACTTTTTATTGTTAAGCAAGTAAAAAATATTGGTTTATTTGAATGAATTGTGTCTAGAAGAACACTAAATTATTAATTTTCTGTAAAGTCAACAAAATAATGCGATATTGGGCCTATAAATACTAGATCCTGCAAGTCGTTAAGAAGGAAACATGTCAATATATCGGCAAAATCGCACGAGCTCAAGTCAAGGACTACAGTGTCAATAAATTAGCAAAATCGCTTAACAAGCTCAAGTCAAGGTCAACCGTACATTATTTAAAGTTACAGTCAATTTTAAATGAATTAAGCTAATGTATGTTGTCCTCCTAAGAGCACACCCGACTTTACAATTTACTTCCTTGGCAGGACTGATCCAGCTTAATTGTATCTTTCTGCCGACATGTATTCATTTCAATACTTGCCCAACAATTAATTTCAAAAGACCAGAGATACATTTATAAATTCTATGTCTCAGCCAAGTTACATGTCTTACTCAGTTTGAGTCAAAATAAGGACAACTGTACATTTCAAGCCATAGTTAGGCCACACATAATTGATTCTTAGCTTCGCGGACCCGCCGACACAATAGATTTCCTGCCGATGAGAAAAAAAAATAATTTTTTTTTGGACATTATAAAAAAAAAATTTCACCTTTTTTTTGTGTGCTACTGACCGAACCTAGAAAAAGTGCCTTGAGAGGATCCGAGAAGCTAAAGATCAATTATGTGTGGCCTTAAATCAATGCCCCAGGAAACCAACAAGCTCCAGACGGCTCTACTCAGACTACTCCATTTACTCTCTTCTAGTCATTACCTGATACTTCAAAGTTCAGTGAACTCGTTAAGGGCAGGTAATATATATGTAGCATCTCTCACACCTGTGTGAACCTGTGAACTTGCAGAACTACAGAGACTGGCAGAAAAGAGCCGCACGCCTTAAGGGTCAAAATCACCTCAACAAGATCACCTCCAACGATCTAAAGGCAAAAACTTGATGCTACAAAGACTCAGATCTAGGGAGCGTGAACTTAAAAGAGTGTGATCTAATTACAGTGATCTGAGGATAGTGATCTAATTACTGTGATCTGAAGACTGTAATCCAATTACGGTGATCGGAGAAACATGATCAGAAGAAAACCTAAATAATCATCAACTTTGGCAATTTTTTAATCAGAGAGATCAAGAAACGTTGGCATTACTGCATTAGGCGTCGGTAGGTTCATCAGAGTGACGGAATGGATGGATGGATGGATGGATGGGGCTTTACGTCCTGTAATTAGGCGATTGGTAGGCTAATTAGGACAGGAGGAGGACACGGCAATGAGGCGAAGGAAGATTGAAACAGCCGTCCAATCGGAGTGACAGAAATGTCTTGATTCAATAGCTGAGGTGAACTGGGAATTTAGGACATCCATCAACAATCAAGGTCCTCCTCAAGCACTTCCCTATATATGTGGACCTGATATAGCTAGCTACCTCTCCATGTATCTTACTATCTGTTTATGAACCTTAATGGCCCAAACTGGGTAAGTGACAGCTGTCAATCGTCACCTATCGGTCAATCAATCTATCTGCTTGTCCACCAATATATATATATCTTCCTATATGCTTCTTTCTATCTATCTATCTATCTATCTATCTATCTATCTATCTATCTATCTATCTATCTACCTACCTATATGTCTATCCAAATATCTGTCTATCTATCTGTCTATCTTTCTACTTTCCTGGCACGTACAATTTTGTATTTTGGTTTTAAAAACATATTTATTTGCGTTCTTTACCAACGAGCCAAAGGCTCAATTACAGAATGAAAAGAAAGTTTTTTTTTTAAACAATCTCCTGTAAATCACCTCCAGGGGACTGATTACTAATACCAATCTTGAAAAAATAAAAAATAACAAAACAAAAAATTTTCAAAATTAAATTCAAGATCACATCAAGTCTGAAATATCAGTGCAACTAAGGAAAACAAGAACCCAGGGGTTCAAAATGGAGGTGGTGTAGTGTCCTAAGTTGAAGTTCATATCCCCTGAAAATGACTATTTCCCTGAGTGCCCAGTACCAGGTGCAGTTAATATATTGTGTGCTAAATTTCAAAATTTACAGATAATCCATTTTCAAGCCACAAAATGACCATGTGGCAGAAGTGATGTGGAAAAAGAATACATTCCATAAAAGAACTCGGAAAGAGCTTTAACATGGTGCAATTGGTGCATGCATGGACATGTGTGTGATCTGCCAGGTAAAACCTCCTTTTTGTGGAAGGAGCTGCACATTTATTTATTATCATACAGCATTTTGGTGGATATCATATGATAAACAATGAGAAGGCTGGGAATCTTAGAGCAAGACTTACTCTATCCACAAATAGAATTAACTGTCTCAGTATGTGACACTGGATATAACAGTTACACATCCATTAAAATCCAATGGGCTCTGACACAGGGCTCTGACAAAACTGAGTTCCAACACAAAATTTACACTAAACTAAGGTGTATATGACTATAAAAGTTACTAAGATGTTTTAAAAACTAATATATTTTTTTAAGTTTACCAATTTATTCATTACCATTAATTGCGAGAAACCAAAATTTGAGAAAAACATCAGAAATCCTAATATTTTTCCAGTTTTTGGGTTTTTATGACAACTTCAAAGGATTGGCCCTCCAAATGAGTTAAGTCATTTCAAGAAGCATAATTTAGACACCTAAATGCCAAATTTCAGAGGTCTAACTTCAAAATAGACGGAATCATGGAGCATTGAAAAAATAAGATATTTTCGAATTTTTGCTGAATTTGGTCTTAATGCTCTTACAAATTTTTATAAGAGCATTAAGACCTCCAAAAGGCACATTTAGAGTATTTAACACATAATATGGCAGATTTTCTTGTTCAGAGGTACAACTGTTTCGGAGTTCTGCTCCGGAAAAGAAAAAAGAAAAATGATTAATTTCCAATGTTTTACAAAAACTGTACCGATTGCTTAAATATGAATACCAAAAGGCACCTATATTCTACAAGACCCATTCATGTGCCAAATATTATATATACAAGTGCAATAGTTTAGGCACAGTAGCCAATACACAATGTGTGGTGCTCCCCGTAGTGGATTCAAGCAAGATAAAAACGAAGTCACATCCAAATTACAATGTGCCGGCTATTCATTCCCATGCCAGATGCTTGCTCTATAATCAAGCTAAGTTGCATTCTTGGTTCCAAACTTCTCCAAACAAAATTGCCGAGTCAGGGCCCAAAAGACATTCTGAAAATGCTCAAATTTCAAATTTCCCGCCAAAACTTTCCATTTTGTCACTGTGACTGCATAAATGGAGATGTGTACACACACCTCCATTAACTAGAGGAAAAGATGTGGCTCATTGGCACGGGGGTGAGAAATTCAATTAGGCACAGGTGTGTTTATAGTTAAATTCAAATTAATAGTTCAGCAGTTTGATTAATTTTGAATGAACTTACCAGGAAGGTAGCGCTGCTGTTGGCCAATCTTGTGCCTCAGATCAGGTTCCATGCCATCTGGGCCAAGGTCGTCTTGCTGAAAGGTGAAGAAAACACATAATGATAAAGAGAGAGAGAAATCTTTTGTTGTGAATGGGCTCGTAGCTTGTGTTTAGCCTCCAACTTTTCTTTGGCTTACAATCGCGCAAATTCACAATGCAATTTGACACAATCATTTCTGACACATATAATCATACACAAGAGGATATATTTTTTTTTTGTTTCAAAAAGTTCTATACATTCCCTGACTTCTAAGGTCAGAACAAGTATTGATTAGTAATCAGAATTAAGGAATTAGGGCAAGACTTAAGTGTTCAAACGGGAAATAACATTAAAGTTGCTGCAAACTTGTAACTCTTGTAACTCTTGTAGCTCCCTACCTGCATAGCGTGGCTAGGCACTTGGGGCTCCGGGTATTGGAAGACGGGTGGATCTCCCACTCTCATTCGCTCTCTATCTGCCGCAGCTAACATGTCGTCTCTGCTTGTGGGCGTGTGGGACTCGGCAATGTCCCGCGCAAACTGGTCGCGGTACTGTGCAGGTAACGGTGGTCGGGTGGGAACGTCATCGGGAGAGAGACCTTGCGATTCCAGCAAGTTCTCATAAATTGGGTTTTGAGTGTAGGTGGGGTCCTGGAAAAAAAGTTAAGTTACTTTTAAAGATGTTGAAATGTGGTTAAATGTATATAAACACAGGAAATGAATCATGCCTAGCTATTGGAATTATCAGATCTTATCAGTGATGTCCTCAAAAATAAGTTTCTAAATCAAGCAATATCAAACTGTCCTCTCACCTGGAAACTGTTCCTGCTCTCATTGGGCCCACCGGGTCCCCCTGGTGGTCGAGGGCTGTTCCTCATCCTTTCCTGCCATTCTCGTAAACGTTGCACGGAGTCAACAGAACTGACTGAGCTGGGACGTTTGCTTGGCCTCTTGCCGGGAAGCGGTGCCGGGACATTGTCAGGTCTCTCCACACTGTTACGGATGTTACGCTGGTTTTTGGCCTCAACCTGAAATTAAAATAAAGGCAACTTATAACTGACTTACATTAAGTTAACAGGCATATCTTTAAAAAATTTTTTTTTTTCGATAATCTACACTCAAGATGCATATCTTAACTTAGATAATTTCAGATTCTAAAATCATAGTATCACTCTCTTTAATTATACTAGCATTACACCATGTCTTTAGCATTAAACAGAAAATTTCAGGTCGAAAGACAAACGACAGACTAAAATTTCATCATAATAACAAGCATTGAAATACTTCGGATAAAGAGATTTTATTTCATGTCAGTGATTATAAGTATAGTAACTAGGCCCACATTTTAGATTAAAAAAAAGAGCAGTTGCACAAGGACGATAGGCAAGTAGATCACTTACCATAGACTGGTTCTCCCCATCGTTGGAATCCATGGACTGGTTTGGGTTTGAGCGAGATATTGATGTGTCTAATACTGCTACCTTCTCACTGTTAAACCTGAAACATAGACAAACATATTTTAAAGAAAGTTTGCTCACCATCAATGACCTTACAAGACTCACATAGATGTCATTTTACGGTTTATTGTTTATGGTAAATCACAATTTCTATGTACAAATATCATGCTGATCTACTAAAACCAAATCCCAATTTAGCAATCTATGATAAACACGCTTCTTTCATGAGCTTACATTACATTATAAGAAAGAACAGTGCTAAAAAACAATACAATTGAAACAATGACTTCATAATTTCTAAGTCTCTCTTAAAAACTTCATTCATGAAAAAATTCTAGACACCTTTCAGAAATCAAAAATTTTGGAAAACTATTTTGTCTGTTGATTTTGACTACTTTTCTAGCAATTCAAAGACAGAAAAATTCTAAGAAACATAATTCTAAGAATACAAATTGTCTAAATTTTTGCATAGCAAGATGTTCACTTTATCTTAGAAACGTACTTGTAAGGAGAATCTGCAGGGTTGGTCCAAGGTGGCTGGGAAGAAGCGTTAGAAGACTGGCGACTGCGAGGAGGCATTTGATTCAGTTGTCTCAAATACTCTGGATTCTGATAATGCTGTTGACTGCTGAAGCTTCCTGATTGGCTAATAGGTTGGCTAGACTGTTGGCTTGTGTTGTGACGACCAGGTTGGGGCGATCTGTCGTCTTGGAATGATCTGTATGGGTCTTCGTGATAGGGCAGATCATCTTGGTTTGATCTGTAAGAGTCTTGGTTTGATCTGTACGAATCGGAAGGCGTTCTGTAGTGGCCCTCGGGTGATTTGTAAGCATCAGAAGGCGATCTGTAATGGTCCTCAGGTGATTTGTAATCGTTTGGTGATCTGTGGTGGGAGAATTCGGGAGATCTGTAGTCTTGGGATGATTTGTAGTCATCCTGTGGTGATCTGTAGCTGTCTTGTTGAGGAGATCTGTAATCATCTTGTGGTGACCTGTAAAATATGACGATACCAAGAATAAAATCATGAAGTACTTTTTCTTGTGTTTTGTTCAAACCTAAATCATGACCATCACATTTCAAAACTCACTGTGGATTTGACAATTTTCGTTTTCTTTTTATTAAATTTAAGTCAAGAAATGAAGGCAACTACATTGACCGAGGCCTCCTCAATAATATAAGGTGAAATTTCTCATTATTTTTAATATATTTTAAGTTTAAGAAGCGTCCTAATAAACAAAGAAAATCTCCAAACTTTTCATGGACATGAAATATCATAGCTTAAAAACATTCCTCTTTCAAAAAATTACATTCATTTACACAAATCTAACTTCACACACATTCATCACGGTAAAATGCCTGAATTCATCTGACTCACCTATAAATACTATCATCCTTCGACAACCTATTATCTGGCGATCCAGAGAACCTGTCATTCGGCGACGCAAACTGCCCTTGAGGTCCGCTAACATTTTGCAAATCCGGAAGATCATTTTGCCGATCGTAGTCCATGTAAGGAGGTCTATCAGAATAAAAAGAATCGTATCCCGGACCCTGATTAGGGTCTCTGTTTTGCGAGTATTCATCCATTTGGCCATCCGGTGGGTAGCTATTTGGTGGTGATTGGTTATAAGGGTTTTTCAAGCGATCATGAGGGGAGTTGTACCATGGGCCGTCTTCCGATAAGTCTGATGTTTGTCGTTCGTGTCCTAAATGAGAGAGATAAATATCATTGTAAATAATCATTGACAACTATATATATATATGCTATATATATGTATTTACACATTTTTTGTCTGTAGTAGGCCTAAGTTATCTAAATATAACAGGGAAAGCCGGGCAGTGACGGGCACAGTGACATGGCAGTCCAAAAATACAATTTAACCAGAACTTACGACTAAAAAATTTGAAAAGGTTCTTATTTGTAAAATGCTTTCTAAAATTAGCAGCATTGGACAACAAATGACACAGTATAGTAAGAGCAAGCATGTGCAGTAATAGTAATTTGTATTGACACGTCTCAAATAACAAACCAGAAATACCTAAACTCATCAGAAGTGGAAACAGTTGAACACTGTATAATTTGTGTGTAAATAAACTTCTTTTGTCCGGAGTCGTAGTATTCCATTCTTACCATAAAGTGAATGGTGCTCGACCAGACCAGGAGGTAACTGATGAACAGCATCAGGGTGTTCGATAAAGCTGTTTGAATCACTGTCGCCCCCTGGTGTACGAACATCTTGGGGCGCCCTCCAGGAACGATCTTCGAAACCACCCTCGGACATGAACACATTGTTGTTCTGTTCTCTGAGGTGTCCATCTTTCAAAAGGACACTGAAATTTGAAATTATAACAATTTGAAAATTATAAATTCTATTTGTGATATATATATGATTCCAAAAGACTAGTTTCAAAATGTAAAGCTGAAAACAGAATAAGTTGTAAAAGAGTAATATGATAAAATTATGATTATGTAAAACAACTTATAACAAATTAAAGACCAGTTGTTCCAATAATTGGGACAACGCCACAAATCCGATTACCCATTACCCCACCCTGGCCAAACTAATAAATCACCAGGGGATCAAAATACCAACTACAGAAAATAAAAGCTTTCTCCGTCTCAAAATATTTGATAAATATAGGATTTGTGATAGGTAAGTAAATACAGATTCTGATGTTGGACGTAAAATAGGTGAAAAAAACGTTACTTCATAATTATGGAGAAATTGAGTTTATAAACATTGACATAAAACTTTTACAAATAATAAAGAAATGAGCACAATCTCTATGATATCGAGAAATTAAATTGGTTGAACTATTCTGAGAGAAATGTTACAAAGTATATTCAGCTCGAAATAGAAGCTGTGAACATATCAAGTGACAACTGACAAGATTTTTTTCATTCAAGTCTGTCAGATCAAATTTCGCGTAGATTAAATTTGGAAAAGGTGTCATGATCCTTTCAAAAAAAGTACATGAAAATTTAATCTTTCTTACAGTATAGAGTACGTATTTGAAATCTATCTCAATGAGAAATAAAACTCAGAAAGAAAAGTCCAAAAGGTGAAAGTGTAGAATTGACCAAAATCCACTCTGTATAATCACGTTTTAGTAAAAACACTCCAGCACAAAGTAAACCAAAAATGAAAAAAAAAGGAAGTCAGTATAAAAATGTCAATATTTGGTGTCTTTAGTGAGAGACATCAGATCAAAGTAAGGCCACACATAATTAATCTTAGGTTTGCGGACCCGCCGACACAATAGAATACCTGCCGATGGAAAAAAAAAAAATTTTTTTTTGACATTATAAAAAAAAAATTGTTCACCTTTTTTTTTGTTGTCCTACCGACCGACCCTAGAAAAAGTGCCTTGAGACGAATCCGAGAAGCTAAAGATCAATTATGTGTGGCCTAACAAAGTATAAACTTGTCTGGCAATGTTAGAATCCACACATTGTAATATCATTATCAGGAAATCAAGAGGGTCCAGTTTCAGAGAAAATGCAAGAGTTCACTCAGGCCAGTTTATCCAGTCATCTCCGAGAATTGTGAATTTTAACATTAAGTTTAAGGTCACGGGTTTTTTCAAAATGTTAAATTTTCCAGTTTGAAAGAGAAACACTCAGCACAAAGATTGCACAATCTACAAATTAAAGATGGGAGTTCCATAGAAAAGGTTAAGAGTCATCAGCCTCAGAATCGTAAGTTTTTGTAAAGAATTAGGAGCAGCCAAAAAGGAATCACACGCAAGTAAAATCAGGTCAGAAAAACCAGGTCAGAAAGCTGTAAAACACAAAGAGGTCGAGGGGTCATATGAAACTTGATCTGAATTTCAAGATACATTATCGTACTGTTAATTTGACAAGATTAATACTTCAAAGTTCAATGTCAAATTTTCAAGATATTCTAACAGTTCCATGTCTTTACAAAACTAACATTTATTTTATTTATCTGCATCAACATTACAAGAAAAAATTTGTGTGCCAATTTGACAAGACATTTCTGCATCAGCTTACAAAAGAGTATATCAAAATTCTGTGTCAATATTATAAGACACCCTTTCATTGTTCATTTGACTGTAAGATGATTTTTCTGTGTTCAACTTCACTAGATAGGCTACTTTATGTGGATCATGTAATCTTAAATCAAATCATACATACAGCCTTGCACTTCTTACATATATGTAAATGACACTGCAATAATACTTGATAATCCCCACAGAACAATCTCAAAATAACTCTTCTTACTCTTATAATTTGTTATTGAATGAGAAACCAAAACGACATGAAATTCAGATCAAGATTCAGACACATCATCTTCAGCCCTGAGAAACGGGAAATTCAGGATTTCAATTTACCTTGAGATCAACTTTTGAATCAATTCCTCGGCTGGATGGTAACTGGATATAGCACACCAGAATCAGTTACTAATTAACAACATCTTATTTCATCTGTATCTTAAATTCTATACCTTGTCATCATCTAGGATTTCATTTCGTCCATGAAATTAATAAATACAATGTGAAAATGTGAGAGCCTATAATATCAAAACTGATGAAAATGATAATCTAAAATGTCTGGGTAGTCTAACATGTCGGAGGCACAAGCACTTGGATTTATTCAGATCATGATGGATAGATGATTGGAGCTTTGCGACCTGAATTTATGCACTCGGTAGGCTAATTAGGAAAGCAGGAGGACACGGCAATGAGGTGAAGGATGATTGAAACAGCCATCCAACATAGGCCCAAGTGACCCGGCAAGAGCTGGATCAGAACCCTGGATCCAGCGATTGGCAGCCCAGCACGCTACTACTAGACTGACCCTCCCCACCTATTCAGATCATGAAATTATGACTATATTTACAAAAGTATCCATACATACTAACACGACGGCAGTTGATTCTACCATAACATAGCGAAATTAGTATATATACTAGATATATTTCGAAATTAATGAACTAATATATATCACAAAAATGTTCAATTTAGTCAAGAAAATGTTGTTGGTCAATTGGACTCTTTATAATACCAATTTGTATTCACTTAACATCTCAGTAGCCAAGCGGGCATCGGAAGCTGTCCTATCTGCTCTTTAGAAGGCCAACAGGGAGATGATTATGCACATAATTTTTTCCGTACATCAGTTTTTCATAGTCAGACTGCTTTTCCCTTAGTGTTCAACATAGAAAAACAGACGACGCAGTCAAAAACAACCACACAGGAAGCTAGGCATAGTGCATAAAGGTAGTCTAGGGACATATCAGTTCCTGAGAGATACATATTGTATAGTTGGTGTCAAGTGTCATCACGAAGCTAACAGTACAGAAATATGATACAAACAATAAGTCGGCAAGAGGTATGTACAAAATTATGTTAATAAAATAAGCAAATCCTACAAATATACAGAATCTATTATATACATCACACTTTTATCTGTGTTTTTGAGGCTAATGAATTGATATCTCCTACTCACTTTCTGCTTCCATTTGCCTTTCCCAGTCCTTCACAATGATTTCACTCCCTCCCAAGTCTCCATCCACTGTCCTTCTTCTCTTTACCTTCCCTCTCTCCTTTCCCTCTCTACCTTCCCTCTCTACCTTCCCTCTCTACCTTCCCTCTCTCCTTCCCTCTCTCCTTCCCTCTCCCTCCCTCACACCTCTGTCCCTGTCCTCTTACACTCTTAAATACATGTAATCATACTCTCTCACTCTCTCCCTCTTTTCCTGCCATCTTAAACCTCTACTCCCTTTCTACATCCCTTTTATCCCCATTCCTATCCTCTCTCCCACTCACTTTCTGCCTCCAGTCTAGCCCTGCCCTCCGTCAAAATTACAACTACGCCGCCCTATTGACTCCCCAATGGATGCCACCCTTGGAAAAAATAAATTCTGGTATCCACAGCCTATCTTGAAACTCATGATACCTACATTGTCCCCAAGTCAGTGAGTCACCTAATACTCATACGGAGATTTCAGAAAACACTCGAGGGAGTTCCGAAAACAACCTACCTAGGGTCTCGCTGGAGGTTGGCGGCCAGCGAAAGATGATAGACCCACTGGGACATCTCGCTATCGTTCTCCGCAGCAAAGTAATAGGTCCTCATGTTCGCATGCTCAGCCTGTGGAAGGAAAGCACAACATGGGTTAGGTTACATCACAAATATCTACATATCTAGATGTAGGCATACACATATAACATGAGCAGTCTCTGAACACAGCATATAGAAACATTTGGTGATACCACAAAATGAATTGTATTTTAGATATTAATTTATAATACTGTCTATATCCAGATACACAAATATAATCTGCGTAAAATTATTTGAAAGCATACGTAGCAATTGTGACACCACCAAATAAATTGCATTTCAATAGTTTAGCTATCTATTTATAAATTTTGTACAATACCAATGATGAAATTGCCTACACATCCATATCTATCTTACTTTGTATGATTATTGAGCATACCATTACAGCATTTTATTTCAGCATAAGTATGGCATACAATGAATACAGTATGTCTATATATTCCGGCAGTGTTTTGACCTGCTGCGACACACATATTTTATTCATAAGTGAAACATCATCAGCCATGCTGAAGGGATGAAGTTAAACATGCAAGACAATTAAAAGTCTCTTCCAATAAATGCTGCACTTTTATAATTTATATATAGTCCACCGTATATCATAGCAAACTACATCATGATCACCCACATAGCTACACATACTACATCCCCCTCTATTACCAAACATCATGCTTTCATGCAAACTTCTAATTAATTCTAAATTAATTACATTAAACAGAGAAGCATTTAATCCACATGATCAAGGAGGAATTCTCTATTTACGAGTCCAAGAATCATCTTAACTCGAAGGTTAATATCTTGAATCTTAGCACAAATTAATTTGATGAGATTCTAAATTCTGCAAATTTTCCAGATTTAAATATCTGAAGGTCTGCTAATGAATTAACACTGCTCAGTTCAAGAATTTTGTCCCAACGTCACGACCATGCAATATTCTCCAAGACACATTTGCTGACAAAGCCGAGATAGCAGAACCGAACATCGCATTGTTGTTTCACCAACAATGTCCATTGTTCAACATAGAATATTTTGAGAACAATCTGAAAATGTATATCGTATTAGGTTTTGAAAGTAGAAACAATGCTTTTAGAATTGCTCTCAACATTGTTCAAAAGAGTTTACAAGTTTACAACAGCACATAGTTACACCAAATTAGATTTGTTAGTTGGTCAAAACACTGCTTCACTTCAGAAAGTAAGCTAGTAGAGGAACGTGCCATAGGTTCCGTGACCAATCTCTCCGACTCAATTTTTCGATGCAAATTCTGTTAGGTTCGTTCAAAATAAGAAAATTTAGCGAGGGTACCCCTCTCAAAAGTTCGGGCTAACTCCACCAGCGGCCATTTTCCAAAATGGCCGCCAAAATTCAAAATTTGCCATAATTCCACTTCTATTTGGCCTAGAGATTCAAATTTTGGGTCAAAATATAGGTTTTAAGGGTTAAGAAACCCATTAAACATAGTCCTAAAGGTGTCTGCCCAACCTTAGTGGTCATAATCCAATATGGCAGCCAAAATGGCCGACGAAAATGGGTAACTCACAATTCATCTATCATAAGCTCAAAATATGGAGTTAGACCTTCATACAATAAGTTAACATACCTCAGAGAAGTCAAATATTGTGATTAATGATTTGTGTATTCAACCCCTATGGTACCATATCCAATATGGCCACCAAAATGGCCATTCAAAATGCCCTTAATCTCACATTTATCACAACGAAGA
The DNA here is from genome assembly GCA_026936325.1 of Platynereis dumerilii. Lineage (NCBI taxonomy): Eukaryota > Metazoa > Annelida > Polychaeta > Phyllodocida > Nereididae > Platynereis > Platynereis dumerilii. Next base: position 23,691,409 of record JAPTHN010000010.1, on the reverse strand, counting down.
CAATATTTGGTCTTTTATTTGGTGAAAACATAAATATATGTACTTTAATTGTCCAAAACAACTGACTAATGGCAATTCCTAAGATTTACACACACATTTTTTCTAATAATCCTATATGACTGCCAAAATGGCTGCCCCAATTACTAAAAATATATATCACAATTTTACATAAATAATTGCCTATTAATTGGTCTACATTGGTAATCTTGGCATTAATATAAATGTTTTAATTGCCAGAGAGTTCTGTTATCAGTATTTGACAAGTGAACACCCAACCCTATGGTTAGAAATCCAATAAGGCTACGAAAAGGCCTCCCAGTAGGTTCATATGTGAATTTTTATCATTATTATCACGTTTATTTGCAGTAATGTGGGACTTTCTATGAATTTCATTTAAATTATGAATATACAGATTGTGAGCACTTAATTGATTGGCAAAATTTAAGGCTTCTGCCATATTTAAATGCAATTGGACTGTCCATTTGCAATAAAGATTACTTTTTTAGTAGCAATTCAAAGGGTCATTTCGCCAACTTTGCATGCAGTCTCAGAATGCATCCCTGAAGCACTGCTGATCAGATACTGACCTCTGATCCATCTGTCAGGTAATAGTCTGTCTGTACTTAACATAGGCTGTATTATTGTATTTATAACAATTTGTTGTATTTTTGGTCTGTGGGTGCTAGGCTATGAATTGTCTTGTAGTAAAACTTTACTGTAAAACTATTACGGAGTAATAGTAATTTCACTCATGGGGAATTGGAGAATGTAATATCGACCATACTGCACGATGAGAACCAAATATGTCCTCCACATAAACCAACAAAGAATAATGAGATTCCTATAGTTCTGTTATGAATAGACATGTCAGGTATAGATCTTGGAATCCAAGTCACCACATACAAACAAAAACTTCACTAATATATATATTAGCCAACCTGTATGCCTAGGGTGGGCTGAAAAAAACTTTTTTTGGAATTTCAATATGCCAGTGGTATAGAAAGTTGGCTATGGCCAAAAAATGAAAATTTGTGCAAAAAAAATTTTGTGGCATGCGACGTGTGCCGGGCCACTCCGGCTTTTATGAAAATGCATATTTTCATCCATTTCGCATGCCTTTTTAGACCATCTTTTGGCCTGAGTCAGCTTCCTTGGTTTCAGAAGGCTCAATGGCATACTTAAATCTTCTATGAAGACCATTTTGGATATGAAATGCCATAAACAGGTCCCTGATATTTAAGATATAGCCATTTCTGGGTAAATGTTGGGGAACAGAATTTGGCTTTTTTTGCTAAAAATTGCCCGAAAAAATTAAAAATATCGGAATTGACTGCACAAAAAATTATTCCAAGTGAATTGTAATTACCCTGTGTCCTCCCTGCAATAGGAGCTGAGCTACAAGGCAAAATGTCATCCTGTCGAATGTACTCAATACTACTCATGCGCTGTACGTTCGACACGATGACATTTCACCTTGTAGCTCAGCTCCTATTGCACTTGGAGCTTTGGTTGATGGCTTGTCTGATACCCCTATTACCTGGCCTCATCCCTATTTAACAATGAAATAACTGAGGTGTAATGGTAGGGCTCCACAAGCTGCTAAAGTGTCAAATCTGTAAATCTGACTTTACAGAATTGCCCCTATTCTGGAAACTGAAACCACAAATTGATGCAGGTAATGCGCTGGAAGTGTTTTTTAGGGCATTAGGGAGGACACGGGGTAATTACAATTCACTTGGAATAATTTTTTGTGCAGTCAATTCCGATATTTTTAATTTTTTCGGGCAATTTTTAGCAAAAAAAGCCAAATTCTGTTCCCCAACATTTACCCAGAAATGGCTATATCTTAAATATCAGGGACCTGTTTATGGCATTTCATATCCAAAATGGTCTTCATAGAAGATTTAAGTATGCCATTGAGCCTTCTGAAACCAAGGTTGCTGACTCAGGCCAAAAGATGGTCTAAAAAGGCATGCGAAATGGCTGAAAATATGCATTTTCATAAAAGCCGGAGTGGCCCGGCACAAGTCACATGCCACAAAATTTTTTTTGCACAAATTTTCATTTTTTGGCCACAACCAACTTTCTATACCACTGGCATATTGAAATTCCAAAAAAAGTTTTTTTCAGCCCACCCTACTGTATGCCATGAATCCTCTTTTAATTATTGCTGCTAATGGCCAATTTAAAGTGAAATTCTTATTAGTAAGTTGCCCTAAAAATTGGAATATTTAGCTAAATGTACTACTGACGCTGGTATTGTCAAAGATTGGCAACATAGTAGTTTCAAGTACACTCCTACCTGAATATTTTAATGGCAAATTAAATCAAAATAATGATATATTAAGGCAAATACAAAAGTTCAAAAGTTCAAATTATGGAAGGAAAATCTCTTTTATGTACAATCTTGTGCCTAACTGAGAGAAAAATCTGTAAATTATCAAAATATATAAATTCCCAGACTTGACTTCCAGCTACTCGGAGCCTGTTAGTGTAAAAGCATTGTAAAACAGGAAAATAAAACAGGACATTAGGACATCGTTAACAAGAACATATTCTTTTGAGGACTCTTCAGCTATGGTCATACATCTGAAACATGATAGCCACCTGATTATATTATAAGCAACCACTATCCTTGCAGTCTCTGAGTACAGGATGGTTGTAAGTCCTGCAATGTTGCTAGCAACATACATGTATGACATGCATTTTCAGATCGTGCAAGAATTACTCCCCAGTCTCCCAGTCAACAAGCCCTTCCATAAATTTAGACTTAAATTTTAAAATAACTGAGTTTTCTCCCAAGAAATTCCCTGACAACCTGCACATAGGTTTAAGTCTTGTAAAATGTTGCTACACACATTGCAACCATCCTCTATTACATGTTTACATCTTTTACAAGGATATGATTGGCTACATAAATATATCATCAGGGGGCTATAGCTACAGCAAAGCCAACAACCTATACCATTTCCAATGACGACAAGCTACAATCTCTTATCCAACCAGGTTTCAGATGTAACCATTGCCGAATGGTCATTGAAAGAATCATGTTAACAATATCCTAAAATGTTTCCTGTTTTACAACAATTTACAAACAGCTGTTATTAACTGGGAGCCAAATCGGAGAATTTGAATTTGATGTTAATTTCAACTGTTTTGTCTCTCCAATTGGTACTGCAGTCACATGTCCAGAAAAGTAATCTTCCTCCCAAACTTGAACTTTTTAACTGTGGAATTTGCCTCACATATCAAGTTGGAGTGTATTGGGATTTGAAACTTTGGCATTACCATTCTTTGAAAGTAGCAGCCTCGATAATTTGTTATAATCTTTCACTTTAAATTGTCAATGGTTAAAAGATGTTTTTACAACCCACAAATTGATGATTTGTTTGTATGCTGTGACAGAATTAGACCTTCAGGAATCTTAATAGTTTTACAGTGACTTTTACTACAAGACACTTCATGGCCTAGCACCCAAGGACCAAAAATACAACAAATTGTTATAAATACAATAATACAGCCTATGTTAAGTACTAGCAGACTACTACCTGACAGATGACACAGAGGTCAGTAACTGATCAGCAGTGCTTCAGGGATGCATTCTGAGACCGCTATGGTAGATGTTATTCAACCGATGACATGAGCCTTTGAATTGCTATTGAAAAGTAATCTTTATTGCAAATGGGCAGTCCAATTGCATTTAACAATGGCAGAAGCTTTAAATTTTGCCAATTAGTTAAGGGCACACAATCTGTTTATTAACTGTTAAACAATTTAAATGAAATTTATAGAACATTTCACATTGATATTTAGTAAACATGACAATAATAAATTGTGATAAAAATTAACATTTGAACCTTCTTGGGAGGCCTTTTGGCAGCATAATTGGATCTCTAACCATAGGGTAGAGTGTTCATTTGTCAAATACTGAAAACAGAACTCTCTGACAATTAAAAATATTTATATTAATGCCAGGATTACCAGTGTAGACCAATTATTTATTTAAAATTGTGATATTTTTTTAGTAATTTGGGCAGCCATTTTGGCGGTAATATTGGATTATTAGAACAAATTTGTGTGTAAATCTTATGAATTGCTATTAGTCAGTTATTTTGGACAATAATGTACATAGGCCTATATTTATGTTTTCACCAAATAAAAGACCAAATATTGGCTTCGTTGCGATAAAAGTGAGATTTAGGGCATTTTGAATGGCCATTTTGGTGGCCATATTGGATATGGTACCATAGGGGTTGAATACACAAATCATTAATCACAATATTTGACTTCTCTGAGGTATGTTAACTTATTGTATGAAGGTCTAACTCCATATTTTGAGCTTATGATAGATGAATTGTGAGTTACCCATTTTCGTTGGCCATTTTGGCTGCCATATTGGATTATGACCACTAAGGTTGGGCAGACACCTTTAGGAATATGATTATTGAGTTTCTTGACCCTTAAAACCTATATTTTGACTCAAAATTTGAATCTCTAGGCCAAATAGAAGTGGAATTATGGCAAATTTTGAATTTTGGCTGCCATTTTGGAAAATGGCCGCTGGTGGAGTTAGCCCGAACTTTTGAGAGGGGTACCCTCGCTAAATTTTCTTATTTTGAACGAACCTAACAGAATTTGCATCGAAAAATTGAGTCGGAGAGATTGGTCACGGAACCTATGGCACGTTCCTCTACTAAGCATGAAGTAAAGATACTCCAACAGACATTTGAAATGTTCGAAGTTAACCTGAAGCATTATACACCATCCTTTAATTGTAAAACTCAGCAATTGAAGCCCTAAACATTAAGCAAGTAGCTCATAAAAGCAATATACATGTACAGCCAAATATCTCCTTCAGGACCTTAACATCATTTCACTTCAAATCAGTGGCAATTACACAAGCAGATTATTGTGACGAAAAGTAATTAGTAGTTAAGGAAATAAGCGTGAAATAGATATTAATTTAAGTGTCAAATAAAGACAAAATAACATAAAAAACAATCAATAATATGACAAGACTTTTACTTGACATGAGCAAAAATTATTTTTTGGAGGTTTGTTTTCCACGGGCCCTAGTGAGTGAGTGAGTGAGTGAGTGAGTTAGTGTTTTACCCCCCATCAGCACTGGTGTGGGCTATTTAGAGGCAACTCCACGGGCCCTAGATCTAACTTTCCTAATTATGTGACATTATCATCTACCTACTTACAGCAATGATTACAGCATGCACACATACCTGCTAGTACTAATACCACTATCATACTAGTCGGATGGATTACAAATACCACAATTCATCACATATTCATATGAGCAATTCAACTTGAAAACAACTAACGGCATTATCCTACTTTAGCCCCCCTTGAGGGTTTAAACATTTTATAGGTAGTTCCATAGATATTGATCAACAAAAACTGAAACTGAAAAATAACTCAAATATGTTTCCAGTCTGTATATCACAGAATAAATACTATGAAAGTGTGAAGGGAGATCATTACCAAGAATACTCACAGTTATATGTTTCTTAAAACATTCAAACTGAAGTGTGATATATTGCAAAATACTGTCTTATATATACTCCCACTTTAGCCCCCTTTCCCATTGACTGTACCATTGAAAAGGGGGCTAATGTAGGAGTATATATAGACACTAGGATATATAAAAAACTGTCTTATTATACTCCTGCTTTAGCCCCCTTTTCCATTGACAACACCATTGAAAAGGGGGCTAAAGCAGGAGTATATATAGACAGTCGGATATAGCAAAAACTGTCTTATTATACTCCTGCTTTAACCCCCTTTTCCATTGATAGTACCATTGAAAAGGGATCTAAAGCAGGAGTATATATAGACAGTAGGATATAGCAAAAACTGTCTTATTATACTCCTGCTTTAGCCCCCTTTTTCCCATGAAAAAAGGGCCTAAATGTTTAGACCCCTGAGGGGGCTAATGTAGGATAATGCCCAACTAACAAATTGGAATACCATCTATACGCACATGCATGTATACAAGTTATCACAGCTGACTACAATACAGCCATATGATTAATATAAATTAACACAGCGCTACAGAGCTATTTACAGTCTAAATATTGTATTGCAAGTCAGGCATGCAAGACGTTCATGCAAGTTGATAAATGTGTTGTATGACACATTAACAAGTATCTCCAAATGCTGCTTACTTCCTAAATCACTTTGTAATTTACCTCTTTTTTTTATCATTTCGGAATTTGAAACTTAATGCATCAGGCTTGAAATTCCTTTCACAAAAAGATAATCCTTTACATTACAAATCCATCAAACATCCTGAGGTTCTGAATTCTTATTCTGGTTTGAGGCGAGTCAGTAACACTTTATTTTTACACCAATCGGAGTGCCTCAGACGTAGCACATCAAAACGACAGTAGACAACTTGTTATCATAGCCTTATATCATACTTTACACAGATCTGTAGATAGATCTGGATATAGAGGAGACATCCTGCGTCCAGAACCACTTATACTTACAGTAATAATGTTCCCCACAATTTAAACTTAAAGATAGATGGATAGATAGATATATGGTTAAGTGTAGCCCTGTAAGGCCAGTTCAGGACACTCTCAAGGGTTGATTGATGAAAAGGAGCAAGAGTGGGAGACCTCAAATTCTTATACATTTTAAATGTGATTTATCCCAATGGGAGGGATTGTTTACTTGCACAGCAGAGGCACTGATACAAATGACGGTACACATGATACAAGGGGCCATCAATTTCATGTCTCGCCCATATGACATCCAGCTGGATATGTTAAAGTTAGGAAGCAGCACTTAGAGATTAATATTAAGCACCACCACACATTTATCAACATTAATCAAGCAATTCTTATTTTGGCTTAACGGAACATGTAAACGCAAGTTAAAAGACCTACTCGTGCATCTTGTGAATAGCTAGGAGCCAACTACATGTGAAAGAAAAGAGATACCACATTAGAAATGATTATTAACCATTAAATGGACATTAGAATAAGTTTCAGATACCATAATTAACATTAGATACCATCAGATTCCATTATAATATTAGCGTCAAAAACGTAGTTCTTCTATAGGTATTATATATATAGAAAATAAAATGGTTATAAAATGGATATTTATACCATTAGAACGATATGACACAGTTATCTAATATTATATAACAATTTTTGGCATTAAATAATGATAAATGGTCATTAAATGGAAATCAGACTCCATTAATGTGACATTAGAAAATGTTAATTGACATTTAAGACCACTTTTGGAATAAGATATACTGTTATTTGGGAAAAGAGAGAAACAGGTGAACAGTAGTGGCACAGAGAAATGCAGAGTGACAGTTTTCATTTCATCAACGACTCATACTACGTCAATGTTGGTTGCCATGTCAACAGGTAAAATCTATTGAGCCACACTTTCGTAATGTTGAGTTGATAACCGCCATGATAGAATTAAAAGCCTGAATCAAAACTTTTGGAAATGCTTCGGCAAGCTTTGAAAATATTCCGTGGCAATTGACTTTAAATTTTCCAAACCTTTTACAAGTGGAGACTTTTGTAGTTATTTTTTTAACTCAAAAGAAATTAGCGCCACCTGGCTTTTGCAAATGAAAACATTCACTCTGTCTTATTCTGTGTTAGCAAGTATGCAGAAGCACCATTGCAGTGACATTCGGTTCAAATATGGATTGTAAGTGGATGCAACTAGGTGCAATTATCTGCAGATCATGATGCAACAACCAGATTATTTCATAATATATTATACCACTCATTAATGTATATCATTAATAGATATGCCTACAAGCAAATCGTGCTCCAAGTAGTATAAGTTATTTCAGATTGTTGACACAGACAGCAAAAAAAATCCTCTCACACAATTGAGTCAATTGTAAATAATTGGAGAATATTGTTCATAAAATAAAACAGAAACTGACAATTTCAGAATATTTGTTTTTCTTATCTCACCTTGAAGGCATATTTTCTGCTAATATTATCCTCCCTCGTACAGGGGGATATTTGGTAACTTGGAAGCAGGATTGACCCATTCGCTTGACCCTGTTCTTGAGCACGATCTGAAAAATAAGGAAAGGCAGCTCATTAAATATATTAACATACCAGACTCTTCAGCAGTTTTTGCAAGTTTTCAGTAATCTTAATACATTTCAGAGAAAAAATACAATTTTGACAAGTAGAGGAAACTTTCACAAACAGAAAAGATCTAATTAGAGTGTAAGTTACTTTTCTGGAGTCAAAAGTTGGGCTAAAGCAGCTTCCTCTGTATGACCCAGATTTTTTCAGCAACATGTAGCCCCTAAACTAGTTGAGGTTCAGGTAGTTCATATTTTCAGTAAGCTTAATACATTTTCAGAAGTGAGTGAGTGAGTTTGTTTTTTACGCCCCATCAGCACCAGTGTGGGAATACATTTTCAGAAAGGAAAAAATAAATTCCTGACAAGTATAGGAGACTTTCACTTGGGAGAAAATATCTAACTGTGAGTGAAAGTTATTTTTATGGAGTCTGAAGTTGGAGGGGAGCTATAGGAGCTTTCATCTGTAAACAAGAAGGGTCTCAGAGCTAGTCATGAAAAGGATTTGGCTAGCGGAAGAGGTACACTTCTCCATCCAGTTCAAAGATTGATTAATGTAAATAATGAAAATAAATAACTTTGTGACACAAGAGATGTCCTTATTGCTTTTGACTATTTAAATGTGTAGTTATTAAACAGTTTCAAACTTTTTAAAATATGAAATAAAAGGTATTGTGCAGCACCATTATAACTTTCACTGTGAAATTAATTTTTACCTTTGTAGTAAAAAAGACAATAGTCGGAGAGGACAACCCATCTTCTTTTCCAAGACTTCAGAGGACCACGTTCCTAGGGTAAAATAATGGAAACGTAAAATCACAACAACAACAAAATCTTGCTTGCAAAATGTAACAGGTCTATTTGTGATGATATATAGGAAAGCTAAATCTATAATTTACTTTGGCCCAGTCAACCACCTACTCAAACATAATTATTTTACTTCAAAAGACATTAGCTTCGGGTTTTACACATCTACAAATACATGCCATAAAAAATTTCCGTTGCATTGCATAGCTTAATGAATATGATGTGTGTGTTTCAAAGTACTTATATTACTCTTACATGGTTCACAGTTCAGAAACTATTAAAGGGAGAACCAGACGAAAAACAAGCTGTATCATAGTGTATCAACCTAGGTAGGATTTTTCAACAGAGATCAGAATGACGCAATACTGTGTTGCATATTCACAAAAAATTGATTTGCAAATGTTAAGTTAATAAACCCACCTGTTTGTACAGCCATCCTCGCAGGGTAACTTCTGACTCTGGAACTTTTGGCGAAGATGGAGTACTGGCAATTACCCTGAAAAGTACAGAATTAATATTTTGTGCCATATTTATGGCACAAGAAAAAAGGCAAAAAGTAATTGCTACAAATATTTTAAAATGACATTTGTACATGAAAATCATTACTCATGTTGTCAGTAATTGCAACTTGACAAATGCCCGTGTATTTGTGTTCACTTAGACAAATTATGCTTTAATAAACTGCCATGTTTGCAAAGAAATTTCATTATTCTGTAACATAAATTTGTTAACAATAGATAAGGAGGTCATAATTCACACCAATACAATACCACTTGATAAGAGACAGAATATGTTTATGGAAATTAAACAATCAATCAAATTAATTAACTTTTTCCTGATACATTCCTGTACAATAAAATCAACAATCTTCTATGTCTGATTGAAATCTGCTACATTTATAAATGAATACGCCACTCACTTGTTTACAGGTACAACTTTCCGAGAAACCTGAAAAGAGAAAAAAAAGAAAGTTAGAATGGCAACAGACATTTTACATTTTCATTATTTGATATTCTTCAAATATCTTACGGCACATGTCTAAACATTGCACCAGCAATTATCAGATTATATTCTGAACAATCCCACACATTACTGACAAATTCAAAACCTACCGACCCAGCAAATCCATTGGAACAACTAGACCATCTTGTGATATTTTTTTTAAACAATCGGCACAATAATCTAGAGAACTACAGAAATATTCACATAACCTATTAGACAAGAATCCGCGGATTCAAAGCTAGCCATTTGGTATTACATTTAAGGGGCAGTGATTAACATGGAATGGGTTGATAGCAATGCTTATCTTACTCATAATAAATCTGTACTGAAGACATGCTAATAAAAATGTGAAAGATGTGCATAATATCATGAAATCCTCAAAATAAAAGACAACTAGTAAGTTGCCTGTAGATTTGAGGGAACAGAATAGAATACAAAATGAAATAGACAGATGAGATAGATTGATAGATAGTTGGATGGAATGAAAAGGGGAAAATTTTGCCTAATGCAGAGTGACTTCAGTTTCCCATACCAGGGTAATATTGCATGATGCTGAAAGGAAGGAAGCAACTGGGAGTGAGCATGAGGTGCTGTGTGCTGACTGCTAGGGTATACATGAATCAGCAGTTATGTCTTGTGAAGCTCCTCATCAACAGTTGAATGGTTATTAATGTTTTTTGTTTTCTCTTTTAATTATACATCTGTTAAAATAATTGGCGAAATCACAAGAATCTGTGAATTCAAAGCCAGGCTTTTGCTATTGTATTTAGGGGGCAGCGACCAACAGTGAGGGGAGGTTTGAATTTCAACTATCCTAATAATTGATCAGCGAAAGACAAAATCCAATGAGTGGAAATTCGTAAATACAGGACTAAATGTTTGAAACATGAATGTATGATGGTTTTCTTGCAGAATATTGTGGCGGGAATCCATAATGAGGCTTTGGTGCGCATGCGCGAGAGAGTGAATGACACAGATTGATTGAGAGATTCGTACAGACAACAGCTACAGAAAAGGTATGCTTTGAATAACGCTTGGCCCACGCTTTATTGGTGGCAGCGGTTATTTGGTAGCCTTACTAGTTGTTATATACGACGTATCAACTGTTTTGAGTGCTGTTCGGCGCTTCAAAACGTTTTATTTAGCGTTTTATCGACTTTAGAAAAGTTGTCAAATTAACTGAACAGATACGGTAGCGTCTAGACGCCCGGTGCATTGACAGAGCGAGCGCTACGTCGTAGCAATAACTCGTCTCATTTCAGCTAGTTTGAGGTAAATATCAGGCTAATTTAGTATGCATTGTGTTAGACAGCTTGTATAGTTTATATTGTATCAATTTTGAGTGTTGTCACTTCGTTTTTCAAGCGAAAATTGACATCGTAAAACCACGTGGATTTGTTACATTGTAACGGTCTGACATTTTGACAAGCGTGGACTGTGACAGCAAGTTATTGACAGGTAATATCATGGGTTATTAGTTGTAAATATTGCCCTTACTACACCAGACAATTAGTTTTGGGTTATTTTGTGTGTAGAATATTAGATGTCAGTCATTTAGCAACAATTTATTTGACCTAAAAAGCATGTGTATTTTGCCGTGATTTTTGACAGCCTATCAAGTGTTCTATAAATAGCACAGTACTGTTGCAGCTATAAATAGCACAGGGTTGAAGCAGATATTTTGACAATTGAAGAAACAAATTTAGCATAGTTTAGGTGTATTTTTGGAAATGTTCGTTTCCGTTATGCACTTGTAGTTGTGTAAATACACATTTTGAGTTAGTAGGCCTATAATTTGTGGAATTTGGTTGCTGTCAATTTTTTGCTTTTTCAACTGTGTATAGTCAAATTCTGTGTCTATTTTGGGTTGTCATACATGTTGCATTAGCCTAAGCCTGAGGAAAAATTGAATAGTGAATGTTCGTTCACCTATTCAGTTGCTATTGTTGAACAATTTTTTTTTACTAGTATTTTTTTGGTTGTGACTGTCATAATTTTGACAGGTGTTGTCACTGTTGGAATTTCTACTGTCAATTTAAATTTTGAGCAAGTTGGTGACTAAGAAATAAGTTGTGTTTCAATCACACAAAAATCCTGGTCTAATTGGAATTAATTTATACTTTAGCCAACAACTGAGTTGTGAATTTGCTGAATTGCTTTGGAATTTTGTTTTCAAAATAGGATGATATTCTGATTGAAATTGACAGCTGAGTGCAGTCATAAATAATTTTTTGTCATCCTTGATTTACAAATTTCTATTTTGAGACCAATTTAGTGCTAATTTACCATTTCTAGAAATTTTGGTTCACATTTTGACTAGTTTAGGAAATTAAAATTTTGGTACGTAATGACCTAAGGCCAGACTTGTTTGTGGATTGACACAGAATAGGTGTGAAAACTTATTGTCACTTCAACTGCTAAGACAAAGATAAGCCTCGACAGTGACAAAGGTGTCAATTAATGTTGGCGCAATACTAGTAATCTGTTCGAAATCTTTTTAAAAAGTTTTTTTATATTTACATTATTTAATTTACTCAATTTAACCAATTTGGTTATTGTTTATACACGTTGAAAAAAAAAAAAAAAAAAAATTGGGGTGAAAGGTTATATTGTGCAATTGTCTTTGTGTCGTACTCTGTGTTGTTCTTGTGTACATCGTGTTTAGTGTGCATGTGAGCTCAGAATACTTGTGAAACAAAAGTGACTTGTCTGAGAATTCAGAGGAATTCTTGAACGGGTCTTGTGTTTCATTATATATAGAGAGTGTACCTGCTATAGATATAGAGTGTGACTGTAAGATTGAGTGACAATAGTTTATAAGAATAAGTGTTTATACAAATTTTACACCCCGTCTTACAACTTTATTGTGTGTTTGTGACGTTGAAACTTAGTTGCATTATTGTGAGTTTGTGACAACTTTAGTGTCATATAACATTTGTTTAGTTGTCGCAGCAAGTACAGCTTGGCGGTTATTTACTGCTGCAATCAAGTTACAATTACCGTTAATTTATCAAAAGTTTAACTTTAAAAGAGGTCTTCATTCAATTATTTTGCAATTAGTGCTTCTTATAAAATACTCAGGTTGTATTAGAAGTGATTTATATTGAATTCTATTTATAGTAGATTCTATTTATATTTGATTCTACTTGATCTCATAGTTACATAGAGGTGTGACAAAGAATCTATATAGAGAAATTACACTTGTTGAATATTGGAGTTGAGATTTACTCTGATAGTTACGGATTTGAATTTGTATACTTTGATGGTTTCAAAATTCTGATGCTGTGCGGCATCCCTTAGGTTGCAAGTTGCAACCGACTTTTAAATTAACAACTAATCAAACCCACAAACCCAATATGAGTCCTATAAACATTCATTCTGCTACGGAAACAGAACTCCGTCAGTTAGATCAAATTGGTGAGCGGCGCGCTCGGCGGATAATCGATTTACGCAAACGAATGACATTGACGCCGAACGTTTTGTCTGCACACCTCAACTTGCCTGTTGAGTTTTGGAATGATTTCGTTGCAAGTGGACAGCTGACTTTTGAGGATCCAGGAGCAGTCGGACAAGAGAGATATGATTTTGAGAGCCGAATGAACAACTTAGGACAGCCACAAATGGATGAGTATCTCGATGGTATGGTAAATTTAAACCTTGATTCGGGGGAGAGCTATGAAGTACACTTGACCCGTGGCCTGATAGACAAGTACCATGAATTAATCGTAGAGAAGACGGGAGAATTGAACAAAGTTAAGATGCTAATTGCTGCTGCTACTTCAGAACAGGTTGTCAATGGGTTGCGTCCAAGAGAGCAAGATTTGCATAATCAGCTGATTATCCTGACGAGGGAACAGGCAAATTGGAAATCTAGATTGGCGAAACAAACTAATGAAAATAGATTAATGAGTCAGATTGGAGGACGTAGTGAATTCTGGTCTATGACACATCCTTCTGAACAGTACATAGACATGATGCATCAACAAGTTGTTGAGAACAATTTAAACACTCAAATAGAAGCTAATGAGTCGGCGCAGTATCGACAGAATGAATTTGCATCTTCTCAACCAGGGGTTTCCACACGACAGCAGGATGTTCAAGGGGGTTACGGTAGGGATCGACAATCATCAAACACTTATGTTAAAAGATTGCATTTTGACAATGACAATTGTGCTGACAATAATGGTCAATATTCTGATCCTATGTCTTCTACCCCTTTGCAGAAGAGCAACGCTCCCAACGGCCAAGTACAGTCTGCTGAAATTGAAGCTGTTATCTCTACAATGCCAACCAACGGAGTGTTCCAGACCAGACGGACAAATCAACAGGCCCCAGGGAGTAGAATTCCGGCAGCAAACTTTTCTGCCTCACTTGGTGAAGATGTTGGGTATGGAGAGAGGTCCTATCATGATGCGGTCTATTCTTAGCAGGCCAGTCTGCGTTTCACCGGATCGCCAACAGAGAAAAATTCTCAACAGAATGGACCTATAAGTAGTCGCTGTTCGGCGACCCAACAGGCTGGTTCTTCCCAAAAGCAGGTCCCGCGACGGGAAGTTAGAAATATCCCTCGCTATGAAGAGGAGTGGAATAATCCAGCTAGAGAAGAAGTCCCTGTTTTCCCTGCCAGACAGCGCCGATTTCCTACTGATCAACAGGCTGGGCAGTCGTCAGATCAACAAAGGCGCCAGCCCTCTGACCAACATAGACGTCAGTCATATGATCCACAACGACCCCCGCTCTATGAGCGCAGTGAACACCAATTTGAGCGTGACTATGCCCCAAGGGATCCAAGTAGACAATCCTATGATCCCAGGGATAATCCTCGGACCAGTGGACAATCCAGTACATCAAGCAGATCGCGAGGAAGGTCCCCACATGCTAATGTTCGTTTTGCTGTGGATGGATCTGAAAGGGCATCTAGGGAACAGTACCAGAGATCTGATTATGATAGCACTACTGAACAACCAATTTATGATGATTCCAAGGATTCTGGTCGTTATGTGAATCGGTCAAGGAGTGACAAGTCACATGAGAAGTTTAGTGATGGTGTTTATGATGACCAGTTCAGGGAATCTAGGAGTTCAGATCGACCCACAAAGACAAAACACCGTAGCCGTAAGTCCTCAACTTCGTCGGAATCCAGTGATTCTTCAGATGATTCTTCTTCAGATGAAGATAGTTCAGATGAGGATGATTATCGCTCTTCAAGAAGCAATCATGGAGACAGGAAGAAGCATGGACGAAGGAAGAAGAGCCCTTCAGCCCCACAGTTACAAATGTTCCATGGAGGAATCAATGAGTGGGAGAACTTTGCTTTCTACTTTCAGAATACGGCGAAACAATATAAATGGAAAAAGAAAATGAAATTAATCAGATTGAAGGAGTGTTTGAGGGGCAAAGCAATCGAGTATGTTCGTACTCTGTCTAGCTCCACAGTCTCAAGTTATAGTAAGCTCTTAAAAGCTCTGGAGAAACGCTTTGGCTCTGATGACCAGCCTCATATACTCAGGAAGAACATGTTTGATTTAAAGCAGGATTCGGGAGAAAGCTTGGATGATTTTGCAGATCGTATCCAGCACATAGTGCAGAAAGCTTATAAACTTGCTGGAAAGAAGACTGTGAACATGATGGGAGTGGAAGTCTTTTTGAGAGGAATCCGTGACAAGAACTCGTCACGATCTGCTGCTCATCAAAAGCCGAAGACTGTGAGGGCAGCACTGAAGCATGTCAAAGAGGCGGTTGCCATTGATTCATTTATTGGTCGTCCCACACCAGCAAGCCGAATGTTCTCCTTTGATGAAGATATGCCAGTTCGACAATCTTGTCTGTCTGACCTTGATCGGCAGAGACAGTATTCACCAAACAGAGATCGTCCCCCTAGTCAGCCTTATGTACCACCAAGGCAGGGACCACGACGAGATGATTATCGACCACCTCAGGACAACTACCGATCTTACGATCGACGAAGATCACAATCTCCCGGTCGATATTCAAATTCTCCCTACCGGGACAGATATTCAAATTCTCCCTACAGGGATAGATATTCAAATTCTCCCTACCGAGACAGATTTAGCCCTGATAGATCACAATTGTACAATCGACCACCAACACCTATCAGAGGAATGGAGAGACGCTCAAGAGCTGATGAACGGGATGATCGCTGCTTCAACTGTTCGGAAAGAGGTCATTTTCGACAGGAATGTCCGCATCCTAATTATCCACCTCAAAGCAATCCGCAATTTGAAAAGCAACAGCGGGAGATTGCAACTAGTCCAGGAAGACCAATCCTTGCACGACCTAACAGCCCAACAAGGCCAACATACTCCCGACCGAGTAGTCCTGGAAGAGGGACTCAGACAGAGTCGCCATATCAAGACAAGAGAGTCTACCAGGGATCAACACTGAACACCCCGGGATGGACCATGATAGCTCCAATCTACATTAATGGTCATTTTGTAGAGGCAGTCATTGACACCGCTTCCCAAGTAACATTGGTCGGACAACAACTTGCCGAAAGGCTGAAGTTGGTTCCAGAAGAGAATTCTTCCATCAGAATCCAAGGAATTGGCAACGACATGGAAATGCAGGCAAAGATCGTCAGAAAAGCCAAATTAACTGTTGGATGTGAAACATTTATTTGGGATTTGATTGTTGGTCCAGCCCGCGAACTTTGTATCTTGGGCATTGATTTTTTGAATCAGGTGCAAGCAGAAATAAATTTTGAGCGTTCCCATATAAGAATTCACAATTCCATCATTCCAGTTGAGGTTAGAGCTAATTGTCAGCCCGATGCGGCAAGCGCTGTGTCAACAATTGAGGGCTGTGACCTACGACCCTTCTCTGGCCGTATTGTACAATGCCGCCTTTCTCAAGTTATTCGTAGCGACTTCATTGTGGAATCCAAAGTTCCTGGAAATTTGAAGAAACTTGTTATCCCTGACTCTTTGATGAGTGAAGGTGATATTGCAGAGCTACACATCTTCAATGCCTCAGAAGCTACAATCAGCTTACCCAGCAACACTACTATTGCTTCAGCAACTGCAGTAAGTGATGTCATTACTTTAGAAGAGGGGGAGAGTAGCAATGTTGTTGAAAATTTGGAAAACGAAGACCCAGTGGAAAATCCTGGAGGAAATGATGTTGAGGATCATGAGGAAATTATGGAGCTGTTCGGCTCCCCAGGGCCCCAGAACTTTGAAGTTTGTGGAAGCCCACCCTCTGTGTCTTCTCATCAAGCTGTCTACCCCAATGACCAGAAGTCCAACATCACTTCAGAGGAAGTTCCAGAGCACCTTAGGAAACTTTTCGAAGAATGTGGAGCTCAGCTAAATGAGGAGGAACGCCAAGAAGTAAAGAAGCTTTTGATAGAGTTCCAAGATGTATTTGCCAGAAATGATTACGATCTTGGCGAGTTCACCGAGATCATGCACAGGATAGACACCGGAGAGGCCCCACCAGTGAAGTGCGGACTTAGAAGAACACCGCTGGGGTTTCAGGACAAGGAGGAGGAACACCTGAAGAAAATGTTGGATGCTGGGGTAATCCAACCCTCCACAAGTGAGTGGGCTGCCGCCCCTGTGATTGTAAAGAAAAAGTGCGGAAGTTACAGATATTGTCTTGATTATAGAGGATTAAATGGTGTCACCCGTAAAGATAACTTTCCACTGCCCTTGATCGAAGAGTGTCTAGATACCCTCGCTGATAATTTTTACTTCAGCACCTTAGACATGGCGTCTGGGTATTGGCAACTCCTGATTGACCCCGCAGATCGACACAAGACGGCCTTTTTGACACGCTATGGCCTGTTCGAACACGTTCGTCTTGCGATGGGGCTTTGCAACAGCCCTGCAACCTACCAACGTGCAATGACCCTGGTCCTGAAAGACCTTCTTTGGAAGCATGTCCTAGCTTATCTGGATGACCTGGTGATTTTGGGGTCCGATTTCGCTACTCATCTCGCCAACCTGCGAGAAGTCTTTGTGCGTTTTAGGCGCTATAATTTGAAATTTAAGCCCAAGAAATGCGTGCTGTTCGGCACGGAGGTCGATTTCCTGGGGCGAAGAGTAAGCAGGACAGGAGTTAGCATTCCCGAAAGCAAAGTGAAAGTCGTTGAAGAATGGCCTCGTCCCGTCAAGAAGAACCAATTAGAAGCTTTCCTTGGGTTCATAAATTATCATCGTGACTTTATACCCCATCTTGCAGAAGAGGCCGCAGTCCTCTATGAATTGGTCAAACTGTCAAGGCCAGAAGAACCATTGGAGTGGAAAGAACCACATGAACAAGCCTTTCTGACCTTAAAGCAAGCAATGGTGACTGCCCCAGTTCTGGGCTATCCCAGATCAGAAGATCTGTTTATATTAGACACCGATGCCAGCCACCATGCCATAGGCGCAGAATTGTCGCAGGTGCAGGACGGAAAGGAAGTGGTAATTGCGTACGGTAGCATGTCATTGAACACGCAGCAAAGAAGGTACTGCACTACCAGGAAAGAGCTTCTGGCCTTGGTCACATTCTTAAATCACTTCCGATTCTACCTGCTAGGCCGGTCATTCTTGATAAGAACGGATCACAACAGTCTCACCTGGTTGATGCGATTCCGCCACATCGAAGGACAACTAGCCCGCTGGATCGAGGCAGTGGCCCAGTTTGATTTTAAGATTGCTCATAGAGCAGGCAAAAACCATGGGAATGCCGATGGCCTCAGCCGTATCCCCGTTGAGTGCGATTGTTACGACGCTGGTCGTGACGCTTCCTCTTTGCCCTGTGGTGGTTGTACATACTGCACCACGAAGCACCAACAGTGGCAAAGATTTGAAGATTATGTGGATGAAGTGGTGCCTCTAGCCATCAGAATGGCTGGAGCAATTCAAGAACCTGAGGATACTGAAGGAATGGCCTTTCAGACAGATACCAACTGGGCAGAAGAACAAGTCAAGGACCGCGACATTGACATTGTCCGCCAGTGGATCTTGAACAAAGAAGACCCAACGCCAGATGTACTATATTTGCAGAGCGCCACAACCAAGAGACTCTGGACAAGCCGGGCTCAACTGGCGGTTGTGGATGACATCCTCTACTACAAATGGCTAACCGGTGTGAACCAGCCTCCAAGACTACTTATTGTGGTCCCGTTTGAACATCGTTTGCAGATCTTGGAGATGTCACATGACGTCAAGGCAGCAGGACATCCAGGTCAGGTGCGCACTAGACTAAATGTTCTACACCGATTTTTCTGGCCAGGACTGACAAGTGATGTGCGTCAGTTTGTCGAGTCATGCCGGATCTGCAACACCTTGAAGAAGGGCAATAGGACAAAACGGGCTAGTCTGAAGATGCATCACAGTGGTTTTCCAATGGAACGTGTCCATGTGGATATTTTGGGACCCTTTGTAGAGAGCAATGCCGGAAATCGCTACATTTTTGTAATGATCGATCAATTCACAAAGTGGTTGGAAATTGCTCCATTGGCTGACCAGACCGCCCAAGCTGTTGCAGAGGCCTTGGTTCGACAATTTCTGTGTCGAATGGGATATGCTTATGAAATCTTCACAGACCAAGGACGCAATTTTGAGAGTGCCCTATTCAAAGAAGTTTGTTCACTATTGGAAATGGCAAAACTGAGAACAACCCCTTACCGACCGTCCTCTAACGGTCAAGTTGAGCGTATGAACCGGGAAATTCTCTTTAAAATCCGAGCTTATCTCGACACGAAGCAGAAGGATTGGGACCAACACCTTCCATTCATCGGCATGGCCATTAGGGCGACAATCAACGAGTCGACTGGATTTAGTGCAAACATGATGATGCTGGGTAGGGAGGTTACAGTTCCTCTAGATTTTGTGGCTGGTCGGCCACCCCATGAGGATCCAAGCCCAGCAGCTTCAGAGTATGTCCAGAACTTGCAGCAGACCATCCATGATGCCCACACCTTTGCCAGAGAACAGCTGGGACGAAGCTTACGTCGAAGAAAGAAGTATTATGACCGCAAGGAACACTTCTCTGGCTATGAAGCTGGTGATTTGGTCTATGTTCTGAACGGAGCCAGCAAGAAGGGCCACAGTCGTAAGTTACAGCCAGTGTACTGTGGGCCTTATCTTGTTACCCACAAGATTTCAGACATCCTTTACCAGGTCCAGGGACGGAAAGGCAAAGAGAAGCAAGTTTATCACCATGACCGACTCAAACTGTGCCATGATCGAGCCATACCTCTTTGGCTACGCAGAGAGCGAGCGGAGTTTTTAGAAAACGCAGAGACTCCACCGGAGGAGGATGCCCCCTCACTGCAGAGCCTGTGGCCAGAAGATAGTGATGGCTCAACAGAAGAGCAGGAAGACTCGCAGAACCTGGATCCCCTGGAGGAAGAAGTGTCGGATGAAGAGGTGCCAAATCTTGACCCGGCCGATGGCAATGAAGCGTCAGTACTTGATGACTCTCTGGTTGATAGAGGCCCCTATCCATTGCCAGGAGCAAGACGTCAGGAGCGTAATTCCGCCGGGCCGCGCCGTCTCACCCGTCCGAGTAGGCCTCCAGCTTGGCTGCGAGATTACACTTACTAGCAAAAGTGTGATATTTTAGTTGTAGATAGTGTACATAATGGGTTTTTGTGGTGATTTTATGATTTACTGTGGCATCTTGTGGTACTGTGGTGTGTAATAGATAATTTTAAATAGAAGTGGTATGTCTGCTGTGGCTATATATTAACATTTAAGTGTCATATACGCTTACTGGTGGTTGTCGCTATGCTTTGTGTGTTGTGGTGCATGCTTTTCCTTTTGTCTTCTCTCACAGAACTATGGATGATTATAGCTTGATGCGCATCACCTATAAGGAAGAATTGATCGAGATATACAAAGAATATCAGGACAAGGAAGGCAACTGGGTAATTGAAAAAAGAAGAAAGAAACCTAGACCTGAGGATAGCACCTCTAGCAGTGATGAAGATGAAGGAAGGCCTGGAGATGATTCACCCATGGAGGGAACATCGGGAGGCGAGAGGAGACAAGTGAAAAGAAAAGAGAGGGAGGAGAGTTTGGATGACAGTACTAGTAGCAGTGAGGAGGAGGATCGAAGGAAGGAGAGAAGAAGGAGAAAGAGAAAGTCCAGAGGCAAGAACAGGAGGCTGAACAAGGAAAGGACTGAAGAGCAAGGAAGGATTGAGGAAAGATCTGTGAGTGAGAGGACTGAAGAGCCAGGAAGGATTGAGCAAGGAAGGATTGAGGAAAGATCGGAGAGTGAAAGTACTGAAGAGAGAGAGATAGGAGAAGAGATCCACCAAGACGACAAGGATGACGACCCGGAACCTGAAATTGATTGTGAGCCTGGACTGGAAGAATTTGTGGTGCTGGACGAAGCATCTGGACAGGAATCTGATGCGGAGACCTTGGTTCCAGAGGAATTTGTGGTGCTGGATGAGGCATCAGAGACAGAAACTCTTGTGGACCCAGAAGAACTGACAGTGGTCGATGAAGTTGGAGAGTCAGAAGAGGAGGCAGATATACTAATCGAATTCATAGGAAGTAGCCTTGGAGCAGGAGAGGATGTTGCCGACCTTGGGGATGATGACTGTGCGGTTGTGGCTCCTAAAGGTCGGTACTGCCCTATCTGTCTCACACACGTTAAACGAAAATTCCGGCGCCATGTGGAAGATGAGCATGCTCCGTGGTGGCTGTCGCCCAACCGGGCATGCTGGACGTGTCATCAAACTGCCCAGTCGGCGACTTTTGTGGCGTACTCCCATGAGCACTGCCCCAGGGTGGGCATGAGGGACGAGGACATCCCTGAATGGATCGGATTGGCCAACGGCGCCCTGTGGACCATCGCGGAAGCCCTTGGATGCCAGACCCTAGCAGAGCTACTCCAGCTCATTATCTCCAATGGATGGTTTTCCAAGGAGGTGCAGCCTCGACCCCTGTCCTTGCAGCAAGCGCTCCTGATGTGGCTGTGGGAGAAGGAAAATGGCCTGCCTGTGACCCCGCTCCAGAAGATGACAGTCTCTCCACCTGGTGCCATCTCTACGATCCTGCACCACAGTGTTCTTTTTGAGGTGTCAACCCATCTGGACCCCGAGACCAGGGAGAGAGTTCACCGGGGTGACCGGCGTTGTGATCCTCTGCGCCAGCGTCTGGTCACCGCCACTACTGATGCTCACTGCCACTTGGATACGATACAGGATATTCGGGCCTACGATGGGACGCACTGGGACTGTCCAGTCCGGGTGCCGACCATCGTAGCCAACTTTGTATTTCCTGCAAGATGGAGCACTTTCAGCCAATGGGTAGATCAGTACCGCGTGTACTTCAGTTTCGGGCTGCACCCTACCATCTGCCAGCAGCCCGTGAATGCAGCCACGTTTGACCATCTCAGAGACCTCCTGCACCACCCCCGGTGTGTCGCCATAGGAGAGCTGGGGTTGGATTATACCAGGGCAGTCACTCCAAGTCACCGCGAGAATCAGAAAGATGGCCTTCGAAGGCAGCTCCACTTGAAGCCACCTGGAATGCCCGTCGTGCTCCATTGTCGTCCAGGAGATGACCAGGCCAGCGCTCTCCTGGACACATTAGACATCCTGCAGCAGACCATCGCTCCGAGCACGGCGGTGCTTTTCCACTGTTTTATGGGGAGCCAGTGGGAGAGGGACGCAGTCCTGGAGGCTTTCCCCGGGACTGTCTTCAGTTTCAATCCAATATGCGCCCGGTTGCCCGCAGAAGCTGCCGATGCCCTTCGAAGATCAGTGAGAGGACTTCAACTCCACCAACTGGCCGTAGAGACTGACTATCCCTATCTTAGTAGGCACCCCCATCGAGACCTCCAGGAGGTAGCAGCCTGGCTGGGCGAGGCCAAATGTCTTCCGGCTACAATTGTTCATGAGGCGGCACGAAGGAATATTGACCGGCTATTCGGCATTCAGCCCAATGTTGCAGACTAAGTGCGTTAAGATGCCATTGTAAATATGTTGTAAATGTTGATGGTTTAATACTTCTAATATGTTCCTAATAGTAGTTTTTAGTCACGGTGCTGTTCGGCACCTGTGGCGCCATGGTTAGCTAGTTTGCTTTTGCTTTTGTTGTTTTGGTTCCCGTTACTGTTCGGTAACTGGGAGAATGTGTCTTTTATTTTATGGTAGTTCAACTTCCCAAAAATAGAAAAGGGGAGAATGTGGCGGGAATCCATAATGAGGCTTTGGTGCGCATGCGCGAGAGAGTGAATGACACAGATTGATTGAGAGATTCGTACAGACAACAGCTACAGAAAAGGTATGCTTTGAATAACGCTTGGCCCACGCTTTAATATCATACACTTGTTCCTAACCAAGCAGTATTTTTCCAAAGACCAATATGCAATTAACCGGAAAGGGCAATTTTGAGTGAAATGTATGCATGTTTGCATACAAAATATGCAATTTTCACTTGCTATACGGAGCCGGAGTGAGTTAGTGAGTGAGTTAGTGTTTTACGCCCCATCAGCACCGGTGTGGGCTATTTAGAGGCAACATACGGAGCCGGAGGATCTATGCATTCACCAATGCTAATGTGGCAAAAGACTAGCAAAAGCACTTTCACCCTATCTGCTGAAATTACCACCTTAATTCACTTGTGTACATTTTCTGAAATTGGGAAACTTTTCAATGGACAAGCCTTGGTAAGCTCTGTCAGTGTAATCCAAGGCTTGCATCTAAAAGGACCTTGGCTCAGGTGAATGTATCACAAGAAAAAGGTAATTGTTTTTGTGTTATGATTTGTAGTTGCTCTCTGGGCTTATCTTGTACATCTTGTAAAATTGTAAGTTGTATCCCTCGATCAGATGTCATGCTCAGTACTAGTCAGACACCGATTGGGAGGGTTCGACCAGAGGGCAGGATCGAATTGACAAAAATGCATGTTAGAACCATCCAAATTGGTGTCTAAGTTAACTGAGTCAGACACAATATGCTTCTTCTATTATACATTTTAACTTATAATTTTTGCAAAATAAACAATAATCTGAGTGTCTGTTTGCTGTTGTTAACAGTGTTAAACCTTAGCCGGGCACTAACATGCAAACTTATCAGTTGGATGCTGGCTTTTCCAATGGTATAAGTATCTTGGTGATGTCTAAATGCACTTAGAGAGTCTTTGTTGAAGTGGCTCCATGGTCAACTCATGAAATATTATTCACATGGCACCATTCCCATTGATTTTACATGAAATTTCCCTGCACCCTCCCAGTTCTGGCATTATTACACTGGGTTTGCTCACTGGGGCCACAGTTACCCCATCTTTATTTTCGATCTTTTATAGGTTTCACTTTCCTTACAGTGAAACACTTTGATATAGGAAAAATCCTTTCATGTTCATGTTGATTTTTGCATTCTGTGAATCATGATACACCATGATTTGTCATGATCATTACATTAGTATTGGAAAAATATATGCAGCTGATGATTCATGATCACTACCATGCAATATAGTTGTAAATGTGACTAAATATGTGAAACACTTTGACATGGGATGATGACATTGATGAGTCATCAAAGGCATGATTTGTCATAACTGCATAACCACAGCCCATACGCTCAAGAGATTTTGTTCGTCAGCTGTTGAGAGCACCAATGCCAGTCCAAGGCAACTGGAGGCCAACAGGATGATGCCATGGGAGGAGGAGTGGTTATGGATAATATAAAAATATACTTCCATCATTAGCTTGGGTACTGCAATGTTGAATCGGCCTATGTGACCTAATTCTGTCGCAACTTCGAAATAAACCAAAGTACATAGTAATTATGCAGGTACAGTGGTACACTGTACAAAGATAAAATAATATCCTCAATGCTGACCATACATTAGCCTGCCGGAGCCAGGAAAATACAGCGAAGCTGTCTCCTGATTGCTAATAGATAAACTAAGGAAGTATGTGTAATAGGAGCAATTTGGCAACTGTTAAATCCCCAGAGGCTTGGTGCTTTCTGTAAGGCCAGACATAATTGATCTTTAGTTTCTCTAATCTTCTCAAGGCACTTTTTCTAGGGTAGGTCGGTAGGACGAAAAAGAAGGTGAAATCTCAGTTTTTTATACATGTCAATTTGATACAAATTGTGGGTATGCTATTTTTCTTTTCCATAGGCAGAAAATCGGTTGGGTCGGTCGCTCTGAGAAGCAAAAAATTTTAAAAGTCTGGCCTAAATGACAATAATGTCCTGTCTAGCCTCAGTAAAAAAAATCATTCCTTCTTTCTCTTATTTACAATGTGTTGTTCGATCTTGAAATCAAGTTTTGTAAAGCGAGTGCTTGAAATAAATAACTGACTCTGGTACATGTATCACAGTTCAGTACTTTCTCCTCCAACCCCCCCCCCCCCAATATGTAATGAATAGGAAATTGTCATCATGAAGGAAGACCAATCAGTGCCAGAGCCGGGTTATGACAAATCATCCCAATGATGACCAATCATCCCATGTCAATATCTTTCATGCACAGCTTTGGATCTTACAGATTCACAGCTATGGCATGTAATCTCGATCATGAATCATCAACAGCATATATGCTTCCTATACTAATGCAATGGTCATGACAAATCATGGTGTATCATGATTCACAGAATGCAAAAATCATCATGAACCTGAAAGGATTTTTCCTATATCAAAGTGTTTCACTGTAACATAGCCTATTGTTGATTCATTACATGATTTTTTGGCAGGTATGTAATTGACATTAATATAAATATGCAGACTTTATAGCCTAGGCCTTCTAATAAAACAAGTTTTAATAAAACCACATCAAAATTCAATATTTTTTAAATGATTTTATAACATTGCAGATTTAAGTACTGCATCAGGTCAGCAATAAAAGATACAAAATTGCCAACCTCCCAGTATTGTCATTTAAGTTTTCTTCAAAAAGATTGGAGAAGTAGGCCTCCGAAGAGGTGGATCCGCAAACTGCAAGTCAATACTTGCTTGACTGCCTTTTCATTTGCTTCCTTAAAATGGACACCAACAGCAGTGAATAGGCCTAATTGGCAGTATTTGTTTCGGAGTTGCTAAAAATCAGTGAACCAGCATAATGATACAGGTGAAAATCTCTGATATCCGTGTAATTAGAAAATATTTATTTAAAATACAGTTTTGGTATCTGAAATTCAGAATTGAACTGCTGAAGGTCAGTTGAAGTCTGTTTGTCAAAGTATACTGAGCTGAAGCTGACAACAGTAATTCAAGCATTTTAAGTGATTGGCAGGTCAATGGCAATCAGGAGGTGTCAATGGAGTTGCATGGACAATCACAGGATTTGAGATACAGAAAAATAGGCCTAAAAAAGATAGGCCTAAAAATGGAAAGAAA
Source organism: Platynereis dumerilii (assembly GCA_026936325.1). NCBI lineage: Eukaryota > Metazoa > Annelida > Polychaeta > Phyllodocida > Nereididae > Platynereis > Platynereis dumerilii. Next base: position 23,665,196 of record JAPTHN010000010.1, on the reverse strand, counting down.
ACAAAATGGTTATTTATATCGAGGCTTATAGAAGCTGAATTAAATTCCGTTTATATTTTTCTATGAATTAATTGAACAAAGTTCCGGTAAATTTATTTCAATTTATATTAGGCAAAATACATAAAATCACTATCTCTGCAAGCTCCCATGGTTAAACACTTCAAGCAACTGTGCAGTGTGTGAATTGGCCTTATTTATGGAACACAATGTTTAAAGTTGTGTAAACTAGTTACGGCTTTTTTTAAAGGAGATTATGCTGGCGTATGATAGCCTATAACAAAACCTTAAAGTTTTATTACTGCTTTTCTTTAAAATCATTTATTTATTTGAAAAAAAATTAAAAATATTATTGGCAGGAGACTTGCAGTTGGGGTGAGCTGCTTTTATTTCATTGTTCTCAGAAGGTGTGAAGTTTAATTGAATAACATTGACACTGTTGTTTGTTCAATTGAACAATTCTAATTACATAACTACAGACAATGTGTCAAGTTATTGCACTACTGAGCATGTATGGTTGGCAATTGAGAAATTGAAAAAAAAGGAGAAATGAAGTAGGATTTTATGTCAGTTTCGTTTGAATTTTACTAAATTGACTCCCCAGTTATAGATTATACAACCACTGTGCACAGTATTAATGACATATATGATTAAATCTGATAGGCATACCAAAATAAATCGATTTATAAATTTGCTAAGTTAGTTTACTTTTTAAAACTCAGACTGAGCTATAAATTAATGAAAATATATTCAAACAACAACAAATACATCTATCTACTGTTATTCCTAGTCAATTAATTTAAAAGAGTTTATCAGCAAAACGTGCCATTAATAATTCCAGGACTCCAATGCAAATAAATCAAACCTCAAAATACAAATAACCATTCTCCATCATGTTTTTACGATGTACTTAACTGTTTTAACTTCAACTCAATTTCATATACATGTGCATATTATTCATCATATAAAATAAAGCATCCTATCAAAAAAAGTTTATTGAAGAGGCAGTAACTCCTGACATTGGGTAGATATTTTCACTTAGAAATGTGTTGTAATATGATTTCATATCATCTTTGGCCTGAAATAAAGTTGACCATGGGGCAAGTTGAATTCCGTGATAAATATAGGCCTATTTTATTCAAGTTAAACTTGAGCCCTAATTTAACTCTCAATTGCTGTTCCAGCACTCAGGGAAAGTAACTCAGAGTGTGTTCCAGCAGTTGTCCAGGTAAATCTGTTGACCAATAGCTACCAATCCCCCAATAGTCATTGATGACGGCCGTCACACTTGGATGAACACGGCCGTCTCGCTTGGATGAGCATGGCCGTCATGCTTGGATGAACACGGCGTGCAGAAATCTTTCCACGTTGACAATGCATGTTTATGGAAGTGGAGTGGACGGAAGTGTTATTGACGGAAGCGTGGTTGACGCGATTTCGAATTTTCGCGCGCTTCAATCCAATAACACTGATCCTAATAGCTGCCTGTGGCTAGCTAAAAATTACTAGACAAGAATTGTCAGTTTAGGGTGTGCGACCTTTCAAGACCCATATATGAATATCAAAGAGAATAAAAATCCATCAACTACAAGTGTTCTGAACTTTTAATATACCACAGTGTAACTGCAAATCAAAGATATTTTTGAGGCAAAACCTTTAACATATCCTATTCTCAGATTCTTGAAATGTTGCCTGATATCTTAAAGGTTACAAAATGTTGTCAAAATTATACAAACTAGTTTCTGCAAAAGTTATATTTGTATACGCAATACGCAACAGACACGTGTTTGAGAGTATTTCTCAGACATACCACACACATAGAAATATCTATATATGCCATTTTGACGTATTTCCCTTATTCACTACTTCTAAGTCTCAAGGCATTTGTACACATACAGTCATAAAGATACTGCAAGATTAGAGACAGAAAAGTACGGTACATAGGAAATAAGTGAAGTCTGAAAGGGAGACATCTTAGACAGTGGGACAGAGGGAAAAGAAAAAAAAACTAGCTACACCAAAAATATTTGCCTTTTAGGCTTATGGGTCTCAGACACAGAACTAATGACTAGTAATTATTTCATGGCAGATAGTACAACTGTCTAGAGGCCAGGACTTGGAAAAGTACCTCTTGTTGTTCTTAGAAGTTCAGATAAATTTTGTGTCTTGTAACGAGGCCAGACAAGACAAGGAAATGACTAATTGAGGCTGTTCAAGACTGTACTTGAGGCGACATACACCGCAGAACAGACTTTTGAAATGTATGATCACAAGACAGACTATGGCAAACATACAGTGCCGCCTGTAAGTATGTGAAACGCATGACATTGTGCCATTGCATCAATGCTAAACATCCTCAGCCTAACTGCTTGTGGAGGCATGAATTTTCATCGGAAGAAAGGGAAACAAAGTGGGTCATAAAGGCCGATGTGTGAGGCAAGTGGGATAAAAATAGCAGCCCATTTTCTTCGCTGTAGTCGGAGTTAGGTATGGGTCAAAGTCTTTGATAAGTAAGTGAACCACCCTTCCCTATCTTTTAACATTGGGCCTGCGTTTCACTTACTTATCAAAGACTTTGACCCATACCTAACTCCAACTACAGCAAAGAAAATAGGCTGCTATTTTTATCCTGCATGCCTCACATATCGGCCTTTATGACCCAAAATGTTTTCCTCTCATCGGATGAGAATTCGTCCTTCCAGAAGCATTTTGGTTAAGGATGTTTAACATTGATGCAATGGCACAATATTATGCGTTTCACTTACTTACAGGCGGCACTGTAGGCCAATGCTGAAGTTGACATGCCAGAAGGAAAAGAAGATGCTGTTGGTGTAGGACTTCAAATTTGTTATGGGGAAGGAAAAGATAGTTTGTGAAAACTGATGATGTGTCATGACCATATCAATACATTCAAAAGTAAGGAGACTAATACTGCTTGTTGGTGACTGACACCGAAAATAATATGCATCTGATTATTCCACTAAAATAAGCTATGACAAATCAAAAGGCCTTCTCCTTGATCATTGTTGATCATGACAAATTAAACAGCCTCAATGTTTCACATGTTAAAAGTATGATGATGACACGTCATAGGCCATCATGACTCATGAGTCACAAAATGCATTTTTTTCACAGTGACTCTCCCTTTTTTCACAACCTATAGAGCAGCTGCATGGCAAATTTCTGATGCTTGTAAGAGTCTTAATTCAGTCTTTATATTGAGTTTGTCATTACGCAAAGTCTATGTGAAAAAGAATTTCAGAGAAACAAAAGAAACAAAGTGAGAAGTCACAAAAGTCATTCTGAAACAGTCGAGACCTTTACAAAGTTCTTCAAGAAGAAAACTCAGAAGTCAGCAGTACAAAAAGAAAACAGGTTTATGAGAAAACTGAGAAAAGAATCATGAACAAGGCAGAAAACATACTAAAGACTCATAAAGGTCAGAAAAAGCTTTGTATCCAAGTAGAAGGCTTACGTAAAAGCATCGCCACAAGCAATGCCTTTGTTGTACACAACCTCTTGATTCTTGAACTAAGACAGGACATCATGAACAACTTTTCAAGAGAGCACACCACCGTATCATAGCTTTTTTTCTGTCTTCCATAAAATTAAGCAATTTTTTTTTGCAGTCACTGTCATCAATTCTCCATAAACTTGATAAAGATGCACGATAATCATATGACGTTACACCAGGTCACACAAGGATATAATTTGCAGGTCTTCAGGGTTCCCACAAAATTTTACGACAGGAATTCCATGACTTTTCCATGACTTTCCATGACCAAATTTTGGATTTTCCATGACCAATGTTTTACTCGTTGAGGTCGAGATTCACCCCCGAAACGAATTCACGCGATTACCACCGTTCACTGTTCGGCCACCCGATCAATCATCTGACTACCATAAGCTCCCAAATGTGTTAAATTTTAGCGTGAATCGTAGTCAAAATGTGAATTTTCCATGACTTTACAAAATATTTTGAATTTCCATGACTTTTCCATGACTTTCCATGACCACTATTTTTTCCATGACTTTCCCTGACTTTCCATGACTGTGGGAACCCTGGGTCTTGCAACTTTGAACTTACATACATGTATCACAAATATATTGCCTTCGATCGTGATGGGGATGGATGGATGGGTGATTGGGGTTTTACGTCCTGTATTTATGCACTTGTTAGGCTAATTAGGACAGGAGGAGGACACGGCAATGAGGCGATGGATGATTGAAACAGCCATCAAACATAAACCAAAGTGACCCGGCAAGAGCTGGATTCGAACCCTGGACCCAGCGATTGACATTCCAGCATGATACCACTATACCAACCCTCCCCCTCCTTCGTGATGGGGAAAAACCCATCTTTGAAAGTTTGAAGCACTTCAGTTTAGTCTGAAATTCAGACTCTGAACGAAAAACAAAAATATTAATACAAAACTACAAGGAGTTCGACAAGGAGCTGGCTGAAACTAACATTTTAAAGCAAATGACAAACTTAAAGAAAGGAGAAAAGTTAACAAAGCAACTGAAGGAGACTCTTCGGGTCCTCATTAAAACTACATCCAAGTTGTCACTTTAGCGTGGGAGGCTTCAAGACATTTTGCTGAGTTACATAAACATGATAAATGTCGAAAAAGTTAAAACTTGCCAAGTGAAGTTAGGGAAGAGCCCATATTCTTTTTCAACTGCTGTAACTTCAGAAAATTACTAATAGGCCAATGTTGAGCAGCAAGTACATGATATCAAGCAGTCAATGTTAGCAGACCATGTGGTTACAAATCATTGCAAATAAAAGACTTAAAAGTGTATGTGATATATATGTCCCAGAGAAACACTTGCACATAATGCACAACTATAAGATAGCCAAATTGTAGCAAAACTACGAAAACAACTCTGCTTTATTACGTTCCAGGCACCGGTGAAGTATCATATATCTGGCGGACCTTCTCATTTTCTAAGTTATGTAAGTTTTTGATGAAATCTGTATGTCTGATCCCCTTCCTGCAAGCTTAACCCCCTATTTTATCTTTTTCCTCGTGTTTTTTTCTATTTTGATCGAAGCACGTTCAACCTTTTTGCTCCCACTCAGAGCTCAGACCTTAAGCGCTCTGACTCAGCGGCCAGCACGCTTCTGACTTGGTATGTGCGAGATGAGGAGATGAATAGCCTACTGACTGACTAGCAATATATGTACCTTGCGCCTGTAATATGGTGTCCAGCAGTTCGGACAGAAATTCCCGACTTTTCCCTGAGTAAAATATGAAATTCTTCGGCCATTTTTCTGCGATAAGTCAAGCGGTTGGGCATTATCAAAATATTTACATCTTTGTCTAAGGTCATCGGACACCACGTGTTACATTTTACCAAAAGTGCCAAAGTTATTCACTATTCAGTGTCCTACAATTAAACGGAGCAATTTCATTGCACAAGATGACCAGTTTTTATCAAGGGATTGTTTCACCAAGTTCTCTTCATTGCCTTCGATTGCGTAGATGGTGAGTAGTCATGCAAATTTGGACATCGCGGTACATCAGAATTTCAAAATTCCCTGAATTTTAGCAATTCTTCCTTTTTCCCTGACCAATATCAACATTCCCTGTCCAGGAAAAAACTTCACTTTTCCCTGACTTTTCCCTGACCTTTGGACGCCCTGAAATTTAACTACGGTACATCAATAATGAAGTTTTTAGTTACTTCAGTATGCCAAAACAGTATAACACTACCAGACTACCACCAATTGAACAGCATTGTCACAGCAAACAAAAGTTACAAAACTCAACTTTCAACATCTGATTTTGTGGTTCACAAATTCCAGCGAGTCTTCCAATATCCGCCACCAAAGGTCGGTGAAAGGCCACAGAGGCAAATTTCTTCACAGAATTACAATTGATTTGACCGCAAAAGATCACAAGCTGGGCAAAGCGAACCAACAGTCTAAGACTCCCTTCAATGTTACAAATCAAAAGAACACATTCTGAGACGAAGAATTGATTTGGCGGTGTTGCCTTGAATTAGTGAAAGTGTATTTCACGCCCAGAAATCGTTAGTCCTTTCCACCAAAAGGTCTCCAGTCACAAAGAATAGAGAGGGAGTTCAGTTCGGTTTATTTGAGGAGCTTAAGACTAGTTCCTCAGCTTTAAGTTATGACTCCAACATTGGTTATGCTTTCCATAATGCCTTACAATACAAGCCATTGAACAGTGAACAGTAGATAGATAGATAGATATTTATTTTTCACCCAAGCTTGTACATACAACAACTTATATATATACATACATAAAACATCCACAGTGTTATCAGTACAATATGCTTTGTTAGCGGGGGGGTTGCACTAGAGTTATTGAAACTATATTTAATTGTGCATCCCCAGCAATTACTCATACAAGTATGTAAAATGTACACAATAGCAGATTTAGCAGTAATGTTGGTCTTCATGGGCCGGGTAATATTGTATTTTTGTAATAAAAAAAAGATTAAAAAAAAGAGTTTCTATCAAATATTGTCTGTTCTAAGCTATCTGTCTAGGTGTTCCACATACTCAGAGGTTTTCTTATATTAAGCCTACAAAATTTGGTTCGCAAGGTCATGATGGAGTATCCCCTGTCTAAAAGAAGACATGAAATATAAAATCTGAGAGTCCTTTATGTTTGCTTTCAAACTTCTAGTCCCATCATAATGTCGGAGCTCTACTTCTACAAATTGACCAAGTTTCAGACCAGCGGCACTTAGTTTTAGACCAGTCCTCTTGGTTGTAGAAGACTACAATTTACACTTCCCAATCTCTCTTGCGGTGCTCGACACTTCCTCATAGTAAATCTATTAGCCGCTGAACACTCTGGCTGTGATTCTATAAACACCCAAAAACCACGTCTCCCGGGCTTATTACGCTGGAATAGACCCAGGATCTCCCATGAATGGCCTGATTAAGGACTTGCTCCTGCTCTCATTAGCCTACATATAGATATATGTGAAGATGTTTATTAGTGTTATCTCACTGCTTCTGACTGTGAGAAATTGTTCTTAGCAATAAGTTGTATCATCAAATATTGTTGCTGGAAGATTCTATTGCAAATTAGTTATTTTTGAGAATTAATACAATAGATAGACAAGCAGGAGCTATGCTGTCTAATTTGTTGCTAACTTGTTATAGATATAATGAGGTTAGGAGTCTAGTACATACCCAATTCATTCGAGGATATTATAAGAAATGTTTGTGTTCCTGTTTGCTTAGGGTGGAATTTTCATAATTATCTAGAAAAGTCGAGATATCGGAAAAAGTGGTGAATTTACTATATTTTATTTTGTGTTTTTGACAATGTGACATGGTTTTAATTTCCTTTTTGCAGAGTTTACTTTGCTTTTCCTTGTATTAAAATCTATCTGAAATACTTATTAATGGACTGTCACGGTCTTTTCTCAATTTTTGCCTAAAATAACTTGAAATGTCTGCGGATGGCAGTTGAAATGAGCAATGACCTCCAGCTCCATCTGGTGTTCATGTAAGTGCCTTGCCTGACCCCAATTTCCTCATCTTGGCTCTTTGTGACCTTTCCCTGACCTTTGCTGACCTTCAATGACCCCTTTGACCTATATAGACTCAAGTGGGTCCACATGACCTCAACAAAGGCATTAGTGCCCTCGGCTGAAACTTCTGTTTTATTTCTAGAAGGTTTTTGTCACTAAAAGTAGATTGGTTTTGTTGGTATGCTTTTAGTGGGTTTACTCGAGCAGTTAAAATGGAATATGACTATTAAAGTGGATTCCTTTGCATTGGATTTAAAATTAAGGTGTAAAATGTGCAGTGTAGTTCATTCAAAACCGGTTGTCACCGTTTGCTCTTAACTTGCTTCCTCCTTCGTCTAGTGAGTTCAAAACTAAAGGTGATGGACTACACTAGTACAAGCTGATGATAGTAATACGCTTATGAGAACTCTAGTATCTAACCAAGATTCTATAATAACTTATACTACACTATCGAAATACAATGCAAACTGTATTTAAATTTTTCGCGAATAAACATATGCAATCTTAGTTTTTTGCTCTACGATATACTTGCTATTAACTTCCTTACGTTGTCAGTACATTGAGTGCAGTCTTCTACAACCTGTATCCACAGGACTGCGTCACTAGATATACGTCTCAACATCAAAGTCCTGTAACTTCCGCTAAGTAGGAACTAGCAGCCAGTACTCCATGATAAAAGCTACATAGAGTAACTCGAGTGCCGTATGAAATATTATCAGGTGAAAAATAGCCTCCATTTGGCGACTGCGCAACTAGAGTCTTGTGACAGAAAAAAAGAGGGAAAAAAGTCGGTTGTCACACCAGTGATTTGACGTGTGATTTTAGGCTTCTCTCGTATGACTGGCTCTTACTTATAAGTTATATGCTACATCTCCGTACTTCTTGGTATCGGCTCGAACTGTCATTAATGATATACTCTCTGTATCTTGTGACAAAGATTTTTATAAGACTGTATGATGTACATTTGTGCAAATAAGAAATAAGGTCTATTTGGATGTTATTTAATCAGACAGATCAGAGGAGATGAATATTTGTGTTGCAGGGCAATCACTGAATGATGCATATGATTAAAATGAGACTGTAGGAGTCTGGTAAGTACCCTATTCATTCAAGGATGTCCAGGGTCTTTCAGTTGTTCTAGAACACTGGATACACTTACAACCTGTGAAACATGCCTCAATGGGACTTGCAGTGTTCATTCATCACAGCAGAAGTCATCGATTCAGAAATGACCAAGGACATCATGTTCGCAGCTTTATCTGAATCTCTCAGAATGTATCGACAAGTTATGTATACTCAAAGTCATCTCAATCAATGCTTGTGACTTCTGCTGTAGTAGTGCTGTTGACAAATCTCACAGCAAGCCGTATCACTGCTAATTGAAGGTTGACACCTGCTTAATTGTGAATGGATGAGGTCGATCCAGAACCACATCAAAAGGCATCATCAAAAGCTTCATTAGTAGTGTAAGAGCTACCTTGGCCTGATTACAATCCATGTCATGTCACCATGTAAATTATATCACCATGCAAATCATCATGCAGCATGAAACAGTTGATAAATGTAGTTCTGTGAGGCTACAGAGTCCAATGCATGTTTCTGTGAACATTCCCTCAGAAGTTTCCTTGTGGTGTCATGAATTAAGGACGTCCAAGGCCTAAGCCACTCAGGCACCCTAGCTGTTCTGCCGTTGGAGCTATGAGAGTTATTCAGTAGTTGGAATGTAGGCCATAAGGCCTTCAAAAATGAATGGAGTCTCTGGATATCCCTGATCATATTGAATAAAGTATTAGATTCTTCAGATATCTGTGAATATGTGGTTGATTGGGTCAAATTCATCCTTACATGTGTGACACATTGTGTGTCACTGAAAAGTGTTGAATGTGCCAAGTTTTTTGGGCAAAATGTGTTTCACTGTAAGTGTTGAAAAGTGTTTCAAGAGTCACAGAGTAGCCGAATTTGACCTGACTTTCTCTCCAGTTGACTGGAAATTCATTGTGGTACAGAGCTGCTAAAAACTAAATGAAACATGTGAAGTTTTGCTATTGGGTCAGCGCTAAAAACATCATTAACCAAACTGTTTGTGGTAGCATTGATTCTCATCTGATGAGATAAATTATGTCATATAAAGGAGTGTATTGGATAATAAATTCTTGATGGTTTCCTCTTGTTTTGTAAACTGACCATGTTTGAGACCAGTAGCACTTAGACTAACCTGTTGGTTGCAGAAGACTTGTATTTACACTTCCCAATCTCTCTAGCAGTTCCCGACACTTCCTCATTGTAAATCTATTAGCGGCGGAACACTCCGACCGTTGTTCTATAAACACCCAATAACCACGTCTCCCGGGCTAATTAAGGTGGAATAGACCCAGGATCTCCCATGAATGGCCTGATTAAGGACTTGCTCCTGCTCTCATTAGCCTACATATAGATATATGTGAGCATGTTTATTAGTGTTAGCTCACTGCTTCTGACTCTGAGAGTGAGAAACTGATGTTACAAGCAATAAATTGTATCTGTTGCAAATTTGTTATTTTGGGGAATTATAGCAATAGATAGAAAGGAGCTCAGCATCTGTTGTCTAATAACTTGCTTTTAATGTTTTAATGTTAGAATTTGTCAGATATTTGTCTAATTCCTGTTTGTTTGAGTGGAGAATAGAAGGTCAAAGTACCAAGAATTAGAGACATCGAAAAATGTGATTTTAAAATATTTTAGCAGCAGGCCTACTTTTGACAATGGGACAATTGTGACATGGTTTACCTTGCTAGCGCTTGAATTGAAATCAATCTATAATATTTATTAATGAACTATCACTGTGTTTTGTCAATTTTTGCCTAAATAACTTGAAATGTCTGCGGATGGGAATTGAAATGACCAGCGACCTTCAGCTCCATCTAGTGTTCATGTAAGTGCCTTGCCTGACCCCAATTTCCTCGTCTTGGCTCTTTGTGACCTTTCCCTGACCTTTCCCTGACCTTCAACGACCCCTTTGACCTATATAGACTCAAGTGGGTCCACATGACCTCAACAAAGGCATTAGTGCCCTCTGCTGAAACTTCTGTTTTATTTCTAGAAGGTTTTTGTCACTAAAAGCTGATTGGTTTTGTTGGTGTGCTTTAAGTGGTGGTTTTACTTAGGCATTGATAATAGAATATGGTTGTTAAAATCGATTCCTTTTTTCGGGTTGACTTACCAATTTAAGAAGTGTAAGTATGTGGCATTGTTCGATCAGTTACATACAGTGTATTCAGCGTCTTATTGAGTTCAAGCACCGGCTGTCGCTGTATATGCACAAGCTTCTTCCTTCTTGTAGTGGGTTCAAAACTAAAAGTGCTGCATGACATTAGTCCGGCGAAATGATATAGTTTGAAGGCAGTGAGATATTCATTTTCTGCTCGTGGCCTATGTTGTACTTGCTATTAACTTCCTTACGTTTTCAGTACATTGAGTGCAGTCTTCTACAACCTGTATCCACAGGACTGCGTCACAAGACATACGTCTCAACATCAAAGTCGTGCAACTTCCGCTAAGTAGGAACTTGCAGCCATGATAAAAGCTACAGAGAGTAACCCGAGTGCCGTATGAAATATTATCAGGTGAAAAATAGCCTCCATTTGGCCACTGTGCAACTCGAGAGTCTTGTGACAGGAAAAAAAGAGAGAAAAAAGTGGTTGTCACACCAGTGATTTGACGTGTGATTTTAGGCTTCTCTCGTATGACTGGCTCTTCCTTATATGCTACATCTCAGATCATCTCAGAACTTCTTGGTATCGGCTTCAGCTGTCATTAATGATGTGCTCTCCGCATATTGTGACAAAGAAGTTTATAAGACTGTGCGGTGTATGACATTGCATGTGTGCAAATAGCATTTAGTTGGATGTTGTTCACTCTGAAAGATCAGAAGAGTTGAACATTGGTGTTAAATGGCCATCACTGAATGATGGATGAGATGAAGATGAGACTAGGAACCTGGCACTTACCCTATTCATTCAAGGATGTCCAGGGTCTTTCAGCTGCCCCAGCACAGAACACTGGATACACTGACAACCTATGAAACATACCTCGACATTACCGGTTCCCCCGTGGCCTAATGGTCAAGAATGCTTGTCTACTGGCTTTGAGGGCACGGGTTCAAATCTCACCCCGGGAACTCACTTTAGTCCAAGCCCATGGGACATTAAATGGAGGCGGGTTGTATCCAGTATTCTATGCTGGGGCAACTGAAAGACCCTGGGCATCCCTGAACTAATAGGGTATGTTCCAGACTCTCAGTCTTCTCATCTCATCATCATACTGCGGTCACCAAGAATGAAAGTGTAGCTCCCTCCACAAAGATGGTGGTTGAGCTGCCCCGGCTGATCCGGGGTACACAAGCACAACACAAGTCAAGTCATTACCTGCAGCGTTCAGTCAAAACAACAGAAGTCATCGCTTCAGAAATGACAAACGACATCACGTTTTGCAACTTCACCTAAATCTCATAGCATGGATTGACAAGTGATGTATACTCGTCAAACTCTTCTGAACCAATGCTTATGACTGTTGCTGTAATAATGCTGTTGACAAATCTCACAACAAGCCGTTTCACTGCTAATTGACGGTTGACACCTGCTTAATTGTGAATGGATGAGGTCGATCCGAACCACATCAAAAGGCAACTTCAAAAGGTTCATTAGTAATGTAAGTGCTACCTTGGCCTGATTACAATCCATGTCATGTCACCATGTAAATTATATCACCATGCAAATCATCATGCAGCATGAAACAGTTGATAAATGCAGTTCTGTGAGGCTACAGAGTCCCATGGATGTTTCAGTGAACATTCCCTCAGAAGTTTCCTTGTGGTGTCATGAATTATGGATGTCTAAGGCGCAAGCCACTCAGGCACCCAAGCTGTTCTGCTGTTGGTGCTATGCGAGTTATTCAGTAGTTGGAATGTAGGCCATGGGAATTTGAATAGAGTCCCTCAATATCTGTGAATACTGAATATGGCATTAGATTCTTTAGATATCACTGAATATGTGGTTGATTGGGTCAAATTCAACCTTACATGTGTGTCACTGAAAAGTGTGGAATGTGCCTTGTCGTTGTTGATGGGGCCAAACGTGTGTCACCGAAAGTACGGAAAAGTGTTTCATGAAGCAACTGAATTTGACCTAATTTTCTGTGCAGTTTTATGGAATTCATTGTGATACAGTAGTACAGTGAAAGTTTACAAGTGAAACAATTGATGTTTTGCCATGGGTCAATGTTAAGCATCCTCAACCAAACTGCTTGTGGAAGCATCGATTCTTATAAATCTATTCAGATGAAAACATATTGTATCATAAAGAAGGACATTTGAGGCATGTAGGACATTGTGGGATAAAATGGCTGCCACTTTTCTTCGCTCTACAAAGAGTTGCGTAATGTATGGGTCAAAATCTTAAAGAGAGATAAGTGAACTCCCTATCCAATTTACATTACCTTAACCAAAGGTTTAACTTATATTAGGGTGTATGCCACTCTTGAGCACTTCTTTAGAAATGTTCTGACAAATTTGACTGTCATGCGAAAAGTGACAAAGACAATAAACCTGCTCCTTAAGTAAGAACTAAGAACCCTTTCCATCTATCTTGCATCATAATTCATGACAAATTGTATAAGAAGCTCCTAACCTTTTTGCGCCAAGCTTCCTATCCATTTCATATGATATCATGTCAGCACGGGGAAGCTGGATTTGACTCTAATGCACTGGGGCAAAGGACCCAGAAGTAAAGCATTCCTTATGAAATTGTGATATACTATCCTTGGTGTCTTTGGATCACATGGAAGAAATATTACAATATGAAAAATTTGATGTGATAATCCCCTCTGCCTAGTTCATATAAAATTAATGGTTTGATAAAGATGGATTTGATCGAAATGCACTCAACCCCTACCATATTTATTTGCAGATTTTCGCCCCTTCTATGAAGGACAGTGAGTTACAGTGACTGCTGTCTTTGGTATCATGTAGGGATGGATTAGCTGGGTTTTACATCCTGTATTTATGCACATATGCCAAAATGAGGAAAGGAAAGAGAATCAGCTCTGAGGTGATGGACAATTTAAAGTGCTTCCGACAAGAGCCACCGTGGCAAATTAAACCAGGGACCAATCTATTCGAAGCCCTTCTAGCAACCAGTGGATGGATGATTGGGGCTTTACGTCCTGTATTTATGCACTTGGTAGGCTAATTAGGACAGGAGGAGGACACAACAATGAGGCGAAGGATGATTGAAACAGCCGTCCAACATAGGCCCAGGTGACCCGGCAAGGGCTGGATTCGAACCCTGGACCCAGCGATTGGCAGTCCAGCACACTACCACAAGACCAACCCTCCCCCCTCTTGCAACCAGCGAGCTCATTGACCTTCCCATATCATGTTTGAAATAAAGATCCACCTAAATAATTTTGTATTAAAACAAGAATTGTTATCAACTTAATATCATAGATTGACACAAATCAAAATTCTATTTAATTCTTTCACAAAATCTTTAATCGTCCATCAAGTTCGGATGTGTATTGTGTAGGCCAGAGAATTTCTACATGTGTTGACTAATTCAAAATTTCTACCCAATCACCACCTCCAGTTGATAGGCCTAAGCTTCTCAAGGAGAGCCAGAAGTCGGACACGGACCCTCATGCCAAACCAGCAGTCTGAAGAAACTTACAAAATCAACCCAGGAAATAACCTAAACCACCCAGCTGCAGAGTTGTCATACCTCCAAACAACTACTATCATCACACAAGTCCAGTCCGCATCCTCATCATCAATCTCCCAAATCAGCAAGGTCAAAGGTCATAGGTCAGAGTCCACAGAGGTCATCAAAGTCAGCCAAAAGGTCATTAGGGTCAAGAGAGATTGACATTTGAAAGCACCAGAGCACCCACCTTGTCATTTTGTCAGCCACAGCCCTCTAAATATCTCAGCAGGTCTCGGAGCTCAATGTCAATGGTCAATGGCTGATATTTGTGATATGTTGACAGGACCAGTAGCCAGAGTCCACAGTTAGGCAAAAAATCCATAAAGCGATAGCCAAAAAAAAACCGGGAAAAAGGCATCTGATGAAAATGATTCGTTTCAGTGTATTTCCAAAACAAAACATCTGAACCCACAACGCTGCGCATGTGACTCCGGCATCATACATTGGACCACAGGCACTTACAATGGTGACGTTTGTTTGTTTGTTTGTGTTTTACGCCTCTGCAGCAGCTAAACGGGCTATATCGAGGCAGGCGATCGCTGTATAAGAAGACTGTGAGTCTGGTACATACCCTATTAATTCAGGGATGCCCAGGGTCTTTCAGTTGCCCCAGCATAGAATACTGGATACAACCCGCCTCCATTTAATGTCCCATGGGCTCGGAATAAAGTGAGTTCCCAGGGTGAGATTTGAACCCACGCCCTCAAAGCCAGTTGACAAGCGCACTTACCAATTAGGCCACTGGGGAACACACAATGGTGACGTACTAAACCACTTGTGTCTGTGCTTTTAACTTCAACGTTAGAGTGTATACACAAGGTACATCAATCAACCTGATGGTGCGCTTACTTAAATTATTAACAGTGTCTGACACTTAGAGTGGGTCGGGGCAAAAAGCCCGGGTTAGGTGAGAAGCCCCCCCAGGTTTATTTCTAAACTTACATTTTTGGTGCTTTTTCTTATTGATAGGATTGAAGCCAGAGGCTTTTTAGGTGACGTCACAAATTTTCAGGGCAAAAAGCACCAAACCATAGAAATGATTAAAGAAACAAAAAAAGGTGCATGGCTTTTGTAACTTTGATTAATTCTTTGAAAGTGGGTGTCAGAAATAACTTTCGAAATTTTTAAAAGTATAATGGATATCTGCGTTGCTTCACTTTATGACCATTACATAAATATGATTTGGATCATATTTTTTGCATTTTAGCTCAAAATATAGAGGTCAAAGTAAAATATGTGAGTTTGGGGTGAGAGGCCCCACATGGTATGGGGCATGAGGCCCCCCTTCACTGAGGCCTCGAAGCTGCTTCAGGAACCATTTCATAAAGTGTACTTTACCTTAAATCTTGATAGAATAGCTAATTGAAATTGAAAAAATTTGGCCAAAATTAAAACAGGGCAAAAAATATTAAAAACTAAATGCATGAACAGAAAAATTCTGAAATTCATAAAAAGTGAATAGAATGCCTTAAAATTGATAGAAGAACCCCAAGAAATAACTTTCAAGCTGAATGCGCTCGCAAAAAAACTTGCCATAGGATTATAATAGGGGGGCTTCTTGCCCGATGGGTGGGGTAAGAAGGCAATTTTATTATTTTTACAAAAAGGGCTGTAACTCCTTTATTAAAATGGGTAGACATTTGTTTCACTAGTTATAGGTAGAATCAAGTGATCTCTTCCTGAAAACAAAAGCAAGTAAATAATCGACCTCAAAAAGTAGGTCAAATCGCACCTCGAAGTTAAGGGGGGCTGCATGCCCCGCGCTACTCTATCTACCTACAAGTCAGACACCAATAATCTGCTCGCCTCTGCTCAGCAAATTATGGATTGCAGTGTTAACAGACACCAAAAGTGTAGCAGACCACTTGGAGCAAGGCAAATCTTAGACAATGTTGATTGATGACCGGAGGAACAAAATAGACAGGAGTCATCCTTGATGGATGGTATGGTTACTTGCCCTGCTTAGACGCTAACACCAGGTGGATGGATGGATGATTGGGGCTTTAGATTCTGTATATATGCACTCGGTTGGCTAATTAGGAGTCCTAAGGAAAGATGATTGAAGCTGAAGTCCAACATCGGTAAGATGACCAGGCCAGAGCTGGAATCAGAAATTCAGAACCTAAAGGCTCCATTGGAATCCCCCCTTCACTAACACTTGGTATTACTTACAGAGAATATTCATCATCGAGCCTTGGCCTATTTATGTAAATACTAGTTAAATTTAGGATCTGACCAGCTTGAAACATGTGTAACTTTGGCAAATTGACAAGTCACAAATGCCACAGCCACCAATGAAATTCTTTTCACTGAAATAACTTTGTTTCAACAGAACATCAGTTGGAGAATCTCTTTTGTGGATGTGAGGAAAATGCCATGAAAACCTACAACTACCAGAACTCCTGATGAAAACTTAGCAAAAATATGAACATTTCAAAACCTAGCAAGATTTTTTGGAATCCATACATTGTGGCTATGCCTTATGGTGACAATCTTGCATTCAGCATCAAAAGACAAATGTGATCTAGTGACGTCACGAAGACCTACAGATCCTGTCACAAGAAGCAATTCATACAGGGCTTCTCCAATTGAAACAACCCTGCATAAACTGTAACAGGGATTCTTAATTGAAACAAGAGCCCATAAATTGAAAACATGGCTTCAGTTAAGGCAGCCTCGGGGGCAGGACTGACAGTCTAGGCAATGTTTTCGAAGACGAAACTAGAAGAACACATCCATGTGGCCTATTAGCTAACATAGTCACATACTTTATACATGGGCCTATATAAACATATATGTAACACAAATACGCAAAATGTGTCAGGAAAAAAAAACAGATGCCAGTAGAAATATACCATACATATTCTTAAATGTCATAGGAAAATGTCACTGATCAATGCGGTTGCAGGAATATGTCATGAATGTCAATGAGCTGCAATTGTGCTAACGTTGTAGAATGATGGGTCATTCGATGCGAGATTGAATGGCCATTTAGTTGACAATGCATGGAGTCTGAAGTTGGAAAGAAGCTTTATTAGTCTACAAGACAGGTTTCCACAGCAGCCAAATGGTATTTACTGAACTTTGAAGGAAAATATCTTTTTTTTTGCGTCCTGACTAGTAACTATTCTTTTAATTGGTGAGTGAGAGGGTGAGTTTGTGTTGTAAGTCCTATCAGCTCCTAATTAGGTATATTTAGGGACTGCTTTAAGTGATAACTCTTTGCAATCTTTCTGTTTTTAAACACACATTGGTCAAAGAAAGATATATCATCAAACAAGGGCATCAGGCAAGTAAATCCGAGCATATAATATACCAAAGTTGATGAAGTATAGACCTGCGACTGACGAACCTCGAAATACCCTCCCTCATCTTTTCCTTGATACACAGACATCAAGATACAAAATCTCCCAAGATTTATTGCTATGACAGGTAGGATAGAATATGGTAGCCTCGGATAGAGACATCATATTTATCACCTTATTTATCACGACCTCATCTGTCCTCATTGATTAACTCAGAAATGACCCACAGATTACTCGAGTATATCTTAGAAGGTCTA
Source organism: Platynereis dumerilii (assembly GCA_026936325.1). Lineage (NCBI taxonomy): Eukaryota > Metazoa > Annelida > Polychaeta > Phyllodocida > Nereididae > Platynereis > Platynereis dumerilii. The sequence continues at coordinate 23,647,382 of JAPTHN010000010.1, read as the reverse complement.
CCCATATTTTTCCACAATGACTACTTACACAGTTCGAGTATATCTTAGAAGGTCTACGCATATTTTCGTCAGAACAGCAGTTTTAGATACCATTTTGTATTATTATCTATCAATACATATATTATATTATACAGAGTGACAGCTTGAGATTTATTGGTTCAAAAGCCCCTGTGCTTTTCATGCCAATTCATACAGAGGACAAAACTAATACTTCAATTGCCAAGCATGGAATTTCTGGTGTTCAGTTTGGTGCCAAATGAGTGGACACGACCTGCCATTACAACGGTTAGAGGCACTTAAGTTAATGATTATGCTTAGATAAGTTTCTACAAATCATTTGAACCTCAACATCTGGCCTCACTGTGCAATTTAAGATTATTTTTATAAACAAGTCCCAGACTTTTACCAATGAATGGAGTCCGCCAAGTATCCACTGTGTCCCAATACATTTTGCGTACAATCAATTTAGCAGTTTCAAGATTGATGACCTTCGGTTTTCACAAGAGCTTACAGAAACCCTGCTTTTCTTTTTGGTCAGTTGTTTATTTTTTGCGCTTTTTTTTGGCCAAGTTGCAGCTATATAGAATTTAAGTGAATTTCAAGACAGAGGAAGCAGCAGGCAACTTCTGTATGCAATCATGAAAAAATCCTCAAAAACCTAACATTCTTAAAGGATAAAGTGTGATGATATCTTAGCAATACAGTTTTACAGTGTAAAGCATAAATGTTAATTATCAGACTTTCCCAAAAGAAATCAAGAGCACTCCTTACACTTGTGAAAAAAATCAGATCCGGATTGTTCTTTATTTCGCAAAAGTAATTATAACTTAGTTAACAAACTGGTTAGCCATCAATAAAAGATAAACACAGAAAAAGGGCAACTGGACAACATCCACCTTCTCCGAATAAAAAAAATTGTAGATTTATTCTACAAACACATCTAATGGAAAACTAAGACCATGGAAACCACTGCAACTATGTACGTGGCGGGGAGGGGGGCAACATCCATTAGTTTGGTGGACTGAACAAATACGAAAACCACTATCGGAGGCAGGAGGGAAGGAAGAAAAAGATTTGTCTGTCGTCTTGATTCCGAAAAGACATGATCCACTTTTCTGGCTGGCTGAGCAGAATGAAAGCAAAAAGGAAGCAGAATCCAGCGTTGCTTGCAATGTGGAACGGCATTATCCATTTCCTTCTTGTTTTATACAGAAGGCTGTTTCTCAGCAAGAGATTACTTTGTGTTAATACTTAGCCAGACACAAAAGAGCCATTCACCGCCATTCCCCATTGACACAAAGGAGATCAAAAGGACTACTAGTCTTGTTAGCAGTTTGTTGCTACTCTCCCATGGTCAGGTCTTTACTGCAAATAGTCTATTACCTTGTTTGTTAGGTGGCGACAGTCTTATGTCGTCAGCTTATGACATTAAATGTGACGTACTCTAGGATGCTGTCATAATGTGTGATATATTGTGACAGATAGCTGTTACATATCACTTGCTCATTTTTGCATCACAGTTTATTTGACATTATGAAGGCATGGTGTTGCATGTTTGAGCAACTTCAGACTGGGAATTGCCACACAGTCAGACACACTTCTACCCTACTAAAATATCACAAATCATATTGCTCATTTCTGGTCAAATTCAACACAGATTAATGATGGTAATTGCACACAATCTCACAACAGGAGTTGTCATTCTGCTCCTAACGTTCAGATATTGGCTGCATGATTTCATGAAATAGGCTCAGTTATCTGTAAATTGTAATTACCGATATTTGCAAGAATAAACTCACAAAAGCCAGCATCCTTTAATGAAGCTCATATCCAGGCCATTGACTTCATGGAATACTCTCAAAACAATTGCCTATGGATAGCTTTCAGCTATGAAGTAATTAGTAGCCACTAGCTGGTCAGTAGTTAGCTGAAAAGACCCACACTGGACACAGCCCACTTAATGACCACCATTGCTTCCCTATAGATGGTCAGTCTCTATTAGAGTACACTGTTAATCTGCCAAAATTAAGACATTATATAGAAAATTTGGAAATTGATACTTTTGCCTCAAATTCAACAGAAAATTTCTGCAAAATGTCTAATTTAAAAATAATGATGTAAACAAAGAAAGGAAACCTCCGTCTTTTTCTGCAGTAATTAGAATTTTCAGTGAAAATTGCTGCTAGCGATAATCTGTGCCTAATATTATTGCCAATGGCCTATGAAACTAGAATTTGTGTCGCAAGCGGAACACATGCGAGTTCACTATGCGTATGTTGTAGATTCTTGGGGAAAATGGTGTAGAATTTGGGGCCTAGATTTTCATACATGATCAGAGAAATAGAACAGACAATAAACTTAGCAGTGGTATCACCAGGAGGGGGGGGGCAGTGCAGTAAAAAAGAAAGTACAAGCGGCTTACAACGAATTATGTCAATAGCAGGAAGGCCAGATCTAAAAGGTATTGAGATCAGTAGCATAGCCATTAGGGGGGGGTGAGAGGGCAGGGGGGACAACTTGCCCCCTGAACAGATTTTGGGGAAATTTCTGCAGATGTATTAGCAAAATTAGAAACGAAAATGGGGAAATGGTAAGAAAAATGGAGAAATTATGAGCAAAATGGGTAAATGGTAAGCAAAATGTGGAAATTATAAGTAAAATGGGGAAAAGGTAAGAAAAATGGCCAGAAATTGGGGAAATGGTAAAAAAGAAGTGGGAAATTAACAGAAAAAAGAAACTGAAAGAAAAGGGGATTTATACGAAGAGTTTTAACAGATTTCCCAATTTTTTCTGCACAATTTCCCCATTTTTCTTCACTATTTCCCATTTTTCTGCCCCTGAATGATATAACACCACAAAAATTTCCAAAAAGGTAACCAGCACCAGTGGCGTATCCAGGATTTTTTTCAGGGCGGGCAAACCACCAAGATATATCCCCAAATTGTTTTTCGCGACCAACAGCTCTGTCATCAAGTGTCGCACATTGTACAATGTTCAAAAATTCTTTCAGACAACATTTTCAGTGCACCTTCATGAGGAAAATCCCAGCTGGATGTCATTCGGATGAGACATTAAATTGGCGGACTATTGTATCAGTGTCTATGCCGGGCAAGTAAAAGATCCCTCAGATGGGGTAAATGTGTAACATGTTGAGGACTCCCGCTCTCTCTCTCATCTCATCAATCGACCCTTGTGAGTGCCCAGAACTGGGCTTAGAGGGCTGCACTTACCATATCTATCTATCTATCTATGTGTGTTTAAAGAAGGAAGAGATAGAGCTTTAAAAGCTGACAAAATAAACTTGAGACAAACTGAAACTGTGGTAAATTTTACAAATGCTTGTGATAAGGTCTAGGGAGTAGCCAACTTAAAATTATATATTCTAGTGTGCTCTGATTGGCTGGTTCTCATGACTTTATTTGACATTGGTTAATTTGCTCCATACTTGCGAATTCCAGAGCGCATCTTGTGATGGCAGTGAGCCAGTAACTGATAATTTTAGAAAGACAGATTTAATTGTTTAGATGGACAAATAATTATGTGTTTCTGTTGTAAGCTCCATGGGAGATGTTGGGGATTGCTTGATAGCAATATGTATAGCAAGATAGATAGATAGATAGATAGATAGATAGATCAGATATCTAGATAGTAAGCTAGATAGCTAGAATGGTCAGATAGCTAGATAGATACATAGATAGATAGACAGCTAGCAAGATGGATAGATAGCTAGCAAGATAGATAGATTGATAGACAGATCGAACGATAGAAAGATAGATAAATAGATAGACATAGATAAATGTGAGCTGTAGTCGGAGGGGGGATGTTTGGGATAGCTATACATTATTATATTATCGGTTTAAGTATTTACTGACTGACTAATTAAAACAACTGTGTCATCCAATTCAAGTTTGAACTTCACACCTTTTCCAAACAATAGACCAGCATCAACACCAGGGTTTCTGTTGGGGTGCTCAAAAAGTGAGTCCTGGGGACTCAGTGAGGTCTGAAAAAGTGGGTCCCCAGCCAAATTTCTGGGTCCTAGTTTTTTTCATATCATGGCCAAGCGGCCATCACCCAATTACAATTCTTGAATATAAGGGAGGGGGCTAGCCCGGCTGGTAGAGCCTTGGGCTCCCATTTGTTGGGACCCAGGTTCGGAAGCTCTCCACAAAATAGTTTTTGCTTTGCTGAAACAATTCTTTGTCGCATCCCTCAATCTTCAGATATATATCAAAGTAGGAACTCCTAGTACAGGGTGAATTTCCTATAAATCTAAAATGGTAAGTTTAAAAATGTATTTAGGAGTCGTCTGTAGGACTATATTTCTTTATGCATCTTCAAAAATGCCACAGTCTTGTGAAGCAATATTGGCAATAATTTAGTTACTCGATTGATTAAAACTGTAGAAGGCTCCAAATGATCCATTATTGACCTATTGAATATGCAATGACATCACAGTAACACAAGCAGTTTGAAGTAATCACTTGCACTTCCCTGACTGTAACTACTCAAAGGGTGTGACCTGGGTGTCTGCCAGTCCTTGAAAAGCCTTGAAAAAATTGCATTTACCACAAAAGGCCTGGAATCTGCTTCATACTAATAAAAAAAAGAAACACAGCTGAATATTTTGCGATTTCTTGTGACAGTCAGGTCGCAGATACATTTTTACTATCAGAAAAAAATAATCTGCATTCTCTGGAAGATTGGCCTTGATTTTGGGAAAATTTGGGCCAAGAAAAGCCTAGAAAATCCTGGAATTTGGTTCCAAAAATGCTGCAGACATCCTGCACTCAACACAAAGAGACTGCAATGCAAGGGCAATAATGTTCTTCTAAAATTTGAGTTATAAAATACAAGAACTTTTCTGCTGACTTGACTTGTGTTGTGCTGGTATACCCTGGCTGACTTGACTTGTGCTGTGCAGTTGATGTTGATAGGCTAGTAACTGTTACTGTATCCACATATTCATAACATTTTGTCAAGGACCAACCATGCACTGGTATTTTCATTTTATGCACAATATTTCATTAACGTCTCTCTACTCAATCACCCTTAAATTAACAAAATATGATAGCACTATTGCAATGCGCTGAGTGAAGCCTGCCTTATTTGGCTGTCCTATCAAGATGTGTGTGCAGAAGAAAATTTTGAAATGCTAATCTAGTGCATTAATAAAGCACATAGAAGCTTGAAAATGATCTTATAAAATGCCTTGTATTTTTAGCTGTCAACCCCTTCCACAATTTTCCCGAGTTTTTCTTTGTAAATAGCTAAAAAGTGAGTTACAAAGACAAAAGTGAGACACCAGTTGGTAAACAAATATCAAGATGCCTGGGGTTATTTCTAATATAATTTTCCGTTCAGATAAATGTCCCTGCAATAATTCCTTTCATTTAAAGGAGGGCATGGACCTATAAAAGGAGCCAGTCGAGGTACCCTTCATTCTGATTCTGGCACTCAAACAGTCAACATCTCCCATTTTCCTCAGTTAAAATCATCAATACCAGCAATAATACTGTATGAAAAAAGTGCATTTTTCAACTACATGAAATTTCGTAACGAAGGAATATAAATCTGCAGTTTTGAGCAACTCAGGCTATTTTAAGACTATTAAAATAGCATTTTAATACAAATCTGAGCTAAAAATTGAATATGAGCTGCTGTGACCTGATTGGTTATGAAATCTTCCAACTGGAGGGTCATTAGGACTGTCCACTTCAAAGGAATTCCGAATTGCATTGAAATTAGAAACCCTAATTACACTTTAATTACCCTTCATTAGCAGCAATCCACTTTCCTAAAAAAGCCAAAAACTTTTAATAATGCAGATAATAATGTTTATGTTTAGGATAAACGTATGATATACCACTAACCATAAATCCTGAAATTTTCATTAAAATCGGATCATTAACAAAGTTATGGTATATTGACTACTGCACTAGAAATATAGCAGCAATCAAAGACAGATGATTGGTCAATACCCTATCCCAGGCGTCCAATCAGAGAATAGGTAATTAAGAATTCCATATAATTGCTGTACCCGGGTATATTGGTACCCCCTGAATGCCCTCCTTTAACATTATAATATCAAAGCCACTATATGTACATTGTTATTTTTATTCTTTTAAAATATGTTCACTGCCATATATTTGCCTGATAACTGGTTCATGTTAAATTTTAATTAAGTGGATTGCCTCCCCTCAAAGATGGCATTGATTGCTATGAGAAAGTTCACTTTTACAATGGCCTTCAATCATGTGGGACTTCTTAGAAGGTGTTAATTGAAATATACTAACTCAAGGTGTGAATGTAATGGCAAATTGGCTAATTGGTCTTGATTGCTATCCTGAATTGCCTGACATGGCAAAGGGACAAATATATAGGCCTATGCATTTTCAACGAATTCTCAGCAATTAATTGAGATATCTTCATGAAAAAACGAAATCATAAAGATTAAGGCACCAGGCTTCAAAAGAGCCTAAAATATTAATTCTAGCCCTAATAGAAGTATCCGAAAACTATCGGGAAGACATCGAACCTGTTTCGGCCAATCAGAGGGCAGTAAAACAATAACAAAAATATTTCTATTTCCTGTTTTGCCGTGATTTGGTTGAAACTAAAAACTTAAATTGTAATTAAACAAGACACAAGAGACACAAATGTGAGCAAGGCGCCTCAAGTTAGCCAATTCTTCATTAATTTCATGAAAAAGAAACTTTAAAAAGAGCTTCCTTGTCTCTCACAAACGATCCAAAATTTCTGACTACCCTTATTTAACCCAGTTTGCCCACAAATGCGAGTGAACTCGCAAAATAGCTATGAACTTCGGCCACTTCATAATATTCGGTATAATTGACAATCACTGTCAGTAATAAGCAGTTATCCCCAGCTATGCAATTAGGATAAAATTGTCAGGACATGGCATGTGGACAGCTTTTAACCTTGTTAATTGTTTTGTGTTGAAATTTTCAAATCAGTTCCTCCAGTTAACAATGTGATACATCATTTAAAGCAACAACACTAACTCTGCTAAGCAGATGTTTTCTTAAGCGGCTAACAGCTCGCTATTTTTTGTTAATGGCCAAATGCCAAGGTAGTTGTTTCTTTTTTTAGCCGGAGGAGTTTGTAATGCTTTCAAGAAACACCTTAAAGCTCAGATGAAGCACTTGTCATTGAGTGAAAAAAGAAAAGAAATTTGATGCCGCTCAGGAAGAGAGAAAAAGATTAAACACTCGAGAAATTCAGTGACCTTGCAGCCTACCGGTTTGAAAAATCCTTCAGCTGTGGTCTTTAGCAGCTGGGTGACCAAGTGGCTTAGGTGCCAGCCTGCTCCGCTAGGGTCTTTGCCTGCATGGGTTCGAACTCTGGTGGGGAACCCAAAATTTCAGTGTACCTTCATTCGCAAAATCCCAGCTGGAAGTTGTTCGGATGAGACGTCAAATTGGCGGCCCCTTGTATCAGTGTCTATGCTGGGCAAGTAAAAGATCCCTCACATGGGGTAAATGTGTAACATGTTGAGGACTCCCGTTCTCTCTCCCATTTCATCAATCAACCCTCGTGAGCGCCCAGAACTGGGTTTAGAGGGCTGCACTTCCCATATCTAACTATATCTTTTGTGGCAAGCCCTCAGAATGGCTAACTTCAGAATTTCGCAGCGGATTACCATGCTTAGAGAATAGAGACTAATAAGTTAGAGTGAGAGATGTTACTTACCTCGTGGCCTTGATTTAAGGCAGCTTTTTAAAGCTTCAAAGTGCAACTTGCTGAAAAATCTTATGTATGTAAATATATAACATCATTTCTCATTAAAATCATGTAATTTTCTATGACAAAACTCAAAAGTTGCCCTGTAGGCAGATTTAACAACACTTTGCAAACTTGCTCCGTGAAGTATTTTACTTATTTATTTTTATGTATATTAACAATCGTGTTTATCAGAAAAGTTAATTTTTTTTCTGGATGAAATAATGTGTTTACAAGTAAATATTATACTCCAGGAGTGAATGAGTTAGCGTTTTACGCCCCATCAGCATCGGTGTGGGCTATTTAGAGGCAATTATAATCCAGGAGAGCCCAGCATAGCTCACAATGTAGAAAAAAACAACAAGGTAACAGGTTTAAACTAAACATTCCACATCAACCAGCCTGTTCAGTCATTGTGTAAAGCATAATATAACAGTGCAGTTAAACTTCTGAATAGTGAATCGACACACATTTTTGTATGTGATTTCTAATAATGTCACCTCTTAAGGATGCAAATGGAAATGACAATCCAATTTAATAGCGTCGTTTATTGAGTTATCCAGGAAATTGTGGGAGAACACTACTATTCATTACCTATACGGTGGTCCCTGCATTACAAGACAGCCCGTTCTGCGGCCACGAAGCGGTCTCTCGTGGGATGTGGGTCCTCATCGGGGTGCAAAATGCACTAAAATACTACTTGGCGCGTGAGGAAGGTGGTCACATAAGGCAAGTCGGTCTTACAACAGGGGTCTCATAACATAGGTACCACTGTATCTACAAGATAGCTTTATTAGGAGATAGAGAAGTTTAACAGTAAATGTCATCCTCATTTGAGATTCTGTTTCTTTCATTAGGCTTCCCTTTAATAAGCAATAGAAGGACAGGATAGGCTGCCATGTAATTGAGAAAGGAAATTTGTCGTAATTAGTACAATTAAAAGAGAACCGACTACCGTTACTGGGTGAATCAGAGTCCTTCGAAAAATTGTGACCTTTACATTTACAGAGTACACACGCATGTACATGTATGTAGCTATTTACAGACCGCAGCTGTAAAGGCTAAGCTTAGTGCTTCATACGTAGTACATAGTAACATAGTATTCAATATCGAAACGGATGACAACATGCCAATCTTCATTATCGGGTATTACCTGGACTGAGGTAGAGTATATATGTAAGAGTCAGCTGATGTGTTTCTGGCCAGGGTATCCCCAGATATTATATATGTCATATTATGTCATATATATCATGTCATGATGTAATGTCATTAATAGCAACCCCTTATTAAAGGCTTAAGAATGACAAATACTGCATCAGAAGGCTGGCTTTCAGTTGGTATTCGACATATCACTTGGTCCACCACTTGCTCATACATATCCTCAATAATGATGGGCACACTGGCCTTTCCTACCTAAGCCATTGTTCTATCTTTGTATAAAACCTTCTGTTATAAGACAAACTTTTCTTATGTGACCGTCTTCGCCAATGGTCCCTGCATTATAAGACCGCCCCTTCTGCGGGCCTGAAGCAGTCCCTCATGGGGGTGCTATCTTTCATTGGGGTGCAAAATGCACTAAAAATACTACTTAAGAGCAGGAGGAAGGCGGTCACATAAGGGAAGTCGGTCTTACAACAGGGGGTCTTACAACGCAGTACCACTGTAGTATCTTTCGTGCATCTTGCAACTTCAGGAGGGACGACACCCTCACAAGAGACCATTTCATGTCTGCAGAAGGAAGTGGTCTTAATGCAGGGACCTCTGTAATAAGAGGACCCAAAATTGTGACTCTTAAATAATGGTTCTCTCCTACATGAGAACATTACAGGTCGGAAACACCGACTATATGAAATGGCGAAATACAGACTAAATATGTCCTGCCGCAAGTGGTTGACTTGACCATTTCACTGACCATTGACATTTGCTGTGCAGACAGTGCAGTTGCCCAGAGGTCAGACATTTGAAGAACCAAGTAGGCATTAATGAGGGACTGCTGGTCAGAAGTGGATGCTGAAATGCCATTGGAAAAGTGGAAATGGTCTCCATTTAGCCTCGTTTAGTCCCATCTAGTCAGGTTGTGGTCAGTCTGAATGGGCATGGTGACCAGGTCCAGGCAGCTTGATTTGTTCTGATGGCCATCTGGTTTTCTGTAATAGGGACAGTGTGCACTGTGTAGGGATGCTAACCTCTAGAGCCTGGGTTTAATTCTGGGTCAAGGCAACCCGTGTCTGATTATCTAAGGAAGAAATTACATCCTTGTCATAAGTGCAAGGACCGCACCTGATTCCCATGGTCTCTGCCTGCCGTATTAAACCCTACTCATTGAGAAAATAAAATGTCCTATCATCCACCAACTGCCATGTCCAAAAATCCCTGACATTTGTTTAATTAACTGGCCCTGAGCTTTGGCTACAGGCCTCCATGAAAAAAGTCAGTAGACAAATTCCATGGACGAATGCCATGGACAAATGCCACAGACAAATGCCACGGACAAATGACATGGACAAATGGCATGGATAAATGCCATGGACAAATGACATGGGCAAATTCCATGGACAGACAAATTGGCCAAAGGCCAAAGACCAGGACAAACCCACTTGCCTTCTTGTCATGTGTGGACTCCGTAAATCATGAACTTGGTAAAATCACGAGTTACAGTTTTGTCTTGAAGCAACTATTCACATGAACAGCACCAGTAGTGTAGTAACAACCAGTTTGTTGAATAACTATCGTGGTACACCACCACTGGTACACAAAAGCCATAGTTAAAAGGGTCACACTCACGGGTTGATACGGCCATAAATCAAGACATTCTTTATTGCGCCACGCACACTCCTGATATGCTATGATACAGAGGTAATTGCATATTAGCGATACAGCTTATGATGGATTCTCCATGCATTACAAGGGCAATTCATTATGCATTAATAAATCTATCAATTTACATTATCACCCAGATGGTCGCACAGGTGGTTGGAATTGGAAAGTGTTCACCATAATAATTATCATTCTCTTCTATTTCAATTTGCACTTCAACAGTGTGAAAAAGATTCTGTAATTATATTACTAAATCATTTCCAGATACACCTCTCAGTCAGGTGATAATAATGCAGATTTAGGGATTAATAAACTGGGTTTCTAACAACCCTGTTTCAACATCATCATTTAGTCAGGATACATTTCGGCAGATTATTTTATAAAAGGGATTCCTATCTAATGCAGGGCAGCATGGTAGCTATGAAGTGAGCAACATTCTTCTTCTTCTCTTTTTTTATTTTACTTTTTACTTTCCAGCTATATTGTGGTTATTATTTCAAATAAATATCATTAATTTTATATTTTGGGTTCCAAGAATTCTCCAAGCAACAGGTATTAAAATTTTGAAGTGGCTTCAACCTAATACCATTTTCATTCCAGGTTGTTTCAGGATACTGACCCAACATGAGAAACCCTTCTATTTTTCAATGAGCCACTTCGAATGCTTCTCTCATTCACAAAACTAATTGCGCAGACTCCAACAGGTTGCAAGCCAGATTAGATTATTGCCTATTCTACTTGGCCATGCAACTATCCATCTTACTCTATCTTCATGAAGTTTGCAGCATATCGTCCATATTAATGTCCACCAATAATATGCCTCACTGACCCACTACTGGCGCACTGACCCTAAAGCTCATTGGGGAGTTTGCTATAAGCAATAACCGGACACTGGCAATTTCAATTAAGCCACACTGCTCTGACCAATGGGCAGTTATTAACGACCATTACAACACACCATTTATGGACGTGGGCTCGCATAACCAGAGCAACATGTATACCGAATGTATTAACGAATGACCATCTTGGGAACTTCAATTTTCCTCAAAGGGTATTTACATGTTACACCCAAAACAAATCAATTGGAATAGGAGGGTGAATTAAGTTCTACTGGTTCTATTGATTCTACAGGTTTAACCTGTTCCCTTCTCCGGTGCTTATATAAACAGGCACACAACTATTGGGTACTTGAGGAATAGAAGAAAATGTTTTGAGGAATAGAAGGAAAGGCTTTCTGTTCTACTGATTCTATATGGTTAACCTGTTCCCCAACTCCAAAATATGAAGCACAAGGTTACCACAGCATAAAATATTCATTTTCACAATCAAAGTATTACATACTCTGAGGAATCAGACGTTCCACTTACAGGAATCATTAAGTGCACAACAGGGTTGCTGAATCTCAGAATTAATTAAGAGACACGACCCTTTGCAGCCAAAAGTCTGAAGTTCAAATTGCAATTCGTGAAACAATACAGTTAGATAAAAGTAATGTTGGTTGCTATGTTGGCGATAAATTCTGTGGTGTTGTAGGATACGCTGACGATGTTATATTATTAGCTCCTAGTCGTACTGCGATGTGTCGCATGATTTCTATTTGTGAAGAGTATGCAGACAAATTTTGTATTAAGTTTAATGGCTCCAAGAGTAAATGTATAGTATTTCATAAAAACAAGGTAAACTCAATATATGATCCTGAATTTGTTGTTAACGATCAGAAAGTTCCTTTTGTTACAGAATTAGAATACTTAGGTTATAGAATATATGCAAATCGGGATGAACCCATGGTTGACAATGTGGTTAGGGACTTTAATTGTAAATTTAATTGTTTTATTGGTGATCTTTCCTGTGTGAGCTCTGAAGTTAAAGGGAAGCTATTTAACACGTATTGTTCTAGTTTGTATGGTGGTATCTTTTCTAGCATGTATGATAAGAGTCTTGATAAACTAGGTGTTGCTTGGAGAAAAGCTCAACGTAGGCTCTATAAGTTACCATATACCACACACAGTAGATTATTACCTTTTATCTGTGATATTCTTCCTCATGATGTGATAATTCATAGTAGATTTCTTAATCATGTGATCTCAGGTATGAATCACGATAATTCAATTGTAAAATATTTATTTAGAATGTGCTTAGGTACACAGTTGTCTAGAACTGGCTTTAATTTATTAACTTTGTGTGAAATATATAATTTAGATAGAGAAACTCTCCACCTAAGAAGTAGGAACTTCATTAATAATATTGTTAAAAATGGGCGCATTGGGTCCGCCCTTGACTGTGATATTTCAAATGCTTGTCAAATTAAGGAACTAGTCAGATTCAGGGATTTAGATTTTAATCATGAGTTTTTATTAAATACTGAAGAAATTAATGAGATTATAAGGTATCTTTGTACCAAGTAGTGGTTTTTAAACTTTGTTTTATTACTGTAAATATTTGTAAATATCTGTAAATATTTATTTATTATGATTGTAATTGTCGTGTTTCTGACGAATAAAATATTTAATAATAATATCACAAAATATGATATTATTCTCTCTTGATGGACGATTGCTATATGACAATAGTCAAAGCTAGCTTTAATGGTAGAGAAATCAGCTGGATTAATATTTCAAAGCTTATAGTACTGTCTTCAAGGCCACAAGTCAAGTAACATCACAGGGCACACAATTAAACTTAAAAGTCAGCCCCTCTTTTACTTGCTACAAAATACCACAGCTGAAGGAATCAGAAGATATTTCAAACCGGTAGGCTGCAAGGTTGCAGAATCTCCTGAGTGTTTAATCTTTTTCTCCCATCTTAAGCTGTCTTATGTTTCTTCTCTTTTTGTCACTCAATAACAAGTGCTTCATCTGAGCTTTAAAGTGTTTCCTGGAAGCATTTCAACCTCCCCCAACTGAGAAAAGAAACAACTACGGCATCCGGCTCTGAACAAAAAGTGCCAAGCTGTCAGTCGCTTAAGAAAACATCTGCTTAACAGAGTTAGTATTGTTGCTTTAAATGATGTATCACATTGTTAACTGCAGGAACTGATTGAACAATTTCAAACACAAAACAAGTAACAAGGTTAAAAGCCACCTTAATTTTAGGGGCATCTGCAAAACAAGCTTATTCTGAAAAAGAGTCAGCTTTGTTATGCTTTGAGGCTTAGACTGTCTTGAATCAAGGCCAACAGTTAAGTAACATCCCTAAGCATGGTAATCAGGCTGGAAACTTTAAGAAAGTCAGTTGCTTTAAGAACTTGCAACAAAATACCACTGCTGAAGGATATATCAAACCAGTAGGCAGCAAGTTTTAAAATCTCTTGAGCGTTTAATCTTTTTTCTCTCATCCTGAGCTGCATCATTTCTCTATTGTTTCTTTTTGTCACTCGATGACAAGTGCTTCATCTGAGCTTTAAAGTGTTTCTTGGAAGCATTTCAACCTCCCCCAACTGAGAAAAGAAACAACTCTGGCATCCAAAAACAAGTTGTTAGTCGCCTAAGAAAACATCAGCTGCTCCGCGGAGTTAGTGTTGTTGCTTTGAATGACGTATCAGTGAATCAATAGTTAACTACTGGAATTGATTTGAAAATTTCAACACAAAACAAGCAACACAGTTAAAAGCCACCTTAATTTTGGCGCATCTGCAAAGCTAGACCAGCAGCCCTTGAGTGCTTACTCTTTTTCTCCCATCCTAAGCTGCATTGTATTTCTATTATTTTTGTCACTCAATAACAAGTGCTTCATCTGAGCTTCAAAGTGTTTCTTGGAAGCATTTCAACCTCCCCCAACTGAGAAAAGAAACAACTTGGGCATCCGGTTCTGAACAAAAAGTGCCAAGCTGTTAGTCGCTTACGAAAATGTCTGCAAGTGTAGCTTTTAAAGATGCATCACACTGTTGACTGCCTGAGGGAGTGAGGGTATTCTAAAATTTCAACAAAAAAACATTCACCAAGTTAAAAAGCTATCCCCACGCATACCTTTACCAGATCCTTCTATCACAAGTTCAAGTTGTATATTACTGAGGAAAACTGAAACGTAATGTCACTGTCAATGAAGACAAAGCTTCTCTTTTCTTGTATCTATATCATAGTTTTCACACATTGGGTTGTATAATACTTTCCTGATCAATTTCGCAATTTCTTTCTTTTTTTGTTGAACTTAAGGCAAGCAGGTGTATTTTATAGCATTTTCTCTGACAATCTTCAGAAACAAATCGATTTACTCACACATATAGCTGCTTTATGCCAACCAGTTTTACAGTGTACATACACTAATAAAAACAAACCATTTGTTACCACCAATGAAATTAAGCGGCTAATAAAGTGGGCAATGCCAAGAGACGGTCATTTTGGCTACCACTGACTGCTAACCAATTACTTCTGATGCTGAATATCAAACAGAAAAACTGTGCATTCTCAAGTAGTACCATTAGATTTATTCAGACTGAGAGTCTGTGATGTTATGAGCTTTGTTAAAAGATGCCAATAAAAGTGGAATTCTAAAATAAGCGGTAATTAGAATCGCACAGAAGTTTTATTTGGGTAAATTTATTAGCCATCATTTGATGAAATTCTTTTGTGTCAGATGTCGGCCATGTTCATTGTCCAGCAACGCAAAAACACAACATTATAACAGTCATATTAACGATACATAGTGATGTAAAAAACAGCATGTGATACTGTGATAGCTTCACAGCTGTTTGTCACAATATATGACAACATTCAACAGCATATCATATTTTTGTCATGAGCGGACGGAAAAAAGACTGTCGCCACCTAACAAACAAGGTAATAGACTATTTGCAGTGAAGCACTGACCATGGGAGAGAAGCAACAAACTGCTAACAAGACTAGCCGTCCTTTCGATCTCCTTTGTATCAATGGGGAATGGCGGTGAATGGCTCTTTTGTGTCTGGCTAAGTATTAACACAAAGTAATCTCTTGCTGAGAAACAGCCTTCTGTATAAAACAAGAAGGAAATGGATAATGCTGTTCCACATTGCAAGCAACGCTGGATTCTGCTTTCGTTTTGCTTTCATTCTGCTCAGCCAGCCAGAAAAGTGGATCACGTCTTTTTGGGATCACAACAGCATGTCTTTTACTTCCTATCAGTGACACAAGTTTTTGTATTTGTGCCATCTGCTGAAGTAACAGGTGCTTCCCACACATACTTATGGACTATGGTGGTCATTGTGCTCATTGATTTCTCTGGTACTTTCTGTATACCAAAGCAGTAATAGTTTTCTGGTGTTGGTCGATGATTCAGTTTTTGTTAAACAATTCGAATCTTTTTATTTTATGCTATAGGCCTACAGTATACACCTATATACCTGCTACATTGTATACAGAGTTGAAGTGTTACAACATAATTTTAATCCAAGTATTAGAATTCATTTATCTCCCGTAGTTTCTAACTTTTTCATTTCATCTACTTTTCGTCTCTTTGATATGTACGAACTCTCATTGAGGCACTGGTAAAATGTATGAGCAGCTGGCTTGAGACAACCGACTAAAGAACAGAGGGCTTGTTCTTGTTAAACATAGACCACCATCTATCTTAGAAACTGTTAAATTGATTGTCTGCAAAATGAATTGGGACACAGCAGTTCCTTGGCAGACTCAACATATCTTCGCAGTAAAAATGTCTTGATGTAAATGATTGTTTTCTGTTGAGTTAAAGGTTAAAGGGCTCCATAGAGGCATGTTGCCTTCTACTTGGTCTTTAGTTATGTAGCTCGAGAGGAAAAGCGACGTGAAAATCTCTATTACTGTGTTAAAATTTCTGGCAAATCTTGGCAGTGAATTTAATAAAGCAGGCACAATGGCACAACCTCAGCCTTTCCCAGTTGTTTTGCCTTCTGAGAACAAAATGTGTATTAAAGTAAAAATTATGTGTAGGTGAACCATTCTCCCAGCTATGACATCAAACTTTGCATCTTAACATTCTCATGCATCCGAGTCAAATACCCAAACCCCACAGCTGAAGAGTTGAGGCAGCAACACTTTCAACATGAAGTTACATACACTGTATGAAAATCATTGGACCTTTAAAATAAAAGAAGACTGAGTAACTAAAGACTGACTCACAGGTTAATCAATGAGGACAGAAGAGGTCGTGATAAATAAGATGATAAATACGATGTCTCTATCGGAGGCCACCGTATTTTATCCATCCTGTCATAGCAATAAGTCTTGGGAGATTTTGTGTCGTATGTCATTTTATCGCAGAGCAAATGAATCAAGCCGCTAGGAGATTAGTCTGTCACTGGTCCATGCATCACCTTTTGGCAACTTATCTGTCTTGATTTACAAGTATATTTTGCGAGGTTGATTTATGATTCATAAAATTCACCTTTCTTGTGTTTCAGATTCCTTAAATAACTTTATAGGTGTACAGTGTACACATTTAGCACAGAAAAGAATTGGTTTGATTCAAAATTTCAAGGCTGAAGTCGACTCAAGATCTCGGTGTTGCTTATACAGTTAATGTGACCTCATTCGGGTATTTGCATCACACTACCTGACTAGGAAAATTATCCTCAATGAAACATTGAAGGTACTATCAGTTACACCCTGCTCGTTTCGAGGGTACGGGAATATACACCACAAAGGACTCCATACACCACGAAGCCGAAGGCTGAGTGGTGTATGGAGGCCTGAGTGGTGTATATTCCCGTACGCTCGAAAAACGAGCAGGGTGTAACGGTTTTATCCTCAGACTTCTTGTTTTGTTGATGCCCATAGATTTTCTTGCAAACTGAGTCTGAAATGTCTTTCAGTAACAAAGGAAGAGCATTGTGACGTCATCACCAGTACTGCCACCAGGATGATGTCACAATGGCTCAAACAATGGCATTGTGACATCATGACTATTGTTGCCACAGGGATGACGTCATAACAATCCTATGGTCGCAATTGTGACATCATTGTTTATCTCATACACCCTGTCTGGTGAAGACAGACAGGGTGTACGGTGTCATACACCTCAGCTCTCAACCAATCAGAATCGAGGATTCACACTGGACTGAGGATAAAGTGTAACACCAAGTAGTTGTTATAAAGATATTATTTATCATATTATCCGAGGCATTAGAGCTCCTTTATTTTTACATAATTTATCATTATGCTGAATTCCATCGGCGACTATATTTACATGGTTTTGTGAAATGTAAAGCTTCAGGCTGCATCCATATCACTATCATTGTTTTGTTTATAAATGCCATTAAAAAATTTTCAAACTCGCAATAAATGCCACATCATTCTGCAATGCTAGCACATGGACATTTGTTACATATTTCTGGAACCGCACCCATGACACCAATCATTGAAGGCTCCGTGGAGATGTGAGAGTGATATGTGATTGTTCTCAAGCATTTTATTGGAAACAAATTTTTGCGTGTTCGACTTCCTGTCTTCTCAATACCACTCTTTTCCTTAGCCTTTCCATTTCACACCTTAATGGAGACCGTCAGGTCTCTGCGCGAAGCGCAGAGACCAGAGGTCTTCAAATGGTAGGAGACAGAGCTACTCACACAGGGATATACTAAGAAAATTTTTTGCATGCGCCAAACAACCACAAAGTGTGGGCGTTTATGTGACGTCATTACTAAATGAGACACAATGGTGATGACGTCATAAGAGCGCCAGCCATAGATGACGTCACATTGGCAAGCTATAAATAGGCCTATAAACCAGCAGTGCTTCATAACGTCACCACACAAGTTTGCCTGCATCACAGACTGAACTATGCCTGCATGCAGAGACTGCAGAGCAAGAGGAATATTCCCCTAGTAAGCAAGACTAATAAAACCGTGGAGTTATTGCAGGCCTATGCAAACTCAATGTCGAGCTATCCACTGCACTGCTACTGCCAGGTATCACATCAATTAGCAAAGTTAACCAGGCGAAAAAGAAAAAAAAACATTCTGCATTAGGATGGGTTTTCCTATTTTTTTTTAATCATAATGCAATGAAACGTGGGTGTATGCTTTCAGTGAGAAATTGCTTTTAGTGTGTCTGATCACAGAGAAAAAATAGCTAACAATAATAATGCCATGAAAATAAAATGGATATGTCTGATGGGACAGTTTAAACTGTTCAGCCAGTATAACATTGGATTAACTCCTCATTGAGTCATTTTAGTTAATCATGCCCTAACATGTTTTTATAATTCTTCCATGATGGCAATGTGTGTAAGAAATTCTTTTAGGGTGGTCTTGAAATAAATAATTTCTGGTGGGAATCACAATTTTACATGTACAGATTTTCAAAACAAACTGACAATTTAAATACTCTAGTTTTACTCTCAGGTGACATAAAAAATGCTGATCTTCATCCTGCGGTCTCTCTATGCTTTGGCATCATCATATTATACACATACCACTGCCACTATAACAAACAGTTAGCTACATATTACAACTGAGGGTCACACACTGCTACTGGCACCAAGAGTCTCAATGCCACATCCACAGAGCAATAGTTAAAAGGTTCACACAGACTCACAGTCACAGGTGGATACCACCCATAAATCAAGACATTCTTTATTATGCCATACAGCACATGCACTCCTCGCATGCTCCGATACAGAGGTAATCGCGAATTAGGGCTGCAGCTTATGGTGGCTTATCACAGCTTATTTGGGCAATTAATTAGGCACCAATAAACTCATCAATTTACCATATCATCCAAATTGGTGGAATGCAGGTCATTGGGTCACATCTTTCTATGTCAGCTAATATTTATGCTTGAAGACTGAACTTCACTATCAAAACAACAATATGTTTAGCAAAACCAATCCTCATTATAAATGTATTTCAAGTGTGATATAGTTTTTTCTACTTCCCAAAGAGAGCTGCTGGGAACCTCGCACCATAATTCATACTTCATCCACTTGTTATATAGAAAACTTTATAATTGTTGTTATATTATATGGTTGTCCCTCAAGAGACCTCATGTTTCTACAATATAAGACCCCATTACAAAAACAGAATATGCATTTAACATGATGCTTTTGTTCTAGAGTTTCATTCGCATTCCAAATTATAAAGAAACCCATCATCTGATCATCTATCAATTCCAAGAAGATCCTAAGCAACAGGTCTTCTCATTTCAAACTTCCAACAGCTCAATTTTCATTACAGGTTGGATTACAGGTTGGCTTATATGTTGGCTTTTAACCCAACAAACCCTTCCGTTTTTCAATTGCGTACTTGGAATGCTTCTCTTATTCAATAAACTAATTGCTAAGTCTTGCCACATTATAGAGCCGATTAGATTATTGGTTGGCCTTATTCTGTCTGTCCATCCACCTGTCTATCTTACTCTATCTTCAATGAGGATCTCTGCATGTCTGTCCATATTAATGTCCACCAATAATATGCCTCACTGACCCACTACTGGCGCACTGACCCTAAAGCTCATGGGGGAGTTTGCTATAAGCAATAACCGGACACTGGCAATTTCAATTAAGCCACACTGCTCTGACCAATGGGCAGTTATTAGTGGACCTTACAATACACCACTTAGTTGAGGGGACCCTCAAGCCATGATTACATGAATAGTATAATAGAGGGCCGTAAGAAGCAGTTCTTCATTTACTGGGAAAAGTATCGAATATGAGCAGTTTATAACCTCTAAATCAAGTTTGAGTAAGATTTTACGAATCTCAGAATGGGTAGATCATGAATGAAAGATTGACACATGCCCCGGACTTTTCTAATGATTTGTTTGACATTTTTATAAACAGAATATTGAAAGTCTGGGAGTCTTGGCCAAGTGTCAGAATGTTGTAACATCAATTGTTCAATAATATTAGTTCAAGTCTTCCATCAGTCAGCTTGCATTGTTTTTGTTCCAACTTGAGTTTTCTTATCCTTGATAAATGGAAAGGCTAAAATTCAACAGTGCTCAATGTTGAGTCTCATGCTTTTTCTGTGACTGAAACTAACAAACCAAAAGCAATAGATCCTTGAGGCTGACATCGAAATCTGCTCTTTTTACTTGCATCTTCTTGTGTTTTCTTTCTTTAAATCGTTCTTCAAATTTCTTTTCCTCGTTCTCCAATATATCTGCTTCTTTCGCCACTAATTCGACTTTCAATCCAAGGCTGTATGGCACAGTGTTCCGACGGATCTTTTAAGTTCCTTTTTGTGTTTCTTCCTCTTTATTTCTTGTAATCCTTCATGTATCTTTTTTCCCATTTTCTCTCATTTCCTTCGTAATCTTTAGCCTCACCGCATGATGAATGAGGCAATCGCCTTTTGCTTTTTCTCTTGATTCTAGTCGATCACAAACGGTCTTACAATATTTTTTTCGCTTGACTTTTGTGAGACCAATTACAATTGCAAGCGAAATCTCCTGTAGACTCACACGGAGTAACTTTGCGATTTATTAGTCAAATAAGAAGCAAACCTCAAAGGAGTCCAAACTTGCATGATTGAAGGCGCCATCTATCATGATAAATGGTGCAATCAGACACCAAGACATCAGACTATTGTGTCTACTACCAATAATAGTCCAATAGTATCCATTGTCCACATTAAAAAAATAGATATCAATGACATAGCTGATAAGAGTTTATCCTTTGCTATGCGCTTAGAATTTTCATAAGAAATCTTACTCGTTAAATTAAAACTACAAAGCAAAGACTCTTTTAAAATATTCAGATAATATCTTTCATGACCATATATTAAAGGCTTCCAGAGGCTGAAATGCAATAATGACACGACCAAGCTTGGGTTATTCAATTCTGAGGTATAGTTCTCCACAAACGTTCATTTTCTGAATTAATGTTGTATAAGAATCAAGGTCATCTTTTTTACTACAATGATACCTTGTACGAAACATAAAACTCTAAATCTTACACTGAAGTTATAAAGATTAACAATATTTTCCCTAAGGAGCTTATTTCTTTAAAACATAATTGTGTCAAACACCAGATCAGAAGTCAACCTTTTTTTCATTCTGCTTTTTACCTTTCTATTTCATATCATATGTTCATATCTCTGCAACTGGTGCAACAGCAAGTTATCTGGTCATTTACATATCACAGCTGAGGGCCACACACTGCTACTGGCACCAAGAGTCTCAATGCCAAATCCACAGCTCTATCCAAAGTTAAAAGGGTCACACTCACAGGTGGACACTACCCATAAATCAAGACATTCTTTATTATGCCATACAGCATATGAACTCCTGATATGCCATGATACAGAGGTAATTGCGAATTAGGGCTGCAGCTTATGGTGGCTTATCACAGCTTATTTGGGCAATTAATTAGGCACCAATAAACTCATCAATTTACCATATCATCCAAATTGGTGGAATGCAGGTCATGGGGTCACATCTTTCTATGTCAGCTAAGATTTATGCTAAAAGACTGAACTTCACTATCATAACAACAATATGTTTAGCAAAACCAATCCTCATTATAAACGCACTTTAAGAGAGATGTAGTTTTTTTACTTCCCCAAGAGAGCTGCTGGGAACCTCGCATCATAACTCATTCTTCTTCCAGTTTATTCAAACTTCATAATTGTTGTTATATGGTTGTCCCTTAAGAGACCTCATGTTTCTACAATATAAGACCCCTTTAGAAAAACAGAATGTGCATAAAAATTCTGCTCCTGCCCTAGAGTTGCATCCACATTCTAAATTCCATAGAAACCATTATATAATAATTCCAAGAAGTTCCAAAGCAACAGGTCTTCTAATTTCAAACTTCCAACAGCTCCATACAACGTCCATTTCAGGTTGGCTTACCGGTTGGCTTATAACACAAGAAACCCTTCCGTTTTTCAATTGCCTACTTGCTTGGAATGCTTCTCTTATTCAATAAACTAATTGCCAAGTCTTGCCACGTTATGGAGCTGATTAGATTATTGGCCCTCATTCTGTCAGTCTGTCCACCTGTCTATCTTACTCTATCTTCAATAAGGCTCTCTGCATGTCTGTCCATATTAATGTCCACCAATAATATGCCTCACTGACCCAATTCTGGCACACTGACCCTAAAGCTCATTGGGAAGTTTGCTATAAGCAATAACCGGACACTGGCAATTTCAATTAAGTCACACTGCTCTGACCAATGGGCAGTTATTAGTGGACCTTACAATACACCATTTAGTGGTGAAGACCCTGAAGCCATGATCACATGTATATTGTATAGTATAATAGAAAGCCACAAGAAGCAGCTCTTCATTTTCTGGGAAAAGTATCGAATATGAGCAGTTTATAACCTCTAAATCAAGTTTGTGTAAGAATTTTACGAATATCAGAATGGGTGGATCCAAAAAGAGAGAATGACAAATGCTCCGGAATTTCCTAATGAATTGTTGAACATTTTTCTAAGCAGAATATTGTAACTTAGTGTAAGGCTGGGAGTCAATGGCCAAGTGTCAAGATGTTGCAACATCTAAAGTTCAATAATACTGCACACCTTTTATCAGCTGGCATTGGAAAGGTATTTCTTGTTCAAACATGAATTTTCTTATCCTTGATAAATGGAAAGGCTGAAATTCAGCAGCACCTTCTAAGTGTTAATGTTGACAGATCCAAGACCAATGCTTTATACTGTGACTATTGCTCAGCCACTGACTAAACATAACTAACCAAACGCAATAAATCCTTGAGACTGACATCGAAATCTGCTCTTTTTACTTGCATCTCCTTGTGTTTTATTTCGTCCAATCACTCGTCAAATTTCTTTTCCTCATACTTTTTCTCCATTTTCTCCAATATATCTGCTTCTTTCCCCACTAATTTGACTTTCAATTCAAGGCTGTATGCCATAGTATTCCGACTGATCTTTTTTGTGTTTCTTCCTCTTTATTTCTTGTAATCCTTCGTGTATCTTTTTCCCATTTTCTCATTTCCTTCGTAATCTTTAGCCTCACCGCATGATGAATGAGGCAATCGCCTTTTTGCGTTTTCTCTAAATTCCAGTCGATCACAAACGGTCTTGCAATTTTTTTCGCTTGACTTTTGTGAGACCAATTACAATTGTAAGCGAAATCTCCTGCAGACTCACACAGAGTAACTTTCCGATTTATCAGTCAAATAAGGGGCAAACCTCAAAGGAGTCCAAACTTGCATGATTGATGGCGCCATCTATCATGATAAATGGTGCAATCAGACACCCAAGACATCAGACTATTGTATCTACTAGCAATAGTGGTCAAATAGTATCCATTGTCCACATCAAGAAAATAGATATCAATGACACAGCTTATAAGAGTTTATCCTTTGCTCTGTACTTGGAATTTTGATAAGAATTCTTACTTGTTAGATTAAAAGAACAAAGCAAAGAATCTTTAAAATATTCAGATGATATCTTTCATTACCACATATTACAGGCTTCCAGAGGCTGAAATGAAATAATGACCAAGGTGTGGTTTTTCAATTCCGAGGTATACTCCTCCGGCCCTCCCCAATCCTGGATTGTTTCGCATGTACCCACTAGAACCCTGCGCGGTCAGACCGCAATGCGGTCGCCCGCAAGGACCGCAGCCCGCAGGGCGGTACGGTCACAGTTTCCTTGACCGCATGCGGTGCGGGGGCGGTAGTGGTCAGGTTGAAACCTTTGCGGGGCGGGGCGGTCATGGTCATACTTTTGGCCAAGCGGTCGCGGGGCGGGGCGGGCAATCCATGCGGTCAGAATATGACTACCCACAACCGAATACCCCGTATGATATTTCAGAACTTTGCAAAGAATATCTAGGGCTTTATTTTTCAGTGTCATGTGCACAATCTGCAAATTTACAATGATATTGTTTTTTTATTTCGAAACTTCTTGTGCGAAGGTAATATGCTGCTCTAATGGCAGGTATTGTCAATTAAGAGGGATGATTTATGAGGTGGAAGAGACAGAAGGGAGGAAGGCAGTTCATACAACAGACAAGCCAAACAACTTCTTGGAATAAAAAGTTTAGAACTCACAAGAGCGACAGCAAATTTCACGGCGAACAAAAGAGGTCTTAGAAGTAGCTCTAAAGCATGTAAAGCGGATGTAACAAACCAACAGCATTTCAAACGTATTCAGAAATTCTCATTTGTAAAGGATGACATCATTCGCTCTCCATAATTAATAAGTAGAGAGACTTAATTAAAACAAGAACTAACCAAACTTTAAAGTGAACTATAAGATGAAGGTAGGATATTTTTCTGACATTTTGCTGATCAACCCCACAAACTCAATCATTCTGTCGGAGGTAGGAGTCCCAGGATTGAGCTAAAATTGCAGTAGTCCTTACACGGCAGTAAACTCCTAAGTCATAACTTTGCAAAAAGATTCACAAACCAAAAGGTGTAAGTATACTTATACGATTTTTGCAGCATCTAAAATTGATCAACTAAGTCAACCATCACATACAGTGTATACTTCAGAAATTGCAAAAAGCTCCATAACTCATTCTGAGATAAGTCCAGCAACACAACAAAGGTGCATTCCTGCAATATTTGCAAAATCTTACTACCTTCAATCCATACAAAGAATTTCAATGTCATTCTTTTTAATTACTCCACATTAACAAGAACTCATTACCAACATCTTCCTATCATTGAGAGTATGACTCAAGATGCTTTTAGCATGAACAATTACTTAGGAGTTCTCCAATGCGGTGTAGTATTTCCATACATTAAGCTATCCATTAGCAACATGATAACTAAGCATAAAGAAAGCTAAGCAAAAAGGCTATATGATGGAAAAGGCAACATTGGAAAAATATGGATTGAAAAGAAAGATGGTAAGCAGCTCACAAGAAAATGTGTAAATAAAAAACGAACGAGAAGAATATATGCTAAATATATGGTTTTAAACCACACTAAGAACTACATATGGAGTAAATGTTTCTCTCCCCAAGGGCAAAGAGCTGAATATTTTATGAGGCAAAAAAAGCACAGGCCAATAAATCTTCAAGATTTCCAAAACTCCCTCACAATAGCATTAGGGATATTTTTTTTGCAACATGTTTATGTTGACGCCCTCAAAATACAGCAAACTGAGTGAAACCAACATCTGTTAAGTTTCATGACTATGTTTTATAAAATGAGAAAATTTCTCATTATGATACATGTTTCCCTGTCTGGAAGAGAAGTTGTAATAGCAAATGCGAAGAATTTCAAATTTGTAAAGGGAGAGCCTAAAATACAAACTTCAAAACATCTTATAATGCAGAAAGCTTTTTTTAAACGATGGGCCCGCGTCGAGGGGGGGGAGGGCGGTCTTCTCCGTTCTCTCGCAAATTTTCTCAAGATTAAGAAATCAATGTCTTGTTACTGATCAACTTCGGGATTAAAATGATTCTTTCTTTGACTTGCACGGTTCTGGGTAACTTTTTCTTTTCTCACAGACAAAGTAGTAGAATTTGTTTTTGTACTGCTCAATCTATCCATCAGACATTTTACGGATACCAGTACAGACACCAGTTCTACAAATAGTTTTGGTGAAGCTGTGAAGCCTCCTGGCTGACCAAGACAGTTTGTATGTCAACGAAATGTCAAATAGCAATAAGCTGCCATGTTCTACTTTAGCCATCATTTGTTAGGTCTTCTTTGAAAGGTTAACAGTAACAGAAACATTGACAAACCTTTGTCACTAGTAAACTGTGGTCAAGAATGTAGTGGTGAAAATTTCTAACCATAAAAAGGCTGCTTTCGAACAATTTTTTTTCATCCACAAACAATCCAATATGCACTGTAACTTCATTGAAAATTTGCTACAAGTTCTGAAGGTGTTGCTGTGATTGAAAAAATCGTATAGACGTCAAATGGTTTAATTCGAGCATTAGTTCTGTCAGTCAGTTGAGTCTCAATTTAGATTCTCAAATTAGTTATTGGAGAGTGCAAAGGGCTCTTGGGTCAAGAAAAGTTTAGACGATAGGAGTTGCCCATGCACGTTGAAAAGGCTGTAAAAACTTTTATTTGTGCGTCAGCCATTTCATCGTACCAGACCTGATTTACCAAGAACAAGTGCTCTTAAGCAATGAATTAATTCATTGCCAAGTATATTGAGAATTTCATACATAATAGTCCTATTCTCATCAATCAAATCACTTCTCTTAATTTCTTATGACAATACCGCCTACCGATTTGAAACGTCCAAGCACCTACACATAATAGAGTACTTCGAGGTTAGAGTAGACATACTTCTATATAAGTCAATATAGGGGACCTCAGCAAGGCAGTCTATGCTTGATGCTCCAGCGTCTAGCCAATCATCATTTGAAGCCATTTCCAGCCAATTTTATTTTGGACGCTTAAAGCCCCTCTCGGAGTCATTCCACCGTCCTGGTTTATCTTTGAGCGTTTCATTCAAGTTCATTATCTCCACAACATTGGGGAGATCTACCATATCCATGATGGAAATGAGGAAAATTCATCAGAATCACATACCAAGAAAAATTGAAGCACTCCATCAAAATGAAAAGCTCTTTATCTCACGTTTCTTTATTCTAAAGATGGTTAGGAAACAGCATCAAGCAGCGACAAGCACCTCCGAGGGATATTTTTAGAGATTGTTTTTACATATATATACATGATATAAATATATCTGGAATGATATCCTAAACATAGAGACATTCCATATCATAGACAACACAATTTATTGTGCTATTCATTATTGTTACATGAGGAAAGTCAGATATAAGAACATGAGATATTCTTGATCCCTGGGTCATGGGATAACCCAAGGACACCATATGTTACCAATAAATATTATCATATGAATTTATTACTGTTGTCCTTCACTATACAATAGAGAAATTACACATGCATCATGATAATTGCAATGATTAACCATGTATCATCTATCTTACATGATCTATAAGTTACTCATACAATAGTATCATACACTGTAAATTTTGAATTTTGAGTTAGCTTAATTGATTGAGTGAGATGGTTGCACAATTCCTTTGAGCCAAGATAGCTTGTTGTTTGCAAGTTATAACAACATAAAGATTATCATAACTCAAAACAGCAAGCTATCATGGCTCAAACAAATTGTGCAACCGTCCCACTCAATCATTTGAGCTAACTCAGAATTTCAGAATTTACAGTGTAGCTATATTGGCTATATTTGCGGAGCCAAGTGACATTGAAACAGAGCGCTCCAAAGATGCTTCAATTGTGAAAGATTAAAACCCCATCAGTCAACCATCCTACACAGTTTTAATATGATTCATCACATATCTCGGCTGGATATCTTAGCAACTTCATATTAACATGATTATAATGATTAATGAATCTCTGGAATTTATTAAGAATTAATTAGATTTGGGAGACCTTCTAGAGATAATTATAAAGTGTCATTATTCAACAACCAAACTTTATTCATTAAACAATGTTTTAAGCTATCTTAGCCACTTCTATAATGTTATTGGCAAAAACTAACTTCACACAGATTCGTGACTTGAACACATGAATGGATGATTGGGGCTTTATGTCCAGTATTTATGCACTTGGTATAGTAGGCTAATTAGGACAGGATGAGGACACGGCAATGAGGCAAAGGACGATTGAAACAGCCGTCCAACACAAGACCCAGGTGACCCGGCAAGAGCTGAATTTGAACCCTGAACCCAGCGATTGGCAGCCTAGTACTCTACCACTAGACCAACCCTCCCCCACGTTCATAAAGCAGTTATTCCATTCAGGAGATCTTCTACAGAAAATAATAACTCTGTGAATACTAAAAGTACTGATGACGGTTGAAGGCAAAATGACTGTGCAGTCAGCAGAGCAGACTCAGCTGTCATCTGTTGACGTGAAAGCTCCATCCTACTCTTTGTTAACTCATTTATGCTGTTCACTTGAAATATATTTGGAAATACATTATTCAGCTAAAATCTACTGTCTCCATATGTGCATATGGACATGATAATATGAAGAATCCCTATTCAGCATTCCTAGAATTTCTAGGAAGGAGAAGAAAATGGCACACTAACACAAAAGAAACTTTGAGTCTCTATAAATGGAGATGTGTATTTTTGCATAGGTTTTGTGACTCTCTTTCTCCTTTTTTCAAATACTTAAGTGTTTAAAGAATCGTTAAAGATATTAGTTTCCGTTGCCTAGTGACAGACGCCTACTTGAATGGAAACGGATCTGGTGTTCAGCGAAATTTTTAAATCTCCTTTTTACAAAAAACACAAAACACTGCATCTTAACGTGTCCACAAGAAAAGGAGCAGCACACTTCATTGTTAAGAAAATATAAGCTTCCGAAAAGCTCTCCGAGAAATTGCAAAGTAAGCCGAAAAAAAGTTGTGCAAAGAAGTCTGAGGAAGATTATGAAAAATGCATTGTGCCACTATGACACGAGGGCGCCTATTGTCAACTATACGTGAGCCGGACAATAGAATATTATAAGTTGTATTATGAGAGAATCATACTAAGAATCTTACAAGTAAATCTCACTACACAATATGTAACGATTCGTCTGCTGAAATCTTACACACAATAGTTTGCATAAACTGTATGATAAAGTAAAGTAAGTGACTTTATTCCATTATGGAATTGGTGAAGTAGTCCATAATAATTCAAAGATTGCACACAACTGGCTTATCCTGTTTTAAAAGCATATTTTCGTAGAGGCAAGGTGAAAATTTCCTGACACTCTCAAATTGATAAATTGAAGAGGATAAGATTTGGAAGTGGAAATTATTCAACTCGCCCAACATATCTCATGCGCCAAGACTCAGTGGTAAGTATGCATATCACATAGGATCCCATGACGGAAAACGATACAAGCATATTGTTGTGCATCATGATTGATGAATCCTGAAAAGGCGTATTTCATAAATTAGTGTTCGGCAGAAAAGAAGAGAAACTCACCTTATTATTGTCAGGATGATCTTGGTGAAAATGGTCAACCTCTCTGGAAAGAAAGAAGAAGGAACATTAGCTAACTAGATTCATGAGAGACTGACAGTTAGATATTGTGTCTCCATCTCCATGGCCATGCTCTATTGTGTAGAGAGCAATACTGTAGAACGTGCCACCAGTGTCAGTGAGGAAAGTTGGCATATATATGTAATTAAGCGGGTTAAAATAGGTCACCAACTATCCCCCAGATTGCCGACTTTAAAAATTGTACGGTATTTTAATGTTCAACTATTTGATAAATAAATTTATCTTGGACAAGGGAGCTTAAAGGTTGAAATCACGGGTCTTTGATGGCATAGTCTAGAGGCAATGCCATGACTTGCCGTCAATCGTGAGTCCTCACGGGTCCGGCAAATATTCCATTTATCTTCAGAAGTCATTGGTCATTCGGCCGATACTGCTTGCAGTGGTTGGGCAAGAGCTTTTTCATGTAACTCCTGATAGAGTTATGTTTGCAATAGAAAATGATGACAAAGATCACTATGGCAACTGCCTCCGGACCTTGTAACAATCAGTTATTAGGTCATGTCGCGACTGTTGCTTCTTGATCGATCAGGGACTTGACATTTCTGCTCTGACCACTGGCTACTCGGTGACTGCTATATGTCCATATGAAGAAATATGATCCGGTTCCTCAGTCAAGTTTGATAGATAGATAAATATGCTAAATTAAGTGCAGCCCTCTTAGTGTAAAGTATTGAAGAGTCGGTTGGGGGCGGCTTTACGTCCTGTATTTTTGCACTCACTGTCACAACCCATGGTAGTAATTATTAGCCACCGATATAACACACTTTATATTAGTTGAATTGACCAAATTCAGCACAAATCATTTATTGTCATACACCACAAGCTGTGATACAAGACAACAGAATCTTTTTAACCCTCTTAAATGATGGATGAGGCAATTTTATCAGCTGCTGCTGCAAATGCAAGGCTTTCCATTGACGGATTGGTTTATCATACGAAGTGTACACACAGATTCTATACATACAATCTATGAACAGAGATAAAGTGACAATGGACAATGAGAGAGATTAGAGGGTAAGAGAATGGAGAAGGGTAGAATGACAAGAAAGATGTTTTAAGTTTGTAAAAGAGAGAAATTTCCATTGAATGTTTCCACAAAAAATCCATCACCTTGTAAGATGACATGCATACAGTTTGGGTAGGGTGAAAAGGTCCACATTTTGCTAATACTTCAATAAAATAGTTGTCTGAATAAACTAACAGAAGATATGTCAACGGAAAACCTCGGTTGTAAAATTTTTACTTTGACTCCAGCCTCAGTTGCAATGGAAAAACTGAAATCAGACTCTTAATTTTAGGAATCGCTACATGCCCACAACACTATTGGACAATCATCCATCCATCTGTCATTCTGCCCGAATGTCTATCTGTCTTTAAGCACAATAAACTGAAACAACATGTTAGAGAGCAGAAAACACTCAAAACAGGGCCATGTAAATATTCTGTCCTATTAGTGGCATGTTTGGCCAATTAGAGAGTTCATTAATGACAGATGGAAATTGTTATTAGAAACAAGTTGAGAGTCGGCTGTCTGTGTGTTTACGACGAAATTGTTGAATATTGAAAAACCCTTTTTCGTGTTGACAATTTCGAGACTTGGGAGTTGGGGATTTGGACTAAAAATATATCTAAGGCAGTGAACATTACAGAATTAGATATTCAGGGTGCCCCAGCTTGGAAAATATATATTTCATAGAAACACCAGACTGAATCATATATTTTGAGCAAGCGACGTCCCAAAGAAATCTTTCCTAAATCAAACCAGCGGCTGGCAGTAGAGGGGGGGGGGGGGTCGCACATTTTGGCACATGGACAGATGAGCCACCTGGTGTAATAGACAGCCAATTAAGTATCGGTATCGGCCGATTCTGAGAGGGAATATCGGTATCGGCCCAGTATCGGAAATAACAGGATCGGCACACCTCTGAACCAGCCACTAAAAAAATTTATTTCAAGACTGCCAGGAGAGAATTTATATATATTTATATTCAGCAAAATCATCTATGAACAAAAAAGCCCCCCACCCCTCACTAACACTAAATCAATCAATCAGAAGTGTGCCTGTCTGCCTTTCTATAGCTGCCAGTCTGTCGGTCTAGCCACCTGATCAAATTCCATGAGTACGTATTCATATATCTTTCTATTTATCTTTCCATTTATCTTTCTATTATTTTGTTTTTTATTTCATCACACAATTTCGATAAAATTGCACTAATTACCTCAGTAGATAGAAATAAATTAATAATATCTTTCACAATTGAAGTAATTAATCTAAGCATAATTATCATTAGATAAATACCACCTTTGTATTCATTACATCAAATTGGCAGTATATTCTGAAGGTGCAATAATTCTGCATAACACAATTATTGGAAATGAGTTTTATAATTGAAGAACATGTTTAATCTGTTTTAATTATGAGTTATAAGATGTTTTTTCAAGTATATCGCTAAGAGGTATTAAAAATAATTGATATGTCTTTAATTTCTTGTCATAAAACAATGTATGTCCTTGTTTTCTACTGAAATTTATTTGCGGCTTTCACGTTAAATCGCATTTCTATGCAGTGTATGTAATAATCTCTGGGTGACAAAGGGTGTCCTTGTCATACTCCTTGAATTAAATGGCATTAATCAACAAAATTTGTCATGTGTCCCATCTTGATTTCTATGTAAAATTCATAGAATTGAATTAAGTATGACAATTAGGTGCATGAATTCTTCATTTTTATGAGATTATCACAGGCGACTAAGAATGTCCTTGAATCACCCCCTGGTTTATAAATGTTGGATTTTCTTTAATTAATGGAATAACATGAATAAGACAGAATCTGACAATGAGGAAGTACGACTTACTTATGCAGACTACCTAGGGAAGTTTTGGCTCATTTCAGGAGAGGTAATATGTACAGTTGAAATCTGAATCTAATGAAGTTTTCATGATGCCTTCAAATTCTTTAACTTTAAAGCTTTTCATAGTAGTTGTATGACAGAAATGCATTGTTGTCCATGGGAGGAACTCAATGGACAAGAACAGCTGATTAATGAACTTGCTTATAATCTCAGCTGAAGCTTAGTACCCCGACAATCAGAGTGCTTTAATTTCTCTCATTAAGAAACTTTGATGAATTTTCCCCATTTCCATCATGGATATGTGGTAGATCTTTCCAATCTTTTGGAGATAATGAACTTGAACGAAACGCTCAAAGATAAAACTAGACGGGAAAATGGATTTTAAAGGAACTGTAAGCATCTACAGTATATGAAGGAGTTGTAAGTCAAATAGGCATATTTTGGAATCTCTACCTACTCAATTTCACGTGTGGCGAACAAATTTACAGTGTCCCAGTCATCTCCTTCCACAGAAAAATATATCAGCTAACAAGTTATTGCTTTCACTTAATAAAAGTTATCGCTTCCACTAAATAAAACCTTCCTGATGCATAAATGCACTAATGGCCTGCCATCAATCCTGTCATCAATCCTCAAACTGATACTCTTACACTCTGCTTTGTAATCTCAGTGAGTGCTCTGAGCAGAGCGGAGATTGATGGGTTTAGTTCAGGTGTAATGCAAGGTCGCCCGCTGCAACCCTCACTTTTCTTTCCAATTTCATCCTTAAATTTCAGTCTTTGCAATGCTTTCACTTGATTGAATTGAGTTAAAAACTTAAGTCATCTATCAAGGTGGATTTCCACCAGTATAAAATAGGGATGCACGGATATCCGGCAAGGTATCCGGTATCCGGACGGATATTGAAATTTGCAGGATATCCGGTATCCGGCAGAATTAGGGTGTCAGAACCGGATATCTGGGATGCTCAAAAATAAGGGTAAATTAGAAAAATGTTGATAATAAATGAAAGAATGTTACAAGAAGAGAGTCAAAAACATGATGTAACCATCTTAAAATTTAAATTCAGTTACGGAGCTTAACGAAAAACATTCAATCAGAGGAAGTCCCCCGCTGGAAATGATTATCTCTCGGCTCTCAGAAAAAAATATTTATCATCAACTTCGAATGCTGAAAAACGTCCTTTTTCGCACGTTTACTATCCGGTTCCAACTATCCGGTTAATATCCGGTATCCGGCAGTTGGTGTTGCCGGATTATCCGGTATCCGGCTATTTTCACTATCCGTGCATCACTAGTACAAAATGGATTTGGAGGGCTATTTGTAATTCGGTCTTAGTCTTTGGGTTTATTTCTTTAGGTTACTGAAGTTTTAAAAGTGAAAGGCATGTGTTCAAATGCAGGGTGGTGTCTTTTTACAGCTGTTTTTAATACAACAAAGTGTGTCACAAAGATAATTGCTTCTTGAAACTTTCATTCATTCAAACTTGTATAATTTTACAAGAAACTAGGAAAACAACTAGACCTAGATGGGATACGACTGACGGCGATTTTCCACAGATATCCTTATACCAATACTATTGGAAATAGGAATCATTTACCTAGCACCAAAAAACACCAAAAAAATTGGCATAATAATGATTTGTATGCAGCCATTTGATATGCTGGTGAAGATTATTACAAAGTAAAATGTAGCAGAACACAACAATGCAAACAAAGCACAGACCATTGCTAATGTATCAAATCCCACTATTAGAAAGATTTGGGATACTGT
This sequence comes from Platynereis dumerilii, assembly GCA_026936325.1. Classification (NCBI taxonomy): domain Eukaryota; kingdom Metazoa; phylum Annelida; class Polychaeta; order Phyllodocida; family Nereididae; genus Platynereis; species Platynereis dumerilii. Next base: position 23,613,305 of record JAPTHN010000010.1, on the reverse strand, counting down.
CCACGACCCACATGACCAGAAAATCCAGATCAGTTTGTCCACGCAAAAACAGCATCAAAGCATGACAATATCACAAGCGGTAGTCCAGAAGCAGGAAGCTCAATCACATTGAGACACCAAGCATGACAAACTCATGGTTGGGCCTTCCAGATGGTCAGGAAATTAACCAACCTTCTATCTCTCTGAGCATGCCGATCTGAAATCTCTGGTCTTATACCTTATGTCTCCCTGGAACTCAAACCAAATACACACATGCAATCCATCATGCATGTGAAGAAGTAGTTTTGTTTGGCTTGGATATTTACATGACAGATAAAGTGGGATGATGTTGATGAACAGCACTGGCCCAGAGAGAGTGAATTTGTGCTTATATAACACTTTGAGTTTGTCCTTTCAACTGCGGTTTGGCATGATTGATCAGCAACTATAAGTCGCACAACAGAAAAACATACTCATGTGTAAATGAGCTCATTTGTAATATGTTTATCACATGTTTACCATGTTTTCGTGCAGTTTTTGCCCAATCTTTGACCATTTTTGACAACAACGGCTACCCATTCATACAACAGGGATTGAATACCTAGACACCTACTGTCTTCTGACAAACGTTATCTTCAATTTCATATTTTCGGCGTAGAAGTACAGCATATTGTTGTTATCTCAGTCTTTCTTTAACCTCTTCACTCTCCTCAATACAAGTACTGTATATTGGTGCTATCACCATGTTTCTTTAAGCTCTTCACTCTCGTCTGCATCTGAGCCATCTGACTGACCTGTTTGTTGTGTTTCGCGGGTGCCTCGGGCGATGGTGTTGTGATTATCCGGGGAATCCCCTCCTTCAACAAGTGCAGGTAAACCCGGAGGACCATGTGCTACACTGAATTAGTCCTCTAATATATCAGCCTCCCTAGCTCCTCAAGGCAGACCTTGTGTGAGGATACATCATGCGTGTGTCTTGCTATGTAACTGTACTGTGTAACTGTATTGCGTAACTGTATTGTGTAACTGTAATGCGTAACTGTATTGCGTAACTGTACACGTAACTGTATTGCGTAACAGTATTCTGCAACTTGTTAGCATCTAAATATGGTTGGTCATACAAATAGCGACATTTATGACGTTTGACCGATTTGTGCGCTATCAACTGTCAGTGACACTGTTTACCATCTCAATGATGTTGGTCCGTGCTTCGTGTCATTTCTTTGCACTGGTTAAGTGTTTTCGAAAGGATGATATTCAGGTTTACCAAAGGAATGAGTATACCCGGCATAGCATATAGCAATAATACTGAATTTTGTTAAAATATTTTATGACCTACAGTGCCCGTTTAACGAAACATATCTACCGTCTAGACACAAGAGTGACTGAAAGGATGCAGTACTGTGAACCATGCAATTCCTTCGTATTACAGGAAGCACATTTATAGAAGCATTCTGCAGAGCAAAATTTACACACACAAATCTAAACAATGTTGAAGGAATATTTGGGAAAAAAGTCAGGATATACCATAGTGTACTCCAGCTTTCCAAGTAATTGCATTATCACCACATTAACACTACAACAAGTCATTTGCACCACTACTATCACACCAATTATCACCATCCCAATTATCACCATCACAAGTTAACAAGAAAACTTGTTACACTTTCACTGCCAACACTTTGTACACTAACTCTCACATTAAGACTCTTCGTAAGTAACACAAACAAGAATCCGTGGATTCAAAGCTAGCCATTTGCTATTATATTTAAGGGGCAGTGATTACCAGCGAATGGATTGATTTGCCTAGCAATGTTAACCTAATATACAATAGATTCATACAAAAGACATGTAAATAACAATTTGAAAAAAAGTGAATAATATCATGAAATTCTCAAAATAAAAGACAACAAGTAAGCTACACATTGATTGGAGGTAACAGGATAGAATACAAGGGAATAAACAGATAGATAGATAAACAGTAAGGTAGATAGGCAGATGGACTTGACAGGGGGCGATTCCGCCTTAGTAGGAACTAGGAAGGAACATATATGAAAAAATTGGGAGATCAGGCATTTTAAAAGTATAAGTTGAGATGCACTTTATCTTTTTATTGCAAGTGAAGTGCATTTAAAGAATATACCCATTTCACTGAGTGGCCTGAACATTGCCCCCAAACAACTTAATTCAGCGATTCTTAATTAGCGTTCACATGAAGCTGACATACATTATGATTGCGAAAACACTACTTTCAAAATTTAACCTGAAGCAATGGCCAAGTTATGAAGCCTTAAAGTTACATTAAAATGCACTAAACTTCTTCCAGATTGGTATCTCTTGTCTGGACCAATCAGGGTGGGAAATTAGGGATTTGGAGTCGGGTAATAAGTGAATCGACTCCGACTCCCGACTCCTTTGGCTTTCTGGAAAGAGACTCCCGACTCCTTTGGTCTCCTGAATTACGACTCCCGACTCCGACTCCGGACTCCGCATATTGACATTATTGCACACAAATATTATTTGGTTAATACTTAATAGGAAAGAAAAATTAATTCTACAAAGTTGTCATAGGATTCTGCGCATGAACACTTGTGTAGGAAGTTCTGTGTAAAATTTGGGATACATTTCATATTTTTGTAACTGTGATTTTGGAAATTATATTAATTATTATTTTTAGGAATCATGAGTCAGGAAATTATATTAATTATTTTTAGGAGTCAGGAGTCACCTATTTCATTTTCGACTCCGACTCCGACTCCACCTGAAAATCAAAGTTAGACTCCGACTCAGTCGCCATCCAAAAACCTCAAGACTCCAAGACTCCGAATCCTGACTCCGACTCGAAAGCCCCGCGGGAAATATATCAGCCGATTGGATTTCAGGATTCATACACCAACTGCCACTCTTCCCCTGGTTTTAACTAACTGAATTTCCATGAAGTTGGTCTATTGAATGTAGAGTGATTTTGAAGCTTAATATTTGTTCTGGGTGGCCAAGTGGCACAGGTGCCCTGCCTGCTTTGCTGAAGGTCTTTGCCTGGATGGGTTTGAACCCCAGGTGGGGATGGATGGAGGGATGAGTGGGGCTTTACGGCCTGTATTTATGCACTTGGTAGGCTAATTAGGACAAGAGGAGGACACGGCAATGAGGTGAAGGATGATTGAAACAGCCGTCCAACATAGGTCCAGGTGACCCCGCAAGAGCTGGATTTGAACCCTGGACCCAGCGATTGGCAGTCCAGCACGCTACCACTAGACCAACCCTCCTCCCACCCTGGGTGGGGAACCAAAAAAAATTTTCAGTGAACCTCCACGAGCAAAATCCCAGCGTGATGTCCGATGAGACGTTAAATTGGCGGCCCCTTGTATCAGTGTCTATGCTGGACAAGTAAAAGATCCCTCACATGATTGCAATTAGCTTACAAGAGGTCAATTAGGTTGACAGAATGACACACAATTGAGTTGATTACATAAAGGCCTAGTTCACAAATGAATAGTAATGAACCTGTGTATGTAGTTTTATCTAGGAGTTAAAATGCTGACTCTTTACCAGAGTTAGTAAACGGAAATGACTTGATTATTGCTGAACTTTACTTAAAAATATTGAAGATTCCAAAACTGTAAAAATGTATTTATCTAAACTGTATATAGCAAATTTGTATAACGGTAATTTGTCTATACTTTGTTATATTGGTCATGTAATTATAATTTGAACGGATGTATGGATGCATACACATATTAGTGGACACATTCTGAAAATAAAATACTACTACTACTATACCAGTGACATCAGAAAGATCTCTTGTTGGTGCAGATTCCTAATAACTCTCTAAAATTAAAGAGTCACTAGTCATAATGTACATCTGTTCTTTTGTTTAAATAAGCACTTTATCATCAATTCATTCATATAAACAAAGTGATATATATAAAGTGATATGTGGTGACCATTCAGTAGGGGAGAGCGGGGCACAGTGAGACACTTTTTTTATTTTCAAGTGTTCCAAAATGTTGGCAGTAACGAGTTAAATGATATCAGGTCTACATTATAGGTAATGACGTTGGGTATATTGTCAAGTAGTTTCAGGTTCCTACCTTTTACAGGTTTGGAGAAATTTTGAGTTACGTCCATGCTCGTTAAGTGTCTCACTGTGCCCCATGGGCGGGGCACAGTGAGACAGCAGGCAGGGCACAGTGACACAGGGCATCTGCTGCCATAACCCCGATCCTCGGGACCTGCAGAATTGTTCCATCAATTGTTGCTACAGAAACTACTGTACTCTTATAATAGCAGCTGGCTAGGTGATTTTTTAGGTCCGTTTTTGAGCATGTTTCGAAACTTCATCGCACAGGACACATGCACGACTTATTTAACCTGCCGCACCTGTTACATCCTAATCAAAATTCATTCTGATGCTTCTCTTTGAATATGTCTCACTAAAATCAGGAGTTTATTGCAGGCATTTTGTTTTTAATAGTGAATTGTAAGCTATGCCTTACATTCAGGTCGTTTCGAGTGTATTTTACCATGTCTCACTGTGCCCCGCCTCCAACTGTCTCACTGTGCCCCATGCAACTCTTTTTATAAAATTTTTGAATCCTGCGGACCAGATACCTGTGTTGTGGTTCATTATCTCACTAAACTAAGGCAAATAATCAAGGTTTGAATTCCTGGCAATTGATTTGCGTTATACCATTTTTCTTGGGAATTATAACAAAAAGTCGTTTAGCAAAATTATTTACTTTTATCGGCTAAAAACCTAAATATTGAAATTCCACTCTCGATATGCTGTGTAGGCATTCCGGATATAGGTCAGACTCTCACTTACTTACTTTTTGTACTATACAAAAGAGGGTTGATCTGTAAACAGTACCAGCTAGACGCTAAGGGCTTTGTCTCACTGTGCCCGCCGTCTCACTGTGCCCCGCTCTCCCCTACCTGTGGGACAGCATTTACATGCATTAAGCAAATTGGCAATTCTGCTTGGACACTACCTGATTCACGCACTATACACAAGAGGGCAGCACCTGCAAGCAAGCACTGGTATTGTTTCATGTTTACATGTTTACATGTTTACATGTTTATGCTTTGTGGTTTATGGTTTCAGCCTCAGTCCCATAACCCTTCCAGACCCACTGTATAAGCTGCCTGTGGCTAGCTAAAAAAAAGAAGAGCAAAAAAAAAAACGAAAGAAACACTTGGGGACACTATTACACCAACCCTCGCCAGCTAACTGTGACAGCCTAAAGACTTTTACCTAAGACACGAAGAGAGGCTGAATGGCTAAGTAACCAAAAGTTACTTAAGATTCACAGACCCAGGGAACACAGTATCGAGATAAGTCCTAAAATTCACTGCTGCACAATACTTTTCATTGCAGCACCCTTTTATTCATAACTGTAATGTCCATCTATCACTTTATCACCCATTTTTGTTTTCAGGGTGTTGTCAATCTTTAGGTATTAGTTGAGAGGTGCCGCGGCCTAGTGCAAAAGGTGTTCACCTGGCAAATGAAACGTTGCAGGTTCGACTCCCACCCATGGCACGGAGGAACTGAGCAGATCATCCATAACTCTTTGCTTCACTTCACCCAGGTGTAAATGGGTACTTGGCTATAGGTAGTGATGGCGATTGTAGAGTGACTTAGCATTGTGTGCGCTGGAAACGGCTGCCTGGCTGTACACTCTAAAAAATGTCGGGACAAAATTGGTTTTTAAAAAAAATCCACGTTTGTTTTTTGCATTGAAATTTGGTTTTTCAAAAAACCATTTTGAATCTAAAAAACCAATTTTGTCTGAAATTTTTTAGAGTGTACACTCCCCGGGGAGTTGAGAAAAGCTCATGCTTGAACAGGCCTGCCAAGGGTGTAATTGTAAAGCCTGTTGAGACTGACTTCGTCGGTGTAATGGATTATAAAAAAGTCTACATTTACATTTACAATTTACACCGATTTGGAGGGTTCTAACAAGCATTTTTTCAGTTAGAACCCGACAAAGAGGTGTCTAACTGACTTGGACATCATATGCTTCTTCTATTATACATTTCAACTTATAATTTTTGCAAAATAAACTATATTCTGATTGTTTGTTTGCTGTTGTAAACCAAGTTAATCCCTGGCCGGGCGCTAACATGCAGAATTGTCAGTTAGATACCAGCTTTTCCAATGGTATTTAAGTATCTTGGTGATGTCTAAGAGGTCTTAAATTCGAAAAGGAAAACAATCCTAGCAAAAATGATACGGCACTAAGAGAAGGCAAGACTTCCATACTAAAAGAAACTAAGACTTCGGAGTTACCAAAGGATACCAAGAAGGTGAGGACACATCTCTAAGGAAAACAAGGCAGGTGATTAAGATAAGTAAAGCAAGCAGAGGACCTCATCGCCCAGCAAATTAAGTCCTAACATGCAATCTTGCTTCCCTTGTCACGGAGAGTCGCGAAGAGTGTAAGAGTCTCAGGGAGGAGTGAGAAAAACTGTCACTCCAGTTTCCTAGGTTAGTGGTCAGTGAGTGCTATGTATGTAGAGACTCACAAGCTAAGTGAGGTTATGTTATAGCATGATGAAGAAAAAATTAATTGTACCAACCAACAAATGGGAATGAAGTAAAGGAGATATAATAGGTTTGTGTAGTCATTGAAGAGTCTGAAGAATATTTGCGTTGTTGTTCGCAGCTGATCATGTGACCTCCGCATCAAAAAATTGGCAAATTCCAAGAGCTGCTCAAAGAGTTCACTGCTGAAGATGTTTTCAGTTTTATAGAGACCGTATCTTGTCTTCTCAATCTCAGTACTCCCAGTCATCACCTCACGCAGTTGGTTAACCAAGGCAATGTTTTAGTGACTGCCAATGACCGTCTATCAGGTCTTTCGGCCTTTTTATTAAACGCCTGATAAACAACAGTACAGCTGGTAAATCAACATCCCGTCATTTGCCAGTTCTCCGTTTAACGTCGGTTTATTGGACTACCATCTATTTTGACCACCAGTCAATCTGACCACCAGACTGGCACCAGTCAATTGGATACTATTAGTCAACCACATTGAATCAGAGCTAATCAAGCTGGCTCTAACATTGGCCAAGCTGGACCTCAGATGGTCAGTCATTCTTAACAATTCCCTTGTGGTACCCCGACAACCTGGAAGTTTATTGGCAGGAAAAATGTCCAATTAGAATGAGGAAAAGTTGCAAGGTTACACTCCTGGCTTACTGTGTACTGTGTCACTCATGTGCTACATGCCCATGGAGCAAGACATCCTGAATGTACATGTACACGGACTCACTGAGCGCAACAAAGGTCACTACATTTATTGGTTACACTGGGAAAATATCAAACTATCATTTTGAATAAGAAATACCATATGAATCACCAACCTCCCAAGCCACAGAGGTGAAGGAAAGAAGCCATTCATAAAATAGCTTACCGGATACTACCACTTACGATTTGCCCCGTAACCGGATACAGCTATTTAGAGCATCTGCAGCTGTAGTAACATGATTTGCAGAACACTATATGTTATTTAGGCCCACTGGTTCATGGATACATCCACTTACAGACATGATCATGATGACAGCTACTTACTTGACAGTAATTTTCTTTCTAGAAACCCTTATCGCTACCCAGTGCTTTAGCCGGACCAAGGATAGAAGAGCAAGTATTATGCCATTCTGGACATTCTCGATTGCTTAATGACAAAAGAGAAGGGAAGTTAGGGAACTGACAATAGAGAGCAATTTTCCAAACAATATTAAATTAGCGCAGAATTACAAATCCAAACTAATAGGTCCATTCTTCAACAGAATGTAATTCAGTCTTGTTACGCATAGACCTTGCAAATAAAATCCACGGTCATCACCTCGGGCAATTGGTTGACCGGGGCAATGATTTAGCGACTGCCAAATGACCGTCTATTAGATCTTATGGCTTTTTCATTCAACGCCTAGCAATGCCTTAGCGTACAGCAGACTTGCCAGTCATTTGACGTCTGTCCATTTGACATGGATCCCTCAATTTGACATCCATCTATTTCACATATGTTAATTCGACAACTATCTATTTGACATTCGTCCATTTGACCGCCAATCCGCCATCTATTTTGACCATCAGTCAATCTGACCACCGGACTGCCACCATTCAATTGGACACTATTAGTCAACCACATTGAATCTTGGCTAATCAAGCTGGCTCCAACATTGGCCAAGCTGGACCTCAGATGGTCAGTCATTCTTAACAATTCCTCTGTGGTACCCCGGCAACCTGGAAGTTTATCGGCAGGAAAAATGTCCAATTAGAAAGCGGAGAAGTTGCAAGGTTACACTCCTTGGCTACTGTGTCACTTATTAGCTACATGACACGTAGATAGAGCAAGTCATTCTGACTTTACATGTACACTGACTCACCGAGTGCAAAAAAGGTCACTTCATTTATTGGTCATATCATGAAAATACTACACAATTTTTTGCATATGAAATATCAAGTATGCTGTTACCTTATAACTTGCCAGGAGTTAAATGTTTACATATCTGTTCCAAGCTATGGAGGTGAGTGAAAAATTACCGGATAATACCACTTACGATTTGCCCTGTAACCGGATACTGTTATTTACAGCATCTTCAGCTGCAGTAACATGATTTGCAAAACACTATATACGTTATTTACTGGTTCATGCATACAGCCACTTTCAGGCATGATCATGATCACAGCTACTTAACACAGTAATTTACTTTCCAGAAACCCTTATAGCTACCTAGTGCTTGAGCCGGACCCACAATAGAAAAGCAAGTATTCAGCCACCAGGTAAGTAACTCATATGCAAAACATTTGCAAAACTTTGTTGAGGCGTAATTGCAACTCAATTAATATTAATAATAACGCAATCAAAATTAAATCAAGATGATGCCACCCTTTGGATTTTGTAAAGCCATGCAGATTATAAAAGAATGTCAGCAACCTGTTCAACAAATATTTTAGATATTTCAGCAAGATCGAAATAACCTCAAAGTCTCTTGGAGCACTACCCAGCTAGCACAGAGGAGAGCTCACATTACTGGTTCAGTGCTGTTAGTAGCTCAGAGGATCTGTCATCTATCATGTTTCAGAAGCTGAGGTTTTGCCTGTGACCAAAAGACAGCAGAGTAACCACAAAATAGTGATAAGGCACAGATCAGGAAACGGGCTCTGTCAACTGCACATAAAGCATCAGAGCGAAAGAACGTGATTTCTGGAAGGTCTGGGACTCTAGGTGGCTGCTTCAGCTTCGTTATAGCCAGATGTCCACAGTAGATCTGAGAGTCTGAGACCCATGTCATTTCATGTGGGCTCAATATTACACCATTACAGCACTTTCAACAAGCATGCAATTACTTTACAATTTGCTAAGTAGCATTTCTTCTAGATTTTGGTTAGTAAAACAGTCAGATTATATATTGCAAGTTGCAAAAAGAGACCCAAAGAGAACAGTATGCTTGTTGAAACTGTTTTAAGCTTTCAATCCCTTACTGCAATTTCAATCAGTATGAGTTGCAAGGCCACTTGCTACGTAGCAATTTAACTTCCTCTGATTAGTCCTTAACTGCTCATCAGCCAATCAGAGGAGACTTAGAAACTACGTACACTGTATAAAGTTGTCAAAGCAACTCATACTCCTTGAAATTGCAGGAAGGGTTGTTGGGCTATTAGCATGCTCCATCAAATTCAGTCTGTCAAATGTAGTCTATACATTTATTAATCCACAAACAAACCAATCTGCCAGAAAGCCAGAAACCCAGCAAAGACAGGTTCACAATAGGGGGTCTTCCATCTACATCACTCCTTATGCCGCCTAAATAAAATGTGAACTAACAATAATATGATAAATACTTGTAATGATAAGCAGCCACACCGCCATCGATCAGGATGTGGGTTCAGCAAATTGCTCAAAAAGCATCTAGGATAAAGAACATGATCGGGAGAAGGGTTCGACCGGTTCGTGACATCACCACATGTCTGCCTGATCTGTCGCTCTGGCATTTTCATCATCGTACCACAAAATCTTACTGGCAAATCTTACTGACAAGTTCTCTCAGCCAGATCAGTTCAGTGCAGTCTATTACAGACAGTTCTTTCAAGGCTCATAATACCCTTCTGAAGTCCATATCTTGGTTATAACATCGCAAACAACTTATACGGGAGCAGGGATTGGCTTATTCTAAGGGAAATCTGTTCCGTATCATGTTCCGAACACCGCCAGCTAATGTCACAATAACCAATAACCATAAAATAGGAATGCACATAACAAACTGATAAGGAACATCGTTGAATGCAAGCTCAGTCAACAACCCATAAAGCATCCAAAGGAGATTGTGATTTTCAGAAAGGTATGAACATCACCGGATCTCAGAAAGGCACACAAAATCTTTATGGCAGATCACACTACGAAACTGTTCAGTCAAAAATTCCAAAATCATTCAGTGAACCTCAGTTCTAGGAGTCTTTACTGTATGGAATAACCTAGTTTGTTAAAGCCATTCCTCCATGGCTCACAATGTAAGCAACCTTCACAATTTTCACACAGATTAATGAGCAGTTTAGCACTATGTAGGAAACATCCTCAACAGCTCAACAGTGAATTAAAACCTTACTGATGCCAGAAACTCCCAACATGTGTACATACAGTCAGAGCAACCACAAAATAGTGACAAAGCGCAGGCCTGGATTCCGGCTCTGTCAATTGCTCATAAAGCATCTAAGCAGAAGACCGTGATCTGGAGAAAGAGAACTTTGTGTCAGTTTGTGACATTACCAGATGCCAGCCAGATCAGATCGTTCACTTTATCTGCGAGTTCTGTCATTGCCACTTTCTCCTTGTTCTCCAGCTGCCTAATGTTACTATCACACATTCGTTAGGTCTAACATTCTGTATGATTCAGCTACTTCTTTGAATACCAGATTACAGGAGTTCTCCCAGTCAGATTAGCGTATGAAGTCTATCAGCTTTATGTCAAAAATATGAGACATCTGCACTCAGCAGTATCAATGACAAACTGACAGTGGGACAGAGTATTTCATACTGAAACTCCTTGATGACATGAAGAACTTCATCCAAAAAAAATGTGGAAATAAATCATTTCGGCTTATCATCAATAGAACCAGGTCTGTTGAACTGCTTGAATTTTTTTAGCAAACCAAAGCAGACCATTCAATCAATTCAATATACTAAAACCTAAACTGTTGTTGACTAAAACTTGTATAAGCTTTTAAAAATAAATTGCAAAAGAACTTATATTGTTATGAAGATAATATACTCAATTACCTCAACAGTGCATTTTGGTGCTGGCCCTTGGACCAACTCATTGGTTGAAAAAAGAATATTTGGTTAATTCCCACTTCAGAAATCATTACGGTTGAAACCAATTTCAGACCATTTCTATTTTTGCAAATCATAAAGCGCTTTTTCTGACAAGTTTCGGTTTATTACACCTGTAAAAAAAGCACCACAAAGCACACCCGTCGCATGATTTCGCACTAATATCCCTGCAAAGCATACCCAGTAACCCTCGGACTAACCTAACACTAGCTGAGTAAAGCGGTAAGAGCTGAACAAGCAAAGGCAGATCTGAGTGACAGAATAAACTCTCACGACCACATGACTTACTCTGATCCAAGTGACAAAAATGACAAAAACCTCAACAGCAAGCAGTTACTGCAGGAATCCTATATCATTCTGACATCCAAACCTGGCTAGTTGTTACTCAGTTGTTAGTAGTGGCTTATTTCTGCTTGAGTACTTCACATATATATCCAGAATTCTACATAATCTAAAATTCTAGGAGTTCCCACATATCCTCCACTACAGAATCCCATAGGTCTATGAAATTTCTGCAATTTCTGCAGCAGGGAATGCCAGGGTTTATAATTGAGTTGACAATATCCATTTCACAAAGCAGGCAAGTGGCCCACTTGTGGTTTATATAGAGTTTAAAAGCAGGCTTTTCTGACACATGATTAAAATTTTGATATTTCAATTTGCAGACTTTTTTTTCAAAGTCACAAGCCTGATTAAATCATATAGTTTGCTTGGAATTTCGAATTGTTACAAGTATAGTAACTAAGTGTTCTTTGCAAGACACCACTAATGCAAATTTGCTGATGCGATATTATGTAAAAGATAAAACTTTCCAGATACACTGAGATAGTTGCTTTGCAGATTCCAAAACTTGCTCATTGTTACTTTCCTGATGCAAAAATTCACTTATTGTTATTTTCCTGATTAGTGACATAAAAAACATGCTTATTGTTATTTTCCAGATGCAAAAACTTGCTTATTGTTATTTCCAGATGCAAAAACTTGCTTGTTGTTATTTCCAGATGCAAAAACTTGCTTATTGTTATTTTCCAGATACAAAAAATGTACTTATCAACTGCTTGTTGTTTTCCAGAATGCAAAAACTTGCTTATTGTTATTTCCAGATGCAAAAACTTGCTTGTTGTTATTTCTTGATGCAAAAACTTGCTTATTGTTATTTTCCAGATACAAAAATGTACTTATCAACTGCTTGTTGTTTTCCAGATGCAAAAACTTGATTATTGTCATTTCTAGAATGCAAAAACTCGCTTGTTGTTATTTCCAGGTGCAAAAACTTGCTTATTGTTATTTTCCAGATACAAAAATGTACTTATCAACTGCTTGTTTTTTTCCAGATGCAAAAACTTGATTATTGTCATTTCTAGAATGCAAAAACTCGCTTGTTGTTATTTCCAGATGCAAAAACTTGCTTATAGTTATTTTCCAGATACAAAAATGTACTTATCAACTGCTTGTTGTTTTTCAGATGCAAAAACTTGATTATTGTCATTTCTAGAATGCAAAAACTCGCTTGTTGTTATTTCCAGATGCAAAAACTTGCTTATTGTTATTTTCCAGATACAAAAATGTACTTATCAAGTGCTTGTTGTTTTCCAGATGCAAAAACTTGATTATTGTCATTTCTAGAATGCAAAAACTCGCTTGTTGTTATTTCCAGATGCAAAAACTTGCTTATTGTTATTTTCCAGATACAAAAATGTACTTATCAACTGCTTGCTGTTTTCCAGATGCAAAAACTTGATTATTGTCATTTCTAGAATGCAAAAACTCGCTTGTTGTTATTTCCAGATGCAAAAACTTGCTTATTGTTATTTTCCAGATCTATACAAAAATGTACTTATCAACTGCTTGTTGTTTTCAAGATGCAAAAACTTGATTATTGTCATTTCTAGAATGCAAAAACTCGCTTGTTGTTATTTCCAGATGCAAAAACTTGCTTATTGTTATTTTCCAGATACAAAAATGTACTTATCAACTGCTTGTTGTTATTTCCAGGTGCAAAAACTTGCTTATTGTTATTTTCCAGATACAAAAATGTACTTATCAACTGCTTGTTGTTTTCCAGATGCAAAAACTTGATTATTGTCATTTCTAGAATGCAAAAACTCGCTTATTTGTTGCTTGCAATCTGTCAAGGATCAACAACATTCGACGATTTCAAATTTTACAGTGGGAGGATTCTGAACAGCTGGAGCAACAACCTACAAAACATAGGCAATACGGCATCCTTAGATTCCTTACAAACTATACAACATTTGCCCCAGCAGCACTGTGCTAATACAGCAGTACCAGTGGTAATACAGTGGTAATAGGAAGCCAGCTGTCTTTCAATGGCACCCTCAGCTCTTCTTAGCTCTTCTCATCAGCAACAAGTGAGGACAAACAGGGGGCCTTGGCTGACTCCCAGGAGAATCTCCCAAGAGAATCGACCAAGAGAATCTAAGAAAACCAAGAGGATCTCCCCAGAGACTCTGACTAAACCAAAGAGAAAGGTCTGCCCACAAAGAGTCCATCAAGGCCCTGATTGGCTACAGCCAGAGCAATGCTGAGCGGACATGTGCTCCCTTGAGAAGTCAGAAGAAGTCAGACCAAGCTGGAGCGGCAGATTGACAGATGACGTTGGGACGAATAGATGATGTAAGGCCTTGCCCAGATAGGAGACTGCCTCAGCAGATAGCAAGCTATACATGAGTGCTTGACATCGATACGAGGGACCTTAAAGTACTGCCAACCATTGAACATGTTGAAGGCAATACTAATTGTGCATCAAGCTCTCATCGGTAGGAAGATGCATCCAAATTTGGGATGAATGGATGATTGGGCTTTACGTCCCGTATTTATGGACTTGGTAGGCTAATTAGGACAGGGGGACACAGCAATGAGGCAAAGGATGATAGGAACAGCCGTCCAACATAGGCCCAAGTGACCCAACAAGAGCTGGGTGTGAACCCTGGACCCGGCAACAGGTAGCCCAGCATGCTACAACTAGACTAACCCTCTTTCCCCTAATCCAAATGTGGGAAGTGGTGTTTTCTTTAGTGCTGCCAACAGCAGATTACTGCGATTCTAATTGAAAAGTTGGCACAAAACTTGGCGAACGGATAGCGGATAATGCAGTCCACAAGACCAGTTCCAGCAACTCATGAAGGGTCGACCGATGATTCGAGAAAGAGAGCTACTGAAAGTCAGCAATTGAAAGATGTGTAGCAAACTCAATTAGAATATGCCACAATGTCTTCCTAGTTCTTGTAGATATAGCATGTATTTGAAAGCACATTGGACCAACTGAGATAACACACAGAAAGACAAGACTTAGTCTTTTCAACATGCTTAAACAGCACTGAATTTGGGACTTTCTATGTCTCTTTGGAGTCTCAACAAGCTTAACCATCCAGCCATGAGATAATCCAAAACACATTTAGAAGACTCCCCTGAGACGATATCATACGGACTCATAGCCTCCAGACAATGTCGTCTGATGACGTTGCTCCCCGGGCTCACACAAGACGACAGACGCCCCAAGACGCCTCAAACAACATCAGACGCCCCAAACGACGTTGGCAAACATCAGCGACAGATTGCGCTTTGATAGACAATTTACGACAGCTCAAGGCTACGGAAGCACCACCAAAGGCGCAGCTACAACCGCTATCTTCCATTCACTCTCATTCACTTAGAATGTAACTTGTGTAGCTTGTACAAGAAAAACAAGACTACTAGCTCTGATGGTCTCACATAGTCTGTAACACTAACTGGTGTAATGTTCAGGCTTTGGGCCCGTTGGGAAAATATTAGTGGTTGTAATTATCAATGTGAACACTGAACATAGCTTGAAAATACATCATTTGAGAGATAAATTTATTATTTATACCCAAAAAGAAGTTACATGTATGCTCTACAAAATTCCCCTTCCTCGTATATTTTATATTATTTTGCGAAACAAAAAATTTCATCCATATAGAGTCAAGGCTAACAAACACAGATCCAGATTACATGAAAAAACAATTTGTTTCCTAGGTGGGAGAGGTCAAAAGGTATATATTAATTCATTGAAAAGTATTCTATATTTTGGGAAAGTGCCATAACTTCTCAATGAGCAGATGACACATTGACACAGCAGGTCCTTTCAACATTCCTTAAGAGTAAAATATCAATGCATAAATGGTATACAACTATATAAAAGTAAAGCATATTTCATGCCAAAATTCCAGTTTTAGGTTTTAGTGATTGCATGATAAGCAACATAATTGTAAAACATGGTTATTACATTTTGTGACTTAGAAATTCCCAATATGTATATTGCAAGAGGTACGCAGACCAAAAGGTAGGACTACACATTTATAATTGATACATGTAGTTGTCGCATTTGAGTAGCCCCAGCAATCCAGGACCAGAATCCTCCAGAGTCCTAGTATGCAAATCAGCCTCAGTGCCTCCACTGAATGCTTGGTCATGTATATCCACTATGGCACTAAGCCCCAGTAACATCACTGAGCCTTAGAGCCTTGGTATCTCCATGCACTGAGCCCATATATCCACCGAGCCCTAGTATCTCCACCGAGTCTTAGTACCTCCGCCGAGCCACAGTGTCTCCACTGAGTCAGTATCTCCACCGAGTCAATATCTCCACCGAGCCTTAGTATTTCCATCGAGCCTTAGTATCTCCACCGAGCCTTAGTATCTCCACCGAGCCACAGTATCTCCGCCGAGCCTTAGTATCTCCACCAAGCCTTAGTATCTCCACCGAGCCTTGGTATACTCACTAAGCCAGTATCTCCACCGAGCCTTAGTATCTTCACGGAGCCTCCCTCCCATTTTACTTAAGATTACCAGAGGCTTTCAAAAAGAGACCCAATTAAGGCATAATGATCCAGTGATCCTTTAAAAGACAACCTTCCTCCTCCTCCCATTACCAACTCTACTTCTACCACAAAGTACAAATTATCCACAGAGATACATTTAGTCTTATCATGCTTGTTGGGCATCTTCAAAGATCACTTTAAAATGATAGACAAATAAGTCTACAGGTATTATAGGGAAACCCTACGAGTCAGTGATCTGTTTGGTCAGATCAGACGAGGTGGGCGCGTAGCGCCCTCCGAGTCTGATCTGACCAAACAGATCACTGACGAGTTGGGTTTCCCTTTTATCCCCCAGCCACACCATTTACAATGAAAGCAAAGAGAACTGCGGGAATCAATTTCCATACAATATAGTATGATAAAATGTTGATTTTAACTTAATCTAAGGTAAATTGGCCTATATTGAGGCAAAATTGCCAAGCCAAAGTTTGTTTTTATGGGATTCGCTTTTCTGGACTTCATGGAGGTATAGCAAATTAGAAAATCACCCTATGAATATCAAACTTTCAGATATTTTGCAAAATATATTTGTCATGCGAATTGCAAAATATTGAGGTTCTATATTTATATATGACAGAAATAGAATTTTTTTAATGAACCAGAAACTATAATTTCAGCGCTTTTTCTCTATTTTCAAACTTGCAAATTTGTAAAGGCATTATTCAAAATATACAAATCATAGGAATATGAAACTTTCAGATGTGTTTGCTAAAGTAGTTTCCCAGAGGCCCAGCAAGTTTGATGTTCATAGACAGAAAAACAATAGCACAAAAAAATTAAAACTACAACAACCTTTTTTGCTTTTAAGTTGCATTTTTGAACTATCAAACTTCTTCCCATTTGTTATTTACACCGTTGGTGCAGAAAAACTGTTGCATGTATAGTGCTGTACTTTTTCCAGAACGTCTTACATTTGCCTGGCAACACTCATGCAAAATTTTAAGGTTCTATGTGCTATCGGTGCGAAGCAATAAAGTTTTAACCAACACTGAAACAAAGATTTTAGGGTCCATTTTCATGACTTTTCTCCTACTTTTAACTACTTTTTCCGACTTTTCTTTACAGATACCTCTGTTAATCTTTATCAGTAAACCAGAAAATCATGCCATTTTAGGATTATACCCAATAAACACTTATAAAAGATTCCTGAAAGTTTGAAGGTGTTAGGATGGTCATGGCCTGAATAATTATCCTTCAATCAGAGTCATGTTGTTTGAAAGTTACGCACAGTTTTCACTGCTCAGCAGGCAGCAAGGTGCTGTGTTATGCTGTGTTGCTACGGTAACCAAGGTGTGTGGTATGGGAGGGCAGATCATACACCACAGATCACACTCTGTGGTGGCTGATAACGCACTTGATGGGGGATAAATCGACACGCTGAACTACAATGTACAATTCCAGACAAATTTCCGCAAGTGCCTTTGGCACAATTACTTTTCCAGATTCTCCGGCCAGAACCAAGTCACCATAATTACTAACCTTGACTTTTAAAGGCAGTGTCAATGAATCAAGCTTATCACTTTTTCAGTCTTTGAAACTAAATATTCGCTCCAAATGGCTGTAAAGTGTGAACCCTAGGCTACAGTTCCAAATGTCAATTCTCCACTGTAAAATTTGAATTTTGAATCAGCTTAAATGATTGAGTGAGATGGTTGCACGATTCCTTTGAGCTGACATAGCTTGTTGTTTTAGGTTATGACAACAGACATATCAATGATGATATCATAACTTAAAACAACAAGCTATTAGCTGGTTAGCTCAAAGGAATCCTGCAACCATCTCACTCAATCATTCAAGCTGACTCAACACTTTCAAATTTTACAGTGCAGCTTTTCACATTGTTGCTCATTTGTTATTAGTTACAAGTCACAATAATAATTGATCCACTATTGCTTTGTGACAAGGTGGTCGCCCCAGATTCTCCTGTTCAACTGCCAATGATCCACTGCCAATGTCAATGATTCATCAATGGTAAGAGACATCGGCAGATCCACTGTTAATGATCCACAAATCCCTATTAAGCATCATCCTTAATTAAAAACAGCTCAGTAAGGATCATCAGACTTATGACGAGAGGATGCTGGAGTACTATATATGTATAATGGTGTATTGATTGCACAAGATACTGCTGATTCCATTAATTTGCTCTATAGGGACTTGGTATTTGGATATGTACAACTGTAATATATGTATACACAAATATGTGGGAAGTAGTCCCATCTATAGAAGACAAAATACGCTGACTCTGGAAATATGGTGACTTCCTAATACTTTCCTCTTTGCTTTATGTATTACGCATATGTCTTATCTGACAAATTCTCTGTATGATGTTTTCCCAAGGGCATACATTTTGCAAAAAATCTTTGTATGGCATGGTATGGTGAGAGTTTATTTAATGTCACATTAAAATCACGTGGCAACGCCTGCCCAAGCAGAGCATCTGAACGACAAATTAACACCTTCCTTTTTTAATGCTCTTTAATGACAACTTATTTGCAAAAAGATGGGATAAAAGAGAGTTTAATAGATTGATGCTACAAATAAATATGTGAAGAAAAGAAATGCCCTCACATTCACCACTACTTCACCAAACATGACAAAACTGGTGAAAATCTTAACAATGTATCCAAAACGTGGTTGCGATCACAACAATACTAAAAGCTGAATTGATGGGGTCTGCCAATCTCACTGATTTCAAATTAGTCTGGCAGCCAGAGGGGTACACCCTGCACCGATCGATAAAGTTTTTTTCTCAGTGGAATCCATGTCCTGAGACCCCCTAGAAAACATTTTTGGCGGGTACCCACGTGGTACCCTTGGGGAAATTGAGAAATCCAAGATGGCCGCCGAGGCATCCGAAATTGTTCAGAATGGGACAACTTCAAAACTATTTGACCTAGAATCAAATGTGATACCTCTTTTTCAGTCAAACCTGGTGTAGGGAATCCATTTCTGGGGTTAGTTTGGCAATTGGGGGTGATCCAAAGGTCAAAGAGTGCAATTTGTGTCATAAATCGAAAAAAGTTAAATTCAACGAAGAGTTATGGGAAATGTTGACTAAGTCTTTGTGAGAGTTGTTTCCACTTCCTTAAACAATTCCAAAGACATATACGTTGGATGAGAGTGTTATATCCTCAAGTATTCTGGGAAATTCAAGATGGCCAACAAGATGGCAGAGTTATAGATCAGGCATCACAACATTCTTAGTATTGCATATACAAGCAAAAGTGACACATCTATTTCAGCTAATTCCTGCATGAGGAATCCATTTTTGAAGAGTTTTCGTCAATTGGGGGTGACTAGAAGCTCAAAGAATCCATTCAAATGTATTATATATGAATAAATACATTTTCATACAGTTGCTTGTACCAATAGATATGCGATTTATTCCTATTTGTCTTTAGTAATAACTTATACTGGATAAAGTAACAAAAGCATAAACAAGGTGGGATGAGGCAACTGACATATATTCAAGGTCTCACATGTTTGGCAAAATATTGCTCACACATTTGTTGTCTCACAGTCCTAGACTTTTAAGCACCGTAAAGGTTGTTTTTGAAACAGAGTGAAACACTAAATAGATGAATCCAAATGTAAATTTTCTCATATGCACTGTAAAATTTCTATGAAAACTGCAGATTTCCCAGATGATCCAATTTATATCGAAATAAATGTTATGTGATTTTCACTCATCAAATGACCCTCAAATCACTCATCAAATGACCTTCTTCAGTTCTTCGTATTTAGTTGGTTCTCAAAGTGTGATTTTCAAAAAAAGAAACCGATAAGCCGAGTTACAGAGAGATTTGGATGAAATCTCGACATTCTGCAACAGTTGAGTGACTTCATAGGCATCAGGATAACATCATAAACTCACAGGCAGCACTGCCCAAAACTCAAAACTAGTTTGATTGACCAAGAATTGTCTAAAATTACATTGAACAATTAGAAAGGCATGATCCACAAATGGGTGTGATAGGCCTATATTTTAATTTTCTTATGTGTCATTTTGGACCATCCAATAGTGATTAATATATATATACTTGAGAAATTAGAGGAAAGATACTGTCCCTGTTATCAGTCCTGCTAGGTTGTATGCCCCTCATTGATTGGTTATAATATAATGCACAATGCTTCAAGAACCTCATCTGTTTTCACAATTTGGATGAAAAAAACAAAAAACCCCTGCATCCCTCATCTTGTCGAAATAACATGGCTTTGGTCCTGAGTGTACTTGCTTATAGGAGCATGGTATCTCGTCCAATAACACAAAAACTTCTGAACAACCATAAGAGAATTTTTGAGGTGTATGTACTATGTAGTACAAATGGCTCCTGATTTTCTTAGCAGTCTTAATCTCATATAAATACATGAACCCTCCATTAGCTCTATATGTTATAGCACAGCAAATTAGCTTTTGCAAATAATTTCATAACATCTCAGGGTCATCAACCCATTTTTGAACCAGCCTGATATTGGTAATGCAGTGCAACTTGCAACTGAACAAACCATTTGATAAAATAAACATGGGATACCCTATTACTGCAGTTTCAGTGATCCTTCATGAGTTGCGTGAGCCACTCGTATACTTGAGCTCCATTGGATGGCTCATAAGAGTTCTTTAGCAAGAAGGTGTTGCAAACTGTTCCACAATATTGGATATGTTGGAACAACACACAATGACATTTTCTATGGAGGAGATTAATACAATGCAGAATGTAGTGTACTGTCCCTTCACTTTCTTTTGGTTACAGTAGGTGCATTGCAGTTTACCAAGTCATATTTGAAGAGCCAGGCAAATATTCACCTACATATAGTTTGCTGGATGTAAGGCTGGTTTTATCCTGAGATCTAAGAAGCCATCAGATGTTACGTCACCAAATGTAGAGGTTTCAACCAAATGGTCAGTGTATTATTTCCTTCCCTGAAAACCAACACTTTACAGTGCTGATCCAAATAACTGAAGGGGTCATCGGTGAGGAGAAGGGCAACACTACCTTTGCTTTGATATTTCTTGGGAATCTAAAGGCTTCTTCATCTCATTTTTTTAAATTATAAAGTGTACAATTATTGGGATTGATCATTGATGTTTTAAGGGTTTCACTCTGCTCCACAAACTCATAAAATGCTATGTAGGACACCAAAATGTGTGTCTGAAATAGCTTACCAAATGCATGAGCCATTTCTATGCCAGTTACATCATTCCATCTTGTTTTTACTTTGATCATTCATTAAGTATAAGGTTTTCGTAATGACAATTAGGAATGAATGTCTATTGGTACAAACAGCTGTGTACACGAAAATGTAATAATTCATATATATATAATGCCATTGAATGGATTATTTGAGCTTCTAATCACCTCCAATGGACAAAAACACCTTATAAATGGATTCCTCATGTAGGAAATAGCTGAAATAGATGTATCACTTTTGATTGTACATGCAATACTAAAAATGTTTTGATGACCTATCTATAACTCCGCCATCTTGGTGGCCATCTTGAATTTCCCAGAATGCTTGAGGATATGACTCTGTCATCCATCATATATGTTTCTGGGATTGTTTAAGGAAGTGGAATCAACTCTCACAAAGACTTTGTCAACATTTCCCATAACTCTTTGGTGAATTTAACTTTTTTCGATTTATGACACAAATTGCACTCTTTGACCTTTTGGTCACCCCCAATTGCCAGACTAACCCCAGAAATGGATTCCCTACACCAGGTTTGACTGAAAAAGAGGTATCACATTTGATTCTAGGTCAAATAGTTTTGAAGTTGTCCCATTCCGAACAATTTCTGATGCCTTGGCGGCCATCTTGGATTTCTCAATTTCCCCAAGGGTACCACGTGGGTACCCGCCAAAAATGTTTTCTAGGGGGTCTTAGGACATGGATTCCACTGAGAAAAAAACTTTATCGATCGGTGCAGGGTTCAGCCAGAAAATCAGCTTTGGCTGCCAGACTAAATCTGATTACCTTCATCATGTTCAGTGATTGTCAATGATTGACCAATGCAACCTACAAATTCTCTATCTCTTATCTCACTCTGTTACTGTGTAGAAAATAGAGAAATTGCATCAGACTTCACCCGATTTCTCCATGACAAAATGCACTTATCATGATTGCCTGAAGGCACAATTAGTCAGCACCTTCTTCATCTGATGTGGTTGGTGGTTGTACTGCTTTGAAGTGCTTCTCTTAAACATGTCTAAGTGGCAGGCACTGCAAGTTCTGAGGTCAACTATGAAGCCTGTAAGTTGTTCTCTGTACAAGGTTATGTCACAATGTCAATGTTGTTAGTTTCAAGGTGCATATAACTGAGTCATGTAAAAGCTAAAAGTAGGATACAGCGCCGCTACATATCCCACCAGGGCAAAATTTTCCTTGACAAAGTAAATGACACAGGGGAGGTATTGTCACTGGGTCAATACTAAACATCCTCAACCAGACTGCTTGTGGGACTTGGACTTGGAGCATTGATTTTCTTCTGCTGATCTGATGAGATGAATGTGTTTTACAACATGAATGTGATGAAGATGGATTTTTAAGGTATGTCCGAGACAAAATCGCTGTCACTTTTCTATGTTGTAACATGCTCAAGAGCTGAAGAGTTACATATCAATATTGCATCAAAAAATTATAAGTAAGTGAAACCCAAGGCCAATTTAATTTCAATTGGGAGGGGCGTTTACTTAAGTCTTCACATAAATTTGGTAGCCATATCCCACATGCCTCAAATATCCTCATTTAAGATACAACCTGTTTTAATTCCAACGGATGAGAATCCATCATCCCACAAGCAGTTTGGTTGAGGATGTTCAGGATCGACCAAATGGTAAGCTATCAGTTAGTGCAATTTAATTACTTTCTGACAGCACAATTTCTCAAGGCTGCTGAAGGCGTTTGAGTCATAATAAGGATGACTTTGGTTTTTAATGCCTCTGGATCATCACCAGGCTTTTTTTTTTCATTTCTTTCTTCAAATTATACTGTTCTCTCCAGTCTTCAGACAGCCAAATAATGATTCCAATATTACAGACTGCAGACAATCTAGTGTCATTACAAATCCAGACATAGCCATCCATTTGCGAAAGTCCATATTTGGAACTTTTTGATAGTCCTCTAAATACAAAGCACAATACAATTAATGTACAATGTACATTAATGTCCATACAATGAAATTGACAGATACATCATTACTGAATGTCACTGGATTGTGGAACAGAAGGGAACATAGGATGAAGCCATTAGCCGGTCTGTTGGGATGCCTCTCTGTTATGGCTTATATCAATGCCTCATAAATACAACTGGATATGACTCAAAATCCAGACAGTAGACCAGACAAGAGTGGGAAAGTAGAAAAATAAATAGAAAAATTAATGGAAAAAGGACTACATTGACAAAAATCTCATCAATACAATACCATTAAACCCACAGTGTACATCGATGGGAAAGGACAGAGAACATTGTCCAATAACCAACTACATAGAACATAATTATCGCCCATGCTATGCTATGCATAGGGCGATTATGCTTTAGTGCTGAAATCTACTGAAGGGGTGAAATTACCAATGCTGTGGCCTCAACCAGCCCACTCTGGAAGTTCTTATCATATGCATAACACATTGATACCATTGTAGATGTGCACAACGGTTCGTATTTTCAGTTTAATTCAATATAAGAAAATTTACTATTATCAGTTTTAGAGGCTATCAAGGTCCAGAAAGCCTGCATTGTGGTGGCCATTTTCCCTTCCACAGGGTGAGTTTTAGTACACAGAATGGCCACTGCAAGCAGCTCATTCAGATACATTACACAAGAGGGCAGCACCTGCAAGTCCTTTGGCACTCCCTCCCTTTGCACCACATTCTATTTCTGGGAAACTCAGCAATTCCTGCATCTCAGTATAGTTCATGCATCTGTCCAACTAATTATACAGGTAGCACGGGCTTATATTGTATCTATTTCATATTATTCTATTCTATTCTCTTCCCTCCAATCTACGGGCAACTTACTATATATTATATAAATCTGTTTTATATTTATGTAAATAAAATACTGGTTATAATATATACACTCATGTAAACAAAAGATAGACATATAGATAGATAGATAGATAGATAGATAGATAGATAGATAGATAGATAGATAGATAGATAGATGCATGGATAGACGGATTGGCAGACAGATAGGATAGATGGATAGGATAGATGGATGGGATATACAGTAGGATAGGATAGATGGATAGTATAAACGGATAGGATAAACAGACAGGATAGATAGACAGATAAATGGAGGAATGGATTGACAGATGGATCGATTGATGGATATATGGGTTGACAGATGGACAGGATAGACGGATGGGATAAACAGATAGGATAAACAGATAGGATAAACAGATGGGATAAACAGGTAGGACAAACAGGATAAACGGATAGGATATACGGATGGGAAAAACGGACAGGATAAACGGATGGGATAAACGAACGGGATAAACGGATAGGATAAACGGATAGGATAAACGGATAGGATAAATAGAAACGTAGATAGATAGATGAATGAATGGATTGACGGATGGATTGAATGATAGATAGACGGATGGATAGACATATTGACAGACAGACAGGATAGATGGATAGGAAAGATGGCTGGGATAAACAGATAGGATAGATGCATAGTATAAATGGATAGGATAAACAGACAGGATAGATAGATAGATAGATGGAGGAATGGATTGACGGATGGCTTAATGGATAGATGGGTTGCCAGACGGACAGGATAGACGGATAGGATAAACGGATAGGATAAACAGATAGGACAAACAGATAGGATAAACATAAAAGGAATAAACGGATAGGATAAACGGATGGGATAAACGGATGGGATAAACTGCTTGGATAAACAAATGGGATAAACGGATAGGATAAATGGATAGGATACACGGATAGGATAAACGGATAGGATAAATGGGATAACAGATAAGATAAACGGCTAGGATAAACGGATAGGATAACGGGTAGGATAAAAGCGTAGGATAAACGGATAGGATAAACAGATATGTTAAACGGATAGGATAAACGGATAGGATAATCGGATAGGATAAACAGATAAGATAAACAATTAGGATAAACAGGATAAATGGGATGAACCAATGCTTATGGGGTACTGGATAAACGGATAAGATAAACGGATAGGCTAAACGGATAGAATAACGGATAGGATTAATGGATAGGATAAACGGGATAAACGGGATAAACAGGATAATGGGTAGGATAAACCGATAGGATAAACGGATGGGATAAATGGATAGGATAAACGGATGGGATAAAGGGATAGGATAAACGGATAGGATAAACGGATAGGATAATCAGATAGGATAAACGGATAGGATAAGCGGATAGGATAAATGGGATAAATGGGATAAACGGGATAACGGATAGGATAAATGGATATGTTAAACGGATAGGGTCAATGGATAGGGTAATGGATAGGATAAATGGATAGGATAAACGGATAGGATAAACTGATAGGATAAACGGATAGGATAAACAGATAGGATAAACAAATAGGATAAATAGATAAGATAAACAGGATAAATGGGATGAACCAGTGCTTATGGGGTACTGGATAAACGGATAGGATAAACGAATAGGATAAACAGCTAGAATAAATAGATAGGATAAAAGGATAGGATAAACAGGATAACGGGTAGGATACACGGATAGGATAAACGGATAGGATAAACAGATATGATAAATGGAGAGGATAAATGGATAGGATAAATGGATAGGATAAACAAACGGGATAAACTGGCTAACGGATAGGATAAACATAGGATAAAACATGCGGGCCATGGGCGATGCTGTGCCATTATATGTGCTTGTTCTCTTGGTTGGGCTGAAGACTCTTAAATACAACTGAATACAAGTTCTCAAAATCCAGACAGTCTACAGATAAACAGTGGAAAATAGAAAAGTAAATGAAAAAGGGAATATACTGACAAAAATCTCATCAATACAATACCATTAACCACACTGAACCATACCGCGTACATCGATGGAAAAGGACAGAAAACATTGTCCAATAACCAACTACATCAGCAGCATAGGACATAATTTTGTTAGTTGGGCTAAAGGCTCAAAAAGCTCTTTAGATTGATACAATAGTCACAACAGCAGTTAAGACTCTCCGGCCCTTTCCTGACCCTGCATTGGCCTGCAATGACCCACAAGGGATCCAATTTGACTCCGACGGAATCCCCCGCTCCACAATGACTCTCCTTGATCACAAAAAATAAAGACAACAGCAGATCGAAGCGTTGGAGAGACAAGCCAGTCTGAAATAGACAGGCAAAAGCAGTGAGACTGCAGACTCCATGGTGAAATTCAAGTCGAATTGTCCTTCGAATTTGAAATTAGACAAATGGAGAGCTGTAAATCCTGTCTGCAACACGAGTAATAGTGCACATCTTCATTTCCCTAATCGGAAATAGTCAAGAACACCGGCTGGTGTATCATCATAATGTAAAAAAAAGGCAATCATAACTGTAGATAGCAACTCCAGTGAAAGGCTTTCCAGAGTAATCTTCATCCTTGTTGAGGTTTTAGGAAGAAACCAACTTTAGGTTGTTCTCTCGTCAATAAATTTAAAGCTGCTCATTGCTCAGCTGTATAAAAGAAATGACTGGCCAAACTGATATTTTTGGGAATCCGGCTTCCTTGAAAAAGGTTTTGCAGACAATTGTAAACCACCAGATTAACAATTTCTATCAATACATTGTACATAAACATAAAGCCTTATTTGACAATCTCAAATCGCGTTTTTACAAAGATAGAAATCAATATTAAAGAAGTAACATAATATTTTCTACCTATTTTCACAGACAGATTGAGGTATTGACTCACTTAGGCCAATATTGCCCGAATAACCATACATAACCCAGAAAGCGATACAAATCACTAAAACAAAAGGTAGCTTTTTTTGGTTTTTTTGTAGCAGAAGATGAGATCCATCAGATAGGGGATTCCTCAGGGGTCAGGCCTTTTCCCTCCCGGACAATAGAGGCCCCTTCTGGGTCAAAATGTGGTCAGAAAGGCTTGACCCCCAAGTGACCAGCCTTTCTTCATTGGACATCTATTATCTGCTCGAGGTCACTGCCCATGCTGCTTGTCTGAGAAGACAGGCTTACAAGACAATTTTGAGCAAACTCATAGCTTCAATATAAACATGATAAAGGGAATTACAGTCTTTAGACAGAATTACTACTTATCAATCTATAATTTAATATATTCCATATTTTGTGCAAACATTTTTTACTTGACTTGGTTGGAAAGTTCACACAAAGTTGTTTTTACTGTGTGCAATATTTACCCGGAGAGTACCGCCTGGGTGAAAACTCTTTTCACACTTTTCTCCCATAAACAGTATTACACATCCTTTAAAAATTACAATTTGATGTCAAAGTCTCAATTTGATATTGAAGATTTATAAACAAATTGATATTTGTGTCTTGTAGCAGGAAGCAATGCATACCACGGGAGCAAGATGTGGTTCATCACACTCCCTTAGTGTAGTGTACTCAGTGAAATATGTGGAAAAACAACCTTGTGGAACAGGTCTATGAATTCTTAATGCATCTGATATTTATTGTCAACAAAAATAACAATCTCCACAGAGAGTGTATAAAATACATGCTTGCAGTTTCTTTTGACAAGCCAAAGTTCCCCTATGTTACAAACAGAATAAGCATGATAAGTAATGATATTGTAAGTGGAATACCGTATAGTGCAAAAAAAAAGTATAGTGGGGAGATAGCACATTAACCATTATTTTATAACCGACATTACAGACCCGAAACTGAGCAAAGACTAAGAAAAGATCCTTGAAATAATTATGCGGAACGAATGGCCAACAGAGCTAAAAAGTTCTGGACAGAAAAACTGCAGGCAGGCAACAAGCAGTCACATCATTTGAGACCACGAGGGAGTGATCCAAAGTTCCACCTGTAAGTAAGTGATGCTGATGACGTTTTGTCATTGGGTCAATGAAAAACATCCTCTACCAAACTGCTTGTTGGAGCATGGATTCTCATCCGATGAGATGAAAATTTTGGATCATAATGATATTTGAAGCATGTGTGGTACTCAGGCAGAACTCTGTCCCGGCTACACAGCAGTACTTGTGTATGCCAACTTCAAATGGAAAACGTTGTAGCCTGCACACTCGCAGGCGCGAAAGAATAGGTGCCTTAGGGTGTACCAAAAAATGAAAAAGTTCTCTGATCTTAACACCTATCGGTCAAAACATGAGGTTTGGTTAGTACATCACTATGAAATTCTTTTTTTGAAATTCGGAGAAGTCCTTACGCCGGTCCAAGCCTCTTGAAATTTACATGCCAAAAAAGAGCAAAAAATCGCCATTTTCGCCTAGTTTTGTGCCTAATATGCCACCTACAACTATGACTTATGCCTAAAAGTGTAATTAATTACTCCTTTCCAAGTCATGACTTGGATGATATTTATGTTGGGTCAGTTTTATCAGTTCTAACCCTCAAAATAACCCACCTTTGGTCAGAAATAGCGTAAAAATGCTCTTTTTAACCAATGAAGCGCTGTATCTTGAGAACTAAAGCAGATAGAGACATGATATTGACACAAAAATCTCCAGAATACCCACATTCATATTCATCTTCAATACATTTTAGGGCCCTTTACCCAATACTTTTTGAGTTATCAGCAAAAGACTAATTAATTGCCTTTATTTTCATGGGAATCGTAAGTGAAAATACATTTAATAGCACAAATCATTAAAGATAGGTACCTGGTGAACCTCTGATTTATCTGCTATATATAATATATAATTTGAAAACACAAAAAGCTATTCTATTATTTATAGTGAAGGGATATTACAATTCCAGGGATTACTTATCTACATCAAAATATTGTCTTATTTTGAGAAAGGCATTCAAAGAAGTGAAAAAGTTTGATTTGTTACAAAGGTTACCATGTAATCAGGGGAAAAATAATTTTCTTTGTTGTTTAATATGCTACTAAACCAGCATTGCATGTTATCAACAATTATGTGTCTGAGAAACAATTTGTCAAAAAGGGTAGGCTGAGGTGAATGGTTTCCATACGAGTCTGTCTCCAATTGACAGTTATGAGGACATACTACAATGATATGGAACTTGTGAAGGATAGATAAATGCAGTACAACATGAATATTTCTAGCAACATTTAAGATATAATAATAGCTTTATCAATGTCACTGTTAGGGTTTCATAGCTGAGTGTACCCTTCAAATTACTGTTTATTGGGTTCCTCTGGTCTATATTCATTATCTTCAGTTATGTCACTGGCAGGCGCATGATTTTGATTATCTCTCACACATGTTGGAAGGCTTGTTGCTAATTTTTGTCAATTTAGCCTGTATATAATTCTTTCTCATTGACATACATAAATTGTCTCAGTTTATTGTCAATGCTGAAATACCCTATGTCATTCATTATTGGATCATAATGATATTTGAAGCATGTGCCCCGATCATCATCAGCGGGCTGCCACATGCACCAGGACAGAGTCAACTAAATCACCGAATAGAGTATGTTAACTCTGCGAACAGTCAGTTGTGTCTTCACATGAAGAACGTGTTCTTCATCTCGAACAAGTCAGCAGCTCTTCGGAGGGACAGGATTCACTTGGCGGCTTCTGCCAGAGACTCTATCTGTCGTAATGTCACTTACCTAGTGAAGCAGTGCATTTAATGTGCTGCCCTCCACTCTGATAACCAGTGAGCTCTATGAATATGCAGTTGTAAATGATTTGTGCGATTATGAAAAATTTGTATGCAATGGCAATGATAACTTAGAGACAAATACCTTAACCAAGATAAAGAATGATGTGAGTATCAGTATCAACGATGCATTAATTAATGCTGACAACACATTAGCTAATGATAATTTAATGATTTATCAAGTTGACGAAACAGTAATACCTGATGATAATGTTATGAGTTATGATGAACTGGTAATAACAGATGATAATTATGATAATTGCATTGTTGCTGATTATCCAGTAATGTCAAATGATAATTTTGTGATTGCTGATGAACCTGTTGTATCAGATGTTGGTCGTATAATTGTTGATGAACCAGTAATATCAAATGATGTCTGTATGATTGCCAATGAGTCAGTAATGTCAGATGATAATGTTACCATTGAAGATGAGCCAGTAAATTCAGATATTAATCTTATGATTGATATTAACGCTGTTGATAGTGAAACACATGATAATAGCTTATACTATCCTAGTTCAAACAGTATCTGTAGTGTTGACTTAGCTATTAATAAGAATAACACTAATACAAAGAGTTTGAAAATAATGGTATGGAACATACAAGGATTAGGTGATAAACTCAAGGACAATGATTTCTTACAGTATATATCAAAGTATGATGTAATAATTTTTCTGGAAACTATGAAGCTAGATAGATACTCTCCAGACACTGGTCAATTTGTTTATAAACATTTCCAGAGGAAATACCAGCACCCTCGTGCTCGTAAACCAGCAGGTGGCATAGGTGTTCTAATTAAAACTAGTCTAGAATCAAGCGGAACTGTTAAAATCATTAAAAATTCAGATTTCTCTGTATGGATAAAAATCAAGCAAAATCCAACTGATCTATTCCTTGGAGGAATTTATATACCTCCACTAGACTCTTCCTCGACAGTCTCTAGTTTTCAAAATAATGATGCCTTCAATCTCATTCAGGAGGAAGTTTCACATTTTAGTCAAAAAGGTAGCGTAGCCATCTGTGGTGATTTTAATGCCAGGACCGGTCAGTTAGCTGATTACACTCAAACCCCTGGTAATGATGCTTTTGATATAATTTCATTTGACTCCGTTCATAAGCATCCGATGTACTCCAGACACTCAGATGATCCGAAATCCAATAAATATGGCAAGGCTCTTCTTGAGTTATGTAAGTCAAGCAATATGAGGATTATGAATGGTTATTTCAATAATGATAAAAAAACGGGTGAATTTACCTGCTATACTTCTCGTGGTAAAAGTCTTATTGATTATCTAATTTGTGACATATTGTCTTATCAGAATCTTATCAATTTTGAAATAGAATCACTTTGTACCAGATCTGATCACAGGCCTTTGGTGTTCACTGTAGATTTGCATGAAAGTAATGACAACTCTCGAGTGAGGCAACAACCTATGAATAAGACAAGTATCAGATACTACAAATACATTTATGAACCTAATGCTCTAAGTAGTCTAATCGAATCCCTATCAAGCGAGCGTGGCTCAGCACTCCATGATGCATTCATAGACAGCATTGTCTCCGATGGTGGTGTAAATGAGGCAACTGACTGCATTTATGCAATGCTGGAAACTGCCATTTCTGATAACTGCCCAAAAAAATATCAAAAAGCCCTAAAAAACAACTTTCCAAGTAACAAGTGGTTTGATGATGAGTGTAAAAGACTTAAACGTCTCGCTAATGATTACGCAAAGAAATTTAATCTTGATATAGAAGCTAATCTCATTCAGTATCAGTCACTGAAGAAGTCTTATAAGGCCACTATACAGAGGAAGAAAAGGGAATATCAAAATAAAATTAGATCGGAATTAGATAAACTAGAGCACAAAAACCCAGTAGATTATTGGAAATATTGGAATAAACTTAAAAGTAATAACACCATAACAACTGTGGGTACTGTAACATTAAATAATTTTGAAGAATACTTCCAAAGTATGCAGTCACCGCCGAGTGACTCCTCATCCAGTTTTGACTTTGAATTCCTAAAAATTGTGGAAAAGCAACTTGATGAATTGATTAATGGTGCAGCTTTGTACATGACTGATTATCCAATAACTGTGTGTGAAGTGCGAACTGAGTTAAAAAATTTAAAGCAAGGAAAAGCTCCTGGTGTTGATGGTATAAGCAATGAGTTCTATAAGTATCTCTCTGAGTTTCTGTTACATCCAATAACCACTTTGTTTAATTATGTATGGACAAGAGGAGAATATCCTGACAAGTGGTCAGAAGGTTTAATTCAACCTCTGCACAAGAAGGGTAGTTACAATGAACCGGATAATTATCGTAAGTTAACTCTAATGGCATGTATGGGTAAAATATTTGAATCAATTATTAACAAAAGATTAGTCTTTCAAAGTGAAGCAACAGATATTGTAGACCCTAATCAATTTGGATTCACTCAAGGGTGTAGAACCAGTGACAATGTATTCATTATTGACACGCTTATTTCGTATCAAAAATCAATGCGCAAAAATTTGTTCATAACTTTTATAGACTTCTCCAAGGCTTTTGACTTTGTCAATCGCAATTTTCTGTATTATAAAATGATTAAAAAGGGATTTGGTGGCAGACTTATCAAAATAATCCGTAGTATGTTCTCCAAGTCTAGGGCTAGAGTAAGATGGCAGGGTGAACTTGGTACTTGTATTAATAGTACTCATGGCGTCTTACAAGGTGGTATTGTTAGTCCAAAATTGTTCAATCTTTATCTGTCCGACTTAGGCGAATATTTAGACCAAAAATGTGGTGTCTCCGTAGAAGGGACTACTTTCACACATCTTCTTTATGCAGATGATTTAGTATTAATTTCTGAAACTGAGAAAGGCATGCAAACCTTGTTGAGAAATATGGACTCTTATTGTAGAAAATGGCATCTGATAGTCAACTCTCAAAAGTGTAAAGTTATGTTGTTTAAAAAATCACAGAATAAAAATACAGACAGCCTCAGCTTCTCAATTGGTAGCAAGCAACTAGAAATGGTTGAGTCATATAAATACTTAGGACATGTGATCTGTAATTCCAAGAATATACATAAAGACATGTACACACATCTAACGACGCAAGCGCAAAAGGCTGTTTATGCTCTTAAAGAAAATACAAGATCCACTGTGGGTTATCTCACACCAAAATTAAGTTTTAAAATGTTTGACACGCATGTTCTTCCAATTTTGGAGTACAATAGTGAAATTTGGTTCTCGGAAAAGGAAATTCAGGATCTAGAAAAGATACAGTTAAACTTTCTCAAAAATATGCTGAGTGTTCGCTGTCAAACACCGACCACTGCTTTACTGATGGATACTGGTAGGTTCCCACTGGTTGTTAGACAACAAGCCTCAGCTTTGAAATATCTAGATAGATTAAAAAGGGATACTTGTCCTATACTTTTACGTAAAAGTTTAGCCATTCAAATGAAAATGAAAGAGAAAG
Organism: Platynereis dumerilii; assembly: GCA_026936325.1. NCBI lineage: Eukaryota > Metazoa > Annelida > Polychaeta > Phyllodocida > Nereididae > Platynereis > Platynereis dumerilii. Next base: position 23,579,869 of record JAPTHN010000010.1, on the reverse strand, counting down.
GCGCCCAATGTTGGCTTACAAGGCTAAATAAAATCTCTGAATCACTAAACATAAATCTTGCGACTTGTGAACTGAATAAAACGATAGCATCTCTGTTTGATCAGGTTAAACACAAGATGATAACTGATATAAATGACAGCACTAAATATCCTAAACTAAGAACTTACAAAACTTTCAAAACAGAAATGCGTATTGAACCCTAGCTGAATTGTAATCTACCTAAATCAATTTATTCCAGTATTGCACGTTTCAGATTAAGTTCGCATAATCTCAATATTGAACTAGGCAGACATAAACGTCCGTATGTGCCAGCGGAAGATAGAATCTGTGAAAAATGTGATTTAAATCTCATTGAGGATGAGATGCACTGTTTAATGATCTGTACTAAATGGTTAGACACAGAGTAAAATTATTTGAAGTAGCTTGTAATTCCATTGATGGGTTCATGGTATATGATAAATCTGAACAATTTCACTTAATTATGATCTCTAAAGATATCAACCTAAATATTGCTCTTGGCAAATTTCTGTATTCAGCGCTAAAAATAGATCAATAACCATGTCATTGAACTTGGTCAATGTTTCAAGCTCCTGGTATCTGAGTGGTGAATGGCATGTTGACTGTGTTGCTTCCAGGTGTTGTATGTATAATTGTATATATGTTTATCGCATTTGTTACATACATGTCTCTATTGTACTTAAATTATGCATTTATTTACTCATTACTCATTGTTAAGACTTATACGGGCTTTATTTATCACTTATCTTAAATAACCATTCTGCACAACTTTGGCTTTACACTATCAAAAGAGATTTTGCTTCAATATAAATTGTTTGTCTTTCAATATAAATTTTCATTTATTTTTGCTTTCTATTTTATTGCTCTTATATGATAATAACTCATTTGCAAATACTGTTCTTATACTGTATGGTTGCTATATATATATGCATATAATATAGATAATTTTTACTGTTATTTATACTGTTATTGTGCAATACCAATTTGATTTTTTTTTTCCCCTGTACAATGGTGCTCCTAACTTTCAGTATTTCGCTACAACAACTTCAAAATGACTCTAAAAGAAATAATGTGTTTAAAGCATATATATATTGGATATTATTTTCATTTTATAATTGTACTTCATTGGTGCTTTTTCTATTAGATGTAGCTTCTTTCTTTCCTTTTGTACATATATATCTCCTATCTTTTCTTTTATTAGTTGTAGTTGTTTTTACAATTTGCTTGCTTATTATGACAAATGTATCTTGTTGATATTCTGTGTCAATAAAAGCCTATATATATATATCATCCACTATGTCAAACAATTTTATTATCATTAATTATGGGTTCAAAGCATTGATAATTTATTATTCTCAGGATCATCAAGAACATTTTCTGAATATTTCCATTTCTTAGTAGTTGTTCAGACCTTTCCTTCAGTTTCATTCTTGCACCACAAGAACTTCTGCAAATGACTGACTTTTGGTGTTATTCATTCATATTGACATTATTGTACTGCATTTATTTGGCCTTCTCAAGTTCCATATCATTGTTTTATGTCCTCATAATTGTCGATTGGAGGCAGACTTGTATGCAAGCCATCCACTTTTGATAAATTGTTTCTCAGACACATAACTGTTGATAACATGCAATGCTGGTTTAGTAGCATATTGTACAACCAAGAAAATTATTTTTCTCCTGATTTCATGGTAACCTTTGTAACAAATCAAAATTTTTCACTTATTTGAATGCCTTTCTCAAAATAAGACAATGTTTTGATGTAGATAAGTAATCCATGGTATTGTAATACTCCTTCACCATAAATAATAGAATAGCTTTTTGTGTTCAAATTATATAATATCACTATGTTGCCTGTGATAATATATATAGCAGATAAATCAGGTTCACCAGGTACCTATCTTCAATGATTTGTGCTATTAAATGTATTTTCACTTACGATTCCCATGAAAATAAAGGCAATTAATTGGTTTTTTGCTAATAACTCAAAAAGTATTGGGTAAAGGGCCCTAAAATGTATTGAAGATGAATATGAATGTAGGTATTCCGGAGATTTTTGTGTCAATATCATGTCTCTATCTGCTTTAGTTCTCAAGATACAGCGCTTCATTGGTTAAAAAGAGCATTTTTACGCTATTTCTGACCAAAGGTGGGTTATTTTGAGGGTTAGAAATGATAAAACTGACCCAACATAAATGTCATCCAAGTCACGACTTAGAAAGGAGTAATTAGGCACACTTTTAGGCATAAGTCATAGTTGTATGTGGCATTTTAGGCACAAAACTAGGCGAAAATGGCGATTTTTTGCTCTTTTTTGACATGTAAATTTCAAGAGGCTTGGACCGGCGTAAGGACTTCTCCGATTTTCAAAAAAAAAATTTCATAGTGATCTACTAACCAAACCTCATGTTTTGACTGATAGGTGTTAAGATCAGAGAACTTTTTCATTTTTTGGTACAACCTAAGGTGCCTGTGGCCTGGCACAACCTCTAATGAAATCTTGTAGCCTGCTCCTGCGACATGCTCAAGGTCCCGAATTAGCTAGTTGCTTGTAGTCTGTGTAATCACTTCACCACAGTAACATTACACTGCAATTACTCTAACTACCATGACTACATGACCCGCAGTGGTGAGCTAATGCAAGCAATATCATGATTACCATGACTCGCAGTATCCTATGACAACCTGGAACTACTTAAGAATGACATGTACGCATGTGATGCTCTTTACCTAATCATACAAGAGGGAGAACGATGGACGGGATTTACATCCCATATTTTCACTGTTTGGCTGTTTCAAACAATGTCATATCACTATCAGGCTTAAAAGACTACAGATGCTAATCAAGTCGATATGGTGAGGACCACACACAATTATACATGTGATGTAGCCCTCATGCCACAAGGTAAAGGTCCAAGCCATAAAAAATATTGTCAAGACAGTCAAATGCATTTATCAATTAATCATATATAGTGTTGTCTGCAAGTAAGTGAAACGGGTAATGCTACATTCTTTTGCCACCAGGTCAAAGTTAAACATACTCAACCAAACAAAATATCGTCCATTATGGTATCTCATTGGATGAGAATTCATGCTTTCACAAGCAGTTTGGTTCAGGATGTTTAGCATTGACCCAATGGCATAACATCACCCGTTCTTAATTACATTGTACTTACAGGTGGCACTGTAATGTTGACCAATTCAGATGATAGGTATCTTATACTTAAGTTTCGACTCAGACGAGTGGGAAAACCACTATACAATGTGTATAAGAAAACCACCAATACTCTCACACTGTGGCTATAGTCAGATTTAGCAGATTTGGTTCTTTATGAAGGGATATGAAGCCTAGGAGGATAGGAGGGATATCAGTGGATATTGGCGGATGAGAAAGATGTGGGCAATTTCTCAAACAAGAATGTCTCCCAATAAATAAGGAAGGGGAGGGGTGAGAACTTGGAAGGGGCTTAGCTGCTGTCAGGAAAAGATGTAAATATCTCACAGTTAATAAATCTGTTGAAGCCAACAGCTCCATAAGGCTCACAGCACCTAGGGCTAAGCATGAGTACTGGATAGCATGGACAATTTCGATTTATGGGACTACTGACCAGTGACCACCTTGGTCACGAGACTTAAAAAATAATTTATATGTTTTGAACATTACAGTATAATCAAGCAGAGCCAAATATTTATGCACCAAGAACCATGCAGTTTTAAACAATTTCATTGAAAATTCACCTCCAGAAGAAATTTAAAACTCTCCTCATAGTTTTATAGATTCTTTAAGAATATCATTGTAGAACAACAGTCACTAGCAACACCACAACAATATATGCCACCCATTGTTTTTTTTTAAGCGGGCCATTATTAATAATCACGAAAACAAACATTTACAAACTTCATTGAGTTTGACCTTTGTACTGGAATTTGACTATAAACTTGACAACACCACCAAAAAAAACCAACAAGAAACAATTCCACTGCATGATCATTAACACACAAATGCAATATCAATCAATATATAAGTCACAAATTAAAAGAGAATAACATCGATGGGTAAGATGTAAAAAAAAAAGTAATATTGATACAGGTAAGCACCAAAGCGATGAGGTCAGATATAATTATTTTTTAATTCTCGGACCTACTGAGACAAAATTTTCTGCTTACAAAAAGGGTGATCGACATTTTTGTTTGATTGAGATAACTTCTTCTTTTTTAAAGACAGCGAGAGTTCAACATTAAATCTGGAATTGTTTGTCTGGAGACATCAGACATACGTTACAAACTTTTCAAGAACGAAGTTTATTTACAAAACACATATTTAATCTTGTAAGGCAACAGCCGCAACACTCAAAATCTAACTTAATAAGTGAAGATATCACAAATGTCTCATATATAAAACATAAGCAAAGAATAAACTTCACAAGAAAGAACTATCTACAATGATATAAAGAACTATATATATATATCACAAATTCTGTGCAAACAATTCGAAACAAATAAATGGGAGATGAAAAGACACTTTCAATTAAGGAGCTCATATATCACACACTGGTGTTTTAATATCCTGCAAGTCTTTTATCTTTCATTGATGTCACACATATCAACTTCAGAGGATGAAAGCAAAAAGGAAATTAAATACAATAGAAGGGGGTGTAGGGTCTGTGGAGTCTGAGGAGTGCAGAGGAGGATTGTGTTACCTAAAGGCATACATACATATTGCAGAAGCAGACATCAGTGGACATATTGAGAGGGGAGAGTTAAGTGTGAGAGCTTGGAGCATTGCATGGTGGCATTTGGAACTGCAATAGGTTCCATCGTGAAGGGAAGAATGACAAACATGAGAAATGGATAGTAGAGATATATATTTTTTTAAATACATTTTGGAGGAAACAAAAATTTAATATTTTAGATTTGTGTCTAGAGATACATTTATTGTATAATTTGTTTTCAAGAAGTTCCTAAAGAATTTCAATATATTCAGAAGTCCGATCAAATCGCGTAGTGCTCACGGAGTTGATACACTTTGTAAAATACAGATTGAAAATAAAATATCAAACGCATGTGAAAAAATACGGCTGAATATATAAATCACTGAACATGCTAAATGGAAAACAATAAATATACAACATATAAAGACATAGGAAAGTCCATGTATAATACTCCAGTCTGATGCAAGGCTAATAAGAGTGATCCTCTTAACCTAATTGATTCAATAGATCACCCAATCCCATCCACTCTATGGTAATCTATGGCCAGATGGAGCCAAAGACAACATAGAAGAATTGAACAACTTGCCAATGAGGAGTTTGGCAAACACAGACTTTGTCTAAACATTATGGAAGCACCTGCACAAATACAGGGAGAATTAAGAGGAAAAAGAGAGTTGAAAGATGGTCCCTAATGTTTCCTAATGTTTCCTAATGTAGTAATGTTCAGGGAATGTAATCCACTATAATTGTACTAGATTATTGGAAAGTGCACTTCTATTCCAAGTCAGTGTTGTGCCCGTTTCCTAAAATTTGGTTTTGCTTTGGTTTTTCTATTGCAACGGTTCCTGAAACCCCGAGTCAAATCTAACAACAGGATTGTTTGATGGTCATATTTCTTTCATTTTATTAAGAAATCAGAAAAATATCTACAAAATGTTGACTTGCTCACTCTCCCTAAACACGCGCCATTTTACAATAATTATTTTTCTATCGGAGCCAAAAAGTGGGATGCAGAACGTGTGCTATCTGCGGAACGCAAACTTCTGTGATATAGGTGGACCATGTGTTTTTTTAAGGATTCGTGCAGAACTGGAACGGAAACCCGCTTCTGGTGATCGGAAATAACGGAAGACAAAACCGAAACAAAAATATCACAACCGCCCGACACTATTCCGAGCAAAGAAGAATTGAATGGGGAAACTTTACCAATTCAACAATTGTAGCAACTCCAGGCCATGGTTGGAACCTGGGTCTCCTGTTCACTGTTCAGGAAGCAGGAATAGTAGGCCTATCCATTTATGAGTGTCACTTGTTTGTGAACAAGGATGATAATTAAATATTCTTTTCTTTTCACCAGATGGACTTTATCTTATAATCAATGATTATTAAAGACTAGCTAACTGGCCAACATGACCTTTGTGTATCACTTTCAGGACTAGATATTATTTATTTATTACCCTCCTATTCTGATAATAGAAAGTTTCCAACATAGAAGTCCTGTCTTTATTTGTCACATTCTTGTTCTTGGAATAGTCACTGACACCATTACAGTAATTCTTCTTTATATGACGTCACTACCAAGATTCTTTTCTAATTATAGTCAACTTGTCTGCGTATCTCAGCTGGAGATCTGCCAAAAATATATTACAAGATATTTAAGACTTTCAGTACTTTTTATAATTATTCTCATTATCTTAGATGCATGCAATCTCAAGGAGTTATAAAGAGAAATAACTTTTCCATGAAATATAAAGAAAGAAGTACATTAAGTAATATTATGAAGAATAGAGTCAGAAAAATAATTCTACTTCTTATACATATTCGACTGAGATATTTATATTCTTTTGATGTAGCCAAAATGTATCATCAGTTAAAAAGTGGAATTTTTAAGGAGAAACTTCAGCAATATTGAAGATGATACAACCTTCACTCTGACAAACAATATTCAGTTCAACCATGCAGCCTATTCATTGGTTCTTTGGTTAATGTAACTTCGCAAATATTTTGAAGGATGATTGAAACAGTCGTCCAATATATGTCCATTGTCCAGGTGACCCGGCAAGCTGGATTCGAACCCTGGACCCAGTGATTGGCAGCCAAGCATGATTTCACAAGACCAACCCTCCCCCCTTTGGGATGGATGAATGATTGTGGCTTTGCGTCCAGTATTTATGCACTCGGAAGGCTAGTTGGGACAGGAGGTAGAATACTTGAAAGCAATCTCCATGAAGGTGTGTATTTCACACTGCTTGTGAGTAAAACAAATCGCAGTTGTGTAAGTGCAGTATCTCGGGTGATGTTTTGCCATTGGGTCAATGCAAATTATCCTCAACCATACTGCTTGTGGGAATATGGATTCACATCAGATTAAATGAAAACAAAACATATCACGTCAAAAAGATGTATATTTTAGGTATGTCTGGCACAAATGGCTGCCGATTTTCTTTGTTTTAAAAATACAAACAGTAACACATCGGTCAAAATCTTTGATGATTACTTTAGCATTGACCCAAAGGTGAAACATCACCTGTTTCACTCACTTATTAACCCAAACACTAGTCAGATTGCCAGTATTTGACAAAATGAAATTGACTAATTAAATGACTTCAAAACAGACACCAGCTCCATTAAAATGACACATGAAACATATTAATTAGTTGGTTTAATTAATTGATGTCATAATCACGACAGGTGCCATTGCTTTCCAAGTTCATTTGAGCAATGTGAGTGCCCGTCAAAATTTAATTACATAATTTGAGTGTCAACATAACTTCGAAACAACTTATTTGAGTAGTAATTTCAACAAATCTTAATTAGAAAACATAATTTGATGAGCAGCTCTAGACTTTTTACATGTTTTAATCATGTTAATAAACTTATATAAAATAATATCTTAAAAGTAATGTATAAATAATAATCACAGTTTATCTCAAATAAATACTTATTAAATAATTAAAAAAAGATTATTAATATCGAAATAAATATATATATATATACAGTTTTTGGACTTAATAATCGTAGCGATACATAAAATTATACTAAATTTAAAATTTTCAATATAGGACCTGAATAAAAGCAAAAATATTAAGTTATTAAAAGGTAGAAAGGGGTGAAGAAATAATATTCAGATTGACTTCACAACAGTGACTACATCCATGTATACATACCATAGTACACTGACTAACACATGACTACAACACAACACTGACTACCACAGTCAATAAGTGACTCACCGTGGCTTGAAAGAAGGCAGAATTTTCACTCCAGAGAGAAGGCTACAGCGAGAAATAACAAAGAAAAGTTTCACTCAAAAGTAAAATACAATTCATGGTGATAGATGTACATACATATTATACAACATTATGACAGAGATTGCATATGAGTTTTAATAACTACAAACTGGTGAAATTCAAAATGTATCACAATTTCACGAAGTTGAACTCCGGTATATGATAGCAGAGTTGCAGGCTTGTAGCCGAGTTCAAAATTTTCCATAAATTAAAATTGCACTTGACCCAAGAGCAAATTCAACAGTTCAACGGGGTTGGGAACTTGGAACAGGCAAAAAAATACAGAAAGTCTGTTATAACATTTTCATCAATGAATTTCAAGAAAACACAACAGATCTTTTTGCCAACAGTTTGTACAAGATCAGTTTAATTAAAAGGGAATGTGAGACCTCATCGTCCTAATGGATAAAATGAGGTGGACAGACAAGAATTATGAGACACTCCAGAGAAGGGTTTATAATGACATAAATCTCCATTCACCATCTTTATATCAAGACTACCCTCCTACTATCGACATTTGGTCAATTAATCACGTAAATGGTCAATACATCAAAATTGATGAGTGAGTGAGTGAGTGAGTTTGTGTTTTACGCCCCATCAGCACCAGTGTGGGCTATTCAGAGGTAACATCAAAATTGATGAAAAATATCATTGATGGAAACTTTTTCTCCATTGATTTTGCCTCCACTTGCTCATGAAGTAAACTGTGGATGGATCGACTGATTGAGGGATGATTAGGGATTTATACTCTGTATCTATCAATTGGTAGTACAGGAGGAGGACAAAGTGAAGAGGCGAAGGATGATTGAAACAGCCATCCAACAAAGACCCAGGTGAACCGGCTAGAGTGGTATTTGAACCCAGGACTCATTTAGGCCACACATAATAGATCTTTAGCTTCTTGGATCTTCTCAAGGTACTTTTTCTAGGGTCGGTCGGTATGACACAAAAAAAGGTGAAATCTAAATTTTTTATAATGTCAAGAAAAAATTATTTTTTCTTCCTCGTCGGCAGAAAATAGTGTCGGCGGGTGCGCGAAGCTAAGAATCAATTATGTGTGGCCTTAAGTTTAAAGTGGTCATGTGGGGCAATCCGCAGAAAAGGTTAGCACAGTATCAATTTCTTTCGAAACCAACCAAACAAAGCCACATATTATACTGCATAGAGAAAACGGCTGAAGTAAAAACAACTCACTTCCACTTGCACTATGTAGGAGTCTTCCTATTCAGGAAATTTGAGGATTAAAACATTCCAGTAAACAAAATCTACATAATTTACTCCAAACATAATAACCTGTCTCTATTTAGATCCAGAGGCAAATCTCAAATTTCTGATAAATTCTCCAATTAAAGTCTTCATTGCCAAATAAACTACTTCCAAAAATATCTTGAGACTAAATTGCATGCCATAATATAAATACATTTAATGGCACTGCAGTTGCAGAAATTTTAGATGTGATGGCATGATATTTTGATTGTTTGTAATGACAGCAATTATGTATCTTTAGCTGACATCCATCTAAAGTTGGAGCTTTAGGATTCACCATTATCAGACTAGAATCTATTCATTATTACCACCAATTATAGGAATCTGATGCTTCAAATTGATACTCTGATATCATCTTACGTAATCTTAAATGATATGATCCATGGAATTAAGGATAGAATCCTTGAATAACACCAAAATTAGGTTCATATAGAATTGGCCAATTACTATTTGCTGTTTACAGCTCAGTTCTACATTGTCATTGTCAGTCACAGATTTTACCACATGCCAACTTGCCAAGGACTGTGGACAATATCAGCAGCCACAGAGGACTATCACCCCAGCAATGTCTTCAGGTCCTCCCCTGACCAGGACTCTGTCCGACTTCAGTATCTTCAAGTTACTTCATTTGTCCCCAATTCCTGTCTCGCTCTTTAATCTCAACTAAAGATTCCACAATGTCATGATCCACATTCGCGTGAAGACTTTTTTCCCAATGTAATGCCATGAGTCAAGTGGGCCGAGTAGTTTCGACGCTAGCCTTGTAATTTTGAGGTGCAGGGTTCGATTCTACTATACTGCATGGCAATACTTGACTGCCAAATTTAGATACTGACAAGGGAGCCATCTGGTGATAGACATGCTGCAAAGTGACCAAGCAAACGGAACTCAGTTTGGCTTGAAACTCCCACTGCATCTTTCTATGTGCAGAGGTCTACATTACTGGCAGTAAATTGCTGATGAGCCAACACAGAGTCAGGCCCAAGGCCTCACTCCAGACATCACTACTGTACAAACTTTGGATCACACACAGTACAGTCAAGTCACTTCCAACATTTTCAACAACATAAGAAATGAGACTGGTCTTATTGAATTAACATCACGAAGACTTAAGATTATGAGAATAGGCATTCCCAATTTGACTGATAAATCAATTGAGTAATTTCAAATTGGCCAAATATTAGAACAGAAGAGAGTAGCAAATTTCAGCAATGCAATTAGAGCAATTATCGTAATTATGGGCTCTGGCTAAATAAGCTACAAATTGAATTCTAAAGGAATTGTAAAGAACAGGAGAAAGAATTGAAGTCAACTTCAGTTTCAAATGAAAAGGATGAATAGATGCAACAGCACGCTCAGCAATTCTGCAGCACATTGTTCATCATATCATGCATATTCCATCATATTTGAAAGTAGCAGAAAATGGATTATTCATATTGCCATGATTATGATAAATCACAATTTGTGAATCCGGCAGTTCAGTAGCCAGAATCAGCAGTGAACTACTTAATCATGCTAATAGATTTGCACAAGAATGGGTCAGACCTTCCCCAGAAAAACATCATCAAAGATGAGCAGCTGCATTTTGCATCAGACTCAGCCACAACACAGCACAGTCAGTGTAATAACTGCAACTGTTTGCATTTTTTTAATTCAGTCTTTTGCTGGTTTCTAAAAAACAATGTTCAACATGGTGCAAATCTCTAGCTCACAAGAGAACAGCAGTGCGATCCAGTCTGGGGAAAATGAGAACTGCATGCTGCTGCCACCTGGCACAAAAGTTGATTTTCTATGCTACATCATTGCTGTCCCAAGAAATAGTTCCAATTTCATTGCACATTCACAAAATTTCTATTCAACATTGATGTATACAAGAATCAGACTTGGCAATCACATTCTCTAAGGAAGTAGACAAGGCCATCAGCACACTCAGAAACAGCCCCGGTGTCTTCCAGACAAAATTGTGTGTGTTCCTCTGATCGAAATGATGTGGACGCTCGCGGAATAGCACACTAATCACTAGGTGACAACACAAAACAGCATATATTCTGATCTGTGGCAATGCAAGAGCAGTCCACTTGTAGACAGAGTGTGATCACTAAATATTGTATAATGATAAAGGAAAGCGACAAAGGCAGATGAATTTACTTCTATGAGTCACTTCAGCTGTTGGAATGCAAAACAAATCATAAGGAAGTAATATAAGGAAGTAATACAAGGAAGTCATCTCCCATCTTTATGCAACTGAAATAAACATGGCATGCTCCACAGCGCAGACAGAGAGAGTTGTGGGAGGGATTCCAGGAGGGAATACCTTATTGGATTAAACTGAATAGAAAGTTGAGCAGGTTGTCTGGATTTCCTGGTAAAATGAGGAAAAGACGGAACACAGCTGTTTTCATTAAACACTTGAGCTAATAGGAAGCAAACTCATCAGAGAGGACACTGTTTTCCTTTGTCGGAAATAACGCTTGAACAGGAGAATAGAGGAAAAACCGGGGTATAAATTTGCTTCTACTTGGCACTTGAGCTTCTAATAGAACACATAATTTTGGGTATTTGACTTATTTATGGATAAAGCAATAACTTTCTTTGAAGGACACATTCAGCTGTTCAGACCAAAAAGGAAACATGTCGTGGGAGGGAACATCTCATTGGATTAAACTGAACAACAAGTTGAGTGGCTTGTCTGGACTTGCGGCTAAAATGAGGAAGAGACGGAACACAGCTGTTTTCATTAAACACTTGAGCTCGTAGGATGCAAACCCATCATGTGCCATCACTCCGGCACCATCTCTTCTTTTCAATTTGTTTTACAACAATTTAGTGGGAAAGCCGTAAACTCAATCTGAAGAGTCTATCTTGGTTGCTTCAAAATGCAATCATCCACATTCTGCTCATTGGAGTAAACTGATGGAAAGTATGAGTGCAAGTCTCTCTGCATGCTCTAAGTCTCTTGGCTCGATGTCGTACTGCAGTAATTTCCACTAAATGATACTGGACAAAATACACACAAGATCGAAAATTCTACTTAAAGTTGAATCCCACAGAATACAGCTACTCCACCTATTGTAGTCCACAGTTCAACAAAAATACCCAAGCTGGTGGCTCCCCCGCTTGGTAAAATTGTTCACACGCATTGGAAAAGACAAAGAATTTTGAAGACAGAGGTAGGCTCACTCGAAGGCTGCTGGCTCAGCCAGGAATAATGGCACTAAACTGTGAATGCACACATTTTGGGTCGATATATAGGCCTATAATCCAATCCAACATTCATAAAAATTGGAGAAGGAATCTTTGAAATATTCAAGTTTATTTTAAGGGGGACTAATTTTGTTGAACTGTTTTGCATGATTTTCTAATATTGTACACCACGTAACTCTCAAAAAACATTGGTAACCCCCCTTCAAAGACTTGTTTTTCAATAAAGTGTATGTTCAGCTATATTCCTTTAATTTTTCATAAATATCTCATGGATATTGTTCGAGTGATGCTGCTTTTCGTTATAAATTCCACATGTTTTTAGTATTTTACTGTATGTTTTAATGTAATGACATACGATTTTGAAATGACCATAGTTCGAAAATTATGTTGGATAGCCCGCCTTTTTTTTTTTACGTTGGAAAGCTTTCTTTTTGAAGAACTTTTTGGCAAAGTTTCAAGAATATCTCATGGATTTTAGATTTCTTGCCAAGTGTGGGATTCAACTTTAAAGCATTACTTTTTGCAAAAGCGGTAAGCAGTAAGGAGCACATGCTTCAAGCTGTGACTGAAACTATAGCAAAATTCTTTCCATCAGCCCCAAGTCTTTTTGGCTCAGCATGTTCAGTGGTCCACCAGACTAATGATCTTCCAATACATGTACAACGGCTGTTCAGCGATAAGTGCTGACAAATTGGAAATTCCAATTAAAGAAGCACTTGGGCAAGAAAAACATGTGAAATGCAAACCAATGAGCCAAATGAGGAGGAAAATGGAAAAAGTTTCCATGATGAGAAACACACATCAAAATGGAACTGTCCAAGTTCAGCTCGTTCAAGAGGATTTCAGGCAAATTAAACACACAAATTCCACAATTCCCTCGCCTCCTTGGTGTTGGCTGTGATCATTAAATGGATCTTGGAATAAGTAGAGACAGAAAAGAATTCAAATTTAAGAAGAACACGTGTTCTAAAGTCTGAAGCCCTCCAAGGCAAATTTTTGAAACCAACAAGGTTTACTCACAGAGTGAAGTCTTTAAAATATTTTGGCCTTCTTCTTTTTCTTCTTTTTAATTCCTGTCTCTGTTAGGCCATAACAAGAGGAAAAGGTGACCTCATGGCTGGATTGGTATATATCTTTCTCTGTCTCTTCATCCAATGCTCGCATGTATTTTATACCGCTCTGCGAAATGTGATGGGATTTCACTTTTCCAATTTCCAAACACAAGTTCATTCGGTCAAGGAACCACCAATCAGCCAATTTTGAACCGATTAAGTTCTGAATGTATGGTGCACATAATATATATATATATATATTCTTTTATTCACAACGAAATATCAACAAGATACATGTGTGATATATATCGTAAAATGGGGTGAAGTTGGCAATCCAGAGGAAAGTTGGCCAGTTTTAACCAACTTAATGGCAGAAATGCCAACTTTCCTCACTGACCAATGTGGAAAAATTGACGAAGAAACGCCTGTGCCAGTGAGCAGGTGAGAAAAGTAGGCATTTCTGCCATCAAGTGGGTTAGAATAGCCAGCCAACTTTCCCCCAGATTGCCAACTTTACCCTGTTCTACAGTACATATCAACACTTAGTGCTTAGGGTATGTCCATAGGATTATATGACTTTATATCAAATTGATCACTGATTAGGTATCAAGTCATCCCGCTGTGTTGTGAGAAATATGGTAATTTTTGTAACGCCCATCGAAAAATGCAGATTTCCACCTTGATGAAGTAAATTACATTGTAATTTGTGGGAGGCTTCACTCTAAAAATTGTCGGGACAAAATTGGTTTTTTAGATTCAAAATGGTTTTTTGAAAAACCAAATTTCAATGCAAAACCAACATGGATTTTTAAAAAAATCCATGTTGGTTTTTTGCATTGAAATTTGGTTTTTCAAAAAACCATTTTGAATCTAAAAAACCAATTTTGTCTGAAATTTTTTTGAGTGTTGGATAGAATTACTTTTCCTCATGCCATGTAACGCCGTCTTAAGTTCATGAATTTTGCAACAATTCTTTTAAAATGCAAAATTCCCTTTCCGCAGCATGTCGGACGACAAGAATTTGAAAAAAAAAAGAGAAAAAATTACAATCACCTTTCATCAATTCATTTAATCAGCCCACACCACATCAGCACATTCCCAACTGCAGTTCGCATTGGGATTTTCATTACATTTTAATAAATTCCAAGATAAAAGATTGCAAAAAGAACCGAAAAGGCTCAATGTAATCATGGTAATACTGTTGAGATGTGACCCGGTGGGTCGACATTGCCTGATGCAGCGATTGTGCGCATGCGGCATGCCCAATTGTAACGTGACAAATGAAATGAATGAAATAATGAAATGAATAGAATAATGAAACAAATAGAATAATCAAATGCAATGAAATGTGAGGCAGTTTCAATTACACAAGCATAATGCTCTTGTTTGCTAAATATTTTACATGTGATTTTGTTCACCGTATTCAGCTTTATTTGCATCCAGCTTATCCATGTTACCTAATGAGTTGATAACAAACCAGAAACTGGCCTGCCCTCATCCAGGATTCCCATAAAATTTCAAGAACCTATTCCATGACTTTTTCCATGATTTTCCGGGACAAAATTTTGGATTTTCCAAAATTGTCCGTCACTTATGGTTTGAAAACTTTGGATGCACCACAAACAAATTTGCCAGATGCTTCCTCTCCCTACTTCCAACTATCCGTTCCACCCCCATAATCATGATGATACCAAAACCTGAGGAAATTGTTTAAGTTACTGGGGAGAATTGGGTCAAAATTTGAATTTTCTAACACTTTGGACAATTTCGTATTCTTCCGTGGCTTTTCGATGACCACAATTTTTTCCTTGACTGTCCATGGTGGTGGGGATCTTGCATATCAAATCATTAGTCTCCACTGGCAGGTGCAGTGCACATGTAGATTGTAGATGGGAGGGTATAGAATCTATCCCTAGGATCTGATAGTGTAATTGTCCAAGAAAAGTCCTTGCCACTTACAGCGTAACCTCCTATTAATTGCATGGGTGCCATGGGGTGGTCTCTTCAAGACATAGCAATTTATTTGTTATTGGATGTGCCAGAAATGCCAAGAATGTACGACGTACAACTATTCGTGAGTACAAAACACATACAAATGAAACATTTTTACAAGAATCCAGACCATTACCAGTTTGAGATACTGCTGGCAGCGCAGGTCTGCAGGTGGTCTCAATAAAATATTTTTTAGTCTAAGGCTATGGCATGTAGCTGCAATGCTGCATGTTATCAGATTCCTTCCACATGTTACAATTTACCTGTTTTTGGTTTACAAATTATGGTTTCCTAAACACTCAACATGGAAGATTATCCAATGATCCGCTTCAGAAAAATATAATAAAATGAGATAATCACCAAAAAAAATCGATTGATTTTATGGTAAATTTGCAATCTCACTGTTGACATCATTCACACTTGTTACAACATCATGAACATCATAACGGATGGATGATAGGGGCTTTACGTCCTTTATTTATGCACTTGGTAGGCTAATTAGGACAGGAGGAGGACACGGCAATGAGGTGAAGGATGATTGAAACAGCCGTCCAACATAGGCCCAGGCGACCCAGCAAGAGCTGAATTCGAACCCTTGACCCAGCGATTGGCAGTCCAGCATGCTACCACTAGACCAACCCTCCCCCTTTCATGAACACCATAACAAAAATCAAATAAAGACTTACTGGTTGTCCAGTGGGATGTTGACAGCGGCCGACTGGTTTGTGATCGGATGGTAGAAAGTCGTCCTTCCATTGATATGACTGCAAAGATAAAATGAAGGAAAATTTAAAATCATTGTCTGAAGAATACACTGTTACGAAGTCAGGCCTGCTGGTTATTGGAGACATAGCGCCATCGTTTCCAGCAGATAGATATAGATATGGCAAGTGCAGCCCTCTCGGTCCAGTTCTGGACACTCATAAGAATTGATCGACGAGACAAGATTGGAGAGCGGGAAATGGGAGTCATCAACATTTTACATATTTACTCCATGTGAGGGATATTTCACGAGAATATCACAGACAGACGCTGATACAAGGGGCTGCCAATTTAACACCTCATCCAAATGACATCCAGCAGGGCTTTTGCTCTTGAACAATGTTGAAGGTCCACTTCAAATTATTTTAGATTAACCAACCAGATTCAAACGTATATATGCAGGCTTTCTGCAAGTCAAATAACACGATAACCAAAGCCAAAGACATGATGTCTATAAACATGATAAAGTTGCCAGGTTTCTAGCTATCCGCTTCAGCAAAGTTTAGGGAAATGCCTGAGAAACTTTTTTTTCAGAGAACTTAGAGTAACATGAAAAGTTTACGTTATTATAGAGTAAATAAGCCAAAATGTGCAAAGGAACCAAAGCTATTAACATTATGATTAAACACTTTATGGCAAGATATTTACTGAGGTAGTGATGTAACATTTATGTTCATAATGTAACATTACCACTCTTTATGAGTAACATGAGCAGATGGGTCTGCGGTCTGGCTCCAATTAAAAAATCTGAGCCGCTGGAAAAGCGACTAAACATGTTCAATGAATTGAAAAGCGAAGACAATAGCTCGCTAATAGCTTCCACATCGATCGATCAATCTTTTTCCTGACACAGATAATGCAAAAATCCCAAGTTTCTACATTAATGAACAAATTTGATGGATACGCGTCTACATAATGCCCACTTCGACTGCGTTCGATGCCTCATTTGCTAATGGCCATAATGGTCTACAGGAAACATATTATGGAATTTAGGGATGTCATTTATGAGGCACATGATGGCCTACCCCACACACATCAGGAGTATATTGGAAAACCCTAAATCACTGAGTCCATATTGATCAGATGGTCTGTGCAGCTGTTTTTGGTGAAATGATGGAAAAAACATATTTTGAGGTGCACAGTTCTACAGATCCACTTGCACGTATAATTTCAAGGAAAATCTCATACTCAACTTATGAGGGTTAAACAAATTATAAATTTATCATCAGGCTAAATTATCAATCGAAACTTTATCATTATCATGTTTATTGCGATTTCAAATAGCGCCATGTTATTACAGAAATAGTGTTGCAGTAAGGTGCATAGGATACGATATATAAAATAATGATTGCTGGAGGTAAGCGAGGTTTGTCAAAATTTTAAGCGAATCTCCTGCTTGTGAAGAGTGAATTCAGTTGACAGTATCAACATCACAAACGGAAATTCACAATGACACAAGATATCCGATATATCCCATTTCATCCCATTTTTGCAGAGCCAATCTTTTACAATATCATGTTTTAAGAACCTCACATTCAATTATCAGACTATATAGTGAACAGTGAACATATATCCATTGAATTTACTGTAAATATTTTAGCAATTGCGATAAATGCCAAAAACACAGCAAAAATGCTCATCCACGGAAACCTGACGAGCTTTGGAACTTCAACGGCAGGTTTCCATAAGATTGCGCAGACAATTTTACTTTGTATCTCGTTTCATTATATGACATTAATTCATAAAACAACACATATGCCTACATTCTTGCACAACACAAAAACAGGATAAGTCAATTTCCAAAAAATTATACAGTTAAACCATATAATAACTAGATGCAATATGGGAGAAAGGATCGCTCAATGCACCTTTAATTCTGCCCCACAGGGACGAAATGGTAGCCCCTTTTAAATTTTTCCACAAGACAAACAATAAATTCATCTATGTAATCTATGTCTCTATCTCTATATGTGTGTGACTATCAATCAATATGACTCTCTCGACATGAATATGTATCCGTATGGGTCTATTTATCTTGGTGACTATATATATGATGAAAATTCAAGGTGTGCAAATAATTTCTGTGTTGACTGTATGAAAAGAGGTGTAAATACCTTAGTTAAGATATATCTAACAACGTTCAATGACATTTGAGGGAATATGCAGTGTCCTGTTGAAGGAGATGTCATTACAAAATATTCCACTCCACGACGATCGAAGTGATTACAGAGTAGCCCCCTATACATGCTATACTAATATAGGGGCTACAATATTTGAAATTGACAGAGATTCAAGTTACTTAAAATTCTAAAATTCTTACCTCATATTAACCAACTAAGACCTGCATGCTAAATGCTAATGCAAACACAAAATTAATGCAGTGCTTAGTGTCCAATGCACAAATCATTGCATAAAAATACCATAAATATGCATTTTTCTTGTAAAACAAAAATGTACTACAAAAATATAGCAATTTTTGCTAAATATGTCATCTTTTTTCCTATACCAGACTGGTAATATACGTGACCTAGGGTCAAACTTGTAGTAATTTAGAAGAATATTTTTCTTTTGAAAATTGAAAAGAAAGCCAAAGGTCAGACATGCACATAATTCACAAGAATGTTTTGCTAACTGTTAAGAAATTCTTCACTTAATATTATTCAGCAGACCATGAATATTGTGTCATGTTTAACCATATTTAACATGCACCATGAACTGGTATGGTACAATAGTAGATACTCACTATTACATAGTTACAGACATTCAGATATACATTCATTGTAGTCCTAATTATGGATATGGTGGAAAATAGAGGTCATGAGTTTTAATTTGAATTTTATTCATACTATTACGCGGCAGCAATGAGGCGAGGGTGATCACGATGATCGAAACCGATAAAAGATAGATAGATAGATTATGAGACATGGTAAGGGCAGCCCTCTCGAGCCAATTTCTTGACACCCACAAGGGTTGATGGATAAGATGAGAGAGAGGGTGGGAGTCCTCTAGATGTTTACACATTTACCCTATGTGAGGGATCTTTTACTTGCCCAGCAACAACACCGATAAAACATGTACAAGGGGCCGCCAATTCAATGTTGCATCCAATCCGACCGATATTCTGCTGGAAATTTGCTCAAGAAGGTTCACTGAAAATTTTGGGCAATGATGCAAAGGATGATTGAAACAACGACATAGGCCCAGATGACCGACCTGACAAGAGCTGGATTGAAACCATGAACCAAGCGATTGGCAGCCAAGCACGCTACCACTAGACCCACCCTCCCACCTTTCAACAACGACAAAAACATGGCATATTTTTATATTTTTGAAATCAGTGTTAAAATCAAGTTCTGAAAAATCTACAAGGATTTTAATATGAAGTCATTGACCTGCAAGCAACTTGAAGAAAGACGCATTAAATTTCTACAAAATAACAATTTTTCATACCAATTCGTCTGAAGTATCTTTATACTAAATCTAGTCACGTAACAACCATACATTTGAAAAAGGTGCAGTATTATACGGCAATATACGCTCATACATTTTCGAGATTTTGATATTCACGTCATGCAATTTTGTGACCGTCTCACATTCAGGGTGCACAATACAACTGTTATATCACACATCAGGGTATAAAATAAGTGTGCAACGATCCCAAAATGTGCAGTGATCAATCTGAAATGTGTAGTGATCAATCTGAATTTGTGCAGTGATCAACTAGAAGGCAAATTGCAATTTGCATATCTGGACGCTGATAATCGACCTGAACATTGTAACATAATATTGGTCTGGTAGTCTGGTTGGCTGAATTATAATAGCAGTAGTCAGAAGTTATCAGGGCATAGTGGCCAATGGGCCTTAAGAGAGAGAAATAAATGTATTGCTACATAGCGATGCATGAAGTTTCTTGATTGTGTGTGATGGAGTTGTGTGTTTAACAACTTGAAATAGTTGTGTTAAGCTGACAGAGGAGATAAACACCCACAGCTCATCATTGCTTTGGACATCTTAAGCTAAGGTAGATACAGCTCATCTTCATGAAGCAGACCCACTTTTATGATTTCAATAAAACCTGAGATGTTCGAGAAAGAAAGCAATAGCATAATTTAAACGAAGTCAAAGAGCCCTGAGGCTATTGCCCTACTTCATTGCACATTGGCCTAGAAAAATGGACCAAGGGCAGAGTAAATGTATTTACCCCTTTTCACACCTCTTTCAAATTACCCAACAATCTTGCTGTATGTATATGTGTATATGCATATGCAGCTTACATTTATCATGACAGTTACCCTTGTAACTGTCATGCATTTACTAAAAGTACACTGTATAAAGTTTATAAACTTCAAATTAAAAGTAAAACTTTTATTTGATTATGTATACTACACTTTACTTTATTAAAACATATATGCATCATGGGAGAATTCTTTTTATTTTGTTTCTATACATTGTCAAACTAGATGGGAGCATATTTCCATATGCAAGACTAGCAGGGGGTCGATCAGCAGTTTGTTCAGCTCATCACTGACTGACATTACTGGCTGACATCATCGGCTGACATCACCGGCTGACATCATTGGCTGACTTCATCAGCTGACATCATCCTATAACCGGCTGACATCAGTGGCTGACATCAGTGGCTGACATCAGTGGCTGACATCAGTGGCTGACATCAGTGGCTGACATCAGTGGCTGACATCACTGGCTGACATCACTGGCTGACATCACTGGCTGACATCAGTGGCTGACCACCGGCTGACATCAGTGGCTGATATCACTGGCTGACATCAGTGGCTGACATCACTGGCTGACATCACTGGCTGACATCACCGGCTGACATCACCAGCTGACATCAGTGGCTGACATCAGTGGCTGACATCACTGGTTGACATCAGTGGCTGACATCACTGGTTGACATCACTGGCTGACATCACCGGTTGACATCACCGGTTGACATCAGTGGCTGACCACCAGCTGACATCAGTGGCTGATATCACCGGCTGACATCAGTGGCTGACATCACCGGCTGACATCACCAGCTGACGTCACCAGCTGACATCAGTGGCTGACATCAGTGGCTGACATCAGTGGCTGACATCACTGGTTGACATCAGTGGCTGACATCAGTGGCTGACATCACTGGTTGACATCAGTGGCTGACATCACCGGTTGACATCACCGGTTGACATCAGTGGCTGACCACCTGCTGACATCAGTGGCTGATATCACCGGCTGACATCACCAGCTGACATCAGTGGCTGACATCAGTGGCTGACATCAGTGGCTGACATCAGTGGCTGACATCACCAGCTGACATCAGTGGCTGACATCAGTGGCTGACATCACTGGTTGACATCACTGGTTGACATCAGTGGCTGACATCAGTGGCTGACATCAGTGGCTGACATCACCAGTTGACATCAGTGGCTGACATCACCGGCTGACATCAGTGGCTGACATCAGTGGCTGACATCAGTGGCTGACATCACTGGTTGACATCAGTGGCTGACATCAGTGGCTGACATCAGTGGCTGACATCACCGGTTGACATCAGTGGCTGACATCACCGGCTGACATCAGTGGCTGACATCACCGGCTGACATCAGTGGCTGACATCACCGGCTGACATCAGTGGCTGACATCACTTGTTGATATCACCGGCTGACATCAGTGGCTGACATCACCGTCTGACATCAGTGGCTGACATCACTGGTTGATATCACTGGTTGATATCCCGGCTGACATCGCTGACTAACATTGATTGACATCATTGACCATATCATAACTATCAATAGGGGAGCTCCAAAACACAGGAGAGAACTCCCAATAAGAAGAAGAAGAAAGTGTAGCTACCTTGTGTAAATAGACAGTACTGGTTGCCGTGGAGATGGTAGACTCGGAACTGGACGACACCTAGTATCCCTAAAGACTAGCCCTGCTAGTCTAACAAATGGACCAGTGTAGTATGCTTCCTCAAAAAGCAATTCTTTAGGTCAGAAGGAGGTGTGAATGAGGCCATGGTTGTAAAACAGTTCATCCTGTCTGAGCATAAGTCGGTCACAAGTTGGTCAATAGCTTTAGGGCTCTTTAACCCCCTTTTAAATTGTTTATGCATGCCAGTTTCAATCTAATGATCTAGTTGTTGAACACCGGCAAAACTATATAGCTCTCTCAACCAATAGCATTAGTGCGTATTTTGCATGCTAGGTGGCTACCGCGTGTTGATGACGGGTGTGCGCTGAAGCATATCAGATTCTGGTAGACTGGTCCCCTAGACCTGTTCAGAATACAGACAATGTAGATTTTAATAGCCTCCTGTTTGGTTTCCCATGCTTTTGGGTATGGGGAATCCAAATATCACATTCATTTTGGGCTAGGGTGAAGGGAAACCCTGCCTCAAGAGCCCTCAACATGCGTTGTTTATTTCGACGGAAATCGCCTATTTTTCTATGATTTTATGCTACATTTTGTCTTATAACTTGATAGCAATTCATCATAGAGCCTTCAAACTAGTGCCAAATGAAAGAAAATTAAATTTCCTATCAGATAGATATATGATTTGTCATAAAAATCTTTTATAGGTAATTAACAAGAATCCGCGGATTCAAAACCGGCCTAAAGCAATTTTTGGTGTCATTGCTCTAACCACTGAGCAACTGTTATTTTGAAGAATTGAGAGATTAATTGGTGACCTTGGGCTGTTAGTATTGTTGCATGGAACAGTTACACTATTGAAGGTGCATTACGAATGATGTGACTCAAAGAGAGGACATATTGTTTATAAGAATTTATTGGAAAATGCTATGTCTTGAATGACATGACAGAATTGTTTTAGGGTTTATTGTATTAGACTGGTGTGGTGATAATAGTCAGCAGTATGTGAGCAACTGCTCAGGTTAAGAATAATGTGATGTGTGTTCTTTAAGGATGAAATCATTGTCTGTACTCTATTAGGGCTTGAGGGAATTGGCAGTCGTTTGATGAAGTCATGCGGATTCTTGATATTCCATGTGGTGTTGTATATGTGGTGGGGTTTTGATATGAAGAATTGACCGTTGACTTCGTTGGCAGTGATGAAGATTATTTTTTCGTAACTTTGAAGTGAGAAGTCTGAAATTACAGAATTTGTAAACATGAGCGGCTGTATTGCAAGGGTGAGAAAGACAAAACGTGAGATACAAAAAGCATGTGGGAAACATGAGCTCCAAAAATCACGTGGATATGATGGATTATTGAAATAATGAACTTTACCATAGGATCAATGAAATTGTGCATTGCATAAGTGTTCAAAACTTACTGGATTCGCGTTTAGTAGAACAGCTTGATTATTGTGACATCTTTATCCGTGAAGGGATATACTGCATTATTACTTGTGTCCCTCACAGCATTTTTGAAGACAACAAGATGACTGTTTGGTGGTACATGATCCTTGCAGTGTAATGTTTATCTGTTCTGGGGACGTCTTTCATGGTTATCTGATGTGATGGATCAATAGCACAGGCAGCTGAATAGAAAGAAAGAAGAAAAAATAAGTTGTAATGTGGCAGATGAGAACTTGAAACATAAGCCGTTTGGATGGGGTTCTTGTTAGTTACATTACTTTTCCTTGTACAATGGCAAGATATGTTCTGTATTTATTGTCATAGTTATTACAGGAAAAGTGAGTGCTTGAACTGTTGCTTACCTTGAGAAGTAACCCCTGCATGGGCTCTGTTCAGAGCCTGTAAGTGCAGTCCAAGCATGTAGGGTGTCCATTCTTGATAAAAGCATTTCTGGAACTGCTTGACGTATCATCCCCTGACAGATGTGTATACCATTTTCCTGTGGAAAGACAAGAAAGATTTCAATAGGCAATTGCGGATTGGTGAAGGAGCTGTTTCACGATTGGAAACTTAGTGAAAAATCGTGCGTACACACATGCACATATGATGTATTGCTGAAGTGTTGTAAAGATTTCATGTTTTTTACTTTAGTTTAAGTACTAAATTTGTGAGATAAGGTTATGATTATGAACTTCTCATCGCAAAAAATTACGGGGGTGGTCAGCTGAGCATCTCGCACCCAAAATCTGTAATGGAGTGCCGCGAACCCAAAAAGAGGATTCTAAACTAGGGAAAATTCACCCTGAAGACATGAATTTTGCATAAGTTCATTTTAGTGTAATAGTTCAGTAATTTCTACAAATTGATACGTTTTTGGTGTTATATAGTAGGCAAATAAGATAGTAGTTTGAAAGTGTTACTGTGTCCCATTGAAACTTACTGTGTTAATTGGCGTTGTTGACGCTTGGTCGTAGTAAACAAGGAATATTGTCACTGTTGTTGGTTGTAGTGTGTGGCAACAGTGGCGAGTACAACAGAGTGGCAGGGAGCAGTTGAAAATTCTGATGTCTGAAATTAGAATTGGAATTTTGTGAATATAGTAAGTTATGTGTCACAAGAGTTATTGTTTAATAGACGACTGTTGCAGCAGCTCTGGCAATGTTCCATTGTCTTATGTCGGGGCTGCTGTGCGAAATAAATTGAGAGAGTGTGAAATATATTAGCAAAGTGGGGAATAAATGAACATTGTGGAATAAATTAACAATTTGGGAAAAATGAACAATGTGGATATAAATTAACAACGTGCAATAAATTAACAATGTGTAATAAATTAAAAGTGTGAAATAAATTAACAATGTGGATTAAATTTACAGCGTGGAATAAATTAAACAATGTTGAATAAATAAACAATGTGGAATAAATTAGCAGTGTGGAATAAATTAACAATGTGCAATGAATTTACAATGTGAAATAAATTAACAATGTGGGAAAAATTAACAATGTGGTATAAATTAACAATGTGGTATAAATTAACAATGTTGAATAAATTAATAATGTTGAATAAATGAACAATGTGAAATGAATTAACAATGTGCAATAAATTAACAATGTGTAATAAATAAACAATGTGCAATAAATTAACAATGTGCAATAAATTAACAAAGTGGAATAAATTAACAAAGTGCAATAAATTTACAATGTGGACTAAATTGACAATTTGGAATAAATTAAGAAAGTGGAATGATTTGAGAAACAAATGATAAAAGAAAGAAAGGAACAAACAATAGTGATAAATTATCCTGCAATGCAGAACAATGTAGGGCCTTGTTGAGCAAGAGAGATTTGAATGACAGTGCGATTTACAGGCTATGTACATCATGTGTGTAGTTGTACAGATACTGGTTTGTGGTCGGACCATGCGCTTTCAAGGACCGTGACATTGATATTTGGTATATTTGAGTAAACTAAGTCAAGACATGATCCGTGGTCTGTTGTGGCACTAGAAACTAGTTGGGAACATGGGACCTTTGCAGCAAGCCATGAGGAGAAAGTTTCATACTGTGTTGTTCCAACTGGCAGGTTGAAATCACCAATGATTATGAAATGGTCGTCTGACAAGTGATTGAGGATGGCAGTAGTGAAATGCGCTTGGAGGGCTGACAGAGGTATTGATGGTTTTTTGTAGCAAATGTATAATGCAACATTGACTTCATGTAGCCGCATAGACATACTTTCAAATGACATAGTAGAGTAACTTGTGGTTGGAGTGGCATGCAAATGGTCTTTCACGTACGTCACAAGGCCATGATGTGGGCGTCCTGACGGAGATTCAGCATCGCACCTTGTGATGTTATATGAAGGCAAATGAAAAGCGTCATTGGGATCTGTTGGCTGGAGACGAGATTCAGCAAGCGCAAGAACTTGAGAGGAAGTTAAATTATGATCATGCTTTACATCCTGAATGTGATTGTGAAGGGAACGTACATTGTGAAAGGTCACACAGAATATGTTTGATGGCAAGTTGAACAAAGGTGCAAATGTAAATTGTACTTGTGCTGATGTACGCATGCGCTCCATTTCCTCTACAACTTTTGCATCTACACTGATTTTGTGTGCATTGAGAGAAAGGATTTGCAGATTATTAATATTTGTAACACGACTTAGTGCAACGTAATGGGAGTGGTTGTTCTTGCGTTCGCTGAATTGTACAACTACGCGCTCCATTGTTGCTCCTTGCGCTTTATGTATGGTTTTCGCTGTTGCAGCTCGTAATGGAAATTGGGTACGGGAAATGCGTTTTGCATCACGGCCATAGGAGAAATGTATTGTGGTTGCAAATATTGGAGTCCAAGTGTGTTGCATGGAGTTTGTGTAATAGTGGCGATACTGATTACGTGTTGATTGGCCAATACATTCTACATCGAAGGCAACCCATATGATGCTTGGTAATGGCGTTGTTGTCAGGTATGTCAAATGTTTGACAATGCATGAAGTTCCATTCACCAGACCATCTTCCAAAAGTATGTTGGATGTGATGTCATATCTAAGGCCAATTGCAATATAGAGATATCTCGGAATGTTCCCTGTAGCTGATGAGCAATCTGGTAAGCGCGCTAATGTGGCTTGTTTGACAGCAATGCTGAAGTCGCCATGTACAACATCTTTGGCTTGGATTATGGCTTTTTCAGTGGTGGCATTTTGGTACACTGTGTGGTTGAAGCTATCGACTAGGGCATTCGTTGGGTAGAGATGTGGAATTGCATGGTCAGTTACTGAATTGGGTGGAAGCACTCTGGATTGTAAGGTTGCTATGTCATGCGGAGTGTGTTTTGCTTCTCGCAGGCGATTCAGGAGTTCTGCAAATGTACGGTTGTCTCTTTGCCGCATAATGGTCACCAGTTCAAACATTGTGAAATTATCACGCCAAATGTTGCTAGCTAGACTTCCATAGGTGGTATTGGCATCTTCGAAGATCCAACGATCCATCACAGGTTGTAATTGGTAGAGGTCGCCTATCATGATAACGTGAATGCCACCGAACAAGTCATTGTTGTTTTTGATTTCTTGTAATCGACAATTTACAATATTGAGCATTCTGGAGCCAACCATTGATACTTCATCTATCATTAAGACACGGAGATTACTGTATTTGACACGCAGGGTGTTCAGAGTGTCTGCACTAAGTGATTGGTAGGAGCCATTGCGATTGGGTGGAATACGAAATGCGGAATGCAAGGTGGAACCATTGACCAAAAATGCAGCTTTGCCTGTAGGTGCACATATCAGAACAGTTGTTGCCTCTGGATCTGTACCTGCTTCTCTGCCGTACCATCTAATGAGACCTTGATACAATACTCTAACTGTCACACTTTTTCCAACACCTCCACCACCAGACAAGAAGACACGTAAAGGTTCTGTTCGCGTTTTAATCCAATTAATGACATGATAAAAGAATTGAAATTGTTCCCGATTGAGATTTCGAATTTCTTCATAGAATTCTGAATTTGCAATGCGATTTGGCAATAAAATCTGCTCACTACTCATTGAGGGCAAACCAATGTCTGCACTGATGTCATATTCACTGTGTTGGGAATTTGCATTTGGAACGTAGAATGAGTATGTGTCAATTGTTGTGGGTTCAACTTCCATATCTTCAGCATCCATATGTTGAGCATTTGGAGCAATATCATCGCGTTCATATTCACAAGCAGCAGCAATCGCAGCTTCAACAGACTCTGACAGATGTTGGTATTTGTTGGCAATTTCTTGAATGGCATTTTGGTTGTCAAGGTAATGTGCCATGTATGAGGAATATCCTCCCAAGAGATCAGTGTTTTCTTTCCGCCAAGGCATATACAACATGATCTGCTCACGATAGAAATTGTCTGGGTCAACATTGACATTGTATTGCACAAACCTGATAACACGTGGGTTTTTGCGATAGCGGAAGACAATTCCATTTGATAGGGTGACACATTTTGGTCCAGCAAGGTCTGAATTTATGGTTTCTTGGATATCATCATCATTCAAACATTGGAAACGGGCTGAAAGTGGCATGTCGGCTGGGAAGGTAACTGCTATCATGGAAGCAAAGTCTGCAAGACACATGTTAGACAGTGCAGCTGGACGCCTGCTGTAACACTTCAGGATGGTGTTCGCTTCAACATCATCAGAACTTGGTGGCATTTGTTCAAGTTGTTCTTTGCTCTTGAGGATGAACACTCGTTCATCAGGTGGTGAAGTGTTTATGAACACAACTTCTCGCGATGCTTTGGTAAATGGCATTTGCAAAAGTAAATATGTTGCCTCTTGAGCAGACACTTCAACTGCATTGATGAATTTATTGCCAATGTGACGGACCTGTTCACGCAAGGTTTTGTTTCCCTGTCGTGCTTCTTTGCAAGCTTCATCCATTAGAGAACTCATTCCCTTGTCCGATTTATTTATGTAACCAACCACATACGAGGCCACAGCCCAGCTATCGAGGCACAGCTGAATGTCCTGATTTCCGTTCCACGCTGCTGCTGCTTTCACCATGTAGGGATTTACTCTGATTTCTGACAAAGTGCGCTTCAAGAACACTTGTGGACTTTTCAGTGAAGAGCGTATTGCGTCAATGTAGCTGTTTTGTGTCAATTGCAATTCATTCAACATCTCTGACAGTGGCATTTCGGCACCCATACCCAGCTCAACAAGGTAACTTTTGATTTTTTCCAAATTGTTTTTGTGGATTGTCAGATCTTCACATCCGTCATCAAAGGGAGACAGTATAACAGTTTCATTCATTGGGAATTGGGGAAAGCCAAAACGACAGACAGGATGACCATTTTTACGACACGTTCGTGAATGTTGATGTTTTTGCACATTTACTACATCATCGCCTGCTGCCAATGAAACTGATGCATGTTCATCAATGAATTTCACAATGTCTGACTCATCAGCTGTACCATATATTGGTGCATCTTCAATCCATACAAGCATATGACAGTGTGGGCTGCCTCGAAACTGAAATTCAGTTCTGTAGAAAGTGTCACGTATCCTGCCAAGAGCATTACCAGATTTCCCTAGCACTGTCAACATGAATTGCTGCAAGCGATAATCAAAGAATCTTGAACATGTTACAGGATCACTTTGGACAAGGTCGCATTTGTCAGTCCAAGTCAAATTCTTCGCATCTTCATCTGATAACACAATGCCGTGTTTGAACTCATACAGTACCTTCAACAAAGGGAGCCAGTGCATATCTGCGGCAGACAATGAAATGAACCATGTTGGGAGGCCTAATTGTCGTATCATTGCAAAAAGATCTTTCTTGCGGCGCTGCATGTAACTGGGTGAATTTCGTAAGGTGTTGAATATTTTGTAGCCATCATCAAGTCTGGCAAGGTTTTCTCTTACTTCATCATTCAGCAAATCATTTGCAGTGAATGTCTGGCCTTGCGTTTTGCATCTGCGAATAGCAAATCCTGCTCTGTCTATTACATGTTTTATAGATGTTTTCTTCATTTTGAAAAAGATGTTTGGCACACTGTTTGCAACCCTACGATCTGCAGAACGTAACTCCCACTTACAAATGTCACTATAATGCACACGTACTTGTCTGACATCATTACTGACAGGCTTGTCACCACAATAGATAGTAGGAAATGCCAGATATTCTGCATCAGTGTCTAAGAACAAACCAAGTGGTTGCTGATTTTCTCCAGGGGCTACACTCAAAACGCTGTCGGACAAGCCTTCAAGCATTGTATTGTTTGTACCAGGCATGTTACTGAGATCGATTTCGTCAAAAGTATCTGTATTGACATTGTCATCATTTGGATTGTTCGTCTGGGACACAGAAGGGTCATTAACTTCTTCCATATGTGTGCCAACATTTGCAACTTCATTTGAAGGAACATCATCACATGTTTCAGCATTAAAGTTGTTGAGTGACTGTTGCCATTCATTGAGCCAGTTGGGATTTATGTTGATGCCACTAGTTCGCCATAATGCACTATTTTGCATTAACCAATGAAGAGCAGAAATCACAGCAACAGGTCGTACATTTTCTGTGTATACAGCATGTGAATACTGCAAACGTCTCTTCAACTTCACAGCAATTGTGTCAGTTTCATTCATGCAACGTGGTAATGCGCATACAGCTGTTTCAATGACATTGGGAACATTCACAACACTACCACGCAATGAGAACTGTCGACCACGTCCAAGCTCACGAATCTGCATGAATGGCAATCTTGGTGCAATAAGTCTCTCTTCAAGAGGATGAAGATTTAGAACAGCTGGCTTGTCTGGAAAATACATCCCATTTGCAGTTGACAATTTTGGCACTTTGTTGTCCTTCAAGCTGGACTTACAAGTATTACATAACCATGAGTCAGTTGAATTTAACATGTCTTCAGTGAAGCAGAAATCAAGCAGGTGTTGTGGAATACAGATTACTTGAGTGTGTAACGGCACCACACTTGTCTTAAACCACATTTGTTGACAACAAGCGCACACATACCGGGGGCCCTCACTGGTATTTCTCAAAAACTTATTGATTGCAGCAGACAAATCAACAGGATCATTATTGCTAGATTCAATGACATCTTCTGCAAAATATGAGTGACTGTTGTCGGAGTTAGCAACAAATTCAGGAGCACTTCTGCCTTGTGCCTGGACTATTGTAGCAGTTGAATCATCAATGTCCATGATGTTACCATCAATTTCAGTAGTTGTTGTTGGCTGCTGACTAAGCAGTGGCTCTTGACTTACATCCATGTCACAACTATCAATAATTGAATGAGACAGTTCAATTACATTGTCACATGTTTGTTCATTTCCAAACTCAGGAGAATGCAGCACATCGCCTGCTTGTGTGCACTGTAAATTCTTTGGTCCTTTCTTCAATTCACGATACTTCCTTTTGTACTGCCTTTCATACTCTTTGCGCCTTTTTGTCTTTTCCTCTCTCTTGGCAAGTTCAATGTCATGCTTCATTTGCACGTTGTCCGGGTCATTTGCATACTCAGGAGAATGAGGCACACCGGCTGCTTCTGTGGACTGTGACTTCTTTTGTCTTTTCTTCAATTCTCGATATTTTCTTTGGTAGAGCCTTCGGTACTCTTTCTGATGTTTTGTCTTTTCCTCTTTCTCGGAAACCTCAAAATCATGCTTCATTTGCACATTGTCCCTGTTATGAATTGCAGTACTATTCGTTGGTTGGTGACTAAGCAGCAAATTTTCAATCACATCCATTTCGCAATTGTCCAAATTTGATTGAGATGGCTCAACTGAATGGTCACAAGTTTGTTCATTTGCAAACTCAGGAGAATGCAGCACATCGGCAGCTTCCGAAGACTGTAAATTCTTTTGTCTGTTTTTCAATTCTCGATACCCTCTTTTGTACAACCTTTGGTACTCTTTCTGATGTTTTGTCTTCTCCTCTTTCTTGGCAAGTTCAATGTCATGCTTCATTTGCACATTGCCCGGGCCGTTTGCAAACTCAGGAGAATGCGGGACATCACCTGCTTCTGAGGACTGTAAATTCTTTTGCCTTTTCTTCAATTCTCGAGACTTTCTTTTGTACTGCCTCTGATACTCTTTCTGATGTTTTTTCTTTTCTACATCAGCCGCTTCTGAGGACTGTAAATTCTTTTGCCCTTTCTTCAATTCTCGACACTTTCTTTTGTACTTCCTCTGATACTCTTTCTGATGCTTTGTCTTTTCTACATCAGCTGCTTCAGAGGACTGTAAATTCTTTTGCCCTTTCTTCAATTCTCGATACTTTCTTTTGTACTGCCTCTGGTACTCTTTCTGACGCTTTGTCTTTTCTACATCCACTGCTTCTGAGGACTGTAAATTGTTTTGCCCTTTCTTCAACTCTCGATACTTTCTTTTGTACTGCCTTTCGTACTCTTTACGCCTTTTTGCCTTTTCCTCTTTCTTGGAAAGTTCAATGTCATGCTTCATTTGCACATTGTCCGAGTCATTCGCATTTTTCCCTGGTTTGGGTTTCCTCTTCAGCCATTTGTTGTAAAGCTTGATCGACTCATTTGTTGTTGCGCTGGCACTGCAAGATGCACTGTGCAGTCTATTCTTTTCATGTTGGTCATTAAAGTAACCCTCAAGCAATTTGGCAGACTTATTTGCAAAATGTGATTGTGCTACATTATGTGCAATGTGCATGTTTCTTCGCAAAATTGATACTGCCACAGTGACACTTTGCAATTCATAGGCTACAACAGATTGAGAAATGCTGCGTGACAATGCACCAAGATATGATGTAAGATGGGTTAATGAAGCAAAATGTAACAAAACACTTGTTCCATTAGGAGTCATGTAGCCAATATTGTCACGACTGTGAGAGTCAAAAACACAGAAACCATCACTTCCATCCCTGAATAAACACATGGCAGAAGAGCCTAACATCAACAAAGCTGTGCGACTTTGCCTAAATGCTGCTAAACAATTTTCTTCCAGACTTTCAAAATTATTTGCTTGCGCAGACTGAGCATCCATAAAACCATAATACGGCTCACCTAAACTGGTGATCTTGTATGTGTTGCCTTGTATATCTAGCTCATTTGGCAAATCATTGAATGACAAGTAGCCATTTTCATCAGCTTTTGGCGACGTTTGCAAGTACACATGATTGCCTTCATATAAAATGTTATCCAAGTCATTTGAACAAATATTGCCTGTATGATATGGCAACACACAAACAGCAACTAGTGCATTACATGTGCATTGTTTGCCTTTACTGACATGTGCAAAGATATCTGCCCCTTGGTGGAATGTACCACAGGTAACATGAGTGCTGTACACTGGCATTACATCAACATTGCTTTCAGCCATGGTACTGATTTAATACCCTCACATAGGAAAATGCCCGATCAACACTACTAGACGTAAAATTATAATATGTTTGTATGATATATCACTTGTTCAAATTTCGAAATTCAAGAAGGAACTAGATATCCCTCATTAAAGATCACTTTCAGTTCCGCAGTTGTTTATTTCAAGTCCCACTTCACAGTTATCTTCAATTTCAACCACCACTAATCACTTGACCAATAAAGACTTATAAAGCAAGTCTTGCACCTTTCACATCTCAATTACCGTTAATTTGGACACTACCAGGCAGTCCACAGCCTTTATTACTATTCAAACTTTTGGACACTATCAGGCAGTCCACAGCCTCTTTACTCCTCAAACTTTTGGACACTACCGAGCAGTCCACCGCCTCTTTACTTTTCAAACTTTTGGACACTACCGGGCAGTCCACCGCCTCTTTACCTTTCAATTAACTGAATTTGGACTTCAAAGGCAAGTCCGCACCTCTTTGGACTTCAAAGGCAAGTCCGCACCTCTTTGGACTTCAAAGGCAAGTCCGCACCTCTTTGGACTTCAAAGGCAAGTCCGCACCTATTTGGACTTCAAAGGCAAGTCCGCACCTGTTTGGACTTCAAAGGCAAGTCCGCACCTATTTGGACTTCAAAGGCAAGTCCGCACCTATTTGGACTTCAAAGGCAAGTCCGCACCTGTTTGGACTTCAAAGGCAAGTCCGCACCTCTTTGGACTTCAAAGGCAAGTCCGCACCTATTTGGACTTCAAAGGCAAGTCCGCACCTGTTTGGACTTCAAAGGCAAGTCCGCACCTATTTGGACTTCAAAGGCAAGTCCGCACCTTTCAGCAGTTCAAAGGCAACTCCACACCTTTCAATTAACTAAAATAGGACTTCAAAGGCAAGTCCACACCTTTCAATTAACTTTAATTGCACTTCAAACACAAGTCTGTACTTTTCAATCAATTTAAATTGCAAGATGTGCAAATCGTAACTTCACCATGTACTACAAAATTTACGAAGTGTCCTATACTCAATATAGACATACAGAAAATTACAATAAGGTCAAATTGTCAATTTACGGCAACATCATATGAAAACACACTCAACTAATATTTGCAATTATGCAGCCACAATGTTTCACCCAAATTACAAAAGCTTATCACCATGGGTCCAATACTATGTTTTGCATGTAAGACGACTGACAACAATGTTCTTGCACAAAAGCAGTCACAAATATAAACTTAGCACACAGAATAACCCACCATGTGTTACTTACAATCTGAACAGCCTAATGGAAACAAAGTCACCCTAAACCTATTAATCAAAACTAAAAACCAATCTACAGAGGAGCACTACAAACTGTCATATTATCAGTACTTCATGTAAAAACAAATTACAATCACATTTTCTCTGCGTAGGCCTTGGCTATGAAATATCTGTTCAAGAAGACAATATTCAAACAACCACATGTACACCACTTATTGCAAGATGTGTTGCACTTCAACTATAGGTTCAATTTCAGTTGTGCTAGCACCTGTCAAAAAACAGAAAAATCACAAGTAACACAAATACATTTACTGCAACAGCAAATACCTTCAGATCATGAAAAAACTAGTAATCATAAGATGGGCTTGGCATCAAGTCGATTTGAAGACAACTGGCAGCAACTGTCATCAATTGGAGGGCAACCTGTGGCAACTGTCAAAAAACAGGAAAATCACAAGTAACACATACCTGCATTTACTACAACAGGTACTATCAACTTCAGTTCATTTTGAATATATTTCGCTAGGTAAACCAAAGCGCTACTTTACCGCGCACATGGACTGAACTGTTTCAAATTATTACGTCCGATACGTCGTATTAAAAGTTTATAAAAAAGAACTGTCAATAATAGACTGTCAGCAGTTTACAACTGAACAGCATACAAACGGACAATTTTTGCAGATTCCGCTAACTCAACAAGCACACGGTTATTTCAACAGCATACCTTGATCAAATTAATCAGTAATCGTCGTCTTTCAACATCACAAAATACGTTTTTCACTTTCAATTTCTTCAGATTCTGCAATGGCGTCCTCCTTCTTCAATCGCGTGAATTCCTATGCGCATGCGCACCGCCTTCGGTCACTTCCGGTAAACAAAAAAACGACCGCCGCACTAAAATTACTCAGATTTTATCAATTATACCTCCAAAAATTGATAAAGTTCTTTTATTACGGTAAATTTGTCAACTGTGTATGCGAAATTGGTAGAAAAAACGATCGTACGGAAAACTTTCTTCGCGCATGCGCACTACCTCCCACTGCTTCCGGTATGGGAGAGTCCAACGATCTCCCAAAAATCACGCTTTGATGCGTTTATTTCGTATTTAAGTTGTCAAAATACATAGACATCTTAATATTCGTTAATTCTGTGTTTCCTATTCGTAATTTCTCGAAATAATTCTTCCAAAAAAGCTAAAATATCGTCCGTAGCACATATTCTGCGTCAATCAATTTTGACAGGACAAGTGGACATGGACATGGACATGGACACATTTACACATGGACAAGTGGACAAGAGTCCCATTTCACCAAAATTCCGTAATCCTAATAACCGGGCCTTAAGGCCGGTTAAAAATTTGATTTATCACAGAAATTGGTAAAAAATGCCTGAATATTTTACTGTTTCGGATATGTTTTCACATATAACTCAGTATAAAATTGCTTCTGGACTCAACTTATGGCACCATGTGACATATTTTAAGTATTATATAGCATCAGTATCCTGTTGTGTATGTTGTGCGTGCTTGTCAATTCCTAAGAATTCATAATGAAATGGAAATAACAAAAACAAAAAATATCGAAAATGCTGTGCACAATCGTATATGTGCAAGGGTAATAATACCAAGCTTCAGATCGTGGACATCAAAACATGTGGCATCAAACTGTAT
The DNA here is from genome assembly GCA_026936325.1 of Platynereis dumerilii. Lineage (NCBI taxonomy): Eukaryota > Metazoa > Annelida > Polychaeta > Phyllodocida > Nereididae > Platynereis > Platynereis dumerilii. Next base: position 23,543,985 of record JAPTHN010000010.1, on the reverse strand, counting down.
TTATTCTATCATCATTAACATGGACATAATCACAGCAGAGAGGTTTCTGCCAATACAAATACTTAAACAGTGGCTTTAGGCTTGCTTATTTGGACATCAGTTGGAGGATCTTCTTTATGACAAACCTGTGTCATCTAATAGCCACTTCTCTATCTGAGCTCTTGGGCTGCAAGAGTGCAAGATTCTGTTTCAGAGTTACAGATGCTTATTCTTCCTTCATGAGTCCACCTACCCCTGGACTTCTATTCAATCTTGGACATACAATCTTGATCTTTATGGTTCTCACAACATATTCTGAAACTTTTCGCCAAATACCAATGGATAGAGAAAATCAAACCAAACTAACGATTCAACCCACAATATTCTGCTAGCAATGTGAGATACATTGTTCACATTACTTAAGGGAGCAAAGTGGCAATCATAGTCAGTTCCAGTTATGACTGTTCAAATGAAACATGAGTGAACTCTAAAAAATAATGGATACGTAAGGATGTCTTTGTCAGAAATTTTACAACCAAACAGTGGATTAACACATTAGATGTGAAAACAGACCCAGGGTTAGGGTTAAAATTAGGGTTACAATTAGGGTTGGGTTTATGGATACAGTTAGTGTTTGATTTTAGGTATTCCCTGTGTTTTTTCATTAAATTTCTGCAGCTAATCTATTCAGATGTCAATATTTTCTGACATTTGATGCGTGATATCACCCTGAAACAGGCATAACCAGCAGCTATAATGAGAAAGCCTCTTGCTTCCTTATTTGTGTGAGCAGTGTACTTTCTCTCAAGCTGATCTTTCAAGATCTCTGAGCTCTATGGCCCGTTTTCACCAACATGGTATTAAGAAGTTAAGCCTGGTGTTAACTCCTTTAAACCTGGTATAACTAAGTCCATTTCACCAAGAGTGTGCTAAGCATGTAAACCTGTCAAGGTTCAGTGAATCATACACTTTGTCACCAAACTCAAGGATCAGTCATCTCAAACTGATTTGGTGTCAAAAAGTGATTAGGCCAATGAAAACAGAACATATGTTTCTTATGAGATGGCATGACAAATCAATATTATAGGCCTTTGTCTATTATATTTGCATGTTTCTCTAATTTAACAGTCACCAAATATTTTTTCAAGAAAGATATGTCACAACATGAGATATAAAATTTGCAAACCAAGAACACACACTTACCTAGAAAATATATTTGTTGAAGTAACTGTTGAAAATATACTAGCCATACAGCATTAAGCACACAATTTAAAAGTATTTCTTGTATGAAACTATGTTTTTATAGCATTTGCCTATGATAGTCATGACACCAAATAGAGGCAATTCTTCTGTGCTGAGTTGTACAAAACCTCTGCACTTGTTGTTGGTCTTAGCACAGAGGTACTTTCGAAGGGCAGGAAATTCGGTCATGGGTGCAATCTATGCATCCTATAACCCCCCCCCCCGGAAATCGGGCGATTTCGGAAAATTCCAATTTAGCCTCCTGTGTGACTGGTCCACTGGGCATACGTACATATATGGGTTTTAATGAAGTGATTGCTTGACTAACACGCTTCACAATCCTTGAAACTGAGGCGACACTTATACCACTCAAGTCACCAACGACTTGTTGGTAACTGCCGGTAGCAAAAAATCGCAGTCATGTCAGCCATTCTGGGTACATCAGTATGTGAGGACCCTTATCAGCTTTAATCATTATTGTAGTTTCATTGTGCAAAAATGCATGACCAGCTGATTTGTATTAATTTATTGTTTCAGGGGAGCGGGCTAAAGAAAAATGCGTTTCTGTCACCAAGGCTGAACAGACAACTAATTAATTTTCTTTTTATAAATTTCCAAGCCCACCCCTCTTTTTCTCTTACCTTGTTATGTGGCCATGTTTGGGAACTTCAGAGATTAATTGTGTTTGTAGCAGTTGAGTTGTTTAAATACTATGTGCAGACTTTCACTCAGTAAATGTTCCTTGATCCTGCTCCGCTTGAGTGATTGGCTTAACCAGACCAGGTCTTAGCTAAGACCTGGCATAACTCTTAATACCATGTTGGTGAAAACGGGCCTGTGAGTTTGGTTCCCACTGATACTTGAAGTAGTATAAAACACAAGGGCATGAATCCTGTTTGGAGGCTGGACACAATGTGCATTCTGCAGTTCCATGCAAGTGACTTGCCCTCATGATATTCTGGTACACTGTACTCATAACACTTGGCAGATGACAAGGTTACAACAGCCATGAAGCTTGAGATTTCTATTATTGTAAGTATTGAGAAGCCAAACACTCTGGAATGAGAAGACTTATAATTCCTGTGTCAACGATTTAACCTCAACTGTTGGTTCATTCAACCTGTTTCCCACTTTTGATGTTGGACCATACATGCATACATGTATTTACTAAACAAATATGATGCCTGATGGGAAAATTAGGCAAACCAGATTGAGGGTATACACCCAATGTATGATTGCAACTGGTAACTCCGAATTCATTATTTTCAGAATTAATCATTATTGTCAGAATTAATCATAATTTGAAGCTTGTACCATTTTCTATTAATGGATTTTCAGAACTTTTTCTGCAGTTCCTGCATCATTAATGAGTAATTAGTGATTAATAAGCGCGCAAAGTTTAAAAAACATGATACTGATCCTACATAATACTTAAAATCTGCCATATGGTGCCATGAGTTGAGTCTGGAAGCAATTTTATGTGAAGTTCTATGTCAAAACCCTATGAAATTCAGGCATTTTTTACCAATTTCTGTGATAAATTAAATATTTCATTTCCTTTGTCATATTTTCATGACAAATCATATATCTGTCTGATAGGAAAATTAATTTTCTTTCATTTGGCACTATTTTGAAGGCTCTAGGATGAATTGCTATCAAGTTATAAGACAAAATATAACATAAAATCATAGAAAAATAGGCGATTTCCGTCGAAATAGACAACGTATGTTGAGGGCTCTTGAGGCAGGGTTTCCCTTCACCCTAGACTAAAATGAATGTGATATTTGGATTCCCCATACCGAAAAGCATGGGAAACCAAACAGGAGGCTATTAAAATCTACATTGTTTGTATTCTGAACAGGTCTACTGGTCCCCCCTCCCTGGTGTGCCATAGGGACAGTATATCAGTTATAATTCTAGTACATTGTCCTATTTAGAATCCAGTCAATTTTCCATGATTGCAACACAGATTTCCAGCTATTCTCGGTGTTAAGGAACAATTCACCGGGTGATATCTGTAGATCTATCCACTATCTGTTTGATAGACAGCTAGACAGACAGACAGACAGACAGACAATATTCATTTATTTGACCATAAGAGATACAACATGAAATAGTTCAAAAATAATTACATATATACGGTCTTTGGAGACCCACATTAAGGCTACTGCCGCTATCATGTGGGCCACCAAGAAGCAAGCGTATAACAATAAATTCGACATGTGCAAAGGCTGTTGATTATCATATGATCAAAGTAACTTACAATGTATAATTCGGTTAACAGAGACAGGAAAGGATTTATATGTATACACAGGAGTTCACAAAAGGATAATAAATAAATAAAATATTGACAATCAGCATGATTATAGATTTTGACATGTTTAATAATATACTACGGTTTAGGCCTAAGTACTGTTGAGATTCCTACAGATGTAGCAATTCACAACAGAACAATTGTTGCTATAGATATTCAAATATGTTCTTTTCAGATAAAATTTCAGACCATAGATGGTGTGAGTTTGAATTTTGTCAATGATACATGAAGGGGCAGAGTTTATAATTGAGGGAAGTCTGATTCGAATTGCGCATTTAGAAGTATTGTATTTGAGACGAGGAACGGCTAGTAAGGAGCAATTTCTAGTGTGGTGGTTATGAATGTCACTATTACGCAGCAATGATATATTCTGGAAATACTTTGGGATACTTTTGTGAAATAGGTTATAGTAGAACTTCCACTCTTCTATTTTGAGGACATCTGTCAGTTTTAAGATACAAAGCTGCTTAAAAAGTGGTTCAGTATGGGCATTGTACTTGGATTTAGATATCACCCTTATAGCCTTCTTTTGCAATTTCTCAATTGAATTGGGTTTCCAACCCCATAAGATATATCAGTCTGAGTCACTTGGATCACGTGTGTGCAACATAAAGTAAGTTTTATGGGTTTACTGTGTACATCACTATGTCTTATGTTCAGCCAACAGGAAACTGAAAAACACAAGGAAGTAGGCCGTTGTGAGACAGAATCTGGACGCCAGAGGCGTCCAGATAAATACACTTTTATGCTAAGTTATGGCGAACTGCTGCTTCAACTGCATAATCCCCGCAATATATGTTCAACATATGCAATACTTTTGCCCACCTCATGATAGTTTTGGCAATTTGTAGGCCTACTGATAACTCAAAGACACTCCAGAGTCACTGGCTTGTCGTTCATTCGATTTGCCAGATACCATGTATAGGAAGAATATATTCTTGCTAAATACATATATCTTGAAAGAGTGCCTCAGACCACAGACATTACAATTATGCACAACTTTTTCGCATTAGACCACAGCTACTGGTGCTCATCACCACTACAGACACTGCAAGGTTGGCAAATTCCCTGAAGCGATCCCCCTGCTGTAATGTTGTACTATGAGGTACAGCCATGCAAGGTTGTTGATTCAAGGGAATTTCACAGACTAACCCACTTTTCTTTTGCTGTTTAAGGAGGTAAACATCATGCAGGCCATAGCGCGGGAGGGCTTGGAAATGAACAGAATGCTTGTGCCTGAGAGGCGGCAGGAAATTTTCCCCAGACAATTTTATCTAATTCTGGTTCAGTACTGCTTTGAAACCATACTCCTAAAAACTATGCGATTGAGAGGAAACCATCCAGTTCATGAATTTTAAAATAGTCATGAGCCAACCACGTAATTGTTTCTTAGGCAAGCCAAACAGATCAAAGCATGGAAGTTCAGTTACTTAAGTAAAATATAAAAAAATTAAGACCCCTCAACACAACTTCACGTGACACAAAATTGTGATTTATTTGACATGTTAATTGCAATGTTGAATTGTTATCGGACAAAAAAATTACTGAAACTTTTGGTTGGCATTAAAAATAAATTTAACTCTCAGCAAAAATTTCAGCTTCCTATATTGGAGCCTGTCTGTTCTTCCATAGGGTAATTCCATGTCAATTAAAAAAATGTCTCCTGATTCAGAATGCCTTGAAAATTTACCAGAATCAAGGTTTTTCACCAGAAAGCGCAAATCCCAAGTAATACAGTCTCAGAAATTTCATCACAAAAATACCATGCAAAGCATGTAAAGCATCAGCTGTAGAAATAAACATTGCTTTTAAAAAATTTGAATGATCTGAAATGTTCAACAAAATGATAGGAGTATCACTATCCATTATATGGCAGGATACTCATGAAGTAACTTCAATTTTATGCACTGTCACAAAACCCTTATCATCATGAGGGAACACAAAATCATCTGAGCTTTCGAAAATGGGGCCTGCCATTTCTGTACACCAAATAGCTGTAGAACAATGCCTATTGAACAGCACAAATTGTATTTCTTGGTGATTTACGCACTGTTTACCGCAACCGCAACAGTACTACGATATTTTTCTGGGCGATAATACAGAATTTCGGGTAAAACTATCACCAAAAATGCTTTAAAAAACAAACAAGAATCCGCGGATTGCAAAACGGAGTGATGTCGTGGAAATAGTTTGTTTTGGCAAATTGACATGAGGGTAAGGTGTGATTTTGGTTTTTTTTGGCAAAAAGGTTGGAAATAATGTCAGCTGGATTTATGCAATTGTTCTGATCTTGGGTGGCGTGCTGTTGGTGAAGTGAAGGTTGAGTTGCAGTTTTGGTACAGAGACAATGGGAAGCATATTTGTATTTATGCGAGGTGTATGTGATGCTATGGTAGCTTTAGACATGGGAGAAACTGACAAGTAGATTCCATGAGATAATGTAAGTAGCTGCATAATGAGTAATTTTGATGGAAAACAAAGGCTGGATGTAAGTGCAAAATATTTATTGATATTTGTTCTGGCAATGTTGTAAAAGTTTATTCAAATGAGTTATATGTATAGCTAGTATAACAAATGGTAGCACGTGGTTTTGGTAAGATTTATATAAATTGACATGAAATCATTGTTGCTTGCAAGTGCCACAGAAATAGATTGCAAATTTAAAGTTTCTGTACCCTTAGAAAGTGAAGCGCTTGTCATAAAAGTGTGACAAACACTGCTCTCTGCATAGTGGCAATACGACCTCTCAATAAACATTATCTCATTGAGGTGTGGTGCGTGCTACACATGTCCAGCAATGGTAATAGGGCATGTGCAGCCATCATCACAATGTATCACCCCTGTGCTGGGCACAGCGCCATCACACAGGTTGTGGATTGCTGTTGCAGTTGCAGGCTTGTCTTGGAATTCAGAATAATTGAAAAAGTTATATTTATGGCACATAGACTCAGACTCAAGACTCATTATACACTTGTTGTTTTACAATTCGATTTAGGTTTGAGAGTCATTTCATCTAACCTCTGTGTATAGTTCTTTTTAATTCAAGGTCCCTGAGAAATACTGTCATATTCATGCACAGGCGTACGGCGAGCTGATTTTTTCGGAGGGCGAGCGACGTTTGCCCGAATTTCATAATCCAAATTCCATGGCATTTTATCATAACATGCCATGGGAACCATTGATTTTCAATAATGATAGTTTGAACATCTGCCCAAAATTTTAGCCTGCTTGCCCTAACTTCTACTGTTTTCAAACTTTTGGGGCGGGGGGGGGTCATCGCCCCCCCTGTCCGATACGCCTATGTGTTCATGTGAAAACTTATATTCTGGATTGACTGAAGTAAAATGTTCTGGATGTCTTATCTTGAAATTTTCTATCCTGTAGAAACGACAGAGAGTTGAGAAAGTCGGCTCTGCAGTACATTTAGGTTCAAGGCAGTATTTCTAAAATCTATAATGGCTTCCAAGTCTCCAGATACATCAAGTCAGATATTCTATGTAATTCATAATTCTGTACTGAAAAATTAAACCCATCTCAAATTTTTTTTTTTAACTGTTTTAGGGTCATAAAAATCTTCAGAGGGACTCCTTGAATTGGATTGTTAGGATTCTCCAAAAATGTTAACTGATTGGTTATGTAACTTTTCATAAACATAGGTTTTTGTTTATGTCAAAAACACCTTGTGTTATTAATTATCAAAATGTGTTATGTCACTTTGTTTTGATTCTCCCTTTGTCGATGTGTAACTTGCAGAGGCACTGACAACTTAAGTTATAAATGTTAATTTTGTTATCCAAAATTATTGTTATTAATCTGTAAAATTACAGATTCTCACAGTATGAAAGAAAACAATTTCAAGTTCACTGTGCCATATCTTGCTCATTTGCATGCTGCTTGTGGTTGTTTACATGGCCAGTTCCTGCAGTCTGCAGCAAACATGTGCTTGACAAGTCAAAACATGACACATCACTGCTGCAGTGTAGGTCCACTGCTGAAAAAGTAGTCCCTACTTAGTTGTACCCACAAAAGTTTTTAGATCTCAGATGAGTCCTTAAAAGTTGTTAGTATTGTTGATTAAGTGTCTAGAAACTAATTCTGCTGCTGATTGCTGCTTGAATCTAGTCTAGTAGAGACTTCTGCACATCTGCACACCAGGTGTCTCTCCAGTGACCAGACCACATAACTGAGAGACAACTTAAGATCACTACGCCAAACATGGCCACCCAAGCATCTGTGCCATGAATCTTGGCATGCTTTTCATCAATTTACACCTGCAATAAGGCATTATATAATATTCTGAGAAGTCAGCCATGTAAATACATTATTAAATCACAAATTAGCACCACACCAGTACAAATTCATGCTCACACATGCTTGCAAGCACCCAAACCAGGTGACTCCTGTCACTTGCTTTTCCTGCCTGTCATGGCAGCAGTGCTAATCCACAATAAATTTAAAATAGCATTTTCATCACCTTCCATGTCACAAACCTGTGTGCAAGTATTTTACCACAAAAGCACATTGCCATTTAATTCTCTTCACCATATTTCCATGGCAAACTATCCAAATCCATTAGCACAAAAACTTTGCACCATCCAATACACAAAATACCATATAATGCTCAACCATGGGTTAAACGGGTGACCCGCATTCGCGGTCACTCCGTTAAAAATCGAGTCTACAATGTCCATAACGCCTAATTTGATAATGTGGAATGCCTGACAGTCATGTACAAGGCCATGGGTGATCAGTTCAGTTTAAACTAGTCAGCAATCACACTTTTTCACTTCCCACATCCTCCATATTGGAATTCCGGACGCTTGGTAATGACGTCACACAAACCGCATGATCTGATTGGCCGACCGAAATAATAGTTTTTTTTTTATTCTTCAAATAAAAAGCTGCAATTTATGAAAAGATGACTCTAAATAGGTTTTAATGTGGTTTTAGTTTACTTTGGCAACAAGGAAATATTTAAAATCGGAAAATGATAATCGCAAGATTTGATACTTCGGGTATTTTCGTCAGATGCCGAAGTTGGCCGACATCCAGTGGAGAAAAAATGGCAGACGAAGAAGGTTGTGCACGATGGGAGTGAAATAAAATGGCTTGAATCAGAAGAAATAGGCTCTCAGTATGTCTGAAATATAACCCTGTCTTATGGTCAGGTGCTAATAAAGACTCGGGAGGAGTTTGGTTGGTTTACTGGGTAGATTGACAGAGAAATCATCGGCGATAGGAAAAACTGCCTGCCGGCATGGAAACGGACGATTGTAATAAGCGATCTGCTACTGAAGTAGCTGATGCTTAAAAATGTGAAATAATTGCAATTTTCAGATTTTTTAAACAACCTGTGAAATGAGGCAAATGCACAGAGGTGGCTGAAACAATTCGTTATAGCACTTGGGCTAAATTAAAATCATGTTCCTTAATTGCAAGTTTCTAGCTTTTTCACTGATTGAGTAACATACCTTTGAACTTCTGGTCTTAAAAAAAATGTTGACAAAACACTCGAATTTTCATGAATTTTTTTCAGAGCAATGATTCAAGCTGTATCACTTGGGGTTTGTGCTTTCTGGTGAGAGACCTTGGTTCTGGTAAATTTTCAAGGCATTCTTAATCAGTTGAGTGGGAAATTTTTCTGAAATTTGGAAATGACTAATTTCGCAGGAGACAACATGTGCAGTGATCAAATTTTCTTATTTTATACCCTGTCACACATTAAGACAAGGAAAAAAGATTCAGGAGTTACTTCTAACAAAAAAGAACCTAGAAAATGCTACACGAACAACAGGTAAAAAGATCATCTAAACTAACAAATTAAATCGACTGAATTAATTGTTTAAACATTTAAACAACTTCACTGATTTCATGAAATTAAATTAACTTGAAAATTGATATAAATGACATATTGCGCTTTACAGGGAAAATGAGAGAGATTAATTAACCTGAAAGGTGATGTCGCTCATCAAAATAACACTAATCTTGTGCGAAAAAAGTTAACCTTAATAAAACATGATCATGATGATTATCCTCTTATTTTAATTCATAAAGCAATAACAAAATTTAAACACTGGGATAGCAATTTTTAGTAAGAACTTTTAAAGCTCAATTTGAAAGAAGTAAATTCAACAGTAAAAAGCAGCTACAGCACAAACTTTAAAAAAAATCTAAAATGCACAAATTGCACAGAAAATGAGGGCAACAGAACACTACCCTGCATTACACCTAAACTAAAACCATCAATCTAAAAGAACTCTCAGAGATTAGAAGTTGGACCTAGTTTTCGAGTATCAATTGCAGGATTGATGAAAGGCCATCATCTGAGTTCAACTTTTTCAGGTGAAGAGAGTCATTCAACAGATACCTAAGGGAAAATAAGGCACTTTACTCCACTTCTTAACTTACTCTACTTCCTACAATCCTACATAATGTCTTATTAGGTGGTAACCAATAGTAGTAGACTATCCCTCAGCAGTCCGGGAAATAACGATCAAATGAGGACCACTGCAACTCCTGCTAAATCCAGACGCTGACGTTGATAGGATGACTGAGTGTGTGGAGTTGATCAGCTGGGTGCCAGACGAAAGTCTGATCTCTGTGCAGCCATCCTCATCACACAGTAGCATGACAGCAGCTGGACTGATTCTACCTCATTTCGCCAAGCCATCAGCCCCGTGTGACACCTAGTGACAGTACCCTTGATTCTCAGGAACAAACCGGTTCTTTTCCAGGTCATCAGTTATGTAATGGAAAGGCTTGACAAAATTTACCGAGAAAGTTGAGACCCTGATACAACTCTGTGCCAAGTTAGGCAGCTATCTCTAAATTGCCTATCAAAGATGGTGCTGAGCATTGAAAGAGTCCTAGTCAGATTTGATGATTGGTATGATTGCCAGTCAGTATGGAAGAAGATAGCTATATATATATGTTCTTTAAATTAAATGCAGGCCACTCTTAAAAGTATTGATATTTTTGTATATTTACGATATGGTAGGACCTTTGGAAGGCATACACACAGACACATCTTCAAGGGACACATCCAACACCACAGAGCCACCACATCCCATCAGGTCCATTACTCATCCAAGAATTCTCTCACTACCCTGCGGTTGCATTTTCTTTGTGACAGACGTTCTATTGGAACATTGCATGACTGTGGATGACGTCACAATGCTGCTCAGACACCACGTGATCTCACATCTCTCTTTACTTCACCTCCCATCTAAAATCAGGCAAGTCCTTATTCTTGTAGTCTGTTTTTACGACTCACAGAAGTTTCTAATCATAAAACAGACTTGCCAGAGGTTGTCAAAGAGTCAAAGACTGCCAGACTTCTGTCACTATACAGGCAATGATTAGACATCACCTCTGCCTTTTAATCTTGCCATCACCTCTGATCTCAATAACACAGAGTTTGACACCTCCATTGTAGTCAATTAAGTCAGTACTATAGAAATGTGTGATAAGAGCAGCCCTGTAATTTTTCAAATCACAGAAGGTTATAATCAGGTTTATACCATTCGACACCTCTGTCAGCCAATCACATAACAGTATTTCAGGGGAATAATTCCCATATTCTTTGTTGTCAAGTTACCTCTTATGTTTGACTGTTTGAGTGTTTGTCTCATGGTATAAGTCGGTTATTCACCATGGGATCAGGAATATGTGTTTATCACACCTCGGCCTAAAGGCCTCGGGTGATAAATCACATATTCCCTCTCCCGTGGTGAATAACCTTACATATTGTGTTTTGGTGGTAAAGAGACTGGGCTTTATGTACTTTATCTATGCCCTAAGCTCCCAACACAGCATTTAAAACCATGTTAACAGACTCTTGGCACAGGATAAAACATCCGGCTACACTGGTTCGGTGGTTGCCCGCATTAGGAAAAAAAAACATGCATTTATAACTCCTTAACAGAATTGCATCATCAGTAATTATATAATTAATTCATAATCGGTAATTATATAATTAATTCAAAGTCAAAAAACGTGTTAATGAAATTAATCCAAAAAACTTTGAAGAAATCTATTCACAACTTTCAAGCCCCACATCCCTTTACAAGCTTAATTTAGCAATAAATGACTTGAATTTCACCTAAAATTCACAGAATTCTCCAATTTTCTTGCTTATTTGCTGCTTAAATCCTTAAAATTGCCCATCCTTGCTTGTAGTAGCCTTCTTAAACCTAATTAGCGGCTCCTTATGCCAGCAACCGACTCGGGACGTGCCGTCTTGTTGGTTGCAGCAAACTAAGGATTATCTTAACCAACCCAATTTGCATTTCTTTATTCTTCTTTCTATTTTGTATGTTTTAAAAAATTCTATCTAGTTTAATTCCTTTTTGTCTTTTTCTCTGTCTAAGGGCCTCCTTGAATAATCTCACTTGAATCACTGCGAAGGTGGTTTCAGATGGGTTTTCAGTTTTCCGCATAACATTGCCAGTATTTCTTCTTTCCTATGTGTTGCGAAATGTTTTGTCAGATATATCGCCTAATTCACGATATTAAGTTGACTCTCTTGAACACAAAAGAGCAAAATCATTCGAGCAAATAAACTCTTTTCACCTCTTTCATTTGTCAATTCCAACATTACAAAATGAAACAAAACACAACATTATTCCATCTCCAAACATTACCATATGATGTTTTTGAGAAAAACTCAATAAACACAACAACTTCTGCATGTTCTAGATTCACCACATACTCTTAAGTACATATATATATGCTCCATAGATACCTTTGAAAACATAGACAACATATGACAAACAAGGCCATCTCAAATATCAATGAAAAGCAAGGCCATTTCATCTGGGAATGCCATCAAGACAAAACATGGGTTTCTTTGAAGTTTCAAGGTAAGAGCATATGTGGCAAGGCTCTTGCTGTCACAAATGAAGGATTCTATACATCCAATACTTATATGATAGAGAGGATATGAATAAATAATATCATACAAAATGTTATAAGGGGGCACTGCCAGATATCCGGGGAGGGGGGAGGAGGCTTTAGGTTTTCCTCAACGTAAATTTATAATTTCTCTAAAATGCCAATGTAATTATTTATTTGTAGATGGTTGGGGACGAAACCTCAGTCGTTGTCCCTAATTTCAAGCGTGTGACTTCCTAAAATTGTCAATTCAAAGCAAATGATGATTGCCAAATCAAAGATTTTTTATTGAAATCCCATTCGCTAAATGCCTCTGTATTTAGAAACAGACATTTTATTTTCTTTACTGTCGATAAGAAGTCCTTTAGAAATTGTAACTTACTTAGTAAAAGCCCATAATAACGATAATTGTTCTAATTGCATTGCTTAAATTTCCTGCTCCCTTGTGTTCTAACGTTTGGCCAATTAGGAAATTATTTGCTAGATTTATGAGTCTCTTTGGCATAAACCATCTATCTTATGATCTGACGATCATAAATCTGAATTAGATCTAATGCAGTTATGGTCTTGTGGTGTCTGATTTAGGTAACAGAGGCCAGAAACTGCTGTAATCAATGGGTAACTGGAGCACATTGCATTACTTGCAGTTTTGAAGGTCAATTCTTTGAAAAGTTCCTTCTTAATTCAATCGATTTCCAATTGGTTGTGCCAAGTGTCATATCATAAACCAGAATTAGGCAGTATAAGGCTGTCGCCTTTTCTCTCTGATTTACATGATTTGCCACAAGAACCAGCAAAGGCGGTAATCGCTTGTTTGAAAAAATTTTGTTTAGTTAAAATTAGGCATATTGACGGTATTGTGTCGAGTTGGATGTCGCTTGTCTTGTGATGATAATTTTATCATCTACATTGTCAGATGTCTGCCTACCATAAAAAGTAGTACCAATAACATAAATAGTACATGTGCCTTTTCTTTTTTTCAGACATTGTGGTCGATGGGCTATCAAACCGATCGAAATGTGTTTAGTGAGCATCATTGGACAAGCCTCCACCACAGTATTGTGACCAAAGAATCGCGCATGTAGCATTAGTAGTCAGTTTGAAACTTTTGAATTGGGCTGCCCTACGGGAAATCAGAATCATTTCCTGCAAGGTCTTGCAAATGTCTTGCAAATGTCTGACAAATGTCAATTGATTCCCTGGAGTAGCAGTGAGTAGGAAGTAAATTCCCCAATCCATTATCTAATTATTGCAACTTTCTTACAATTGTGTTTCTTCAAGAAACAATTCCTTCTTCTTTTCAAATCTCACAGAACATACGTTACAATTGATCAAAATTAATGTTCTGAAGCGTACCTCTAAAATCTGAAGCTCCATTTTGTGTTTTACATGTGCATGTTCTTTTCATTATTGCTGATTCCTTACTCTGCAATTACAGATATTCAAGAAAATGTTTCGCCTTCAGGTGTACATTTTTCCTTTTATTCTTCATTACATCTTTCCATTGGATGGATTTTCATGCATTTCCTAAAAAAACCCTCTTTTGCACACTTTTTATTACAGTTTAAAGTGTAGGCCAATTGAAGTACCTCGTCTGTCTTTACCAGAATATCCATTAAATTGCATTAATCAGGTGCACCACTCGCTGCCACTCTGCCAAAAGAAATTGATTCGGTTTTTCCCTTTCTCACTTTCTCATTATTCCATTATCGTACATTTTTTTATGGACAATTCCACATGTATTCTTGGACCAAGCTGCATATTGTCTGCTTTCTGGTGCATTGTTGAAATTTCTTCCTCTCTCCCTTTTCATGCGCAAGTACCAGAGTACTTCATTGGGAATTTCACTTTGCCAGCACTTATTTTTCAACAGCCATTGTATTGGCCCTACTATTTAATTGAGCCATAGGGACTTGGGGATGATAAAAACAGTTGTGCAAGAGTCACAGTGAAAAAAAAACCTATATTATATATATATATATATACATACAGGTACTTCATTCATGGAATTATAAAGATGCTTAAGCAACGTTCAGGTAGAATTCCCAATGTTGTCTGAATTTGTACAAGATCATTTAAAGGAGATTACTCACACAGTTACCCTTTGAAAAGTTCTAAGGCATTTGACAATTTTTTATTTTCTTTGAAATTATCTGGCAATAGGAATACCTGCATCCGAACTTCTTAGTGAGGCCTGGTGACATTTGGCCTAATTTGTGCACCATAGAGCGAAAGGGACTGATGAAAATAATAGAGCTACAGTCACGAGCTGACACATGTGCTGATTGCACAGAGTAATGCATGAAGTAGTATTTTTCGATCTTGTCTGCGTTTTGATCAAGATCCTTTAATCAGCTGTTTTAATGGAAATTACTGCAGTGCAACATTGAGCCAAAGGCCTGATTGAAAGAGTTGTGCTACAGATGCAGTCACAGGTTGAAGCGTATGCCTCTTGCAGAGAGTAATACTTTAAGCATTAAGCATGAAAAGTAGAATTTTCGGTCTTGTCTCTATTTTGCTCAAGATCATTTAATGTAGATTACCATGGTGCACAATTGAGCCCAGGGACTTCGGAGAACTTACACTTTCCATCAATTTACTCCCAACAAGCAGAACGTGGATGATTGCAGTTTGAAGCAACCAAGACAGACGGTCTGATTGAGTTTACGGCTTTCCCCATTAAATTGTCGCAGAAACCAATTGAAAAGAAGAGATGGTGCCGCAGTGATGGCACATGATGGGTTTGCACCCTACGAGCTCAAGTGTTTACTGAAAACAGCTGTGTTCCGTCTCTAGCTCATTTTAGAAGCAAAACCAGACAACCCTCTCAACTTTCTGTTCAGTTTATATCCTATGAGATATTCCCTCCCACAACATGTTCCTTTCTGTCTCTGGATGTGTCCTTCAAAAAAGTTTATTATGATTGCTTTATCCATAAATAAATAACAAATTATGTGTTCTATCATAAACTCAAGCGCGAAGCAATGGTAACCCCCATTTTTTAAATTTCTCTCTATCTTCCTGTATCAGTGTTATTTCCTGATAGGAAAATAACATCCTCTCTTGATGGGTCTGCATCCTACAAGCTCGAGTGTTTAACACTGTGTTCCATCATTTCCTCATTTTAGCAGAAAATCCAGACAAGTGGCTCAACTTTCTGTTCAGTTTAATCCAATGAGATATTCCCTCCCACTACATGGTTCTTTATCCGCCTGAATGTTTCCGTCAAAGAAGGTTGACAATGATTGCTTTATCCATGAAATAAAGCACATAACCAAAATTACTTGTTCTGTACTAAGTGTCTGGTGGAAGCAAAGGTAACTTCAATTCTTTCTCTCAATCTTCCTGTATCAGCGTTATTTTCTGACAGGAAAATAACATCCTCTGTTGATGGGTTTGCATCTTACGAGCTAAAGTGATTAATGAAAACATTTGTGTTGCGTCTCTTCCTCATTTTAGCAGCAAAACCAGACAAGCCACTCAACTTTCTGTTCAGTTTAATCAATAAAATTTTCCCTAACACAACATGTTTCTTTCTCGGGCCTGAGTGTGTCTTTTAGAGAAAAATGATTATGATTGTTTTGACCATCAAATAAATCACACACCCACATCATATGTTCTATCATAAGATCAAGAGCTTAGTGGAAGAAATGTATACTCCCTTTTTCTCTCTACCCTCCTGTATCAGCGTTATTTCCTGATAAAGATGACATCATCTCTTGATGGGTTTGCATCCTACCAGCTCAAGTGTTTAATGAAACCACTGTGTTCCGTCTCTTCCTCATTTTAGCAGCAAATCCAGACAAGCCGCTCAACTTTCTGTTCAGTTTAATCTAATTGAGATATACCCTCCCTCAACTTATTTCTTTGTCTCTAAACTGTGAAGCATGCTATGTTATTGATAATAAATTTTAGTCACATACGATAAGAGATAACTTCCTTAATTCTTCATGACTTGTTTGTGTTTTAAGAGCATAAGTATTTTATATGAGAAACTCACTCCTCATTTTCTCGATCACTAGTTTTAATATCCTCTTAATGGATTGCAGCGTCAAGATTCTCAAGAAATACTCATCTACTCTTCTTGACAGATTTGCGTCCTCAGCGATCAGGCGTTTAATGGAAACAGCTGTTCACTTCTCTCGTATCCAGCATCATTTTTATAACGACATTTCCAGACTTGTTCTGTCAATAGTTTTAATCGGAAAAGATTTCCGCCCACAACTCATTTCTTGAGCTGTCACTGTTCCCTCAGACAGGAGTGCAACTTTAAGAACTTCCAATTCCAACTGTCTCATTTTGTTTTTGTATCTTTTCTTAAACTTATCCTTGAAAAGGCACACTTGGAAGTATCTTGAAACTTGTGGTTTTGCAAATACTGAATAGTGAACAGCATAATTATGCATTTCATAGTCAAGGCAATGTCAGATAGAGGATTGTTTAATATACATCACAAAATTCACAGGAAATTGAGGATTGTGTCACACTTGTAATCGATTCAAGGAGGCAGAATCAAGAAAATATAGTATTCTCAAATATTCAAATATTAAGTTGGGAAGGAAAGTTAGTTATTGTGGTAAATATTGCCTGGTTATTACTTGTCATGAAGTCTGGTGAGGTTGTTAATGTTTAACTTTTGGAAGGATCAACTCGCAAAAAAGGAAATGGGCTCATCTTGCATTTGATTATATCTGAAAGTTTCTCCGAAGTTTTGTAGTTATCATGGTTATTGTGGAAGTGCTTTCTATAATAACACTGAAAGTGATTTTGCTGCAATAGTTCAGAATGTGTTCTCTCTGTTTCATTTGTGAAAACAAAAAGATTCCTCAATTTTACTTGTTTATATAATATAAATTATATTATTGAATTATACCATACATAATCGATAAAAGGCCCTCATGGAATATTAATTCCCCTCAAATAGAGGCCTGCATTGAAAGTCCCCGCCCCTCAAATTCATCATTATTGCTAAATTAGCAGCACTGCTAGAGCTGAGTTTACTTTTAGGTTCCTATTAACATGTAATCATGAAAATAACTTAATATCAAACAATCACGTATCTGATATTACCTTGAATGTGAAGTGCATATGCTATAGACAAAATGACAAATTTCAAGAAACTTCCAAGTTCCAAGTGTGCCTTATGCATGGATTAAGAAAAGGTACAAAAATGAGACATTTGAAATTGGAAGTTCTTTGACTAAGACTTTAAGATACACTCCTGTTTGAGCAGAGAGATGGTGACAGCTGTGGGCGGAAATCTTTTCCGATTAAAACTATTGACAGAACAAGTCTGGAAATGTCGTTATAAAAAATGCTGCTGAAGAGGAGAGAAGTGAACAGCTGCCTCCATTAAAATCTTGAACACTGAGGACACAAACCTGTCAAGAAGAGTAGATAAGTGTTTTTTGAGAATCTTGACACTACAATGCATTAAGAGGATGTTAAAACTAGTGACCAAGAAAATGAGTAGTGACCTACACATATAAAACACTTTATATCTTAAAACACAAAACACAAAACAAATCATGAAGAATTATCTCTTATCGTATGCAACTTAAACTTACTACATGAATAACATAGCATTCTCCGCAGTTTAGAGACAAAGAAATAAGTTGAGGGAGGGAACATCTCAGTTAGATTAAACTGAACAAAAAGTTGAGCGGCTTGTCCGGTTTGGCTGCTAAAATGAGGAAGAGACGGAACACAGCTGTTTTCATTAAACACTTGAGCTCGTAGGATGCAAACCCATCATGTGCCACCACTCTGGCACCATCTCTTCTTTGAGTTCTTTTCAATTGGTTTCTGCGACAATTTAGTGGGAAAGCCGTAAACTCAATCAGATCATCTATCTTGGTTGCTTCAAAATGCAATCATCCACGTTCTGCTTGTTGGGAGTGAATTGATGTAAAGTGTAAGTGCTCCAAAGTCCCTGGGCTCAATAGTGCACCATAATCATTCAAGGAAATTACCATCTGCTCATGACAACCAATGTCTTCAGCCCCACATGACACCCATGCAAGCACTGTCAATGTGTCATCTCTCTCCCATGACCTTCTCAAAGTGCCATGGCCAAGCCATGACTTAAGCAGTGCTCAAAATCATTTTTGACAGGCTATTTAAAAATAACTGCTGCTTCTATCACTTCCAAACTTGGCATAAATTTGTATCACAGTATCAACTAACTCTATAAATTTTGGCAGGCTTATCCATTACATAATGAGGAAAAGAACCCGAAGGCTCCAGAGAAATTAGGAAACTGTCATCAGTTGCTGATTACTTTGCGGTACTCCGCGAAATGGGACAGTAGGGTGTGTCAATTTTTAATTTTTATGCAAATTGAAAAAGCACTAGTGCCTAAAAGGTGCGTTTTGACCTGGAGAATCCAAATCTGTTCTCGAAATGGTGATACGATAATTCTTACCTACTTCAATTTTGGTCCAAAGTTTCAATGTTTTTTTCGTTTTCGATCATTTTCGCCAATCCGCGGTTCTCTATAACTTTGTCAGTATGTGTCATACAACATTCTAATTGACATGGTTGGAAAGCTCTCAAAAAGTCCTTCATTTTGCATACCAACTTCAATGGTCTAGGACGATTTCTTGCTTCCTATTGGCTTTTCAGTCTGCACTTTTTGGAATGAAAATGTTGCAGATTGTCTAATCCTGTTAAAAAAAGACTTATGAATTTTGTTCACTGATTAGTTGCAGTGATTTGCATTATATAAGTCCCAGAATGACAAAATATAAAAACCTTTTTGATTTTTACTGTGGGAGTGCCTGGCTTGTGAGTGATGAAGTTTTAATGTTAATGTCAGTTGAAAATGTGAGATGGGGTCTGTAGCATTTCATATCATATCTTCATCAGAATTTATTGCAGGGCAACATGAGTGGTACCACATGATAGAAAATACTCTTAGCATTCTCATGGTACCAGTGATGTTGTCCTATATTTCATTCTTATGAAGTTAAAATACGAAATATAACAGCCCCTCCCTGATTTGTTACAATACTTCAGACATAATTTAGCATTAAAACTTCCAAGCTCATAAAGCAGGATTTTCCATAGCCAAAAATGTAAAAAATATTTTATTTGCTCTTTCTTGAAGTTGAACTTGGAGAATGTGTATCACTGCAATTATAAGTGAAAAAAATCCAAAAACCCTTTTTTAACAGGATTAGACAGTCAGCAACATTTTCGTTTCTAAAAAGTGCAGGCCCAAGAGCCAATGGGAGTCAAGAAATCGTCATAGACCAGTAATGTTGGTATGCAAAATGTAGGTCTTTTTGAGAGCTTTCCAACCATGGCAATTATAATGCTGTATAACAAATACTGATAAAGTTATAGAGAACCGCGGATCGGCGAATATGGTCAAAAACAAAAAAAACATTGAAACTTTGAACCAAAATTGAAGTAGGTAAGAATTGTCGTATCGCCATTTCGAGAACAGATTTGGATTCCCCAGGTCAAAACGCATATTTTAGGCACTAGTGCTATTTGAATTTGCATAAAAATTTAAAATTGACACACCCTAATGGGACAGAATACATGTATGTCCCGTTACTATCATGCTGCTGTGTGATGAGGATAGGTGCACAGAGATCAGCCTTCCTTTTTATGCCCAACTGATCAACCCCACAGACTCAATCATCCTGTCAAGGTCAGGACTTAGCGGCAATTGCAATTGTCATCATATGATGGTAATTTCCCAGACTGACGATGATAATATCTATTAAACGATCTTGAGAAAAATACCGACAAGATTGCAAATTCTACCTGAAAAGCATTACTTTGTACAAGCAACACATGCAACTGAAAATTCATGGAGTCAAACATACCATTTACAAGGGAGCATACCAAAATGCTGATTTGCCACATATTGAGGAGAATCAAATTGTTAGGAAGAAATTCATTCAATTGTCACATTTTTATAATAACACCATTATTACCAACACAATTATCCTTGAATATTAAATGACCCTTAGGTAGTAACAGAATTGGTCAATTTACAACCCAGCATCGCCAGCTGATCACAACAACATGCGAATCTATTGGCTGATTCTGCACAATAAACTGCTCATGGTCAGATGATTGCACAGTTGAATTGACCACCTGCAGGATGCAGCAAACATGGTAAAGATTCAATCTATAAACAGTCAGGGAAATTACCAGCATATGAGGACAATTGCAATTCTAGCCAAGTCCTGGCCCTGACAGGATGATTGAGTGCGTGGGGTTGATCAGTTGGGTCTCAGAAGAAAGTCTGATCTCTTAGCAGCCATCGTCACCACACAGCAGCATGTCAGTTGGGGGACTTAATTCTATCCATTTTCACGAAATACTGCAAAGTCATCAGCAGCTGATGACAATTTCCTAATTTCTCTGGAGCCTTCGGGTTCTTTTCCTCATTATGTAATGGATAAGCCTGCCAAAATTCATAGAGTTAGTTGACACTGTGATACAACTTTATACCAAGTTTGGAAGTAATAGTTGCAGTAGTTCTTTTTAAATAGCCAGTCAAAGATGATTTTGAGCACTGCCAAAGTCATGGCTAGGCCATGACACTGTGAGAGTGTCATGGGAGGATGATGACAGTGCTAGGGTGATTGTCATGTGGGGCTGAGGACATTGATTGTCATCAGCTGGTGATAATTTCCCTTACTGATAAATATGATAAACAACTTCAACCCAGAAGTATATTGGGTTGGTAATTTCAGAGTATGGTGACTGACAGTGTGTATTAAACGTGCTCAATCAAACTTTCAAAACCAGCAACTGTTATACAGTGCATTTAAATGAGATTCAGCATTCAGCAACTGACGCCGACTCCTGACTGCTTTGCCATCCTGAATAACGACTCCCGACTCCGACGGTCTCCTTAAGGTGGCTCGCTACTCGTGCAAAGTGGTAGTGAGCGCACATCCACGCGCAGCCAGGCAGGCCCCATCTGTCGTGACGTCACCCCCCTGCTGACACTGCTTCAAGATATTTTTTCATTTTGAGAATTTCAAGCATCGGCCGCTTCGTTTGCAATTTGCGCCACTTCTATTTTGGTTAGAGACTTCTCGTTTGGAGCATTAGATGCGCTATGACGAATACTATAATCTGATGGACTTTCAGTTCTCTACTCTTAGTAGAAAATGTCTGCAGGCGATTTTCGGCAAGCATGTCTAATTTCTCAAAAATGACTCTGTGACATAAATAAATGTTTGTATCAATATCTAGGCCCTTTGGGCCATATGTCTGTATCATTATATTGTTCCTCACTTTATTTGGAAGCAAATGACAAAGAAATAAAGAACTCTATCTCGTACTTTTTTTTTTGCGCTATGGTTCATAAAAAATATTTAGTTTTCAAAATTGAAACTTTTTTCTGAACCCCTAGAAAAGTTCTTTAAACTAAATATATTTCTCTGGAATTATAGTCAGCTTTTCCATCAACCTTTCCTCTTTAATTCCATGCTTCATTTAATAACATAGGATGAATGGCCACTGAATGGCATGGAAAACTTCACAGTAAAAAAATTAAGAAAAAAATTGAGTTTTTCAGGTTTGCATGGACTGACTTTCTTTCACTTAACCTCAAATATTTTGAAAGAAAGGCTGGTAGCAATCACTTGTTTACATATCCTTGCTATAAACTATATTTTGGATCATTTTAAACTATTTTAAAGAAATCCTATCTTAGAAAGTTCAGGAGTATCGAGCCACCTTAATTTCGACACTGACTCCCGACTCCTCTTTTCTGCATTTTTTTGACGCTTTTATTGAATTTTATGGATTAATAGCAAATGCTGATTTGTTATGCAAAATTAGACTTTAAAACACTTGTTTTGCTTGTAACACTTGAGAATAGTTCATTTCAGGATATTCTACAAATATTCAGCAAATTCAGCAGTTATCCAAAAGTCTTTTAAAAGACATAACTCTGATTAGCATTGAATAATATTATTATCAGGAATATTTAACTTGCAGGAGACTCTAACATTTAGATACATAGAAAGATCGATATTGTAGGTGCAGCCCTCCAAGCAGGGTCCAAGATAAGTACTCGTTCGCTCGTCTGAGACGAGTAAAAATAGAGGAGGACGAGTAAATATGCTTGTGTACTTGATATGCTTGTGTACTTGTTCGGCAGACTTCTTACCTGATTTTCTGGCTATGTATCCTTTTCAAAAAGGAACTGACTCTATAGGCTCAGCTGTACTTTCCTTGCAATTTACGACTTTATTGCACACTTGAAAGATATTCATACATACCATTCTCTTCCAAAAGTTATAAGGTGGACAAAAGCTGCACAAACACCACTTATCACAATGTTTGACAGCAACTTGTAACATAAACTCTACTTAAACCTTCCAATGGCTTCCATTTATCCTTTTGTTTATGCTTCCATTTTGGCTTCTTATCTGTTGGAACCTTCCGTTTAAGCAGTCGAAATGCTTTCCTTATTTCAAAGGCTCGGCACTTGAAAGTCCGACACTTGAAAGACTTGGGGATGATTGCCGCTCAAAGGGAATAACATGCTAATTGCTTTCTTTGTGCACTTCTTGCTTGTTTTGACATTGCTTGGGCCTCTTGTGAAACATTTTCAATTCTTCTCCATTTTCATATTGATCTTCTTTGGCCTTTTTAAGCCATTTTAAGCCTTTTTCTTGAGCGTCTTCTGTGAGCCTTTATTCAGCCTCTTTTCTGCATCTTTCAGCCTTCTTTCAGCCTTCTTGTGGAGCTCCTCTCCTTCAGTTCTTCTTATCTTGAGTCTTGTTTGAGC
Source organism: Platynereis dumerilii (assembly GCA_026936325.1). Lineage (NCBI taxonomy): Eukaryota > Metazoa > Annelida > Polychaeta > Phyllodocida > Nereididae > Platynereis > Platynereis dumerilii. The sequence continues at coordinate 23,520,787 of JAPTHN010000010.1, read as the reverse complement.
TCTTGAAAAAGCTTTTAAGATTCTAGATTGTGGTGATTCTGGTGAAACAGGAATTTGATGAATCAGGGAATAATTTTGGTCATTTTTGGGGCTGGTGTGACATGCATGTAATTTGAGGTTCTGTAATTAATATGTTATATTAATGTAACGTCATTTATAGAGTGCGGTTCTACCTTTGCTATCAAATATAAGTTGTGTACTTCAGTTGTTCTTTTTGGATATTGAAATCTGAAACGTTCAGTCCCTGACCGTCTAACTCTAACCACTTAGCCACCCAACTGCCTGAATCCACTGCCCTGTTAGCAGATGAGCAGATGAGCAAGCTTACAGTTTGCTACCAAATTGAAAATTGTATAGCCATTGTTCGCGATGTTCAACCAATATTCACTGGTAGTGAATGAGCATTTCTCAGGTTTCTGTTTCCATGGCAACAAGTATTTTTGTGATAGAAAAGAAAGTATTTCAATATATATTCCTGGAATTCATTGCTTACAATAGTTGAATTGAGTATAAATGCATTCATCATGTTCATTAATAATCCATTTATAGAAGGGCATGCTCATGGATTGTGCCATATGGTTTCCATCTGATTTTTGAGAAAGTATTGTGAAGAAACCATGTCAATTCATATTGTCACATTCAGATTCAATATACATATATGGTCAATATCGCATCCAAAAGGTCACAAATATGTGTCAAGAATTTTTGTGAAAAGTATGATATTATCATATATATATGATTATCAAAGGTTGATTTTGTGCCAGATGAGTCAAAATGCTCTCCTCAAGAGGTGTAACTATTGCGTAAAATTTCACTGCTCATTCAAAAGCGAATTTCATTTCATTAATGAAATTTGCAATGTCAGCACCATGTGTATAGATTTTGGCATTTTTTGAAGTGATTTTTGAATGTTTTAGAACTGACACATTTCAGAGCATTTTAATTATTTCCAACATGTTCAGCTATTGGAAATAATTATTCAAACTATAATTGCATTTACCATGTTTACATTTAAACAAGAAATAATTTTGTCACTCACAATAGTAGAATGGTAAAATGTGGAGAATTCTACATTCAATAACATTCTTAGTGATTTGAAGGGACCTAGTCAGTTGTGGTGAAAATCTTCATACTCAAATATTAAGTTGGGAAGGAAAGTTAGTTATTGTGGTGCATATTGCCTGGTTATTACTTGTCATGAAGTCTGGTCAGGTTATTAATGTTTATCTTTTGCAAGGATAAACTCGCAAACAACCAAAAAGGCTGATTTTGCATTCAATTAAATCTGAAATTTTCTACCAATGTTTTGTTAGTTATTGTGGAAGAATTTCACATTTACACCATTGAAGACTGGAAGTTATTTGTTCGTAGGTAATTCAGAGTGTGCTATTTCTGTTTCATTTGGGAAAAAAAAACACACTCCATGGTTTTACTTAAATAGTATGAACATTTTTACCACAGCCAATTAGGTTCCTTCAAATCACTCAGAATGTTACTGAATACTGAATGTTCAGAAAATTACTATTCTATTATTGTGAGAGATGAAATTACTATATTTTTAAATGAAAATGCAATCAAAGTTTAAACATCCCCAATAGCTGAACATGTTTGAAATAATCATTTTGTCTGAAATTTGTCAATTCTAAAATATTTCAAAATCACAGCCAAATGCAAAATCAATACCCATGATGCTGACATTGCAAATTTCATTAATTTCAATGATTCAATGAAATTCGCCTTTGAACTGGCTGTGAAATTTTACACAACAGTTTAACTACTTGAATTCATCTGGCACAAAATCGAGCTTCGATAATACCACAGCCTACTTTTCACAAAAATTCTTGACAAATACTGATGTATATATTGAATCTGAATGCGACAATATGAATTGACATGGTTTCTTCACAATACTTCAAAAATCGGATGGAAATCATATGGCACAAACCATGAGCATGCTTATCTTAGATTATCTATAAAAGGATTATCTATGAATGCATTTATAACCAATTCAACAATAGTAAGCAACGAATTCCAGGAATTTATATGGAAATACTTTCTTTTCTATCACAATAATACTTGTTGCCATGGAAACAGAAACCTAAGAAGCACTCATTCATTGCCATTGAATATTTGTTGAACATCGCGAACAATGGCTATACAATTTTCAATTTGCCAGCAAACTGTAAGCTTGCTCATCTGCTCATTGGCTAACAGGGCATTGGATTCAGGCAGTTGGGTGGCTAAATGGTTAGAGTCAGGCGGTTAGCGACTGAGTGTTTCATATTGCATTAAAAACAAAGACCCAAAGTACACGTCTGATGATATTTGATAGCATAGTCAGAAGGTCACTCCATAAATAACCTGATAACATGTTAAGTACAGTACCATAAATTACATACATGTTACACCAGCGTCAAAATGACCAAAATTATTCCCTGAATCATCAAATTCCTGTTTCACCATAATCACCACAATCTAGAATCTTAAAGGTTTCTGAAGAGCTCAAACAAGACTCAAGATAAGAAGAACTGAAGGAGAGGAGCCCCGCAAGAAGGCTAAAACAAGGCTAAAAGATGCAGAAAAGAGGCTGAATAAAGGCTCACAGAAGACGCTCAAGAAAAAGGCTTAAAATGGCTTAAAAAGGCCAAAGAAGATCAATATGAAAATGGAGAAGAATTGAAAATGTTTCACAAGAGGCCCAAGCAATGTCAAAACAAGCAAGAAGTGCACAAAGAAAGCAATTAGCATGTTATTCCCTTTGAGCGGCAATCATCCCCAAGTCTTTCAAGTGTCGGACTTTCAAGTGCCGAGCCTTTGAAATAAGGAAAGCATTTCGACTGCTTAAACGGAAGGTTCCAACAGATAAGAAGCCAAAATGGAAGCATAAACAAAAGGATAAATGGAAGCCATTGGAAGGTTTAAGTAGAGTTTATGTTACAAGTTGCTGTCAAACATTGTGATAAGTGGTGTTTGTGCAGCTTTTGTCCACCTTATAACTTTTGGAAGAGAATGGTATGTATGAATATCTTTCAAGTAGGCAACAATGTTGTAAGTTGCAAGGGAGGTGCAGCAGGGCCTTTAGCAGTTCGTTTTTTAAAAGGATGCATTGATATTGCCAGAAAATCAGGTAAAGGCAGCTGGGTGGCTAGGTGGTCAAGAGACCTGCTTGCTCCACTGAATAGAAGGTCTTTGCCTGCATGCGTTTGAACCCCGAGTGGAGAACCTAAAATTTCAGTGGAACTTTATGAGCAAAATCCCAGCTGAATGTCCGTCGGACGAGAAGATAAACTGGTGGCCCCTTATATTAGTGTCTGTACTGGACAAAAGATTCCTTACTTGGTAAACATGGTAAATGTGTAACTCCCACTCTCACTCTCATCACTCAACCCTTGTGAGCGCCCAAAGTGGGCATGGAGGGCTGCACTTACCATATCTATCTATCTATGTATATCTAAATATTAGAGAGTATACTGCAGTTAAATATTCCAGATTATAATATTATTCAATGCTAATTAGAGTTATGTTTTGTCAAAATTTTGGAATAACTGCTGAAATTGATGAATATTTGTAGAATAGTTTTACAAGTAAAATCAGGCGTTTTATAGTCCACTTTTGCATCACAAATCAGCAATTGTAAATCCAGTAGACCTGCATCAGCTGAGATATATATTCATCACTATATGGACATAGTAATAGTGTGACTCCCAGTCATTGATCGCTACACACTCGAGATGCAGTGACTGCCGAATCGTATAAATTTGCTGATTGCAGAATCTCATATGTAGCAGATGCACTGCACAACAGTTGCTGGTTCGTGAGGAAGCTGAGGATGATTGAGTGAGTTACAAACTGTCAGTCACAATAGTCTGAAATTACACCCATCCACTATCCTTCTGTGCTGGAGAGTAGAGTTGTTTATCATGTTCATAGATTGAATCTTTACAGCATCCTGCAGGTGCTAAATTCAACTGTGCAATCATCTGACCATGAGCATTTTATTGTGCAGAATCAGCCAATAGATTCGCATGTTGTTGTGATCAGCTGGCGATGCTGGGTTGTAAATTGACCAATTGTGTTACCGGATAAGGGTCATTTAATATTAAAGGATAATTGTGTAAAGGATAATTGTGTTATTATCAATATGTGACAATTCAAATGCTTTCTTTCTTATACACATTATAATATGATTCTCCTGAATATGTGCACGTAAATCAGATGTTGATGTTCAAGTACTGAGTATAGAAAAATACATCTCTGAATTAACGGATGGACGGATGATTGGGGCTTTACGTCCAGAGTTTATACACCTGGTAGGCTAATTAAGACAAGAGGACACAACAATGAGGCAAAGGTTGATTGAAACAGCCGTCCAACATAGGCGTAGGTGACCCGGCAAGAGCTGAGTTCAAATCCTGGACCCAGCGATAGGCAGCCCAGAATGGTATAACACTAGACCAACCCTCCCCGCTCTCAAAACAGACAAAGCCTTCATTAATCACTCTAACAGCATCTAAAAATATTAAACCACCAGAGAAAATAAGAGTAGAGAAATTAAAACTCATGAATCCATCGTTGCTTATTATCTTGGAGTTCATAATTTCAGCTAACAAGTTTCTACATTGTTCTACCAAGCATATGGAAATCCGCTAACAAATTGCAACAGGAGGCACTTAAGACATGTAGCAAATTGCCTCCGCATTGCGATCAATTCATCATTGTCTAAATCTCCCTTAATTCAAATTAGAAATAAGAATTAGAATAACATTCTTCATTCATAACACAGATAAACAACTCCAAATTGCTGCAGCTGATGAATCTGGATGACAAATGAGCTAAATTGTCTCTTTTGCTTTCTCGGTTAAAAATTGCAACTTTTCAACCAATTAATCATGTTAATTATGCACAGACTGCAGCACAGTGGTCTTCTTTCTTACTGCAGCACAGTGGTCTTCTTTCTTACTGCTCAAAATCAATTAAAACTTCCTGACAACACAAACAAAATTAATAAGTGGTAATTCCAGGAAGTAGTGTGGAGAAATGACAAAGACAATTCAAAATTGTGTATAAATTAATAATAAGCCTTTATCTATCTTTCTGATAGCAATACATATGCTGTAACATCTTTCGAAAAGAGAAAATATGTCTTTAAAGACTGAAATTGTCAGAGACTTAGCAGTAGAAATTAGAACTGCAACAGTTACTACATTGCACAGTCTGGGAAATAACCGTCACAGGAGGACAATTGCAATTCCAACTAAGTCCTGGCCTGATGATTGTGTGGGGTTGATCAGCTTGGTATCAGAAGGAAGTCTGATCTCTGTGCAGCAATCCTCATCACAGCAGCACGACAGTAGGGGGACTTATTCTACCCAATTTCGCAAAATACAGCAAAGTCATCACCAGTTGACGACAGACAGAACTTTCCCTAATTTCTCTGGAGCCTTCGGGTTCTTCTCCTCATTATGTAAAGGATAAGTCTGCCAAAATTTATAGGATTGGTTGATACTGAGATACAACGTTATGCTCGGATGAGTGTCATGTGGGGCTGAAGACATTGCTGGTCTTGACGAGATGGTAATTTCGTTGACTGTTGTAAGTTGGTAAATGGATAGTCCATTCAAACTTGCAGTGGGCTAAGCACCTTACATTTTCTGGTATTTTCCATTAGATCCCACTTAAAGTATTTGCTCTTACTTGCCTGTGTTTGTACAAGTACTTCCTGTGTGACAAAGCTGGCAATTAAGTAAACAAAAGTGGACAATGTGTCCACTTGGGGAAGATATACACTGAAACATCTTTCTTTGATATGCTGTTAATGACATGGATCATTTGTGTTTATAATATTATGTATAATATGTCATTCATCATGATTGTATTCTGATATCGGTTATTTGAGGCAATGCACTTCGATCTAGTAATTCTCCAATGGATGGATGGATGATTGGGGCTTTACGTCCTGTATTGCACTTGGTAGGCTAATTAGGACAGGAGGAGGACACGGCAATGAGGCGAAAGATGATTGAAACAGCCGTCCAACATAGGCCCAGGTGACCCGGCAAGAACTAGATTCGAACCCAGGACCCAGCGATTGGCAGTCCAGCACGCTACCACTAGACCAACCCTCCTCCCTGGTACTTCTCCAAATATTACAATGAGTTATTGCAGCAGTAGACGGAAAAGAGCCCATTGTGTATGATGAATGAGTGAAACTTGAGGATATTTCATGATACATAATGCAGCAAAATTTAATAGGCAATTCTTAATGCGTCATCCACAATTATTCTGTGCATCTATTTGTAAGTTGTTTATCTGTGGTATTATGAATGGAGACTGAATGTTATTTCCAATTCACATGTAGGAAGTCAGATCCGACCAATGTCAAATTCATAAAAATTAGCAAGCAATTTGCATAAAACGTCCTACATTGTATCTAAAGTGCTTGTGAAGTGTGTTGCAGGTTTCAATATGCAGGTGAAGTTATCTGAAATTATAGATTTGTATGGTAAATGGTAATAGGCATTACTGGCATCCGTAACCAACTTTAGTGAGAGGGTGCCCGGTGGCCAGTGGCGTATTTAGGGGGGGGGGCATTGTCCATCCCCCCCCACAAAAATTATCGTGGGAAAGATAGGAAAGCAGTAAATCGTCCAAAATTCACCATATGTTATGCTCACCCCTCAAGCCATTTCTAGATGCGCCCCTGAGGGAGGGTGACGGAGTTTTAGGTCCAGATCTTCTTGCAAAGGTAAATGTTTAATGGGTCATACTGCTGATGGAAATGAACAATGGTTATAGAGCGATGCGAAGCTGCTCAGAGCAAGTAGAGAAAAATGCAAATGAATCGTAATGCACATGGAGAAAAATGCACTTTGGTCGGAAGGCACTTGGGGCAAAACACACTTGTGGCAGAGGAAGAAATATAAATGCGACATGGTTTCTTCATGTTATATTGATGACATGGGTCCCGCTTTTAATGGAATGCACGCCTTCCGGTCCATTTCCTTTCCTCTTCCTTTCTTTGAAAACAAAGTTGAAAACAAAGAGACAGTATCGAGTCTACTGACACAGCTATTTTCTAGAAGGGCACCATGGCATTTGTGTCAATGGTTGTGGCACTTACAACATGTACAAAGGACTTGTAAAGGGTTTGTTGTAGAACATGATAATGAGACAGGAGAGCAGAGAAAGAGAATGAAGATACTTAAGTGAGTGAGTTTGCGTTTTACGCCCTATCAGCACCGGTGGGGGGCTATATTATCTATATTTATTCTTTGTATCATTCTTTCATCAATCCATGTCCATATCATCTCATTTCATCTCATTTCATTTCATCTGGGGTGCCCAAAATACAAACTTTAGAATTTCTCTGGGCATCCCTCCAACATCATATAATCTTACATTTTAATTGATGAATATTTTGTAACTGATGTTTGCAAAAAAAATAAATTATCAATCTATCTATCTATCTATTTAGAGGCAAGAAGATACTTAAGAGAGAAATGATAAAGAAAATGGATGGATGGATGATTGGGGCTTTACATCCTGTATTTATGCACTTGGTAGGCTAATAAGGACAGAATTATAAAGAAAAGAAAAAGAAGAGGCAAAACAAGAAGTAAGGAAAGAACTAATCTCAAGTAAGAAAGCAAGAAAACAAGAAAAGAAGGAAAGACAGGAAAGAGAAACAGAAAGAAAAGGCGAGCGCTTTTAAGGCAATTAAGAGATGTCCGCTGAGGAAATGTGCGATCAATGTTGCTTGGACATTCCCATCAAGCTCTTAGTACACTAATGGTACAGCAGTCATTGGCCACAAAGCAGATCCCCATGGTAACTCTTTACAACTGGGTGGTCCTTTTCACATAAGCCTTAACATGCTTAAGAAACTGTCGTTGGTGGTCCAATCATATGCTTGACATATAATAGCGACAAAATTAATCAATACCTCAAGTAATGAAACCGGTACATTATATTGTTCATCAGAACATAAAGAGTGTCGAAGGGGTCGGCAAGTTTACGACAAGGTGGTTCTTACCTGGTGGATTTTACCAGTAAATACCCACTTGCCAAATATAAATAATAAATTTATGTAACCTAATATAGCCTTCAGTTATTTCTGGGGTGTTAATTTGTTGCAAAGACGGTGCTTTTATGTTTCATCTATAGCCGCATTCTTTCAGTGCCTTTCCCTTGCTTAACCATAAAGCACAAGCAGTTAAAAGAGGAATAGACATAAATGTAAGAGTCATTGCAAGACTCAGCTCTGTACTTGCTTCATGCTTCATGAAAGGAAAGTCATTAGTTACCAAGATGGTTGTTTTATGTGTTTCTGCTTTGCTTGATGATAAACGGTTTGCCATTAACAGTTGCAAAGGACTTAAGCGATGAGTTAGCAGCACAACTAAGGGACCAACGACCAATTTGCCTTTCTTCATGTACTCAAAGGAAGTGAACATGATGCACAGAGACATGGCATTCAAGCACATGTGGTAAGAAGGATGGATAGATTGATGATTGGAGCTATACGTCCTGTATTTATGCACTTGGTAGGCTTATTAGAACAGGAGGAGGACACGGCAATGAGGCGAAACAGCCGTCCAACACAGGCCCAGGTGATCCAGCAAAAGCTGGATTCGACATGTGGTAAGAAGGACAGGCACACAACTTCACAAGGTATAGGAAGTGCAGTGGCAATGCCTATATTTGGTCAGATGCAGCCGAGATGGATGATCGGGGATTTACAGCCTATATTTTTGTACAAATAGCAACTTGGTATCAAGCCTGTATATATAGAGCTACCGAAACATAAAATGATTGTGATTTTTTCACTACCTGGTGACACAGACTGCCATCATCCACCACCGAGCAAATGGCGACGACGAGCAATGCAACCAAGACAGGTTGCACGGCGCACGCAACATCAACACATTTTGAGTAGAACATGAGCCGTGATTAGGAAACATCACATTTTCACATTTCCAAATCTGCTACTTTTAAGTTCCTTAAACTTCCTTCACTTTCCAGTTTCCTCCGGCTGTCTGTGGTTACAGTGTGGTTTCATAAAAACGGTCGTTCGAGAAAAAGTAGAAAAGACCTCGGACCTCTGCTGTCATTATTATGAGACTGCAAATGTACAAGCCGTGTTTCCGTGGCCTCAATCATCCAGGGGAATAATCCGCAGGGCATAAAATACTCAAGAAAGACCCCGAAAAGACCAACAGCAGCATTTTAAGAGCGGTCTAGAAGCAACAAATATGGTTGCAGAATTATCACATAATGACTCGAAATAAGATCACTTGACATGTCAATGCTGTCTTACTGAGTAATCACACATGCACAGTGATTGTGACGGTGATTGTGATCATGATGACATGATGATTATGACATGGAAATAAGCTCAGACAGAATGATTACAACAATAAGTTGTAGCAGCACATTGTCATCTTGTATAAATATGATTTGAAGCCCAACAATTCTCCTAAAAACTTCAAATAAATCGGTTATCATAACAGAATAATCTGAACAAAACATTCGCAATGCAAAAGAACAGCATTTTCCGCTTTTATAAGACTTTTGTCGACTACACACAATCGAGAATCCAGTCCACATAAACATGATTTACACATGTTCCATTAAGATTGATAAGGCTCTAGAAGTTTTGTGAATGACGCAAATAAACACCCACCCACATGCACTATCCAGCCATACAAACATCATCAGTCACACGGTAGCTAATAGATATGCATGTACATCTCAGCACATTCTGGTAGCATTATATGGCTTCATACCAGCACCTTTTCACCTACACACTGCACTTTCCATCATGAGAAATTGACAATAACTCTGCTTCCTCGTCCACCTTTAGCATCATCAGTCACATAGGGATCTATTTACCATATTTTGCTTGTACAGCATTGTATCATGCATGTATGTATAAATATCTTCATTTATTTTCCATCATGGGTATATTCTCACTTTGATGCTGCAGTCACCGGTCTTCACTTACCAGTTTTATTGACATGATCAAGGAGAATGCAATGCCGCAATTCATAATTCACATCAACCGTAGCATGTGCAGTGTAGTTATATTCCGTAAATGTTACATCACCTATTCTAAAAGAATCACCCGTGATCAATCTGATACATCCATTTGTACAATTGATTCACAAGTTACACCGTAGCCACATCCTGTATATCTCAGCACATTTGTCTATAATCCTGGCTATTATCCTTTTACCTACACCCCACACATGTTCACATTCTTGCACCAATAAGCCTGTCAAGGCATTACATCTTACAGTCACTAAGACAGAGGGATGAAAGTAATCAGAGATAAATATACAGGCTACCCACCTAGTGGTACCTACACAGTACTACACACACACCATCTATCAAAATGTAGAACTATCAGCACTTTCTCCCACATCATTGGCATATCATAGATTCATAGACTTCATACTGGTCAGCATCTTGCAGTCCACTTTCCATCACGCACATACTCATGATACTCCCACTTGTGACTTGTAACTTGCAAGTTGTCACGCGACACTGCTTGACACTCGCTGACTGTCATATCGGTGATGTAAGAGGATGAGAATTAGATGTCGGGCAGCAAAGGTAGCCGCCTTGACTTATTACCAGTGCCTGATTGGTGGGTCTTTTAGACCTTACAAAGTAAGCAAAAATTCTGTAGAGCATTCTATACGACCTTCAACAACGTTCAAACGAACCTTCTGAGGCAGTGAAGCAATGACCTTCTGAGACAATGACCTTCTGATGCATTGATTTTCAAACATCTTTATTTCTTTCAAAACCAAATAGATCTACATCACACCATACTTCACATATGTATATTTCCTCCTTCATAACTTTACAGAACTTCCTATACATGTAATACATGGCTTACATCCATCATTGGGATGACAACTTGTTGCGAAAATAGCACTTTCATGCTCAACAATTCCTTTCCCTCGCTCAACCATTAACATGATAAAGCACAAGCAGTTAACAGCGGAATTGACATAAATGCAAGACTTGGCTCATAGTACTTGCTTCATGAAAGGGAAGTTGTTAGTTACCAAGATGGTTGTTTTATGTTTTTCTGCTTTGCTTGATGATAAACGGTTTGCCATTAACAGTTGCAGAAATCCTTAGCCTTTCACATTTTCAATATTGTCTTATTTCATAACTTTACGCAACTGCCTAATACATTATCTGCATCTAGAATTGGAACATCAACTTGTTGCGAAGATCGTTGTTTTATGTTCAGTGGCATTGTTTCAGGGCTCCATCCCTCCTAAGCATAAAGCACAAGCAGTTAACAGCAGAATGGACATAAATGCAAGACTCGGCTCATCGTACTTGTTTCATGAAAGGGAAGTCGTTAGTTACCAAGATGGCTGTTTTATGTTTTCCTGCTTTGATTGATGATAAACGGTTTGCCATTAACCATGTTAACAGTTGCAAAGGACTTACACACTCAAGCGATGAGTCCACGGCATAACTAAGGGACCGACGACTAATTTACCAAATAGGACACGAATGGGGACATGACATAAGCATGGTAAGAAGGGCAGGCACACTTGGTACAGGAAGTGCATTGGCATTGCAGCCTTCTTAAACAAGCTTTTGCAATTCCAAGCCAGACAGGCAGGAGTCCATGAGCTATTTCTTAGCTTTCAAGTTTCAACATGTCCAACTGCCCAAGAAGTTCCACAATCACAAAAAAAATTGATTTTTTTTTAAAACTTGGGTTTTGAACCTCTAGCCTAAACAGAAAATGATGGAAATTTTTGCTGCGATTTTTACTGCCCTGTCACTCACTGTCACCATACACCTGTGTGCCGAGTAATGCAGCAAAGACAACATGCACCCAACATCAAAACAACAACACATTTTGAGTAGAACATGAGCCGTGATTAGGAAACATCGCATTTTCACATTTTCCAATCTACTACTTTTAAGTTCCTTAAACTTCCGCCACTTTCCTCAGGCTGCTTGTGGTAACAGTGCGCTATAATCAAAATGGTCTTTCGTTCTAGAAAACTTTGAAGAGACCTCCGCCCTCCGCTGTCATTATTATGAGACCGCGAATGAACAAGCCGTGTTTCCGTGGCCTCAATCATCTGGGGGAGTAATCCCCAGGGCATAAAATACTCAAGAAAGACCCCGAAAAGACCTACAGCAGCGTTTTAAGAGCAGTCTCAAAGTAGCAAATATGGTTGTGGAATGATCACATAATGACTCGGAACAAGATTACTTTACGGACCAATGCTGCCTTACTGAGTAATCACACATTTTTTACATGTACAGTAATGTGTCTGTGACAAGATGACAATGGCAGGAGGAAATAAGCTCGGACAAATAATGACTACAACAATGATGCTGCTACATGTGAAACAGATACCATTTCTCCTGGATGGATGGATGACTGGGGCTTTATGTCCTGTATTTATGCACTTGGTAGGCTAATTAGGACAGGAGGAGAACACCGCAATAAAGTGAAGGATCATTGAAACTGCCGTCCAACATATCAAGTGTATAGTGTATACGGCCAGGTAACCCAGCAAGAGCAGAACTCAATCTCGGACCCAGCAATCAGCACCCGAGCACACTGAAAGGAAGCTAACCCTCCCCCCATCTAATTTCTCCTAAAAACTCATGACAATTCCAGTAATTCTCCAAACAGAACAATCAAACAAAACATCCTCAATGTGAAAGTACAGCTTTTCTGCTGGTAAGACTGTTGAGTTGTGTCGACTGTACACAATGGAGAATCCAGTCTCACTAAGTCCACATTTCCACGATTTACACACGTTCCATAAAGATTGATAAGGCTCGAGAAGTTTTGTGAATGATGTAAATAAACACCCACCCACACGCACTATCTAGCCACACACATCATCAGTCACATAGTAGCTAATAAATATGCATGTACATCTCAGCACGTTCTGGCAGCATTATACGCTATGGCGTCATACCAGCACCTTTTGCCCACCCTCTGCACTTTCCACCATGACAAATTGACAATACCTCAGCTTCTTCTTCCACCTTTACCATCATCAGTCGTATAGGGAGGGACCTATTTACCAAATTTTTTGTACATGTTGTACAGAATTGTATTATTCCTGCATCGCTTCATTTATTCTCCATCATGGGTATAATTTTTTTCCCAAGCTGCAGTCACCGGGCTTCACTTACCATTCTCATAGACATGATCAAGCAGAATGCAATGCTGCACCCATCTGACACATCCATTCCACTATGTTCAAACATATAGATTCACAAGTTACACTGTAGCCGCATCCTGTATTTCTCAGCACATTTTTCTATAATCCTGTCTATAATCCTGGCTATTATCCTTTTACCTACACCCCACACATGTTCACATTCTTGCACCAATAAGCCTGTCAAGGCATTACATCTTACAGTCACTAAGAAAAAGGGATAAAAGTAATCATGGAGACAAATGAATACCCACCTACACAGTACTACACACACATCATCTATCAAAATGTAGAATTATCAGCACTTTCTCCCACATCATTGGCATAACATAGATTCATAGACTCATGCTGGTCAGCATCTTACAGTCCACTTCCATCATGCACATACTCTCACTTGTGACTTGTAACTTGCAAGTTGTCACACGACACTGCTTGACACTCGATGACTATCATATAGGTGACATAAGAGGATGAGAATTAGATGTCTGACAGCAATGGTAGTCACCGTTGACTTATTTACCACTGCTTGCTTAGTGAGTCTTTTAGGCCTTACAAAGTAGGAGCAACTAGAGCATTGGTGTCCTACAAGAACTAAATTCCACGCCACTTGAAACTCCGCGCCATACAAGCTCATAATAAATTATTGGCGATCAAAAATATTTGGGGGCATTCTATGCAACGTTCATGCAACATTCTCAGGCAGTAAGGCCAAAACTTTCAGAGGCAATGACCATGATGACTCTCTTTGAGAGTGACCAATGACCATTGAAGTAATCACCTTCAGAGTCAGTGACGTTCTGAGGCCAAGTCCTACTGAAGGAATGACCTTCTGAGGCAATGACCATCCAAGACAGTGACCTTCAGAGGCAACAAACTTCAGAGGCAACAAACTTCAGAGGCAACGACCTTCAGAGGCAACAACTTTAGACAATGACCTTCTGAGGCAATGACCTTCATGGACATTGACCTTCTGAGATAGTGACCTTCAGAGGCAATGACCTTCAGAGACAGTGACCTTCTGAGACAGTGACCTATAGAGGCAACGACCTTCTAAAGGAAATGAGGTAAACTTTGACCTTCTGAAGAAATGATCTTATGAGTCAGTGACCATCTGAGCCTAAACACACAATACTGGAAACCCAGAAGTGCAGAACTATTGCATCCTTGAAACACGCTGATAAGACGTGTCAGTAGAATGGAGCTGATGGGTCAGGTTGGTCACTTTCATAATAAGGAACTAATGCTAGCGAGGAAAAATCATTTCAAAATCATGTCTACTATTGCTTTGTATCAGACTATTCACTGCTATTTCTTCTGAGATCACAAAATCTGCCTTTGACAAGATAAAAGCCCATGGAAACAGTTTAGTGCTCAAAGCCTTAATTAGCAGAAAGGTTTCTGAAGGTTCTCCTCATGAGCTGTCTGTATTAATTATTTCTACTTGCACATCCATTAACCACAAAAAACTGGAACTAATCTTTCATTTGGCAGTCAGCATTTCCAGAGACTAAATTCCATATTTAAACACAGTTTTAAATGAGCATAAATCAAGGAGAACTACTCAGAAATCAAAACTGACAGTTTGCGCACTTTAGCGAAGTCAGGAAAAATTATGTAGATCTTATAGGCTTTAAACAAACTCATATTTGATTACTAGCAAAACCTGTTGGAGTCTCTCTGGTGATAACACATTTGCCTTGCATATCAGCAATGTCGGAAAGTAAAGAATTACTTAACATGGTTAAGAATGGGCAATTCCTTAAAGTCTGATTCACAGATTTGACACTTTAGCAGCTTGTGTAGCCCTACCATTACACCTCAGCTATTCCATTGTTAAACAGGGATGAGGCCAGGTAATAGGGGTATCAGACAAGCCACCAACGAAAGCTCCAAGTGTAACAGGAGTTGAGCTATGGGAAAATGTCATGGTGTCAGACGTACACCGTGTGATGTACGTCCGACACCATGACATTTGGCTTGTAGGTCAGCTCCTGTTACACTTGGAGCTTTGATTGGTGGCTTGTCTGATACCCCTATTACCTGGCCTCATCCCTGTTTAACAATGAAATAGCTGGGGTATAATGGTAGGGCTACATAAGCTGCTAAAGTGTCAAATATGCAAATCAGACTTTACAGAATTGCCCGAATACATACAGATAGTGCATAAGCTGACAAAAAATGGTCTGGGCACTGGGATGATTGATTCAAGAGATGGGAGTGAGAGTGGGAATCCATTCATTAAAGTGTTGTCCATACACTGCCCAGCATAGAAAGACACTGATCCAAGGGACCCATGTCCACCAATCAAACATCTCCTCCGAACGACATTCATTTGGGATGTCGCACATAAAATCGCCTGAAATTTGTGAAAATCATACCCTTAATTCATGGATGCTTTACGCTACTCCTCCCAAACTACTCAATGCCCACAACTACAAATTTGCAAGCAACTGTATTTGACTCCTTACAACAACCATAAGTGGGTGCGGTTTCTCAAACTGTTCATATTATGCGTCTTACCAGTGCACTTTTTTGTCATTCATGCACGACTATAAATGTTCTCTCACCAAGTACTGATTGTTGTTCTGTTTTCCCTGGACTCCAATGGAGGGAGGGAGGCAGGGAGGGACCACTGTCTTCAAAGACTGGCACTTATGCATTCTCACGGGTACTATGCTAGTAATTTTGAATTTGCCGCCTTGGGTTAGAAGCCTTGTTGCTTGGTCTGTAACCACTCAGCCACCAAACAAAAACCTGTCCACTAGCTGAAATCACGTCATAATCATGATATTGATCTTTACATGCATGCATGGCTGATGAAATTGATAAATGTTGCTAAATGGCTTATAAACATGCATGATAAACCAAAGCCAATCACCACAACACTTTACATTAGCATTGTTCAATGGCCATATCAGAGGCAGTAGCCATTGACAGTCAGTGACAGCATCAGTGATTCTGAGGCAATCAAAAACCAGCCATAAATTCACTCGGCAAGCATGCTGTGCATGCAATGGCAAAACATGCTGACCACTCATTAATCAGTGTTAATGGCATATCGATAAAATCCAATAAACCGCCAACTTGACCGACTGTCCTACATGTAGAACTATCCAAGTCATTATCCGTGGTTTCCACACCGCATAATTGAAATCAATATGATTTCATGAATAAGATTTTCACTTACTATTCGAATTTTCCTTTTGATTCAGGCCTGTGATTTCAATTTTGAGACATTTAGATATATGGGAAACAAATTTCTCCATCAGGAATTGGCTCATGAAGGTCCACTGAAATTTTGGGTTCCATAAGTGGGGTTCAAACATGTGCATGCAAAGACCTTCAGTGGAGCAGGTCTGGACTGAAACTGGCCAGCCAGCTGCTAGCATTTTTTAGTGTACTGACTTCAACCTTCACTCTTTTAAACTACATTTAACCAATTTAACCTGATATTGGGCATTGCAAAAACAAGACAAAATGAATATTCTACGAAGAGGTTTGTCGGGAAGAATAATAAACTAGAAGGCAAATTGCAATTTGCATATCTGGACGCTGATAATTGACCTGAACATTGTAACATAATATTGGTCTGGTAGTCTGGTTGGCTGAATTATAATAGCAGTAGTCAGAAGTTATCAGGGCATAGTGGCCAATGGGCCTTAAGAGAGAGAAATAAATGTATTGCTACATAGCGATGCATGAAGTTTTTTGATTGTGTGTGATGGAGTTGTGTGTTTAACAACTTGAAATAGTTGTGTTAAGCTGACAGAGGAGATACACACCCACAGCTCATCATTGCTTTGGACATCTTAAGCTAAGGTAGATACAGCTCATCTTCAAGAAGCAGACCCACTTTTATGATTTCAATAAAACCTGAGATGTTCGAGAAAGAAAGCAATAGCATAATTTAAATGAAGTCAAAGAGCCCTTAGGCTATTGCCCTACTTCATTGCGCATTGGCCTAGAAAAATGGACCAAGGGCAGAGTAAATGTATTTACCCCTTTTCACACCTCTTTCAAATTACCCAACAATGTTGCTGTATGTGTATGTGTATATGCATATGCAGCTTACATTTACTAAAAGTACACTGTATAAAGTTTATAAACTTCAAATTAAAAGTAAAACTTTTATTTGATTATGTATACTACACTTTACTTTATTAAAACATATATGCATCATGGGAGAATTCTTTTTATTTTGTTTCTATACATTGTCAAACTAGATGGGAGCATATTTCCATATGCAAGACTAGCAGGGGGTCGATCAGCAGTTTGTTCAGCTCATCACTGACTGACATTACTGGCTGACATCATCGGCTGACATCACTGGCTGACATCATTGGCTGACTTCATCAGCTGACATCATCCTATAACCGGCTGACATCAGTGGCTGACATCAGTGGCTGACATCAGTGGCTGACATCAGTGGCTGACATCAGTGGCTGACATCAGTGGCTGACATCAGTGGCTGACATCACCGGCTGACATCACCAGCTGACGTCAGTGGCTGACATCAATGGCTGACCACCGGCTGACATCACTGGCTGACATCCCCGGCTGACATCCCCGGCTGACATCAGTGGCTGACATCACCGGCTGACATCAGTGGCTGACCACCGGCTGACATCAGTGGCTGACATCAGTGGCTGACATCAGTGGCTGACATCACCGGCTGACATCACCAGCTGACATCAGTGGCTGACATCAATGGCTGACCACCGGCTGACATCACCGGCTGACATCACCGGCTGACATCACCGGCTGACATCAGTGGCTGACATCACCGGCTGACATCAGTGGCTGACCACCGGCTGACATCAGTGGCTGACATAAACGGCTTACATCACCGGCTGACAGCAGTGGCTGACATCACCGGCTGACATCACTGGCTGACATCACTGGTTGACATCGGTGACTGACATCACCGGCTGACATCACTGGCTGACATCAGTGGCTGACATCAGTGGCTAACATCAGTGGCTGACATCAGTGGCCGACATCAGTGGCTGACATCAGTAGCTGATATCACCAGCTGACATCAGTGGCTGACATCAATGGCTGACCACCGGCTGACATCAGTGGCTAATATCACCGGCTGACCTCACCAGCTGACATCAGTGGCTGACATCACTGGCTGACATCACTGGCTGACATCACTGGTTGACATCACTGGCTGACATCACTGGTTTACATCACCGGCTGACATCACCAGCTGACATCAGTGGCTGACATCAGTGGCTGACATGACTGGTTGACATCAGTGGCTGACATCAGTGGCTGCCATCACCGGTTGACATCAGTGGCTGACATCAGTGGCTGACATCAGTGGCTGACATCACTGGTTTACATCAGTGGCTGACATCAGTGGCTGACATCACCGGTTGACATCAGTGGCTGACATCACCGGCTGACATCACCGGCTGACATCAGTGGCTGACATCAGTGGCTGACATCACCGGTTGACATCACCGGCTGATATCAGTGGCTGACATCAGTGGCTGACATCACTTGTTGACATCACCGGCTGACATCAGTGGCTGACATCACTGTCAACATCAGTGGCTGACATCACTTGTTGACATCACCGGCTGACATCAGTGGCTGACATCACCGTCTGACATCAGTGGCTGACATCACTGGTTGATATCACTGGTTGATATCCCGGCTGACATCGCTGACTAACATTGATTGACATCATTGACCATATCATAACTATCAATAGGGGAGCTCCAAATAGAGGAGAGAACTCCCAATAAGAAGAAGAAAGTGTAGCCACCTTGTGTAAATAGACAGTACTACTACTGTGGTTGCCATGGAGATGGTAGACTCGGAACTGGACGACACCTAGTATCCCTAAAGACTAGCCCTGCTAGTCTAACAAATGGACCAGTGTAGTATGCTTCCTCAAAAAGCCATTCTTTAGGTCAGAAGGAGGTGTGAATGAGGCCATGGTTGTAAAACAGTTCATCCTGTCTGAGCATAAGTCGGTCACAAGTTGGTCAATAGCTTTAGGGCTCTTTAACCCCCTTTTAAATTGTTTATGCATGCCAGTTTCAATCTAATGATCTAGTTGTTGAACACCGGCAAATCTATATAGCTCTCTCAACCAATAGCATTAGTGCGTATTTTGCATGCTAGGTGGCTACCGCGTGTTGATGACGGGTGTGCGCTGAAGCATATCAGATTCTGGTAGACTGGTCCCCCCTCCCTGGTGTGCCATAGGGACAGTATATCAGTTATAATTCTAGTACATTGTCCTATTTAGAATCCAGTCAATTTTCCATGATTGCAACACAGATTTCCAGCTATTCTCGGTGTTAAGGACCAATTCACCGGGTGATATCTGTAGATCCATCCACTATCTGTTTGCTATATCAGTCTGAGTCACTTGGATCACGTGTGTGCAACATAAAGTAAGTTTGATGGGTTTACTGTGTACATCACTATGTCTTATGTTCAGCCAACAGGAAACTGAAAAACACAAGGAAGTAGGCCGTTGTGAGACAGTATCTGGACGCCAGAGGCGTCCAGATAATAAATATAATACCGATTACAAGAAACTTCACCTATGTGTAGGTGAAGTTTAAATACTCAGCACATTTGATGGGTGCTCTGAAAACTCTATTACTTGCTTAATCCCAAATACCTCAAGTAATTAACCGAAAGAGCCCAAGCGTGGGCTTGGAATTTCACTCAAGTGTGCCTCATCATTTAGTGGTTGCCACAGATCTTGTGAGTTAAGTGGAAGGACGTGAGCTGGAACCTAATGACGTCACAATGGAACAAGACCATGTGATGTAAACAAAGGCAACCATGGCAACACTTCAATGTGGAGGGTTACCACATGAAAAGAGACAGTGGGACACTGTTGGAATGGAATGGGCTGCTTCTGTTATGATTCCATCACAATTTTAAGTTTTAACAAAAGGTCAGAAATAACAATTTTTGTTGTTTTTTGACAAGCGTAATGAAATTTTCAATCACAAACATTGAATAAAATAAAGGCAGCCATAGAAACACTTAAATGTGGAGGGCTACCAAATGAACAGACAGCGGGACACTGTTGGAATGGACTGCTTCTGTTTTCATTCCCTCACAATTTTAACAAAGGTCAGAAATAACAATGTCTGTTGTTTGACATGTGTAATGAAAATTTCAATCACAAGCACTGAATTATTTAATGAGGACACAATAGAAAAACAGTTATGAGAGGCTGCCTATTGGTTGTTTGCCTGTGTCCAGGCACTTTCCTCTTTTCCTTGTTTTGGGAGGAAACTGCTTCAGGAAATGCAAATGTCTCATTGGATGTTGTTCAAACAAGTTTGCATTCCAAAATTAGGATGACTCATTTGGTAAAACAAACCGATGTTTCTTGTAATAACAAACATGGCTGGTAGATGCCAGTACAAACATAGGTGCATAATATACATTGCATACATGGCAATGATCCAGACCAATTCAGAGCAATCTTGACAAGAACCAAGACAAATATTTTGATGCTGAAAACAAGTAGCTAGCATGCAGACCGACAAGCCAGTAAGACAAGCGGTCAGTTATAGATCCGAAAAATATATTTGTCTAGCCCAGTGATTGATTGACTCAGGAACCAACATTATCTCCTGAAACACAAAAACAATCTTGACCACCATTGTTCCATCAGTTAGCTGCACGAAACCATGAAAACGGTCTTTGCCAGCTGATTCTCTGTGTGAATATCAAGTGAAGAAATCAAATCAGCTTTTTTTTCTTCGACAGATTACTAATGGTTACTGCATGATCAATGATCATTAGTAGCGATTAGTGCTTGATTCGCTGACATCAGGTGTCTTGGGTTGCAAAATCAAAGAGATCAATAAAATTGATTAACCTGAGATACCTTCATTCAGCGGCTTGGTGCTGAATTTATCACTTGTGCGCTAAAAAAGAAGAAAGGGCAACCGGATACATAGACAGCTGGACAGGCCTACACCATGTACACAGAGAGACGGGGTTTAATTGTGTTGGTAGCTCTGATAAATATAGATAGATCTGGTAAGTGCAGCCCTCTAAGCCCAATTCTGGGTGCTAACGAGGGCTGATGGATGAGATGAGGGAGAGAGAGGAGTCCTCAACATATTTCACCTTTATCCCATGCGAGGGATCTTTTACTTGCCCAGCATAGACACTGATACAAGGGACTGCCAATTTAACATCTCATCTAAATAATAACATCCAGCTGGGAATTTGCTCGCGAAGGTCCACTGAAAATTTTCAATTTTGTGGTCCCATCCTGCCCCCCAGGGTTCGAATCTATGCACACATGATATCAGGTAAAGACTTTCAGACAGGAACCTTAACATGTTTAACCACTCTGAGCCTTCCAATAGCTTGGTCCGGGATCAGTTCGAGCTCTTGTGGTGGGGTCACCTGGACATGAGTTGGATTGTTTCAATCCTTCCTTGTCCTCCGCTTTGTCCTCCTGTCCTCATCAGTAATTAGCCCCCAGAGATCATGAATACAGGATGTAAAGCGGCTTAAGCCCCGATCACAATCAGCAACATTTTATAGCACCCATTCACAATACTATGTGAATGAGCAAAAGACACCACTCCACACAATACGCAAACACAAGGGAGTAGAAAAGTCAAAGACAATGAGCAGCATATTCATTTATTCATAAATTCATATGATTCAATTAATTCAGTTCTGCTTGCCATCCAATTATACCACAAAAGGTAGCAAAACCACTCATCAGAAACTCGAGCTCTGGAAATTAATTTCATCTAATGAAGCTCTCAATTGACTAGGTACGGTTTCTGCATGTTTCACACTGAAGTGACATACTGCCTGAAAGTCATTAAGGAATTAATTGAAAACAGATGCATCAAAGCTAATTAAATCCAGATTCATCAAAGATAAATCAGAGTCTGATAATTAAATCTATATAGAAATCATTAATTAAATCTATGTAGAAATCATCGACTCATAGACAGAGTCTCAGACTTCAGATCAGTTAAGTTTCATGTTAGATTAATGCAACAGCATGTTTAGTTTTTGTTTATTAATTAATAAATAATGTAAATGTTTAAGGATGGTCTACTTTAACATGCAAATGAGCACATTACGCAAATGAGGATAACAAAATAAAGAGTGCCAAAGTATTTCTTCCTAGTCCAGGCCGATGTTTCTTCTGAAGAAGGTTAGAGAGACACGAAAAGAATTTGATAACACAAAGTCTGAGAGACATACAGCAGGTACATACAGCGATGGTCGAAAGTTAGTGAAACAATTTACATGATTTAGTGGCGTTTTGTCATTGGGCAAACATCCAAGGTCAATGCAAGACAACACCAACTAAAACTGCTTGTGGGAGCAAGGATTCTTAACTTATGAAAAGTTCTACAAGATGAAGGAGACTATTTTAGGTACGCTTAGAAAAATTATTTATAAACAGCTTGTCAAAATAACCCCCCCCCCCCCCCCTCCTTCTTCATGATCCTGGCGCCACATGCCGACAAAGGTTGTGCACTAACTATCTAAGACAGTCTAAGAAACTGATTTAATAATCAAAATAACAAAAAACAAGAACCCAAGGGTTGCAAAGCCGAAGGATGTTGAAAATTGGCAGTATAGTTGTTGGCCTAAAATGGCAGTTAAAGTGTCAATACTATACTTTACCAATGAGGTAGCAATTCCAGATTGTGGTTGAAGAAACAACTTTCATTACATTAGATATAAATATTTTTTCACATATGCATATGTCAGAAAAGTTCTTGGAGTGAAGTGAATATTTGAGGCAGAAGTATTTCAAATTAATTGACCAATTTCACTGAGTGGCCTGAACATTGGCCCCAAATAACTTTTTTGTAATTCACTGATTCTTAATTTGCTTTCCACATATAGTAGATGTAATGTATGCCCTTTAATTCCAAAAACACAGCTTTCAAAATGTAATCTAAAAGAATGACTAAGTTTTGAAGCCTTAAAGTTGCATTAAAATGCACAGTAAATAGGCCTACTCAAGATTGGTGTCACTTGGTTGGACCAATCAGAGGCAAGGCCGGGAAATCTATCTGCCAAAGGAAATTAAGTATTCAGACACCAAGCACCACTTTTCCCTTAGTGTTAACTAACAGAACTTTCTATGAAATTAGTCTATTTACAAAAGTGACATTAACTGCCATCATTTATTGCCTTAATTGAGTGTCAACATTGACTGCCACCATAGACTGCCAGCATTGATTGCCTACATTAATTTGTATTACTTTGTGCAAGTTACTTTCAATAGTAGTATTGTAGCAATTTACTTTCAAGAGAAGTATTGCAGCATCTATCTTAAATGCAAAAAGAAAGGAGGAAGTCATATATATTACATTAAATCTTCCTGTAATTTTGCCAAAATTTATGCTACATAATTGCCTTGGTCAGTGTAAGATTTCAATTTGTGATCAGCTGAAGAAAGAGGCAATAAATTCAGATTTCTTCAAGTGACTGCACTTTCTTAGACTGAGCAGACAGCAAGGAAAGATGATTGAGTACAACATGACCACCATTTCCCTGAAAACAGAGCAATGAAGATGTAGGCCTAAGATGGACTAACTGCTCATATTGCAAATGCACATTTTAATGACTCACCAGGAGCTTTCTCCCATCTTCCATGGGCTTACTCTTCAGCTGCCCGAGAGAACGTAGCGGGCTTTTTCAGCTGTCTCAGCTGGTCACATGAGTCGACGATGACTGTGACTCCTGTCACGTGACTTAACCAACTGAGCAAGCTCAAACAGCTGAAAAAGCCCACTAAGTTCTTAGCTTATATTCGTTCTTACCAGAAAATCATGATTACGCTTGATGCATCCTTCTGATTAATATGTCATACCTTTACAGAATTTCAAAAATTTTTGTACCCATGGATTCTTGTTATAAATGAATTTTTTTTTTGAGGCATCTATTTCACAACTACCCCCCTCTTTCCAACAAATAAACTCAATCATGCTAAAATAAATCATAATGTAACAATTTGATTGGCAATATTGCACTATGCAAGTAGGGCAGTGTGCACAACCATGGCTTTTGATGAAATTCATTAATACAATAATTAAGCAGTTATAAAAATTAACTAATTAATCTGATAGATTTCATTTATAATCTTATTGCATTTCATGGCATAGTTGAGTGTATTTTCGGCAAAAAAAAAACACACAGAAAGATAAATTTGCTTTCACACACCACATATATGGCAATGATTGGGGGACTTCAGTGGAAGGGGAGTGGCCCACATTGTGTTCTCTGATTGACCAGTGATGCCAGGTCAAATGACACACTCAATCAAGTTTGATACAGTCCCGGCCAGTGTTGGCCAAGAAACTAGCAGGTCTTTAGTCTCCATGGACAACCAAGTAAGATCAGATGCTGCTTTGGAGAAGCCCCTCCTCCAGCAAAATCATTCCAGGAAAGTTCTAAAAATAGCCCAAGCCATGTGACTCTGACCCAAAAAGTCAGTGAGGTGGGTAGGGCAGGTGCACAACATACAACTTGAGGAAAATACTTTATGTCCTGCTTGAAATTCCAGCTCTGCTCAGTGGCCTCCACTGAAATGGGCCTAATGGATCATAAATTCACAAGTTTACAACACAAAATAAATCCCCAGAATATCTTTGGGATAAATCCTCTCACAACCCTACCCCCTCCCATTGCAAAGTGGACCGGTCCATCTGTGATATGACCTGACATGCTTCACTGATTTCATTCAGTGTCCACTGTGTTGACAGTGGAGACACTCCCCCCCCCATTGCAAAGTGGACCGGTCCATCTGCCACATGACCCAACATGCTTCACTGATTTCATTCAGTGTCCACTGCTGTGACAGTGGAGAAACATGGGGAAGGCTTGCTCAACTTGACAACAACAATATACCACAACCAGTACATAAAACAAAA
The DNA here is from genome assembly GCA_026936325.1 of Platynereis dumerilii. Classification (NCBI taxonomy): domain Eukaryota; kingdom Metazoa; phylum Annelida; class Polychaeta; order Phyllodocida; family Nereididae; genus Platynereis; species Platynereis dumerilii. Next base: position 23,495,649 of record JAPTHN010000010.1, on the reverse strand, counting down.
ATCTACTTCCAAATTTTTGAAGATAAAGTACATTAGATTCTGCACACAACATTACCTTGGCCCTCAGCCTCTTCTGTCAAACGATTTTGCGTATAATTTGCAAGTGAGAACAACCCCACAGAGAACCAGATAAAGCCTTCGGTTCGGCTAAAAACTCCATAGAAACAATGCCACTTCTTTTGTTTGCACAAAATTTAAAAGACATCCTGGTGTCATCAGAATGTTTATAAGAGGTCCAAGTCAAGCACTCAGTGATAAGGGTCAAGAGAAATGATAAGGAGAGATAAGAATTCAATCCAAGGATAAGAATCATGAGAAGTTCTTATCTCTTATCAGTCTGGCAATGGAGCAATGGAGGTGTGGGAGTGAGGTAGCAGGTCACCATTGACCATGTGACAATGCAAGATAAATAAAATAGAAATCACTTCTGTAACACTATTAAAAGTACAGCTACAAATAAATGAAGACCAAGACATTCTGGCATTTGTTGAGAAAAGCCATGGGGGAGGGGGGGACAACTAGGGATTCGGGCATTTCCGGATATTACTAAAAAACAATGTAACTTTTGGAAGATGGTGCAAAATTTTCAAAAGTGGCTCGTGATTTTGAGATGCAGTCGTCAACTGTCTTTGGAGAACTACTTTGCATTTATCAGCGAAAGTTACCTTGAAGATCTCTTTCAAAGCTTTCAGAATACTGATTGACACAGGCTGACACGGGGCTAAAGTTTACAATCAGCTTCCTTCATTGATTGCCGACACCCAAAACCATAAACCGTCAAACACGAGAAACAAAGTAGGCCACCATCGACTTGCCAAACACGAAAGTCTTGTAAACCCAAATAGACACACTTTTAGGTTTTAAAGTAGCTTGAAACTTCAAAGTTCTTGTAAAATCTTGTATCCCCTGGCCTACATTGTAGGTCAGCCGTCAGACTAATCTTGGTGACAACATTGCAATACGAATGTTCATCGACTTAAGACTACATAATTTACACAATTGATAGGAGTGGAAATTGGTAAATTTACAAATCACTGCTTTTGATACTCTAACAGATACTCTCAGATGATCAAATCGGCCTAAAAAATCGATTATTTCCCATGGAACAGCAGTGAACAGTTCAGTTTGTAAAGCTACCCCAAAAATCAGCAACCTTGAAGCAAATGAGCAGATCAGAGTCAGGTATAACTGCTGAAGAGACCGAAAGATGCCAGAGGCAAAAATAGTTGACATTAAAGAGGCTGCGTGGCCTTGACATGGCTTTAATGCTACTAGCATGGTAAAGGGATTTGGTAAATCTTCTTGATCTGTCCATTACCAAGGCTCCATGTTCATGAAAAGATTATTTTGAGATCCATGTAATTCCTTAGACAAAGCAAGGTCAAGGTGCCTTGCTCTCACATCACAATGGAGTGTCAAATTCTGCAACAAAACCAACACAGAGCAAGATCAATCAAACTGCGCTGTCAGTTTGTCGTGACATCAAAAGAAAATCTGCCTTTAATCAGACCAAAAAGTGACAAACAATGAAGCAATTTCAAATGATGAGCCTCAACATGAACAAATGAAAGATGTTTTTTCGGTTCTGTCCAGTTTAAATGCAGAAGATCCAGCATTACAAACGATCACAATGATTCTGTAGTTGAAAAAATCTACAAAACAAAACAGCTCAGCAATTAAATGCGGCTAATAGCAAGCAACCACACCTAGATCCCATTTTTACTTAAGGTTACGTTCCAGGCTTTGTTAAAACTACAGCAGGGGGAAAACATCTCTTTATCATGTTCATCATGTTCATGGTTTCAGTGTTGTAACAAGTACTTTTTAATAAATATTTTTCTCCTTCATAATTTTTCTCCTGTTTCCTTTTCTATCCAAATCTATTACATTTTTTAAATCTCTTTTGTCTCTTTCTGCTTTGTGATCCTCCTTTCTTTCACTGAAAATGAAATATTAACTTTCAATTCAGCGTTGAGCCTCCCTGCTTGAGCAGGTGAATTATGGACTTGGGGGCAGATATTGCTAATAATTACATTTATTACGCACCTAATTGCGGAAGAAGGTCCCCGTCTGGTCTGTAATTACACAGAAAATTGGCGGAAAACTTCAAAGGGAAAAATCAATCCACACACACTGGCAGAAAATGACAGAAAATGAATGAAAGCAGGACAGGCTATGAGAAAATAATTCTTAAATGACAAAAGAGGCTCATCGATGAAGGTTCACAGACCTGTATCAACGATCAATGGTGATATTCCTCCTTGTAAAGAATAATTTTTGTCGGACATAGACATGTACAATACTAGGCATCAAGAATTAAGCATTTTACGGAGAAATATTACCTGGACAACATCAAGAAGTTTCTAGAGATGGGAGTTATGAGGCCATTGGAGGGCAATCCTAACATTTGGGCCAAGATTCTTTCTCTCGTTAGACTCATAAATAAGCTATTAAGCATGACATCGTGCTCTTCATTGATGTATAATTTATGTTTCAATAACTTGTTGAAATTTGCATTCATGAGAAAATGTCTCGTTTTGTGAAGAAAATAGCGAGTATCAAAGAATTATAATACAAAAAGTACCAGACTAAATTAATGAAAGCCTCGTCACGCTCATAAAAATGACACCTACAGTTTGCCTCACAACATGTGAACTGGTGTTTGGCCTGATTGCTCAGCATCTACAGATCACACAGTAGAAATATACATACCGACGGGTAGACTAGCTATTTTGTAATTTTTCTATAACGGTTTTTGTGATGTTTTGGTGCCGTTTTTGTGGGAATTTTGTCCATGCTAGCAATGGGACAGACTGTAGTTCACATCCACTGTCTGGTCTGGAAGTGTCTGCCTGGCCCATGGCCACAGAAACAACCATCATTAGCTGCAGTCTCCATCAGCGGATCAGCAGACTCACCGGCTTCAGTGCCGAGGACTCCAAGGACTTTGGCTGATCCGCCTACACTGTTTGGCTACACATCATGTCTCTTTGTGACAAGTGACTGTAAGTCACCAAGGTCACCACTGAGCAGCCAGAGCTGTTAATACTGCTAACTACAAATCTGTACAAGTGACTCTGCCCGCAGCTGATAGGTGGTAAGTGCACTGAGCACGCTGAGGTGATGGGGGCAAATCAATTACAAGGAAATTAACACTGATTTGCCCTCAACTAATAGCATTGTCAACTGATAGAAATGATGGAAGAGCTAGCTCACTGGCCTCAGCAGGGATATCTACTGTGACCAGCTTTATCCACACTCCGTTCGGCTGCAAAGGACGATAAGCCACGTCCATCAACAGATCTTCTCATATCTGTTTTTGAATGCTTCTGAATGAATCATATATATAAGAAATTTGATTTTTTGGAATCTTTGCTCTCAACTAATTGCATTATCAATCGATAGAAATGAAGGAAGAGCTGCTCAGTGAGCTCATCGGCTCATTGGTGCAGGGATATCTACTGTGACCAGCTTTATCCACACTGTGTCCGGCTGCAAAGGACATTAAGCCACATGTATCCATCTGAAGGTCTCATCATATTATCTGTTTTTGAATGCTTCTGACTGAATCATAAGGAAATTAATTGATTATGGAATCTTTTCATTCAACTAATAGCATCGCAAATTGATAGAAATGATGGAAGAGCAGTTCACTGGTGTTAGCAGGGAGCTCCACTGTGGCCAGTTTTATCCACACTGTGTCCGGCTGCACAGGACGATAAGCCACCTCTGTCTAACGGTCACCATACATGTATCTGTTTGTGATGCCCCTGACCTTCTGATAGAAATTGACAATGGAATCTTGTCAACCAACTGATGGCTAAAGCTTAATCCTATGACCAGCCTTATCCACAGATTGCAATTGTCAATAAATATTGTCTGGCTGCTGAGGATGACAATTTGACAAACCATGTCCTGTTGGGATACACATGACACAGTAGTGGATAGAACTGGTCACAGTAGATATCCCTGCTGACACCATTAAGCTACTGGTCAGCCCATCATTTCTATCAAGTTACAATGCTATTACACTATAGTTGAAAGCAAATCAGTGTCACTTTCTTTGTCATTCATATGACCTCAGACGTCCTCAGTGCATTTATCACCGTACAGCTTGTGGAATTGCAATGACAAAATTGGAGTTATCACTCACTCAATATATTTTAAAGAGCTAAAACGGTTGGCAGTATGCGAGTAGATTCGACTGTCCGTGTGACCAGCACCATCCATGGCAGTATCCAAAGGCATTTCAATATCGACATGCAGATTCCGAAAGCTCATGTACGTCTGTCTCTCATTCTGTCCCTCTGTCTACGTGTATATCTACAAATTCTACATTGTAACACAGACATAAGAGTTTTGCTCTGGTTGCCATTCGCTATCTCAAAGACAGAATACTGTCCGGCTGTCTACACATCTGTCTCTCATGGTGTCACTCCAACTCGGCCTGTTTAATCAGTGCTGTTCACCTGCCTGACACTTGACCACTGCTCTTGCCCCCAGTTCTTGACTACATGATCTGACCGTTGTCCTGTAATTAGGGAACTGTGATCATGTGGGAATTACCCGGAGTCCCAGCCTCTACAAGCCATCTGCATTTGGTAATGCCACTCTCTGTGGCAGAGCCTGAGAGAGACTCAATTTCACTCTGCATCTGGCAGCTGGTTGGCTGAGTGGTTCGAGGCCAGGTCTACTTTACTGGAGATCTTTGCGTTCATGGGTTCGAACCACGGGTGGGGAACCCGAAATTTATAGCGCACCTTCATGACATGAGCAAAATCTCCGCTGGATGTTGTTCGGATGAGCCAGTAAATTGGCAACCTCTTTTATCAGCGTCTGTGCATGGCAGGTAAAAGATCCCTCAGATGGGGTAAATGTGTCACATGTTCAGGAATCACTCGCATGAAATTCCAAACTTAGCATCAACAGTTGTGTAAAGGTTAATGGTTCACAGAGTTGAGCTTAAATCCAATAAGAATTATAGGCTAAATATAGACAGGTAAGGCCAAGAGGAAATCTTGCAAAATGGGAAATTCAAATTTGAGGATGATACACCTACGGTGTCTTACATAGCAAGTGTAGGGTGATGGTTACATGTTTGTGAAGCACATGTGCAGCAAACATGGTCGAGGCGTTTAGTTTTCTGGTTTTAACTCACTCTTTTCAAAAGTAGTTTCTCAGCTTTTGCAACCATGATAAGTTCTAACAATTAGTTTTAAAATGATTCACAATCTTTATGTTGAAAAACTTCTGACATTATTCATTACCAGATTACGGAGCTGAATGTGATATATGTATATTTTATAAGCTAATGATATCATTGACATTGTGGAATTTAATAGAGTTTCTTCCATGTTCAAGGTTTTGTGGAATTCCAATTGAAGCTACCTCACCTTGTCTGGTTTCCTTAATATGACTCCATGCAGCTAATTGCCAACTGGAAATGTCTCAACAAATCAATGTGTTTGTCAAGTTTCCGGCCTTAAAGTTTCCGAAGAATGTTTCCGAAGGCCACAAATGAAGATCAACATTTCCCGTCTATTGGCTGTTCACTTTGAAATCTTTTTCGCAAAGTTTTCTTTCTCCTTCTCATTCCGCCACTAATTGCTGTCCCTGAGTCGTAATGTCTTGTTTCAGAACTAATTTGTGGAGTTTTCTCTCATTCATAACTTCGTAAAGCTTTGTGGAGTCCTTATGAGGCGGTTAATTGAGCGTTCTCTCTCTTCCATCTATTCCACAATTTATCTCAAAATTTGGTACATTCTGGGCCATCAACGAGCTTCCTTGGTTCCTAATCCAGACATCAGGCTATCATAACATTGCTCTGTCTCTTACATTATCATGATTGTCATGTTCATGGATTTACACAACTTTGTAAGATTTACTCATCAGCGTCATCACATCCAGAAGTCAGAAGTCAGTACGGATAACTCAAGCAACTTATCAGGAAAACCACATCTCAAGCAACTTATCAGGAAAACCCCATCGATGCTGCTATGAGCTTCCCCGGGGTTAACCAGATCCCAGGCCATTATTGGCATTATAGCATTATTACTTTGTCTTTCATATTACCATGACTATTGAGTTACTGTACACCTTTTAGGAGATCAGTCCACAAAATCCATGAGCATGCCAATGACATGGTTTGGTGAAAAAAAAAAGCTCATCAGGAAAAGGTAGCTTTCAAAACAATGCAGATATATCCAAGAATGCTTCCATATATATATGAGGATGATGGGAAATTCAAGACCAGACAAGTTATCTGGATTATTTGCCCGATGCCGCTATCTTATCTGTGCAATGAAAACAGTCATGTAGAGGCTGCGAGAAACTAGTCAGCAAAACAGACAAAGTTCACAAATCTACTTCTACAATTGATTTCAGAACACTCTAAAAAATGTCGGGACCAAATTGGTTTTTTAGATTCAAAATGGTTTTTTGAAAAACCAAATTTCAATGCAAAACCAACATTGATTTAAAAAAAAATCCATGTTGGTTTTTTGCATTGAAATTTGGTTTTTCAAAAAACCCTTTTTGAATCTAAGAAACCAATTTTGTCTGAAATTTTTTAGAGTGGAGACTATTCAGCAACATAATGTTCAAATTATAAACTACATGTAATTCTTGACAATAATCAAAATTTGGATCCACTTGGAAGTACCTGTACCGTGTCCTTACTTTGTACTTCCATATTGTTACAGCACACATGGGAAAATGCGAGACCACCCTTTCAACCTTCCCACAATGACATATTACCTGATCTGCCCAATATTACGATTATCGTTCTAGAATTATTTTCTCATAGCCTGTCCTGCTTTCATTCATTTTCTGTCATTTTCTGCCAGTGTGTGTGGATTGATTTTTCTCTTTGAAGTTTTCTGCCAATTTTCTGTGTAATTACAGACCAGACGGGGACCTTCTTCCGCAATTAGGTGCGTAATAAATGTAATTATTAGCAATATCTGCCCCCAAGTCCATAATTCACCTGCTCAAGCAGGGAGGCTCAACGCTGAATTGAAAAGCAATGTTTCATTTTTGGCAAACAGATGAAATTAACAAATTTTGCTCAGAAAAGCGCAGGATATTTCATGAAAGAATTTAAAGAGAAGAAATGATGCTATCTACCAATTTTGCAAGAAGAACTCAGCAAATTTTTACAAAAGAATAAAGAAAGCAAATTAATTAAGTTGCAATTTTGACAACAGAAAGGGAAATATGGATTAATGATTGAGGCTTTAGGTCCTGTATTTATGTACGCCGAAGGACACAGCCATGAGAGGAAGGATGATGAAACTGCCGTCCAGCACACCATCACTGAGCAAGCCTTCCCTCCGATACTGGAACTTAGAGGACTGCACTTACCATATCTACATATATCTATCTATCTACATAATCTCTCGAAGACTAAAGACTGGAGAGTGATTTCAGGTTCAAAGTAGTGCTGTGCCGATTCCCGAAATTTCGGTTCGGTTTCGGTTTCACCACTACAACCAAAATCGAACCGAAGTTCAATCTAACAACCGAGTGTTTCGGTTATCGTAAAATATCTCATTTTATTGAGAAAACGACAAAATAACTAGAGGAGCATATTTCCATATGCAACACGAGCAGGTGGTAGGCAGTGTTTGTTGGAATGTAATATATATAGGGTGCACTGGGTGACCGCATACAGTCCAGAAGGCAATTTTCATTAGCCACATGGAAGATGCATAAGCCAATGGCCCAATGCTAATGTGGCTAATGGCTAGGAAAAGCACTGAAATTTAAAGGGAAATGATACAGTTCAAAACAGTGCACCCTGGTGTTAATGATAATTCTGAAAATTGGGAGAAAATATGCCTTTTTATGCTACCAGACATGCTGAAACAATCCTGTAAAAACTTGAGAAAATTGACGAAGAAGTTAATTATTAATCTCATTTTTGAATTTTTTGACATTATGACCGCCCCCCGCTCGTCGATGGAGCTGTGCACGACTTGCTACGGGCTGTAGTTGGCAGAGGACCCTGGTGGGTAGCAGGACGTTTCACCGCTGGGACGTTTCACCGCTAGCAGTGGTGGGACGTTTCACCGCCGGTTCCTGTTGAAAACATAGGCCTGACACTCATTTATCTGCTCAGATTTCTGCTACCATAATAGGCTTGTCATGTGTGGTTGATTGCACTTGTCTTAGTTGGACTGATGGAGTCACAAGCTTTCTCTAATCACTTGATTAACGTAATTGAAAAACCCAGCTAATTACCATTAAAGAGAATTAATTGCTGCTGTGTTGGGGTGTGCAGACTTCAGAGACGATTACAATTTGCAGCAACATCAACCTTCAAGTGCTATCTGTGGTTGATACTTAATATCTGCATGTTTCTGGGCTTCACAAAGATTGCCCAAGGCAATGATGACTTCATTAATATTGTTTAAGAGCTTTTAAGATCGGCGGTGAAACGTCCCACTGCTGGCGGCGGTGAAACGTCCCTGCGGTGAAACGTCCTATAATCCCCTGGTGACCCCCCCCCCTTTTAACAAAAATAAAATTGTTATTTCATATCTTGGCTTGAACATCACTAAGTTTGACAACTTTTTTTATGGGTTATTTTCATTTTATAAGGCCACAGAATTAAAACAACATGATTTTCTCTATATTTTCAATGCTATTTCTGAACAGCAATTGGGTTGGGTTCAACAAGTGTCATTAGTTCCTCAAAAATGCTGGTGACCCCCATTTGTTATTTTTTCCATGTATTCCTAATAGTCAAAGAAATCTTGTCACAAAATTTCAATTGTTTTTTATGGTCAGTTCTAAACTGTTTCATTTCCCTAATTAGAAACCTTGACACATACAGCATTTGAAGCAACTGTGCTTTCTTCATTTTCTTCCTCATGTAGAAGCAGATTTCATCATTTGTTGTTATTGTACTGGTAGTACCACAACAAAACACTAGGTGCGCTGATCGCGACACTTTCCACCCCTCTGGTGGGTACGCAACGAACTTGAACAGAATTCTACTTCCGGTAATCCCCTCGTGAATCGCGAGAGACATGTCTTGTAAACAGTTCAAATAAAGGCATTAAATCGGGATTTAACTAACGGGAATGCATCAGGATTAGCATGTCACATCCTCATAGTTTAGATGACTGACAAGTCAGGTAAGCAACGCATTAATTTGACGTTTGCAGCCCATGTATGAGAACGAGATTTGCACTGATAGATCGTGGTCGAAAACCGGATCATGACTGGATCTAGCCATTGTAAACACGAGCCCTGCTCGTGTAATTAGCAAAATGTCGATCTGTTCACTCTCCCGAAAAACGATTTTGCGGACCGGACGCTGAAACACGGATCGCAAAATCGTGTCGTGCACATTGCGGACCACGTGGATTGGTCTGCAACCGAAACTCGAACCGAAACCATGGTTTTGGGTCGGAAAAAACCGAACCGAACGAAAAATATCACAACCGCCCAACACTACTTCAAAGGCTTCCTCCCTGCACAGGTTGCACACTGCAGATGTACGATGTATCAGTAATGTAAATCCACTGCAAGGAACAAGAATTTTCAGTTACTCCTCCAGTGTCATCCAAAAGCCATTATTTCCCTGTTCAGTATCGGAATCCGTAATTCAGAAGAGGGCACTAAATTCTAATACAGCACTGCACATGCTGCAGTACAGGCAGTCTTCTATTTACGCAGATCTGGGCTGAACTGCAAACACCTTTGAAGCTCATCATTTGAAATTGCTTCGTTGTTTGCCACTTTTTGGTCTGATTAAAGGCTGATTTTCTTTTGATGTCACGACAAACTGACAGCGCAGTGTGATTGATCTTGCTCTGTGTTGGTTTTGTTTCAGAATTTGACACTCCATTGCGATGTGAGAGCAAGCCACCTTGACCTTGCTTTGTCTAAGGAATTACGTCGATCTCAAAATGATCTTTTCATGAACATGGAGCTGTGGTAATTGGCAGATCAAGAAGATTTAAGAGTTAGCAAAATCCTTTAACATTTGCTTAAGCCATCTCAAGGCCACACAGTCTCTCCGATGCCATATCTAGTCAACACCTTTCTCCTTCGGTCTCTATATTTCCTTTGTAAATTGTAATACTTATGGAAGCGATTACTGAATGGAGTGATAAAGACGGATGGATGGATGACTGGCATTTTACATCCTGTATTTATGTGCTAGGTAGGTTTAAATAATTAGGACAGGAGGAGGACACGGCAATCAGGTGAAGGATGATTGAAAGAGCCGTCCGACAGGCCTAGTGACAGCAGCACAGAGTAGTGATAACTATAGCCCAATGTACCAGTTATGGGAAACATTGGATGGATGGATGATTGGGGCTTTATGTCCTGTATTTATGAACTTGGTAGGCCAAATAAGACAGGAGCGTTATGGGAAACATCTTGTTATGTGATCATTAACACAGAGTTCTTTTAGGAAGTCCAATTATGCTCCATCTCAGCTTATTATCTCATTGTGTGATTTAATTAAAATTCAAGGTTCTTGTTTAATGAGCTTTGGTTTCACATTGTCTTGTCTCGCACATTAAAAATGTGCCAGTGCCTTGGTATTTGTTTTGTGGTTCACGCTTTTGGCCCCCCAGACAGCCGTTTCTGGATCCTTTTCTGCCTCTTCTACCATTATATTAAAAGAAACAGAAAGTATAATTTTACAAAAGAATCAAGATGTCTCCAGTCATCCAGGTATGTCCTTGCCATGAATTGCATAATTGAAATATTCAAATTGCAGAATTAGATTTACACTCCACCTTGAGAAGAAACATGAGAAATGTCTGCCAAAATCCCCACATATCAAATACAGGCTCAAATTGAATTGTTTCCCTTAAATTGAATTCCCTAATTAAATCAAAGACATTACAACCATTCTTTAAAAGAATTAGGTATGACCTAGAGAACACTCTAAAAAATTGCAGACAAAATTGGTTTTTTAGATTCAAAATGGATTTTGAAAAACCAAATTTCAATGCAAAACCAACATGGATTTGTTAAAAAAACCACGTTGGTTTTTTGCATTGAAATTTGGTTTTTCAAAAAACCATTTTGAATCTAAAAAACCAATTTTGTCCCGACATTTTTTAGAGTGAAGTGTAGAGAGTGATACTAACCCATTTACCTATTTGTACCCCGAGAAGGCGTAGAAGCCTAACATAGGACTTCATTAAAGCCCAATACCTCGAAATAATGACAAGTGCAGCGGCTTGCAAAATCCTCACACCCAATACCCACTGCAGGCTTGGAGCAGTAATCGCCCCACGCACCCCACGTTCTAATTGGACACTAGTCGAATCTTGTTGTCAAGGACAGGGATCAAGGGCAGTGGTCATCAACAGACAGGTGAATGGCACTGATTAAATAGACACTACCGATATAATGAAAGGCGGAGACACTGGGGCAGTATGGATGCTGCAGTTTTCGAATAATAAGGCAAGACCTTGATGCTCACAACAGTCTGGGAAATTACCATGTGTTGAGGATTCTGATGTCCTCAGCCCCAGAGGACTCTCACTCCAACATTGTCCTCACAGTGCAATTACCCTTTTATATTGTTTTAAGGGTCTTTGCCTGACTCTTTCAGTGCCCAGCATCATCTTTGATAGGCAATTTAAAGCTTACTGTTGCTGTTATTACTGTGTGACCTGGCTGGAGTTGCATCAGGGGCTTAACTTTCCCTGTAAATTTTGTCAGGCCTCTCCATTACATAACCATAGAAAGAACCCGGTGGTTCCAGAGAAAACAAGGGTACTGACATGTGGGGCGGATGACTTAGTAGAATGTGACATAATTAGTCCAGCTACAGACATGCTGGTCTGGGGCCGTATGGTTGCTGTAGATTTTGAATAATAAGGCAAGGCCTTGATGCTCACAACAGTCTGGGAAAGGCTGGGTTAAGAAGGCTGGACAGAGGTCAGATATTTTTCTGACACCGGGCTGACCAACCACACAAACTCAATCCTCATGTCACTGTCACGACCAGGGCTAAGCAGGCTAGAATTGCAAAAGTCCTCATATGACTGTAATTTCCCAGACTGTACAAGGGTTGATTGAAGAATGTGAGAATGAGACCCTTGTTCTGTTTTTCTGTTTACACTGGGCCAGTCCAAAGTCGCAAGTTACAAATAGACGACTCAAACTGGGGTGGTTCACACACCGTGGTTGATGGGACCTTATGTCCTGCATATGTACACCAAGCCACTGACTAGGCTCACTAATAAATACTAATAATTAAGGACAAGCAGGAAACATGGTAATTCACAGTCCTGAAATGAATTGTAATGAGGCAAGGTGTATTTTTGGCACAGGACACAAATTCCCTCTAACACCGTATAAAGGAACACTGACTTTACAACGGGTTACTTGAGTTACTCAGAGTATCATGTTAGAACAGTTAGATAAATTTGAGAAATGCCAGAAAATATATTTTTTTCCTTGCTGATTTAAATGAATCTTGTCTGCAAATAATGCGAGTCGGAATTCAGGAAACCCAAGACTGGCCAAGAGTCGGAGTTGTGTTTCAGGAAAGCAAGAGAGTCTGTTTACTTTCTACTCGCATCCGAAGTCCTGGTCCATGTATCTATGCGCACAAATGTTGTGCATGATACAATGCAATGTAAATATGATAAATGTCTTTACTTTTATGAGGCCATTAGCGAAACTTTTATCGACAAATGCATTTCATCAGGCGCAGACCACAAAAAATACATCAGATATATTGTACATTTTTATACCACTTTATTATCATTTTATAGCAGTGCTAAGCATGTCAAGTGCAAGATCAGGTGTGAAGAGCCTCTTAATAGCTCATAGATCAATCACTGGGTTCATCTGGTGTAACAACAATCACCTGTCTTTTAAACATACACCTGATGCTGCTTTGGGATGCTAAGTAGGTTAGAGATTAGAGAACAGGTTGATAGAGAACAGGTAGATAGGATGCAAGACACGTTAGGTTCCAGAACAGGTAGACATGCCTGAGTTAGGCAGATATTCAGGCTGATATTAGGTTGGAAGACAGTTGGATAGGCCGTATTAGGCACATGTAGATAGGTTGCAACTTGGAAGACATGTGACGTTGTGAGATAGAAAGATAGATAGATAGATATGGTAAGGGGCCGACCAGATGATCTTTTGGGGGGGGGGGGGCTATGGATATTTGGTGAAAAAAAAAGATTGTTTCCCACTTGACACTGAAAAAAAAAGTTTGTCCAGCACATGGAAAAAAAAAAGTTTGTTTCCACCTGCAGCTAGGATACTGTAATGTTAAAATTCCGATAAAAAAGTTTGTCGCGAGTGCGTATGCGAAAAAAATTGAAAAAAAAAGTTCGCCCCAGGGGTAAAGTCCATAGCCCCCCCCCAACTATCGTCTGGTCAGCCCCTAAGTGCAGCCCTCTAAGCCCAGTTCCGGGTGCTCACGAGGGTTGATTCACGAGATGGGAGAGAGAGTAGGAGTCCTCAACATGCTACACATTTACCCCATGTGAGGGATCTTTTACTTGCCCAGCACAGACACTGATACAAGGGGCCACAAATTTGGCGTCTCATCCGAACGACATCCAGCTGGGATTTTGCTCATGAAGGTACACTGAAAATTTTGGGTTGTCCAACCGGGCTGCATCTACTCAGTGCATCTATCGCGATCACAGGTATCTGTAGCAGTATAAACGGGTTGGAACTTAAACTTTGAAGACACGGGAATGTTGGAATAAAGGTGGATAGGTTAAGCCAAACCAACAGGTTGATAGGTTGGAAAACAGTTGCATGGCTGAACACTGAACAGCTTAGGTGTATGAAGATGTTAGGTTGGAAGACAGATGGATAGGTAGACAGCTTTTTTAATCCAGTGAATGTCGAGTCACTCGGGCAGCAAGTTTGGCCTATATTGGACGCCTGTTTCAATCATCCTTTGCCTCATTGGCCATTGCCATGATTCCAGTGTCCTACTCCTGTCCTAATAGCCAACCGAGAGCATGAAGACAGGACATAAAACCCCAATCATCCATCAATCCATCCAATACTTTGGTGAATTGGGAGCATAAATACAATTAACTGCAGGCCCAAAAACCATCCCAAGTGATATACACTGCACACACTCTAAAAAATGTCGGGACAAAATTGGTTTTTTAGATTCAAAATGTTTTTTTGAAACACCAAATTTCAATGCAAAACCAACATGGATTTTTAAAAAAATCCATGTTGGTTTTTTGCATTGAAATTTGGTTTTTCAAAAAACCATTTTGAATCTAAAAAAACAATTTTGTCCCGACATTTTTTAGAGTGCAGTGCTAAAAGCAAACAGCAGGTATAGCATCTACTAGCCATCTAGACACTCGTGAATGTGAAGGCACAGGTGTTCCTGCCACTGACAGTGTAGTGTTCACCTGACTGGGACAGACCAATGGGCAAGGACCCAAGGTCAACCATTTGTGGTCAATTGATCAAACATATAGTTAGCATGCAAGGGCATTGGGGCAGCTGTGGGCACAAATCAAGTGAAGTCATTGTGGAATGGTTGCAGTGTAGAATCAATCAGAGATGGATGGATGCATGGATGTTTGGGGCTTTACGTCCTGTATTTATGCACTTGGTAGGCTAATAAGGACAGGAGGAGGACACAGCAATGAGGTGAAGGATGATAGAAAGAGCCGTCCAACATAGGCCCAGGTGACCCGGCAAGAACTACATTCGAACCCTGGACCCAGTGATCGGCTGTCCAGCACGCTACCACCAGCAGCTGACCAGACCAACCCTCTCCCCGCAATCAGAGTTATTATATATTATCAAAAGGCCGGATACTTAAGATATCAGTTTTTGTGAAGTCCTTTGCCACACATCGCCAGGTTGACTTCAGTAATCCAATTTTAAGTTGTGTTTCTATTGAAGATTTTCTGATAAAATTCACTATAAACAAGCTAAAACTTCTAAAAGGAAGAAAGTTGGTTCTGGGAAAAAGTCTTATACCTCATACTGGATGATTCCTTTTGCACGTGTATTTAATACTTCGATATTTGTAGTATATTAGAATTGCAATATACACCATGTCATCAATGTACATAGAACACCTCTCTCAGACACAGATCATCTGAAGTGTTGGACTACAGAATGATTGGGTTTCACCTAAACTATCTATACTACAATTCAAGTAAGACATCCTTGAAGTTTCAATTCCACCTAATCATTCTAAAACCACATTGTTTTATAGTGATGCACGGATAGTGAGAATAGCCGGATACCGGATACCGGATAATCCGGCCAGACACACTGCCGGATACCGGATAGCAACCGGATAGTAGGAACTGGATAATAAACAAATGAAAAAGGTGCTTTTCGGCATTCGCGGCTGATAATAAAATTTTTTTTTCTCATAGCCAAAAGATACCATGTTCGGCAGGAGTACTGTTCTTCTAGTGGAATGTTTTTATAATGTTCTGTGACTGAATAATTTGATTTTTGAGATGATTGAATCATGTTTTTACTCTGTTCAAATAACACTCTTTAATTCATTATCGAAATTTTAGCCTTTCACTAAGTTTTGACCATGACAAATATCCGGTTCTGATATCCGGTTCAGATACCTAATTCTGCCGGATACCGGATATCCTGCAAATTTCAATATCCGGCCGGACACCGGATACTGTGCCGGATATCCGTGCATCCCTATTGTTTTACCTGAATTATACAAATACTGCTGTTCAGCAAAATCAGGCTTATTAATATATACATAAGACTTAGGGAAGGATACAAATAAATCAGAAATCATTTGCACCTGTTGCAGAAAACGTACAGGACATGAAAAAGTGTCAAATGCACCAGCAGCCTCTGCATACAATGCACTGTGCATTTCTACAGGTGAAGTTCCCACAATAAATTCATAGGATATTTAGGTGCTGCATCATGGTACATCAGTGTTGAAAATATTCTGGGTTGCACATTGCAGCCAGTTCATGCGGTTTAGAGGAATATTGATTTTTTAAATTTTGCCTATTTTACATGAATATGTCAGCACAGATTGGATAATAGTAGTGCATTTCAAATGTTTTATGTCAATTTGAAGCTTTACATTGTTGTTATCAGCAATTCAGCATGATATCTATGCAGAATAAATTTGGAAAGTCGCATGGTTTGTTTCAAATGTAAGAAAGCCTGATTACAGATAGACAGACAGATTATTAAATAGACATGTAAGCTAAGCCCAGTTGTTGGCACTCATTAGGGTTGACTGATGAGATGGGAGAGAGAGCAGGAATCCTCAATACGGTACAGATTCACCAAAATTAAAATAATAAAATATACAATAAGTATAGTGGGTTAAGTATAGTGGGTGACCCTCAGCTACCCTCCAGAGAATCGCGTGCCCACCTCAAGACCCCCTGCCTGGTTACGCCAATGTTCAACGCCACTGTTACGCCAGAGGTTTGAACCCAAGCAGGCAAAGACTCAAAGACCTTGAGCAGTCTGGGAAATTACCTTGTGCTGAGGACTTCGATGTCCTCAGCCCAAGAGGACTCTCGCTGTAGCACTGTCCTCACTATGCCATGGCCCTATTAATTAAGGGTCCAAGACTGATCAGGACTCTTTCAGTGCCCAACTGCCCATCATAATTTTTTTTCTTTCCCTTTTTTTTTGACAGGCAATTTTAAAAGGATAACTGTTGCAGCTGACTGTTTCATTGCTACTGAGTGAGGGGTGAAGATGGCTGCAAAGAGGTGAGACTGATCAACTCAGTGTTGACAAAAACTTTCTGGACAAAGCAATTTAGTTCATGAAGTTTGCATCCAATGATGGTTGAATGGCTCAACATAAACCTTCCACAAGTTTTCTATGCAAATCAATTCCACCATTACCAGCTGATTATTATGGCAATGTGGCATGGAAACAAAAAGCCTTCTGTAGGTGGCTGACCCAAATGAATCGTTGTGAAAGGCAAATGAAAGCCTTATGACCACCAATAAAGCTAGAAATTGGTGGCAATTGGCAATTACTGACTTCAGTAGCACATACTGGACAATGGGCAAACAAAGCAACAGAGGCCCAATGTGGATTTAGTAGCACTAAGGCAAATAAATACTAGACGGTGTTTATTAGTGTTTCAGACTTCAAATAAAACGCAATGAGAGGAAATTAATAGTGTTTACCACCAATAACTTGTTTTAGACACCTCTAATCAGCTAATCATAGTAATAAAGGCAGGAGATAGCTTGGTCTTCACCTTGGTGAACAACGGTCAATGGTATCGGTGATGTACTGAAAATGTGTGAAAAATTTTATCAGGTCTTCTTCGTCGGTCCAAGCAGCTAAGCGACACTGATTGCAACTCTTTCAAATCAAAATTTGACTCCAAATTCCAACTTGCCAAAAAACCAAGTCCAACTCCTCAAGACCTGGCTACTTTCCTTTTTGATTGTTTGACCCTAATTGCGACTCCACTCTCGATCAAATTAAGACTCTGGACTTTCTGAAAAACTGACTCCGACTCCTTTTCCACATTCCTGGACTCCATATTCTAACGGCGGATTGTGGCCTTTGTTTTCATAAACTTTTAAAAAACCGTTTCCTACAATAATGGAAGAATCAGCAATATATGATCTGTAGTTTTGAATAATCATGATAATAGCGTGAATAGCACAACATTTCAAACTTGTGCGATTGGCTGACTGACAATTTTTCATCAAAAATTGAAGGGTAAGATTCACACTGAGGTTTTCGAAGAGCGAATGATTTAAAAAAAAGACACATTATATCATAGAAAAGGAATTAATAACATATATATATAAACTTTTATTTTGACAAACTGAATATCAAAAAAGATACATGTGTCATCAATAATACAAAGCAAAATCATCAATAATACAAAGCAAAATCAAACTCTAAACTAACAATATCGTTCACTGTTCAATCCATATACATGTAAAATTGTAAATTAATAAGGAAACATTGTTTGCACTGAGCACTGAGGATATATTTCACCATACAACTATAGCCCTAGTAATAATAATATTAATATATCACAGGTTGCTATTAGTAATGCAAATAGCACTTAAAACGCTTAAGATCATAGTTAACAATGGCAAGATAATACAGGCAGGCAGACCTCTATTTAATGCCTATAATTAATGTCATTACTCTGTGCCTGCATTTTCTGCTATAGATATTTCAAAGATATACATTGTATATGCATTTACACACATGTCTGCATAATAAAGACACTTGTCACCCTCTACCGCACATGGAGGCTTGTCATAATCTGACACACTTGTCATGGTTGACATGTCAGCATGTCAAGTTATAAAGATCTATGTCAAGTTATTAGTTTGTACTTCCAAGTGTATAAGCATTTGATAATTGCATGTGGCCCAGAGCTATGTAAAACAGGTTCAAATAGCAGAGTGTGCAAGTCTGCATGCAAGATCATGTAACATACATGTTTACTTCTGGCATGCCTACCAGTTAAAAAAAAGATAGAAGCGAATTACCTTATCTCAGAACTTAAGTTATTTACTAAATATTGACTATCTTGATCAGTAAGACAAACATGAAAATTATCATGCAAATAAGATGTCACATATATATCAGATTAGAAGTTGTTTTTTTTGCAATAGTACAAACATTAGAATTTTTTAATTAAATTATCTTTTTATAAATAGACTTACCTCTGGGACATTTTAGCTTATCAATGCGGAGCGTTTGATCTGGCCCCAATAATAAAAAGAAAACCCCACAGCGCCTCACGTGTGATCACGTGACCTCTCTCGACCAATAGCGCGCTTCGGCGCGAACTCCTCTCAATCATCATATTCAATTTTGAAAAAGCAATCCACTACCTCCTTAGCGGGGAGGCGGGTGGGAATTAAATAAATGTCCCAGAGGTAAGTCTATTTATAAAAAGATAATTTAATAAAAAAATTCTAATTTTTATTACATTGTCGACTTACCTCTGGGACATTTTAGCTTAATTCAAAAAGACAAGGAGGTGGGTCTGGAGAGAGAGGTAAAAGAAAGACGGAATCAACCTGCCTACTCAATGGGCTAGGAAGGTTATCATCGGCCGCTATGCCCTTTCCACGCTATCGTTAGAGCCGCTTCCGGGGCACAGCTACGCTGGGGGTTATACCAACCGATGATTGCGATCCCAAGGGTCCTCGCTGCAGTAGGACGACCACCTAAGTCGCATGGCCCCCCCCTTTTTCCTGCCCCCGGCACAACTGCCCCGGAATCCTCCCAAGGGGACAAGAGCAGAGCACACCGGACAGCCGGAGGGGCCTCAAAGACAGCCAAGCGAAGGAATGTACACCGCCTGAAGTCTTGACAGCTTACTAGAAGGCAAGAAGTAGAATTAGTGCAGTAACTCACCCAAAGCTGAAGAGAAGAGTCAGAACTGTAACTCACTTCCACGATGGCCACCCGCCAGAGCAAGGCGCCCACCGCCACTGTCATCTCTGGTCAACGGAGTCGCCCCTCCATGTCCGTGTCTGTCACACCAAACCAAGAAGGGGAGAAGACTGTCACTTCCGCCCCCTCGACGAGCAACAAGACAAGTCTGTCCGGGGACCAGTCCATAACGTAGTAAGGAACCCCGATGTAACCCAGTGAATCATTCCAATCTATGTACAAGGTTGCGCAGGAAACCAACCGCAGCTTAACCGTAGTACCGTCCGCCAACGGTGTGCTATCCCAAAGAGTAAGGGTGTAGATACAAGCGGAACACAGGAAAAGTATTAGTTCAGATCCGACCCACCGCTGACCCGGTGGTCATCCCTGTCCGACTCACTAGACGTTCCGGGGTCCTCGCTGGTAACATCTCCCTTGGAGGTGAGGGCATCGCTGGTTGACCCATCACCCTCCGGGTGTTCTTCAGCAGATGACTCGTCTTCGTCCCGGTGGCCATCCTTGTCTGACCCACCGCTGTCACGACGAGCTTCACTGTCCGACATCCCACTGCACTGATGGTCATCACTGTCAGACCCACCACTGCCCGGGACATTGTCTGATTCCATGCAGTCTTCTCCTTGCTCCTCAGAGGAAAAGGACTGCTGGTTCAACTGAGCAATCGCCTTGCTGGAGTCGCGCCTTGCTCTTATGTCTGCCAACGACTGCAACTGCCCAGCAAACAATCGCTGCTCAGAGTCTGTGGGCGGAGCAAACCGTAAAAGGTCCACGTCCTCAGGCTTCAAGAGAGCCGGCTTCAGAACCTCCTCCCTCTTGGCCTGCAGCAAGGAAAGGTCCAGCCCGGCTAACACATAGCCCAAGTCCTTGAGACTCCTGGTCTGAATGTCCACAAAGTCAGCAATGGAGTTCACCGAACTCAGAATCCGGTCGTCCGAGGAGGCGATCAACGAGCCCAGAAGAGTCTTGACAGCCTCACCAAAGAACATGGTCTGGTTTAAAATGCTAACAGCCCTGCCAGAGTCATCTAGGAAATCGTCCAATCGAGTGCGCTTGGGCTTGGAGATCCCCAAAACTGATGATAAATTGCCATCCACTATCGGAGCTTTGATGGGCCACATCGCAGGGGTTTCAACCAGTTTTTCATGGAGCACACAATAGTGTTTCATCTTTGGTTTGTACTTCGCCACACACTTCGAACCCAAGGCAACACCGTCAGCTGGGGGAGCGAGGTCGACCGACCAAGAGTAGTTTTTGGAACGAGTTGCCCCCTCCCACGTATCCCCAAAGGCCTTATCAAGGTCTTGGGAGAAAGGAAAAACCAACAAAGGCGGCCTGGGCTTCTGTGGCCGGAGGAACAAGTGACTGTCATCGTCCGGATCCGGCACTGGATCTATACCCAAAACCTCATGTGCCAACCGAACCTGATGGCGGTAGTTGGAATCGGCTATGCGGTCCTCAACCGTATCCCAACCTGCAAATATAAAAAATGAAATTAATTCCGGGCCAACATGTAATGGAGATCGGAAAATTCATGTATTATCACCCACTTGACATATCAGGCACCATGCGGTCGACCACGCTGTCACAATAAAGGTTAAAACGGTCTGCTTCACAGCACCGACATCTAACCCACAGAAAGAGGGTGATTACTAACCTTAGAGAGGCAAGAACCTCCAGAAAGGACCTGAACTGGTCAAAACCTTCCTGTCTTGACAACCCAATTTGGCGCCGGCCGCCATTTTGTAAGCGACCTGGCCGAACTGAATCGCCTAAGACGAAGGAAATGTTAGCCAAAAACGGTCATAACCTAAGAAATACGAAGTGTAAGTGCACTAAGAACCACCATTTACACAATTAACAGGTTATAAGAGACCGATGGCTTGTTAAAGCTCGAAAATTAGCTAAATATCTGCCCGAAAAAAATTTGATTTTCGGCCAGACTAAATAGCAGTGTAAAACGCCCGCTCGCTGCCACGTTTTCAGTGACCTAGCGAAGCCAGACGCAACCAAAACGAGCACTTAACTTGTGGATTCTTCGTTGTATCTTCATTCTTCTTAGTATCTTCGTCGTAGTCGTCAAATTCTTCCATTATTTCGCCAGAATAGCTAGCACGTGTTGTCAGTGCTGCCCCAAAATTGAATATGATGATTGAGAGGAGTTCGCGCCGAAGCGCGCTATTGGTCGAGAGAGGTCACGTGATCACACGTGAGGCGCTGTGGGGTTTTCTTTTTATTATTGGGGCCAGATCAAACGCTCCGCATTGATAAGCTAAAATGTCCCAGAGGTAAGTCGACAATGTAATAAAAAAGCTACTATACACTGTATCATGATCATATTGTTTGGTATCATATTGTTTGGTATCAGGGCCTGTAGTATAACATACATAGATTAACTACTTCAGAATTAGATATATGTTTGGGGTTTAAATACTACTGAAATGACAGAAATGGGAATAGAGTCAATTGACCATATAATCATATTCAAAGCAAAGAGGACACTAAACAGTGCTAAACATGCTTTCCAAGAAACAGTAGTCCTCTAAACTGCTAGAATGCTTATTCCATGCATAAAATAACAATTTTGAATCGAATTTTGGTCTTGATACCTAAGCAGCTAAGTGCATAAAATACACACTTCTATTGCACCGGAGACATTTCAAGATTTTTACTTCAACATATTCAGTCTGCTCAACCAAATTGTTACAACAGTTCTCTGAAAGATCATGTCTATAAATATTTAAAGAGCAAATATTGCTTGGCTACAGGCCAGATATATGATATTATGAGATAACCTGAATAACTTTATTTGGAATTTTGCATACATGTCTACATATTTTGATATCAATACATGTAGGCTACAATAGACAAACATATGCAAGGAACAGACATGGCATGGACATACAATGGATAACAATTACATACATGTAAGGATTGTATGCCTATGTATCCAATGTATTCATGAATCATAATACAAGGCATGGTCTCATATCATGTAGCACATGTATACATCTTTATCATTTTACATTCTGCAAATGTCTTGTACCTGGCCACCAATGATCTGCTGAACACTCAACATTCTCAAATTGGTCAGAGGGTAAAATGGGGATATTTGGCCCCCTTTTATTTTGGGGCCGCTTAATTATTGGCTTCAGTAATTGTACATACACTAATAATATCTGCACACAAAAAATAGAAGATAAACATATTTTTTGATGAATTTATGTGACAGATAGGCCAGTTCTCCGGGGTAAGACAGTATTAAGACTATAACCCTAATCATTTCTTCGTCTGTTTTGCTACTGTTTTTAATTTCTTGGGGACACATTTGCCCCGTGGCCCGATTTCCCTCACCATACCCTGGTATCATTCAAGCATTTGTAACAGTTCATAAAGAAACGCATTTATCACTTTTTGTGTATATTTTACATGGTTCAACAAACTATAACCGTTACCATGACAATAGACAGAATATGTAAGATAAGATACATGAAAGAAAGCCCCCCAGGGGGCCAGCAAGACACTCTGGCATGTGCACATACCTGAGACTTGCAAAAATTATGGAAAGCCCCTAGATATATCATTGACTTCATTGTTATGCAAGGTGCATTACTGTTGTGTATGTTGGACATCATATTGACCAGTGTCCACTTGTGGGCAAACAGACTATATGTAAGAGATTAACATACTGTGCACATGTATATATAGAAAGTAGACATATATATATATAAGGCATATAGAAAGTATACATACATATATATGCACAGGTGCATATTTCCATAGTGCACATTAGCAACAGGTAAATTTGCCCTGTAAAGCCTACAATAGGCTAGATAAAATACATGATATAGGTTAAGAATGCATCAATTTCTGCAAAAACCTCTGATATGAGTGTTTTTCTTTTTAATAACCACAGTCGGATAATACGGGATTTGTTTTATTATACAGATTATAGATTGTAATTTGATGCTATCTATCTATCTATCCATCCATCCATCCATTTCAATATATACTTAGCTATCTAATCTATTTCTGTCTGTCTATCTGCCTATGTAGGGGGATTGTAGGCCTACTTACCCATCTACCTATCCATCCATTTGGCAAACCTACAGGGTTTATTGCTAGTCACAGATTAGTTTATATACATCTTTAGTCCTAAACCTATTTGGGTCCACGCGATATTTACACAAGAGTGACTTGTGTGAATGAATAATTGATATTATGCAAGTAAAGTGTGTCAGGGAATGGCCCACCAGCATTATTAAGTGAATTGTTATTTGGGTCAAATACCTTTATATAGGTCAAGTTAGTATTCAGGTCAAGTGTGGTAATCTAAACACTGCTAAACAACTTGGCATACTTGACATACCTGAGACCATATCACACAATTATTTAGGCCACACATAATTGATTATTAGCTTCGCGGATAGACCGACCCAACAGATTTTCTCTCTCCGGGAAAAATTGACTTTCCCACAATTTTTATTATCTAACAATTGGAATTTGTTTATTTCTTTTCTGTCCAAGGAAAAGTGCCTTGAGAAGATCCAAGAAGCTACAGACCAGTTATGGCCTGTAAGAATTTTATTAATAAATCGTTATTTCATCACTTTCAGACATGTACTGCAACATGTGCAATAAAATGTTATACAATGCCTGAACATGCTGAATTCTTTCAGATCTCAGACATTCCCTTTTTGGAAATATCCAAATATACATTGTGCTACTATATTTAGTATCAAAGCAGTTTCATCTTTTAATAATACTTTCTGTCTGCTTAGACAAATTGCTGACAATTAAAACTTTTATGAACTGCAATGATTTAGTCTTTCAAGTGATTCCATCCTGCTGCTAGGCTGCTATCCACATGATCCAGCTGTTAACATGGTTAACTCCAATGGTCCACACAATTTTGTGTATGGATTAGATGGATGGTGGGGACTTTTTGTCCAGTATTTATGCATGTGCTAGGACAGTTAGAACAGGAAGAGGACACAGCAATGAGTTAATGATTAGTGAAACTACTATCCAACATAGGTCAAAGTGACCTTGCAAGAGCTTGATTCGAACCCAGGACCCAGCGTATATACCCAGGTAACTCCCTCCCTCAGCTCAGCCAATACACATTAAATGTACCAATACTTTAAATAGCATGTACCATAATCAGAACAATGTATATAGGTCTCCATAGTCCATAAATAGCCCCAGGAGCTCTTGAACATGCTGAATGGAAGGGAACAGTTATAATTCACCTGAGGCCTGCATTTTGGTTAGCATGTCCCCAGCATGGCAATCAATGCAACAACATTCATGCAAATGTTCTTTACGTTTGAATTTCTGCTTTAATTAATGTGTCTCTTGCATGTGAAAGTTGACTTTTGTCTGATGTGATGGTGCCTAACTGATCTAATAACTGAAGTTACTTTACAAATTGAGTTTAGCATGTTTAGTAACTTCACAAATTGTTTGTATAGAGTTTTAGCTTTTAACCTATCAGATGTCGTGATGACTTGCACAAATTGCATTTCACCCAATTCAACTTAATGTTAAAGCAAACCTTTAATGTGGAATGAGCCTATTAGAAAGTAATTTTCCTCGTTAAGATGTTTAATGTAAATAGCATTTGTTGCTTTCATCATCGACTGAATGTCCTAACATTTATCGTGACTAGCCGTAAGCGTCCTATGTCAAAATTTACACCGTTTACCTGTTTAAAGGTAAAAACGATTCACAAAATGTATCAGCTTTCAGCATTTGACTAATATAATGAGTTCACAAAGTGCATTTTAGCTATTTGACTGAATGTTGGTTTACATTTCATCATGGCTTCTCATTGATCGGTGTCATAATGTCCAGTGTAAAATAGTTGCTGAAAGAAAAGTTTGCTAAGCCTTCAGGAAAAAAGACTTTATTACTTGCTAAAAACTGCACAAATGCAAAATGCTTTGTAACTGGTAGCCAGTAGAAGCCATTTCTCCAGACACAGCACTCCACACTGGCCATTCAGCTGCTCTGCCTACACATACAAATTCACTGCCCAATGTATACCACTTCGGATGATAGCAAATTTTCTGCAATTATAAGCCTGTTACTGGGGATACTTGCATACTTATTTTGCATTCACCTCACCATGTTCACTGGAGTAACAGAAATAAACTTTATAAGGTTATCATAACATGATAATTGAACATTTATCTTTTGAGTTTGTGCAATACTAACTTTTACCTCAAATTATTATTATATCATGGTAAGAGAATGCTGTTTCAATTATCGTAATTGATGGATGGCTGATTGGGGCTTTTTGTCCAGTAATAGGCTAAGTAGGATTGGAGAATGACATTCTAAACTGCTATCCAACATAAGGTGACCAGGCAAGAGTTGGATTCGAACGCTGAACCCGGCTGCGTAGCCCAGCAGTGCCAGCACACTACCACAGCACACAGTGACTGAGCAACTGCTGAGATATATAATACCCTATCTTCTGTAATGATGGTAAACAATAGGCCTAAAATATACAAATTTAGATAAATATACAACATTCCATGGCATCTCAGAGTACTCTCTGACTCTTGACAGTTCCTGAGAAGGCCAAGCAGGAATACACAGCTTAAATTCTTTAATAATCTACTTTTCCTTCAACCTGTTCTTGAAAATCAATCTCTGCTAATTCCTCACACTAATTCCTCATACTAATTACTCGCATTAATTCCCCTAAAAATTGCTCAAGCTTAATCTCACTATTTCCTTCTTTCCCCACATTACACAGAGATTAAAACTATTGATTTGGGAATATTCTGTGGCACAGCCGCCACACCCTATGTATAAATAGCAAAATAGTCTGATTCTGCAATGAGCATGATGAATAGCCGATGATTATATATTAGATTTAAAATTGACATTAAATTAGACAGAGTTCTTCAATTCTACACAATCTATGATAAATTTCAATAAAATATTTCCATACAAATTTAGGAATATGATACCAATGAGCATGATGGAACATAAGAGGGCTAGAGTACACATTTTTCAAGATATATATATCATACTATGGGAATGAATCATTGATGATTTATACAATATTTCATGTGAAGCATTGCTAAATGACACATAAAAAGTCAGACAGCTTCAAATAATGTACAATTGCCGCAAAATTTCAATGACGATAGATCAATGAAATATTCAAAAAGGCATTGATTGAATCCTCATAAACCGCTCAATTCATCAAGATTTCTAATAAATATGTCATATGTATATCATTGTATGTTTTATGACTCATTCAATAAACACAAAACTTATGACACTTAAGTCAGAGAGTTTTCAGAATTTTACAATTTATGACACATAAATTTGAATAAAAACTGATCAATGAAAAACTGGTTACTCATCCATTCATTGGTCACATGTGTAGATTAGCATGCGGATATTGTGAAAGCTCTTTAATAAAAACTTCATTCATTCATTAAATGACAGGAAAATGAATGAAATGCGGCAAAGCACTGTGTACAATAGATTTAATATGTTTACCTGAATGCAAATTCTTTTCTATTGTTCAATTATTGTAGAGTGTTTATCAGCTCAATAATGTTAGGCTGGCTAGACAATAATTACCTAAAACAACATTTAAATAGCATTGTAATACAATTACCATTAAATGATCATTATCAAAAGAGACATCATCACAAATGATTACATTATAATTTGGATTATTTGGATCCAAACAGTTACATAATTTACATTTGTATGATATTCAGGGATTGAAATGAAAAAAAGTTTGTTGACACTAATTTTCAAAACACAACCAATGCTTGGAACCATAAAATATCAGCTGATAATACTTCGGAATAAAATGAAAAATATCTTGCAAAACTGAGGACTTCTACAGAAGCTGCAAAATAATTATACTATTTACATGATTTACACAAGGAATTATTCTGCATGTGCACTTCTTAGGTGGAAATCACTGTACCTATTCAATTGTGATGTTCTCTCCCCTTTTCTTAGAACCCTCTGAGTCCTTATTTGTTTACACTAGGCCTACCAGTTTACCACATTGGCAAATACAGTGTAATTTCTTATCACGTGTCAGAGATGAGACATTCTGTAGTTTGTGCTTCATTGTTCAAACACTGTTGAACATTTAGTAAATTTTGACACAGGAGGACATTGCAACTAGCAATGTATTTGAGTAATTTTAGAGATACATAGTTCTACGATTTTGTCATTTCAATTAATCCGAAAATAAGGTAATCCTACAATTGAAGAGATAAGTTAAATTAAAACAATTTATAAATCAGTGACACTCCAGCACAGATTCTCTGGTTGATCTATGACAGTATGTATAATTTATTTTTTTATCTGAAAAGACTAATACCTCAATTTCGAACCATATCAAAGTCTGATTTGTATGATGTTAGCAAATACATGTTTGCTTATCAGAGCCTGGCGTTTTCATAAGTAGACTATTATTCTATATCCAATTCATTTGATTTCACACATATATATAGAAGATACATAGATATAGAAGCAAGTTTCAATGCAAGACATGTGGCCTACAACAAGATTTTAAGTAAGGCTATTTATCTGTCAGTATAAAAGGATCTTCCAAAATAGGAAAGACCCAAAGAACACTCTCTATCAATGTGCACTATGCTATGTAAAATCATGTTATGTAAACAGATTCATGCAACGTTCTGTCAATTCTCCATATATACAAATTTGTAATACATGTATGCATAATTACATGTTATCAAACTGTGTGTTCACAGTATACACCGAATCACAGCAAGTGCTGAATTCACCCAAGCAGAAATTCCAAGGTTGTGAAAACATAATTTGAACTTATTTATAAAATTTTAAAGCTTTAAGTACTCACTCAATGTAATAAGGAGCACCCTCCGGGGTCACAGATTTTTCCCACCCTCTTGGTAAATCTGAAAAACAAACAAAAAAGGAATCTATCATACATTTGTTAGGTTTTCTTGGAAGAAAATATTGATATGAAGCTGTCTAGTCAGTGCTAGTGACAGTGCTACCTATATAATAACTATTGTGACAAATCAATAGTAAGGTATTGAATACACTGTTATACACATCATGTTGAAAATAACATTACACAGTGCATACATGATATGTTATCTTCAATACCTATATTTAATTCAATGCAAAAAATGTACACAATAAATGTCAATTATTGAAAAAACGCTAAATCTGTCAAATAAAATCATAATTTTTTTCTTGTTGTACACATAAAATGCAAACATTTATAAGGCTAAGGTAAAAAGTGAGGTCAAATACTCAAGCCAATTAATTAGACCTCAAATTGGCTTGATAACAGCCATCTAATGTTGTCAGTGACTAAGTCATTCAATGGATATAACAGGTAGGCCAATATGTACAGAATAGACTTTACTTTATTTACTTTAACATAAATGGACATGATTACTGCATGAGGTAAGCACTGCAGTTGTTAAAGTCATAATAAATAGACTTGGTACAGGGGGATTTTATTAAAGCACACAACATTTCATTAAAATGCATGCATGCAGTCTTATGCAGACAGTCAGTGTCATGCTTAATTGTTGACACCATGAATTGACAGTTGAAACAACTTGACAGCTCAGGATGCAACAAGCTGCACGTGGGACATTTGTTTACAGTTGGCAGTGACCTACTTACAGGTCAGGTGCGCCATTGCTGAGAAACACCAAAACACGGTCAACTAAAAGGGCTCTAAAAGTGCTTTAAAGGTCTCAAAACTGTCAAAAAGTTATCAGGAATGGAAGTAGGATATATTTGGCAAGTTTTACATACCCGATGAAGTGGTATATCCCGATTGAATTGGATGCATTCGGCCTGGATGTAGCCAAGTCGTAATCCCGGCTTCTTCGCTGAAAAATAAATCCCCCGTAAAATATATGGCCTTATATGGAAATAATCCAAGGAAACACACATTTAGAATAGCACACTAACTTGATGAAAAATATCCTGCCATCGTCACTGACTCCGTAATCCCAGGGAGGTTGTAATTGTTGAAGTAATTCCACAGCCATGTCTGGCCGCTGCATAGACAGTCACCAACTGGGTGACAATACTTGGGCTCTTCCCCCACTCGCTCACACCCCCGCGTACACTGTGCATTTAGGCTGAGAAAACTGGCTCTTTTCTCTCTATTATTTCATAAAATACTCTTAAATTTTGATAACTTGCTCTAAAAGATCTATTCCACCCTCTCATGACTTTTTAGCACATTTCATTGCACCGTAATACAGTTAAACACTTAGAATTAAATGCCACTTCAACAGACAACTCAATCAGCACAATTGAGAGAACAGCCAGGTGAGTATTCATGATCCAAATTCACTGAACCAAGCCAATGGCTATTGATGGAATGCTAAGAATTTCTCAGGCATGTCACTTGGCTTATGAATAGCAATGCATTTTAATAGCCCAATGTAATATTTATAAAGTGTTAAAGTCACTGATTTAGGCCCAGTGATTACTGATTTGGCCTAATCAACTTTTTTCAGGTAGCATCTATCCAGTTATCTGTACTTTAATACCATATAAATTGTTGAAAACTATACCAGTGCTTCTGAATCAGTTCTGAATACCTATTCGAGCTATTTTATCAAATTCATTTTTAAAAAGAAATTATGAATTTACACATTATTAAGAAATTAATTTTTAATTTCTTTATTGATGGGCCTAAATCTCTGGATTCGACATCATTGGAGGAAATATTGGATTCAATTGGATGGTTCATTAGTCTAAATTGCCTAATTAATAATCAATTTAAAGGTGCTCAAGGCATATATAATTAAATTAACTGGGTGTTTGGCTTCAGTTACATAATTTTGGTGTGACGTTTGCACAAATTGACTTAAATTGCGTCCAAGAAATGGAAAACGAGGCCCGACGGGGGATCGAACCCCGGATCTTCGGTTTACGAGACCGACGCCTTACCACTTGGCCACCGAGCCAGTCGGCAAGAAGGGAACTAACAAACCATCTCAATAGTGTGGTCATAATTGCTTTTAATCACTGCACTTAAAACTCGAATTACTCCTTTAAAGTTAATTTTTAAGAACATTTTAAACTACCAAATACCATTTTTATACCAATACAACAATTCCATGGCCTCACAACCTGTATCGAAGGCCACAGTAACCTGCAGTTTTTCAGACAGCAGCAGCTGTGGTCTATTTATATCACCAGGATATGAGCCTGTCTATTCCACCAGGGACTCCTACAATTTGATAACTTGCACGTGTCGCCCTCTCGTGTTTTTCAGAACTGCAAAGTGCAAACCCTGACTCGTCCCTGTCCACGAATCAGTGGACAAGCAAGTAGTGGGTGACGTCACAGAGCCAGTGATGGAAATGGGGGGGAGCTCAAGGGAGCTGAGCTCCCTTGACCGAAAAACAGGGGGAGCTGTACCCTACTACAGCCCCCCCAATGACCAGTGGTGAAATTACAATTATCATGTTACTTTTTCAGTACTCATGCTATTTTTAGCCAAAATTATGTTCTAGTGAAAGAATTCTTTCTCTTTTGAAAATTTGGAGTGGCGAGCCGCTGCCGCACAAGCTGAGAGCTCCCCAGACCAAAATTTTCCATTTCCATCACTGCACAGAGCGTTTGTGAATGAGCGGATGTTGATTTCATTGTTGTCTCGACCAATCAGATTTGAAAGATCGGTACTAGCTACCTAAGGTCATGAAATGCCGTGGATCCCAGATTGTGCAAACCTCTGCTGCTTTGCTGTGGTCCCGGGTTCGAATCCATGTTATATCATGGCATGTACTTTAATATCTGTGTAAGGCGTAATTCACTAGGTAATTCTTTAGGCCTATACTACTTTCAGAAAAAGTCTCTCATCAAGGAACAACTGCCTATCTTTTTTTCTGTAAGGATGTATTGGTATATCTATCTATCTTTCTATCTTTCTATCTATCTATCTATCTATCTATCTATCTATCTATCTATCTATCTATCTATCTATCTAGCTATCTACATTTCAGAAAGGGTGACAATGTAATTGCATCTTTAGATATTAAATCAGAGTTGGTTGAAAAGGTCACCGAGTACAAATACTTGGGAATTGTCATTAATGAGGGGCTTACTGGTTCACCGAATACTAAAAAGGTGTACAACAAATGTATGCAGAGAATTCATCACCTTCGCATTTTAAGAAACATGCGTGTAAACAACACTGTACTTTCATTATTTTAAAATCAATTGTTGAATCTGTCCTGTGTTTCTCGATTACTGTCTGGTTTGGTAGTGTTAAAGGTAAAGATAAACAGAAACTAAATAAGATTGTGAGATGTGCAAGGAAACTTGGCGTTGTGGTTACTCCTCTGAATGTATTGTACGACAAATATGTGTTAAAAGTGACAGAGAAGATCATGTTGCACAGAGATCATCCGCTACATAACTGTTATAAACTCTTACCATCAGGCAAAAAGGCTATCCTTTCCAGTTATTCGAACATCTCGTTATAAAAACACATTTGTACCAAGGAGCATTAAATTATATAATCATGTGTCATCTAAGTCAAATAACCTGTGATGTACTCTCTAACTGTTAATTATTTATTTCATTTATTTATTATCATTTCCTTATTCATTATATTTATATTCTATCGTTCAATTCTTCATAATGTATTAACCTATTAACTTATTTGTGTGTGTCTGTGTGAATGTGTGTATGATTGTGCTCAAAATCTGTATCAAGTTTCTGTTTATATGACTATGAATGGACGAATAAAAGTATATTCTATTCTATTCTATTCTATTCTTCTATCTATAGCAACCCTCTTTTCCTTCCTCTCTTCCTTCCTCTCTTCCTTCCTCTCTTCCTTCCTCTCTTCCTTCCTCTCTTCCTTCCTCTCTTCCTTCCTCTCTTCCTTCCTCTCTTCCTTCCTCTCTTCCTTCCTCTCTTCCTTCCTCTCTTCCTTCCTCTTTCATTCTTCTTTCATTCTTCTTTCATTCTTTCCTTCATTGTAAACACTGGATCTGGCTGGTACTAGGCTGCTGCTGTTGCTGCCACTATCAGTGCAAAACATTTGAAATTCGTATTTTCAAAACGAACATTTTAGTTTAGTAAATAAGAATTTTGAAGTCATAGAAATGCACCAAAAGTTTATCAACGCAAGATAAAATTCTGTGGGCCTGTATGCGAAGTCTCGATGACATATAGGTGAAGCAGTGTCACCTCTGAAGTGGTCATAATCTGTCCTGACTTTCCACCCTCAATAGAGGTTTTGCTCGCAAGCACGCAAGCACCTCTCAAAACATGCGTAGACCCTTCATAAACAATAATTAGCATGAAAAAAAAAAAAATAATAATGAAAAAAAAAAAATAAAAAAAAAAAAAAAAAAAAAACGCCTTTCTGTTGAGAGCAGGATACTGCTCCCCAGGACCCCCCCCCCCAAAAAAAAAAAAAAAAAAGACAAATCAAAGGTTTAGTTCTAATTATGTGTCACAACTGCTGAAATTGGAACAATTTTCTGAGTTCTGCAAAAGAACAGATTGCCATTTTGCCACAACTGCCCACAAGGTGTCATCTTGTGATGTGTCAGTCTTTGTTGCCTGCTGATACTGCCACCTTGTTGATGCCTTTCTATTCTGAAAAACAATAATTCAGATGAATGGATGGATGATTGGGGCTTTTCATCCTGTAGAGTGTTGGCCTATTTATGCACTGGGTAGGCTAATTACAGGAAGACATTTTAGCAAAGACTGAAGGATGATTGAAACTTCTGTCCAACATTGGCCCAGCCGCCCAGGTGACCCGACAAGAGCTGGATTTGGACCCTGGACCTAGCGATTGGCCAGCATCCAGCATGCTACCACATTACCACTTATAAAGTACCTTTTTCAGCTGAAATTCTCTTGTGGTAGAAGCTTCTTCATGAAATCTTGCAGTTTAGTTGATGTGTCAATGTTATTTTTTTGAAAAATTTTTCTTGTTAGCAGACCTCTCAGTATAAGAGGAGCTGCTTATGACATTGAAATTCTACCTACTCTCTTCAATCATAATGCCATTTTATATCGTTAGTGAAATAGATATAATAATGCATTCATCACGAAGTGATGATAAAATCAGCAAGTTTGAAGCTAAAAATAAATAAGGCCTAATTCAAAAATAATGAAGCCAAAGTGTGACATGACCATCAAACTTTTAAAATGTTTATATCTACCAAATGACCACATAATATTGTAACAAACATGTCTAAGTTCTAGAAACTCTATTTACCATTTGGCTGTGGTTTGTGGAAATAACTGATAATAGCCGAATATTACCAAATTTTATATATTTTTATTTCCATGGCCGTGAAAGAAAAGTAGACAAAAAGGTAACTTATCTTCAAATTAAATTGATATTTTTTGTTGGATGACAAAACTCATATGCTCTTAAGTGTCCATGGTTGTTTTCATAAAAATTCATCACATATTTTATGAGAAAAACAGTATTTTTCGAAATTTTGTAGCATTATTAAAGAAAAAACTTACATATTTTATCCCCAGATGTACATATTTTCCTCAAAAATGATTTTACCTGTCCTGTGTTATGCGTCTGTATGTGGGCTTCGAATTGGTACCAAATAAGTGCCACCAAAGTGAATACGAACAGAGCAAATGATGATAGAAGCATGTTTTTTAGCCTATTTTTCCAGACAAAAGGGCAATTTTGGGTAACGGCATGACACAAAAGTAAAAAAAGTGTTCTGGTTTTGACACAAATCGATTTTGTATGCATTATCACTTATAACTGGATGAAGCATAAGAGTAATTACAAAATTAAAGTGAAATTTGAATTGGTTATTGCATTTTTCAACAAATTGGCCCCAACTTTTGAGAAAAGCTTTACAAAGAGCAAAATTTTGATAATTAAACATTGAAACATACTCCAACTACTGAAATATTGTGTTGAGTATCAGTACAAGTAATGCTAGACTGATTGCTTTACTATTTACTAGAAAGCCATGAAAATATGATCAATATTTTCCATAGCGTTACGCTTGCTACAAAGCCCCATTTAAGAAATCTTTGTATTTTACCACCAGAAACCAGCTGTGGGCCAGGATTACTTGATTGTTTTTCAAAACTACACAGATTTTGCAATATTACAAGCCAAACCAGATTTAAAACGGAGCTTTTATTGCTCTGTGGCACTACAAAGTATTCTGGGCGTTACGCTTGCGACGGATTCACCTACCCTGCTATTCATGGGAATTTTTTAGTGAAATAAATTTTCCACAACCATAAGAAGCTCCGAAATGGGTAAGAAGATATAAGGCTAGGTCTCAGAGGCCAAAAGATCAACTGACACATGTCAAACGGACACTAGAGCATCCCAGAGCAGTAAGCGTCAAATTTGACTAAATTTTTTGAAGTCAACCTTTGAGTACAAATAGCTCAATAATGTCAACACCCGCAAATGAAAGTACTTGCTTTTATGGATTGATGAAGCCTGAGGATGTAGAGATTCCAAAAAGTGTTGGGAAATTGTCTAAGAATACGTACAAATTTGTAAATCTGAAAAAATTTCAGACAAAATTGGTTTTTTAGATTCAAAATGGTTTTTTGAAAAACCAAATTTCAATGCAAAAAAACCAACATGGATTTTTTTTAATCTAAAAAACCAATTTTGTCTTTGTACTCACTTATTCACCTTTTAATTTTGCCACATGTTTTTTTCCTTTATATGTGTTTTGAAAAATGGAAACAATATGCTGAGTTGAAGAACAATCTTAGCGAATAATTTGAAGTATATTCGTATCAATATTGACAGATTTTACAATGCCACACAACTTTAAAAACATCACCTTAATTGCGCTGTTTACATTTGACCTCAACTGTATGCTTTGAATCCGCATGACCTGAATCTTGCACCCTCCTTGCGTAATTCTTGCACATTTCTTGCATGGGACGCGATTCTGCCCTAATATGTAATGGATGTGACCAGGAAAGTTGATCTGCCATGTTATTGGTGAGGATTTGCCCTGAATTGCCATTTGCCCTGATGCCAGGGGCGACAGCCCCTCTTGACCCCCCCGCAAAATATGCCAATGATTTCTTGCAAACAATCTGCAAAAAAGTGGTAACATGAATAGGCTATTGGCTTTACAAAAAATAACTTCCAGGCAACTCTTATTTTATTGTAACACATTTTATCATAACATTCGGCTTAATTATGTCTATGGTTCAACCGTTCAGGGTCAACGAGATGATAGTTGGGGAAACTATGGATTTTTCCTCCGGGACAATCGTCCTTTTTAGCAGCGCGAAGCGCTAGAGCTCAAACTGAAGAAATTTTTCCAAAACTTATGACCATAACCGTGGTGTTCCTGCTTACAAATCTCATTCAAACTTAGCATACAGCCTCTCCTGAATTTTAAATCACCACGATAAACTTCTGGTGCCCAACTGGTACAATACAACTTAATAAAGAAACAAATAAGCTTCTTTTCACAGGTTCAAGGGTCAGCTGAATTTGCATGCAGCATGTTTACAGTGCGCTTGGGCACATGGCTGCCTTGTGCATTCAGCTGTGACAGTCTGGATCCACTGTGGGTCTGCTGCTATATTTTAAGGAGGGCAGTTGCCCCCTGCTTGTATGGTAAGTCTATTATGTTGACATCTCACGCTGCTTAAAGTGCTTGCACGTTATTTTTCATTCATGAATCGACAAATTTTTTTTTTCACATTGCGAAGGAGTGACAAATTTTTAAATCACATTTCAACATTATGGCACCACAGTTAAAAGTTGAGACTAATTAAAATTTTCTTTGTCAAAAGTCAATAGACCCCCCTCAAACGGAGGGGGAGTTACTCACTATGAAAGGGTATATAGAGGCACCACTGGATGGTACTGCTTTTTTAGCCTTCCTTGAATCAATGGTTTTGGTTTATTTTTGACATCTCCGATTAATTTGGTCATCGTTTTGCAACCCAAGCGTAGGCCCACTTGGTATTGTCAAAAAGACAATTCTATTCTAATGGGGCCGACCATAAGATAGTTGGGGAGGGCTATGGATTTTACCTTCGTGAAAAACTTTTTTTTAGGTTGCATGATATACCATTCTTGCGCATTCCTGTAATTTGTATCCTTTCGTCTTCTATATACCGTTTGGATGATCCAATTATGACTTTTGACGAAAATGAAAAATTGTGTCTGGGAGCTTAAATAGCATGTACTTAATTTACAAATGTGGCAAAAAAACTTAGTCATGGATTTATGATTAGGAGGTATGGAATCATACTACACTCTAAAAAAATTTCAGACAAAATTGTTTTTTTACATTCCGATTTTGTCCCGACATTTTTTAGAGTGTACCATGTTCCTGGAGTGTACGCAAACTTTGATCCATCAAGTTTGGACAACATGCAGATTAATGATGCAGATTTTTAGATAGATAGATAGATTTTAAAGGGACTTAGTGAAACTGATCAATTATAGCCAATTCATTAGTTCAATATGTAAGAAATAAGGGGCAGAAATGCCAGATATGCCCACCAGTTTGTAGTTATGTAATTACATCTTTAACTACTTCCTGTTCAACTGTATGGACATTTTTGACCTCAACTGAACTTCCCTCTTCATGACCAACCTTCCCCCGAAACTTGGAGTTGGAGCATGGTATCTGAAGTGAGGACCTTTAGTATATCATGATGAGTGAATATTACAGCAAGACAAGTATGTACTCATTATTCTACTGTAATATTCATGATGTTTGCATTGCCAAGGTTAGTTAATATATGATTGATTTTTATATGGTTTTCCTTTGGAAATGTTTATAAACCAGCTTATTGTGATAAGTGCCAATTTATATAATTTTAGGCCAAACATTTTTCTACTTAAAACAAAAATCACCAACTAAGTTCTCACAAGAAGTTTTGTCTCACCCCTTTGACTGCACCATTCTAGAATGCTTGACTAGTGCCAGTTGTCAAGGCCGAGCCATCCCCGAGTCAAGGATGACTCGTTTTGACAAAAAGTCAATATTTTACAGGGTGAGGAAGCGAATTTTTCAAAATTTGGCAGATTTCAAACTTCAGTCGAAATGAAAGGTTTTCCTAATTCCTAACAAGTTCATGTTTGCAGGCCTTAGAAACAAGACAAAAGAGGTTGTTTTTGTCAAGTTCGACTTGTATTATCTCCATTCAAAAATACAACATGGCCGTCTAAACTTGGTGGTGCTTCGAAAAAAAGCATTTTCATATTTTGAGCCCACAAGTCATGCAGACAGTAAGGAGGACAACAACATCGCGGTGGCAGATCTTGTTGACCAACTATTCTAAGATGCCCTATACGGAAAAGTCCGAGCTGTAGGAGACCAAGAAGTTTGCCGCCCCAAAGTCTCCGGAATTTCTTTAAGTGAAAATCCTGAACTTTCTTTGGCCATATGGCATGGTGAACCATCCTGAGTCTACCCATTGTTGCCGTTTGGCAATTCACATTCAGCCATGGCAAGACAGGACACTCTGACTATGCACTCTAAAAAATTTCAGACAAAATTGGTTTTTTAGATTCAAATGGTTTTTTGAAAAACCAAATTTCAATGCAAAAAACTATTTTGAATCTAAAAAACCAATTTTGTCCCGACATTTTTTAGAGTGTGTCAGGGATATTTTTTAGCCCATTTGGGCACGAAGCAAATCTGACCACCTCTTTTTTTTTGTCTCCTGTGGAGTCATTTTTAGTCAGAGCTCCTTCTAGCCTTCCACAAGTATGGCTGATACCTTAATAAATATGCTGTATTGATTTAACAATTTTCCAACAAATGTGAAATGCTTTTTTGGCTCAAGCAAGTTCATGGAAAGGTTTGGTTCCTCACCCTGTTACTTTTTTAGTGCAACAAATATATTCTTTGATAGCTAAAATGTGTTTTGTTATAATGATATGTTCCATTTGAGTAACTTGCCAGGATCCGCCAAAGACGAAAAAGAGATTTTCTGTTGAATACATGTCATTGTTATTGGAATATCCGGTCATAGAACTGTACACTATACTCATAGAAATGACACTACTACACAGTTCTTAATGCTCTGGCTCTGAAAATTGGCAGCCCTTGGTTTGCTTTTTAAGAAAAATATCTACACTTACCCAAGCAGTTGAGTTGAGGATGTTTGGCATTTACATCAACTATTTCACATACTTCCCAGCAGGCATTATGTTGTCAATCCTACATCATTCTGAAGTTGCATTTGATTATCAAATTACGTTACAGTGAAGGTGGATTTGCAAAAAGGATAGCATTGAATTATAACCTTTGATGGACATCAATATCTGCTGTGAATGCAACGTCACATATGAAATATTATACAATTATGGACTTCGGTTGAGGTCAATATCAGGTTTTACGGACCTGACCGGTGATATTCACCGAGGCCGAAGGCCGAGGTGAATATCACTAGGTCAGGTCCGTAAAACCTGATATTGACCGAAACTGAAGTCCACAATTGTTTTGTTCCATGATAATTTTTTTTGGGCAAATTTTTTTTTTCTTGAATTTTTTTTTTTTTTTTTTTTTGTGGAAATTTTTTTTTTCGATCTCTAAAAATTTTTTTTTTTTTGGAAAATTTTTTTTTTTGCGGAAAGGCCTATTTTTTTTTCGGGAATTTTTTTTTTTTCTGGAAAATTTTTTTTTTTTTTTTCGGAAATTTTTTTCCAGGGAGGTCAATAACAAATGTTATATTCACTGATCAGTGAATAACACTTTTGTTATTGACCTGCCTGTCACACACCACTGCACACAGGTGAACATCACATTATGCAGGTGGGTTGTTGGCCAATCAGAGGGCTTGTTACATAGGGGTCATGGAACAAATTCAGTTGGGCATCTGACGTAAGTACCACATCAGTAGAAGGTCTGTCAAAAACCTGGTTGAAAACAACGTTCATGCGACATAATAGGTCTGTCTCCATTGGTTTTTCCGAATTTATTTACAGGTGGTGTCTCCAAGCAATAGGAGCTCTGATGGAATCCCCTCTGCCTTTCAGCAAGGTGATTGCTGTTGTTGACCAAGCCAAGGAGTCTGACTTAATGAGTGTGTTTGTTGAATGTTCGATTGTTTGGGTCAGCTACGCTGTATTGATTATGTTCTCAAACCAGCAGTTCAACAGGAAAGTGTGTTGTTATCATACGGATTGGGGAATTGTAACTTGTTAACAACCAGATTATTAACTGTTGGTCACAGGATTTCTTTTACTCTGCAAACAAACAAGATAATATGTCATTTGGTGGGCTTCCCCAAGACAAAAATAGCCTTCCCCCCTTATTGCAGTGCCACCTACCGATAATACCTGTCGTAATCCCCGTATGGAGACAGACCGATTCCTTTGCATCACAGTCCCTTTTTGACCATATCAGTCTGATGTCAGTCAATGTGCAACGTCACATGTGCTGATGTTAAGTTTAGATATCTGTGTGTGGGGAGACAAAAATGTCACATTTATTATTTATTTAAGTCAAGGTCAGTCACAACCTGAAATAACCAAAATACAACAACTGACTCACATCACAACGCCTGCTGGGTTACAGGCAGTATTATATGTATGTGACCTACATTTTGTTCCAAATTTGAAGGCTTCATGACAGAATAC
The DNA here is from genome assembly GCA_026936325.1 of Platynereis dumerilii. Lineage (NCBI taxonomy): Eukaryota > Metazoa > Annelida > Polychaeta > Phyllodocida > Nereididae > Platynereis > Platynereis dumerilii. The sequence goes on along the minus strand of JAPTHN010000010.1, from coordinate 23,455,646 downwards.
ATCCCCTGCTCCCTTTTGTTATTCCCGTAATATCGGTTATCCCCATTTGCCCCTACTTGCCTCCCACTAGCCCTCGCTCACCCCAACTTCAACAGTTGCAGAAAGCCTTTGAAATTTAGAATGTAATTCCTCGTTCATGCCTCTGAAAAATTTGTAAACATCCCAAACTAGTCTAGGAGGGGGGCCCGGAAGTCGTTCCGTCATTCACTGGTCCACGTGACGTGAGCATTGTATCGGCAGCCCACGGGCCCATAATGCCGTATTGCACCATATTTTTTCAAAATGTAATTACCGTCTTTGTGGTATAGGCAGTTCCCCTAGGCCCACCTGGGTCCGCCACTGTATACTCTTTATTACAAATTTTTTGAAAAGGGACAGTTCAGAATTTATGACTGGGGGAGGTGAGATTTTTGTCAGAAGTTTCTGCTAAAATATTTATAAGCCCCATAGATTTCATGCGGATTTTAAGTTACGCCCCTTAGGATCGATGGGACCCCCCCGTGCCCTCCCCCCTCTGGGCATACAAACCAATGCACACACATGTTGTTATATCCTGCATCAAATATTAAGGCCAATCATGTAACAGGAGATCAGTCACATGGAATGCAATAAATAACGATATTGGTGTCTTAAAAGTGTTATTGGTGTGTGGAGAATGATATTGGCGTGCCTCAGTGCACTAAGCTGCAAACAAGCACTTTTAAAATTGTCTATGAGAAAGGGCAAGGTTGTGGTTTGCAAAAATTAACTTCTTGGAAAGTCAATCTATCATTTCATAAATATGCCCATTGTTTATAATGGGAAAAACTGAGTATATTTCATATAAAGTCATAGGCTGCACAACAGCAAACCTTCAGTGAATAACATCTTTAGAAGATTACAATTACACCATAAAATTGGTGTGTTTACTAAATTGCGCATAGACATGCAATAGTGGTCGAGTGACCAGGGGTAGGGTGTTTCAGGTGCCCCCAATATTTTCCGATCCTGCTGGACCTTGGTCTGGTATTGCAGTTTATATAGTAGAAGTCACATGAAAACTTTTGGCCCATTCTATAAATGCTTACCTTTACCAGAATTCACTTGAAGTTTATAATGTAATTCCCCATTGGCGAACTTGCAAATCCTGAAGATATTGCAAAAATCAATGAAGGAATAAATAATTTTTCCTCAATCCATAGTTTCTAAGCAAGTTATGGGAGGGCAATTCAAATCTGGCATCATCTAGTTTACAGCAGGTCTTCCTAATGAGCTAGGAGGTGTTGAATTTCCTGAAATTCTGCCATTTTAAGCAGATTTTCACAAATTTGACAGCTTCTGGCAGCTTGGCAAAAGGGGTTATACAAACAATGACACCAGATTTGAATTTCCCTCCCAAAACTTATTTAGGAACTGTGGATTGAGAAAAAAATATTGATTTCTTCATTGGTTTTTGAAATATCTTGAGAATTTGCATGTTCGCCAATGGGGAATTACATTATAAACTTCAAGTGAATTCTGGTAAAGGTAAGTATTTATAGAATGGGCCAAAATTTTACATTTGACTTTTACTATTTAAACTGCAATACCAGACCAAGGTCAAGCAGGATCAGAAAATATTGGGGGCACCTGAAACACCCTAACCAGGGGGTATCCAGAAATGGCCCCCCTAAATACGCCACTGGTCAAGTCGTGACCTTCAATTATCTCTATTTTCCTGCTGCCTTGCCATCTGACTATCTGCCCATCTCCATGTCTTGGTTTGTAAAACCAGGGAAAGGCCTTATTAGACTAATTTATGCATATTATGGTTTGGTTTCATGCATGAAAAGTATAGGTAATGAGCAGTCAGCTGGAAACCAAAAAATATAACGTTATATTTTTCTGAAGTTATTCCAAGCATTCAAAAAGTTTTAAATACAGATCAAAAAGCACTGCTATATTGCATAAGTGATATGTGTAGAACATTTAATTGCTGTATATGCAATAGTGGGCAATAGTGGGCAAGATTTGGCTCCAGAACTTTATCCACGCACATGCAATAGTGACCGAGTCTTGGGCCAGAAACAAAAAATAAATTATTAACTTTTTTCAATATTTCAAAAACTACATTATATTTTCCAGCAGACCTTTCGAAACAACCAGATCATATGGGCCATATGTGTACCGGACTTTATCCATTTACACACAATAGTGACCGAGTGTTAGCCTGAAAACACAAGAAACATATTTTTATATTTTTTTCTATTTTTCAAAAAGTATAGAATATTTATCAATGAGACTATCAAAAGGCACAACTAGACCACATAGGCCACATCTGCACCAAATTTCATCCAGGCTCATGCAATAGTGACTTCATTCACTGAAGGTAAAAAACATGATCCAAATCTGTTTCGAAACGGTGATATGACAATTCTTACCTACTTCAATTTTGGTTCAAAGTTTCAGTATTTTTTTCGTTTTCGACCATCATCGCCAATCCACGGTTCTCTGCTACTTCGTCAGTATTTGTCCAACAGCATTCTTATTGCCATGGTTGGAAAGCTCTCGAACAGACCTACATTTTGAATAGCAACATCAATGGTCTAGGATATCTTGACTCCCATTGACTCTTTGGCCAAATGACTGTCTAATCCTATTAAAAAAAGGCTTTTGAATTTTTTTCACGATTATTGATGTGATTCACATTCTCCAAGTTCCACAATGGGAAAATAAAATATTTTTTAAATTCTTGCTCATGGAAAATCCTGCTTTATGAGCTTGGAAGTTTTAAATTTTGTCAGACTTATTGAAACAAATCATGGAGGGGCTGTTATACTTCACATTTTAACTTCATTAAAATTAAATATAGGACAACATCATTGGTACTATGAGAATGCCAAGAGTATTGTCTTTCATGTGGTGCCACTCATGTTGCCCTGCAATACATTCTGACGAAGATATGATATGAAATGCAACAGACCCCATCTCACATTTTACGAGTTTTCAACTAATGTTAACATTTTATTAAAACTTCATCAGACACAGGCCAGGCACCCTCATCGTAAAAATCAAAAAGTTTTTTGTATTTGGTCATTCTGGAACTTGGAGAATGTGAATCACTCTAATTGTCATTGAAAAAAATTCCAAAGTCATTTTTTTTAACAGGATTAGACAATCTGTGTCATTTTCATTCTAAAAAGTACACTCTAAAAAATGTCGGGACAAAATTGGTTTTTTAGATTCAAAATGGTTTTTTGAAAAACCAAATTTCAATGCCAAAACCAACATGGATTTTTAGTGTATAGACTGAAGGGTTAATGGGAATCCAGATATCGTCCTAGACCATTGATGTTGGTATGCAAAATGAAGGTCTTTTTGAGAGCTTTCAAACCATGGTATTAAGAATGTTGTATGACACATATTGACAAAGTTATAATAGAGAAACGCGGATTGGCGAAAACGGTCGAAAAGGAAAAAAAATATTGAAACTTTGGACCGAAATTGAAGTAGGTAAGAATTGTCGTATCACCATTTCGAGAACAGCTAGATTCGGATTCTCCAGGTCAAAACGCACTTTTAGACACTAGTGCTTTTTGAAACTGCCTAAAAATTAAAAATTGACATACCCCAATCTTGGGGGGGGGGGCTCTCACCTAACCTGGCCTTTTGCTCCGCCTTACTCTATATATTATGCACAGTGCACACCCTGGTTAATGGCCTACTCCTTCAGGTATACTACACCATGTCGTAAAACTTAATGTTCTATAAGAAAAACATTGCACTTTTCAATAAGTAGGCTACCAATCCTACCATGTAATGTCGTTACACAACTTAAAAATACCTGCTAACGCCCATTTTTTAAGTGCAAAAGTGGTGGGGATTTGGCCCACCAGCACCTGCAAAATCCCCACGACTGACAGAGATTGTCCCACCAGTAAGTGTGCCATTTGATTCTAAATTTCACAATAAAATTGCTGAAATGTAGCAATTCGCAGTACAACTGGAGGTAAATCCGTGAAATTTAGACAGACTGACTGACCACTATAGAAATGCAATGGAAAATTTGCTCTGACCTAATTTGGCACTGAGCATGCCCGGGAGTGACCTGATTTCGCTGAGCATGCTCAGACCTATTGAGCATGTGCAGAGAGCAATAACAAATGGTGGCCATTTTGAAATTTCCCTGATTCAAACTTTTAAGGCCAGTTTTCTCTACAAGCTACATGGGGTTCACTCATCAGACAAGGCTCATATTAATCTAAATTTTGTAAGGGATTTTTTGGTGTGGGTCTGATCAGTGAACGTTATGTAGCTCACTTTTGGGTGATAATGGATCAAATTTTACCATGAATGATAAGGACAGTTTTCATAGTGCTGACAGACTGCTTGACAGACTGCTAGACAGACATGTGAACATGGCCGTGGGTAAAAAGTGCCCTCTACAATACCCAATTACCCATGTCATGTGAACATGGTGGAGGGTTAAAAGTGATGATTATTTTGGCAGCAAATCAATGCAGTTGACAGAGTTAGAGTTTTTGCGACAAACTTAGGCCAACTTTCCCACAACTTCTCAAGTCTGGATAATTTCAAGCTTTTCACCATTTTGTCCACAAAGCTGCTTGACCAGGTGGAATTCTTCTAGAATAAAGCTTTTTAGATGTCATCCACCTCTCTGGCGTTCAAATAATAAATGTTTTCTAAATCCGGAACATTGCTTTTTCACATTTCTCTACATTTTTTAAAGGACAAGATCGCTATAAATAGTAGGGGAGCCAGAGTCCCATATCTTGCAAAAAAAGTAGTTGATACATGACGGTTTGCCCTATTTGATTCACGGGTGCCATTTTAATCCAAAAACTCTCAAGAATTTGGAAATATATTGTGCATTCAAATTTTCTCTCACAAAACCACTTTTTTATGGCCACATCTAAAGCAATGTCAAATCAAGAAGAAAACGTTTAAAAAGTCACATTGAGGGTATTCATCACCTTTTACGTAAACATGGATACAGCTTTAAAACCAAATACAGCATGTAAGGCATTGTCTATGCCAAACACTGAAAAATTTCAGACAAAATTGGTCTTTTAGATTCAAAATGGTTTTTTGAAAAACCATTCAATGCAAAACCAACATGGATTTTTAAAAAAATCCATGTTAGCTTTTTGCATTGAAATTTGGTTTTTCGAAAAACCATTTTGAATCTAAAAAACCAATTTTGTCTGAAATTTTTTAGAGTGAATGCTAAGGGAGTAATCCAGGCTTACTGTATATTCAAGCGCCTCAAATCTATCCAATGCAGATTCACAAGGTTTTAAAAAAAAATGACATTGTGATGTAGACCCAAGGCATTTTGGGGTTACTGTGTGGCATGTAAAATGTTGTTCATTAATATTTACCACAAATTAAATATATATATAAGATAGTTCTAAATATGTTGTATAACTGAAAATCTTAGAAGATTAGCACATGATCTAATAGCATTTCATCACAATACACCGAGTGCCAAGATATTAGGCAGCGATGGCTTTTTGCCATATCTCCAGAAGTATTTGGAATATTTTTATGTCCTTCACCCACAAGTGTGGGTTAGGGTAGAAGATTATTCTGAGCAAATATTGTCCCATTCCATTCACGCAGTCAGACGTTATAGCATTTATTACAGTTTTCGTGTGTGCCAAGTTATTAGGTACATTTGCATGTTGCATTAAAACATGGACAAAACCTATGAAATCTCAAATGAAAATGACCTGGATATATTCCAAATATTAATTTCCATAAAGTTATGCCATATTCGGAATCTTCTCCATTGGAATACCATTGAATTTACCAGAATTTTGACAAACAAAGCCTTTCTCCGACTAAAAGTAAGTCATATCACTAAAAAGATTGTTTTGTAGGTTACTTGAAGCTATTAACTTCGTGCTGCAGGAATTTCAGCCAGATTGTAGCTCATCAACCGAGTCAACAGGAAATCAAAAAAATTATGATTTATCACATCCTATTTGCAATGTTATTTCAATGGGAGTTCGTAATGGGACATTTGACAACTTTTTGAATTGCTCTGTATTCACATACAGAGGCCAGAATTGGCTGAAATCGGCACAGGACAAAGTCAATGGCATCAAATAAGACTAGGAGGAGTGTTTTTGTTCAAATGACTTATTTCAACCTCAGGAGAGGCTTTGTTTATCTAATTTTAGCAAAATCCAATAGTATTCCAATGGAGCAGAATAAAGTGGAATGCTTCCAAGCTCAGGCCTGACAGATTCCAAATATGTTGTAACTTTATGGAAATTAATACTCTATTATTCAGGCTATTATCATCCAAGATTTTAAATTTTTTGTCCATATTTGAAATTCAACATGCTAATGTACCTAATAACTTGGCACACCCAAGACCTCTAATAAATGCCATAACTTCTGACTGTGTTAACGGAATGAGACAAAAGTTGCTCAGAATAATGTTCTACCCTAACCCACCCTTGTTGGTGAAGGAAATAAAAATATTCCAAATACTTTTGGAGATATGGCAAAAAACGATCGCTGCCTTATAACTTGGCACTCGGTGTACAGTCGATGAAATGCTCACTCCAGCTTCTAGTCAGGCTGATGGGTGACATTGGGTGATAAAAGCATAAAACTTGGTAAAAAAGGTGATAAAAGCATAAAACTTGTTAAAAACATTCAGAAGGACCTACTCTACCATTTTAGACCAGGAGCCATCTTTGAGATTAGCGCTGTTCCCCTGCCATCTTGGATTTCAAAATGGCAGCATTCCCGAACCTATTTTAATCAATATCTCAGGAACTATGATAGAGAGAGTTGATTTAAGTGGCTATGCCCTTTATATCACCTTCCAAACTCATAAGTGGTACTTTGGAACTATTTTGATGGCAGCCATATTACTTTACAAGGTGGCCGCCATTGAAAACTTTTTCTACTGTTTCTCGGAAACTAACTGAGATAGACACTTCGTTTCAGTGCATGGCTATATCCCCATCTTTGGGGTCAAGGAATATTAGAAAACTGATATACGAGGGGCGTTCAGCAAGTTTGAGGCTTGTTTTCTTTGGGCACTTATATTCAATCTAGAACAACCACTTTTTTTGCGGTGAAAAAATTCAGCAGTTTTGAAATGGATTTCCAAACTTTTGGAAATTTTGGGCATTTTAAATTCATTGTGTGGTTGTCATGGAAAGAAAAAGTTCAGCTAGGTGGGGTATGTAATATTGAGACCAAGGAAGGAAAAGAATTGTGGCTTTGAGAGACTTCTCAGTATCACCTGTATTAGTCAGATTGACAATATTTGACAAATTGACACATAAATATATATTAGCTTCATATACTTTCAAACACACCAGCTATGTGTATTCTTACATGTGCACTGAACCCATGTAGGAAATCATGCAATATTTGGCAAGGGAGATTCAGGTGGCAAGGGTGTGTTTCTTGACCGCACCAGGACTTGTGGTGAAGCACAGATTCACTGATGCACACTCTAAAAAATTTCAGACAAAATTGGTTTTTTAGATTCAAAATGTTTTTTTTTTAAATCTAAAAAACCAATTTTGTCTGAAATTTTTTAGTTATAATTATTACTTTGTGAATGGCTCATCTACTAGAAACATTATAATTCAAAGATTGACCCGTCTATAATAATCAAGAAGAAACACAAAACTACAATACACAGTAGACTAGAATAGATTCTGAAGTTGCACACTGCAGATGACATCATTTCACTTTCAATTACAGGGAGCAGCAGAACTTTAATATAGTGATATCGAAGTGAAGGAAAAAGTGGACATCAACGCAAAATGGCCAGGATACAGCAGTCAATGAAGCAATGTGGATATGTGTTGTTCATAGTGATGCTTGTCACTTACATCAAGACCAATTTTTATCACAGTACGTTCCTTTCCTATTTATTTATATTGTTCATTTTTCATTTCTTTTCTTTACATGAGCAGTTTTGTAAGTTTCAATTGCACATTGAAATGGTGGTGAGACGCTTGCCTGATTTGAGTTTGAAATGTGAAAGGATTGGAAAAACGGAAACGGCAGCCAATGTACAACCAAAACAGGTAAAAGTCAAATTTTCAAGTATTTGGGATAAGAGATACATATACAGGAACCGAAGAAAGCAGCTTCTACATTCTGACATTTTCACAAAAGAAGATCTCATGCCTGATTAAAGAGAATTAGTATACCTTGCAAGAGTACTGAAAAAGAAAAGGAAGATCCACTCTGCATATACTTATGAAGGATCAGTATTTATCATAGAAAAAAGAAAATGGCAGGCCAAAAGAATTTACGAAGAACATTGAATGTTACAAGCAAGAGAACGAGAATGTAATGCAACCAAAACTACACAAGAAATAATTGAAGACACTGCCCATTTAGATTCAGAGAAAATACTAGAAAAATCTCACATTGAACAAGTGGAGAAGCAAGAAAATATCAAAAAACGCAAAAGGTATGAAAATGAACTGGAAGAAGATGAAGACCTGAGATGCGAAATATTGGAAATTGTTCAGCAAATTCTATCACAAGACGGAAAACAGAAGAGATGACTTATGAGACAACATGACATCAAAACAACTTATCCCCCAGCCCTCAAAACTGCACTCATAGAAACACTGCTCATATAAATTTCAAAATTATCATTTTATTACCATTTTTCTACACATATGTTTTTAAATTTTGCAATATTTAAAACTTTTCCCAATGGTGGCAACCAATTGCCTTTGGGAAAATAACAAATAAATCAAATCAAATAAATTGATCAAATCTTTCCCAGTTATTGCAGTCCAAACTAAACCATGTTGCAGCCTATACATGTATTATAATCGTAGCACTAATCTGCATGAGAAATATTTATTGTCAATTATATTTTGGGCCATGAGGGAACTTTTTCTCCTCAAGGGCCATTTTGCCCAGGGGCGCATTCGCCCACCTTATGCTAAGTTCTTACGGCACTTTACGGAGAATTTTTATCCCTGAGGGATAGCTTGAGAAGAATTCTAGGAAAAAAATGGCTAACCTGGCGACACACAATGTTTATATAACGATTATATAATTAATCAAAAGCATATCACGGCGGGATAAGATTGTAAATTGGCGGGGACAAGATCATATATCCCCGTGGGAAAGATCTAAATGCCTGTGGGTCAAGATCGAAATGCCTGTGGGGCAAGATCTAAATGCCTGTGGGATGTCAAAAATCATCGGCGGGATGTCAAAAAACCATCGGCAGGATGTCAAAAACTGCGGGTGAGGCTGCAAATGTCCGACAGGGAAAGTGAAAATATCCCACAGGGGCAGGAGAGGTCCCCACAGGGGCAGGGGATGCCCTAATATCCCGCTGGAGATGTTTTTCTTTCCTTGGCTTTGGGTTCTTCATATATACCACCAAGAACCTTTTACATCAAGAGTGTACTAATAATAATATTTTATTGACGCTTTAAAGGTCAAAATGACCTATTTGTCATACAGGAAATAATAAAAATATCAACAAACATACTCGCAATACCCATACAACATCAACAAAAATACAAACAATACACATCCATAAACACAAATTTCTTGTTCTGTAATCAATCATTTTAGAGACTATGAAATAGTATGGAAGTATATATATATATATATATATATATATATATTTATTCAAACACTTTGGTTTATAAATGCACATATAATTGTAAATTAAAAATATCAGTTATTATCAATTTAATATAATTGGTACTTAATTCATTCAATGTCTTTTCGCCTCTTAGGCAATCTCTCTGTTCTCTGATGACAGTCACAGTAGCAATGTCCAATTGTATCGCTGGAATATTATTTAGGCGATTTTTTATAAAGCTTGAATTACTTCCCATAATTGAGTTATTGTCCGCAGAACACAAAAGATCAATGTAACGTAAAAAACCATCTTCTTGCGAATTTAAACACTTTATCAGTGCTAACAACTTAACTAAAAATATAACATCAGTAATTCACATTAGATCAATTGTAATTCTTTTTTTCATGCAATCATGAACATATTTACCTATGACACCTATGACCACGCCATCACTATTCATCATAATTAACCTGAACCTCTCTGCTGTTCCTAAACTGTCCTAATTAGGTATGTTATCTCTAATTTTTTGTAACATAATTGTTCTCTCTGTTTCATAAAGTCTACAATTTAGCAAGAAATGTTTCTCATCTTCAATTTCACCCAAATCACAGTACACACATTTTCTGTTTTCAACTGGAGTTCTTTGGTCTAGTAAATCTGCCAGTTTCAATCGCAAGGTTACGTGAACTGATTCTAAATTTTATGAGACTTAACTGGTGACTAACGCTAAAATCCTGTCATAAATAATTTTCAAGTTTATGTTCAGTTTTGAATAATTTGTAGGTTCTAAGTTTGGGATTTCTAACACTATCCTGAATTTCCGTCATACACTTTTGCATAAAGTTGTTATGTATTTTCTCTTTGAGTGTTGACAGATGCTTTTTTGAAAAGTTTTGTTGAACCCAACATTCATCTAAATTAACCTCATTCAGGATTTCTTTTATTGTAGTGCACCAATTCGGTCTACCTCAGTCTAATGATAACACTAGTGAATTATAAGCTTGTTTTACTAAACTGTTATCATCATATGACAATATTTTTTGCCAATAACTAATCAATCTTACTTTCATTTTTAACAATAATGGAAACCGAGCCCATGGGACATAAGGTCCGAGCCCATGGGACATAAAATGGAGGTGGGTTGTATCCAGTGTTCTGTGCTGGAGCAACTGAAAGACCCTGGGCATCCCTGAATTAATAGGGTGTGTGCCAGACTCCCAGTCTTCTCATCAATCATCATCATACGGCGGTCACCAACACTGGAGAATGCTGCGGCATGGGAACCTTGGGCAATGTTCCTCTAGTCTCTGCCCATGTGCGCCGTTCTATGGCTGCCCTGAGCTGTATCATTGTGGAAGGCTCACCACAAATTTCGTGCCTGCATTGCAGTGCATGACTGAGAGTATTTACAATTACAATTACAATTACAATTACAAAACCTCCCTGTCTCACTATACAGCGCTACAGTAGATGTAGACTGTTTCACTCTCAATGTCCTTTTCATATAGCTGAGATGAATTTTCTCGAATTCAGCTAATTCTTTGTTGTTAAACCAAACTTCAGAGCCATACTCCAAGATAGGAGATATTTGAACATCAAACATTTTAAATGCTAGTACGGGTTGCAAGTATCCAACGGAACACTTCACTTGTGCACTAAGTGCAAATTCTGCATTTCTGGCCTTTTCATTTAAATGTGAAACATTATTCTTGAACATTACCCCCCTACTTAAAAATATGACACCTAAGTATTTATAGTTGTCAGTGACATCGATCTCATCATCCCCATATTTAAATTGAAAGTTTACAATTTCTCTTTTCTTTCTAAACACCATTACATTAGTTTTATTAATGCTTAAAATAAGATGCCATTTTGTACAAAACGTATATAAACCATTTATTAATATCTGTAACCCCTTGCTGACTCCGAACAAAGAACCATATCATCTGCGTACAGCAAATGAGTTACAATATTGTCGCCTATTGTGATTCCTTGACTAACATCTAAGTACTTTTTGCGATCAGCTAGATATCTAGTGAAGAGATTAGGACTCATTATACCCCCTTGTAAAACTCCATATTCACTTTCTATTTCTTTGCCTACTTTACCTTTCCATTTTACACGACATTTTGCTTTGGCATACATATCCATTAGTAATTTCAGCATTTTACCTGATAAACCTCTTTGACCTAACTTATACAATGCATTGCGGTTGACATAATCGAAAGCTTTGGTAAAATCTACAAAACACACCCACAAATTTTTGTTCCTCGTGTTTTGTAATGCAATCATAGAATTAAGCATGAATATGTTATCCACAGTGCTGCATCCTTTTTTAAAACCAAATTGATGACAGTCATCAATGATCAATCTCTAACACAATATTTTTGAAAACAAGTCTTTCGTTTAGAATTGATTCTAAAATTTTACCAACTGCTGGCATTACAGTTATCTTTCGGTAATTATCAGCTATATTGACAGAATTTTTCTTATGGACTGGACTACGTAATGAGACCCACAGCCCATTGTTCGGGCCATTCACTACTTTCAAAAATTTTGTTAAACAATACTCCTAATAATGAAATTATATTACTAGGTGCATACTTCAGAAATTCTCCTACAATGTCATCATTTTTCTGAATGTGTTTCTGTAAGTATCACAATATCATGGCTAAATAATTGAACCTGTAAGTCAGAACATTTAAGTTTGTCCCCTAATCCTCTAATATTCCAACATAATATACTAAATTTACAGGGTTTCTTTTCTAAAATAGGTAATTTACCGACTGATATTTCAATTGGACGTTCTGACAGCTTATCATCGTTATTTGTACTAAAGATGCTAGGTGTAGAGACATCATTGTGGTCATAGCTGCCTTGGCTAAATACTATTCTTCAGTACAAAATCCTTGATACTCGAAACCAGAAGCTTCCTTGACATTCTGGTGTAGTGTATTCCATCTCTCAGTGGTAGATCTGTATTGTCAATGTAAACCAGTCTGTCATTTGTAGCACATAGTTCTTGCGACTTTCTGCTGAGATTCACCAATTTACGACTCAGCTGGGTTTCATGCACTGCAGTTGAAATTCCATTAATCAGAATTGTTGCTTCAGGAAATAACATACGAGCCGCCAAGTATGTGTCCAAAGTGTCCTTCATTGGTCGGTCATCCCTTCTTGCATCGATGTCTCCAGTATGAAGAAAACTGTGAGAAGGTGTGTCTTCTGACCTCGAACTGGATAAGCGACTTTTTATTTCATGAGATGGTCTGCCACCGTATATGAAGGCTGATGCATCAATGCCTTTGCTGTTCAATTCAGTTGCTACTCCTCTGATATTAGAGTTTCCAATTAACAAAATGGAGGGACATTTGCTTGATGGTTGCAGTGGCATTGGGACATTATGAGTGGAATTTTCCTGAATCACTTCAGCAGAGGATTGCACCTTTCTGGATGGAGCAGCTGACACAGCAGTCAATTCCTCATTCTTCAGAGAATTACGGAGTTCCATCAGTAATTTTCCCATCATATTAAATCCTTTCAGATTTGTGCCGCATCCCCAATAGTCATCAGTTTCTATGTTGTGGACGAGCTCCTTATTTCCCGTTGACATGAGAGCATTTTTGAAGGATGGAGATTGATTTGCCTTACAATGTAGAATAGCGAGCATAATTTCCGACTTGCACTCGTGCCATGCTGGAATTTGGTTGATGGACTTTGCTTGTTCTTTCGCTTGTTGTGGTGACTTGGAGTTCAAGATTTCGAATTGCAGTTGAATTTTCCTTGTGAAAAAGGGCCTTTTTGTGTTGGTACGCTTGTTCCACACTGTCATATTTTCTGCCCTGGTAATCAATTTTCATTTCAAAAAAGTTAGAAAACACCTGATAATTTCCATTTGCCCCAAAAAGAATTATTTCTTTTGAGTCATGATTGATTGATCTCTCTTGATTGTTAACGAGTTCATCTGCAGGACTTTTAACCAAGTCATTGGAGTGAACTTCTTTTCTTGATTCGGGATGCAGTTTCAGTAATTCAATGCCGTGAGCCTCATCTTTCAAAGATGTAATTTCTTCCTTGAGAGAAATAATTGTATCTAAAAGAGACTTGTTTTTCATATTGGCTTGAAAGAGATCGTGCATGACAGATTGATACTTTTCTTGGTAAGTTTGTGACTGTAATATGACCGGGGATGAAAGAATTGGCGTGGGGAAATCTTGGTCTTGAGGTCGCCTAGTTGAACTTGTGTGTGATCTCTCAAATGAAGATTCTCCAATCTGTGTTGAGATGGGTCTTCGTACAGTTGTCATAACTAGTGAGCATGCATCGAAATGTGCTCAAATGGTATTGAGTTTTCAGTTAAGCTTTAATTTGCCAATTATTGCTGCATTGACACTCCCCAGAAGAGTCAAAATAGTATTTTGGCAAAAAGACTTTCTTCTGCTTGGGGAATCAATGGGGATACTACATTATCATTGTGCTTGTTTTATAACTTGTAATATATCTTTTTCAGATCCAGTTGAAAATTTTAAGGTAAGTCCATAACAAACACAATATTCACGGAAGTTAAAGAAAAATGTTGCATGTGTCCACAATCTCCACATGCTTGACTGGTGCGATGCCTACTAAACTCAGCAACGTTATAAATGCACACATTTTTGAACAGCTTAAAAACCATGCAACTAGTAAAGTAGATATTTTCATGAAACTTTACTCTGATGTCTGTTGATATCTCTTGTGGAAGTCCAGAAAATTTCATAAAATGAAGAAAGCGAAATGGGAAGATTAGGCCACTTTTAGTGCATCATGTCAAAAAACCAAAATCGCAACCAATGCAAATTGGTCCAAAATTGATTGCATGTGAAGTCTGTCACAGCTCAATATTTGGAGTGTGGAAATGATCAAAGTGGTCACTCAAGCTTTTTTATGGGGTTTTGTGAGCTTTTTGGTTGATCTTTTTGTCAAGTTGGTGTATTTCACATTTGTTTGTCACATCATTTTCAACACCTTTTTCATTATAGGCATCAAAAATTATCCTGTTTTTTGGTCAAATTTAGACCTGAAATCTTGATTGACACCTGTTTTGACCATTTGAAATCAATAATAAAGTGAAAGCATCTGTACTCTACTCCCCTATCCCTTTTTCAATTTAGCAAATTCCAAATTTGACATTGTGTCACAAAAGCATGTCGGGTTCTTAAAGATATCCATGGAACCTGTTTAAACGTTCACAATCTTTTGTTGAGAAGGTAATAAGCAAATTTGCCCAGTGACATTAAGATAAATGTTGCGCTTTAAAAGTTATGATACTTTGAAAATGTGTGCGTTTTTAATGTTGCAGAGTTTATTTAAACAAAAGAGATCATGTGTTTTAGAAAAGCTAATTTGCCAAGGGGGGGGGGGGGGTTCCCATGCGGGGGGGGGACAAAAACATTGAAATGTTTTGTGTCAGTTGTACTTGCTAACATCTGGGATGATAAGTGATTAATCTGATAGGCCTAATATAAGCAGATAATCAGCACAGCAACCACTACGTATAGTCCACTATCATCCACGGGCAAATTATATGCATTAACATAGGCAGAAATTGCACTTACAAGTACCTTTTCCGGCTGTCTTTTGAGAAGACTATACCTAGCTCTCCTAATATGATTAGCTGACCCATTCGACTAAGAAAATTGACTAAGAAATTGGGTTTTGATTGCATGTAATGTCCCTTATAATTAAGCCCCTTTCCCACTGGATGTATGGTCACATTTTACTGCATAATGGTCAAAATCTGAAAACGTGTCCAAAAGCACTAGATCAGCAATGATAGCTATGACAGATATATTTCACAAAGACGTTCACCCCTCCTAGCTCTTCCGTTTTAATTCAGTTGCTAATCATATGAATAGGAGGTACATAAATTTCTATTCCAAAATTTTACGCCTAGGCTAATTGCCATTGGGGTGTAATTACAGTGCCGCCTGTAAGTAAGTGAAACGCATGATATTGTGCCATTGCATCGATGTTAAACATCTTTAACCAAAATGCTTCTGGAAGGACGAATTCTCATCCGATGAGGGGAAAACATTTTGGGTCATAAAGGCCGATATGTGAGGCATGTGGGATAAAAATAGCAGCCAATTTTCTTTGCTGTAGTTGGAGTTAAGTATGGGTCAAAGTCTTTGATAAGTAAGTGAAACGCAGGCCCAATGTTAAAACATAGGGAAGGGTGGTTCACTTACTTATCAAAGACTTTGACCCATACCTAACTGCGACTACAGCGAAGAAAATGGGCTGCTATTTTTATCCCACTTGCCTCACCCATCGGCCTTTATGACCAACTTTGTTTCCCTTTCATCTGATGAGAATTCATGCCTCCACAAGCAGTTTGGCTGAGGATGTTTAGCATTGATGCAATGGCACAATGTCGTGCGTTTCACTTGCTTACAGGCGGCACTGTATGCCCCACTATGGGAGCATGTAGCAGTGACTTGGGCCTGAAATGTACGTTAGTTCCAAATAAATCATACCACATCTTACATCTGCTCATTGGGGTGAGACCATTTAATCTCAAGGGGGATCGGGCGCTTGGAGTCTTTTTAAATAAATAATTTCTTGCTCAATTTTTGATGAAATAAATAAAGTCTTTTTGGGCAGTCTTGAAATAAATAATTTCTGGTGGGGGGTATTTCTTAAGAGGGTGTTGCTTGCTTGATTTAGGAATGAATATTTGAGGACGTCCAGTAAAATAAATACTGTTGCCATTACTGCGAAATAAATAATTTTCCACTGAGGAAAAATCTAACACCTCTGATTATTAAATGGTTGTCCCCTTACCAGTTTAGTTTCATACAACAATCATAAACATCAAGAGGGAATGTTAAAATCGCTAATATCTCATATATATTTTGTTGCATATAAATTGTCAACATGATTTGCTTACTGTTATAATGTGCACTGTGAACATGTGTAAAACCAGCTATATTTAGTTGCTGACTCGTAGGTCTTTTAGCCAGGTGTGGAAGGGGGTGTGGGACATACATGTAGTCTTTTATAAACTCTTGTTGGCTTAATTGAACTCCAAGTATCAAACAAAACACGCAACCTGAAGCAAGGTGCTTTCTTCTTCTTCTTTTATTGCAATATTTACTGGCAGTTACTGCTGTCAGTGGCGTAACTGGGGGGTCTCAAGCGGGGGGCACCTGCAGGGGCGGACTGGCCTATGTGGCAGAGTGGCAACTGCCAAGGGCCCATGCATCCTCTCAGGGGGGGGGGGCATTCGAGATGTCAAAAAATTTAAAAGTTAAAGAAAAAAGCTAAAAAGCAAAGCCTTGCAATAATGTTGTTTATGATTTGTAATGAAACAGAATTAACTGAACAGGACAGAAGCCTCTAACAAGGGGCCCCATGCTGAAAGAGTCTTAGCAGCCTATATATTCCATCGTATTAAGCTTTTCTTTTTTGAAATATTAACCCCGATGGTAGGAACTTTGGGGGCCCACAGAATTATTTTTGCCACCGGGCCCGAAATGCCGCCGGCACCCACTATGGTAGTTGTATATTTTAGCCAGAGTTGGAGGGGGGGCACCTGGGGGGGGGCACAGGACCAATTTGGGCGAGCATGTGCCCCCCGTGCCCCCCCCCCCCCAATAGGGACGCCACTGACTGCTGTGATTGCTCCGTTCATAGACACAAGGTTCCCACAAAATCTCAACTTCAAAATTCCCTACTATATCCTGACTTTTTCCAGACTTTCTCAAACTTTTTCCAGGCCAAAGCTCGCGTGTTAATAATATCATGGTTCGCATGAAGAATGACCACTTTGCTAAACAATTCATAAACAAAATTTAGTTGTTGGTATTTACACAAAACCCTAAATTCACAGGAGAACAGTTCTGAACGACTTTAGTTACACTGGTCTACAAATTTTTGGAGCCGGTCTGCTTACGGGATAAAAGTGACTGAATCTCATTTAGGTATGTTGATAAGATGAAGTGAAAATCAATTGAAAATTGTTCTTGTTAGCTAATGCATTGAAGATATGCAATAACATGTATTGTTGTACATCAAATCGCATCTATTTATAAGCTTTTATACAATAGATTTAGGCATTTTTGCTTTACAAAAATAGTATGTTATGAAAAAATTTAAGTTGCAATTATTTATCTGTCAAAAACTGTTACAGGTGATTCCAATAGTACACGATTCTCAGGTTGTAGACCCACCAAATACATGCCAATTTTAGTTAATCTGATTGGTTTGGAAACAATAGAACGTCACACATTTTACTTCTCAAACGTAGTTAGTGTTGGTTTAGCATTGATTCCTCACAGCCAAGTGTGAATGACAAGAATCACATGGTTATGAAATTGTCTGTAAGAAATAATTTCTTAAGACATCAGGTGATAGAAAATCATTTGAAAAAAAGCTAAAGTATCACTTAGACCATAAAGATCCCCTTATTTTGCATCTGAACGACACTTTTTGGCCCATCTATTATAGTATACTTAGCAGCTGAGTCATCCCTGACAACATTCCAACAGTTGTCAGTCAGCATGGATGGATTCCACTTTCCCTGATATCTTTTCTCCATAGTTCTTGGAATTGTTCAATCTGTTCATCACTTACTTCTCCACAGTTCAAAGGAAAGAAATCTAGATGGGAACGCAAAAATTGTATCTTCAGCACTTGACATATTGAAGCCAAGAGCTCACTTTAAAAAATTTCGGGACAAAATTAGTTTTTTAAATGGAAATTTGTTTTGAAAAACCAAACTTCAGGCAGTTCTCCTCATTTATTTGAGCCTCACTTTAATCATATATGATCTCTCAAATGACGTCATGTCACGTCACGTGGTGGGAAATTAGTCCAAAATGGAGGAGAATGTCAAGCTTGGTGAAATTTTTTTGTGACAAAATGCCGTGAATAAAGAATACCAATGACATGAGGAGGAGCTAGATAACTTTCAAAAGGTGTGTAATTTATGTATGAAGGACCCAACTCTTGATGAGCGTCATTGTGGGCAGAGTCAAATGTTCAGAATGTTTGTGAGGTCCATCAAATTACTAGAATTTGTCATTTTCTTGGCCACGTCGCTTTGTGGTAAAAACCAAGCCAAAATTGAGAAATCAAGCCTTTCTTTGACTGGTCAGATAATCACACCTATGGGACTCAGGTCCTTCAAACTTTCAGGACTTGTACTTCAGGGCATTTGCTATACGCTCGGCTATTTAGTGGAATGAAATGGTATGTTGTGTAGTTATACCAAGGGCTTGAAAACTGATTGTATACAGACAAGCATTTTGTCATGATTTCCCTTTATATTTTATATATACACTGTATCTATGAAAATTTGTTCAGAATCCCCTGTGATCTAAACAGCAAACATCGCACCAGTCAGGCACATATGCAAGTCTCATAATTTCTATTGTCCCCTCATTCTCATCATCAATTAGACCCAAAACAGCATGTATCAATATAGCATCAGCATAAAATTTCTTGCATGAGTTCAGTAAAGAACTCCATCCGCACTCTCTAAAAAGTGTCAGACAAAATTGGTTTTTTAGATTCAAAATGGTTTTTTGAAAAACCAAATTTCAATGCAAAACCAACATGGATTTTTTAGATTCAAAATGGTTTTTTGAAAAACCAAATTTCAATGCAAAAAACCAACATGGATTTTTTTTAAAAATCCATGTTGGTTTTGCATTGAAATTTGGTTTTTCAAAAAACCATTTTGAATCTAAAAAAGCAATTTTGTCCCGACATTTTTTAGAGTGTGCCACTTTCAGTTCTGCATGTAGTCTTCAGATTTTGTTTGTTGTTCTATTTTTTCTAAAGATACCTGCTTTAACCAAAGATTACCGAATCATAAAAACACATATTTTGCTATTTCCTGTGATCAGGGTCTAATAAAATGTTGATAACTTAACTTTTGCCATTGCATTTACAAATCTTTTGACACTTTTGCATTCTAATGACACTTGCCATTGTTTTCTTCAGGAAAATTTAAAATACCTGAGATTGTGAGATCTTCGAGACCATCATGAGAAACAAAACAATTCGAATGCGGATGCAGGTAATCATTTTGAATAATAGATGAATGGACTGCCAAAATTTATAAAAAGTTTGGAAGCATAAATGTAGGACTGTTTTTTTCCCATGCCCCTTCGATTTGTTGTAACCTCATTCGAAAACCCGTTGATATGCATTGTCATGCATTCTAATCTATTTCTAATATATATTTATTACACTCACATTACATAAATGGTATACATGTAAAGAGCAAGTAAAATATAGACAGTTAAAAACATCATGACTGCGAAATTAAATGCAGAAATTGTAAAGGTTCATCATAACGGAAATGCAACACTCTACACTCTAAAAAATGTAGGGACAAAATTGGTTTTTTAGATTCAAAATGGTTTTTTGAAAAACCATTTTGAATCTGAAAAACCAATTTTGTCTGAAATTTTTTAGAGTGTATTGTCTGTAGTCTCTTTCATTGTCTCCATTGTGGTCAGATCTTCTGAAGAACATTGACAGGAATTTAACTTAAAAATGCCTGCTTGGGCCAAGGGTAAAAATGACTTGATATTAGGCACACCCAGGCCATGTGAACATGGCTGAGGGCAAAAATGACTTGATATCAGGCACACATGAATAGCTGTCTACCATATGTCATGTAGAGGGCAAATTGCTTGGTTCTGGACTCTAAAAGTATACTTCAGAGCGAATTCCTGTAAAGAGTGATTAGGGAAGGTAAGTGGACCTTTACAATGGAACTTGCTAACATTCAAACTCCAAAATATATTTTTGTTAAGTACTGTTTTCTCCTTAAATATGGTCTGTACCCAAAATATCAACATGATACAAACAAGTATAGTGGGTTTTTCACGGCCTTAAAAAAACACTGGGTTTCAAAATTTTATTAGACCATTTATTGTCCTATTTCAATTATCTGTTGCTGGCCTGTGGCATTGATCTGACTTCTGTTTCTTTGTCATTTTACGAGTAAGATTTACCTATCTTGTGCTCTAATTTGAGTTTTTTTTAATTGAACGGAAGACACTAAAGCACCTGTACGTATCTTCGATGTCATGTTATTTGAACACAGCCGTCCGACTCAAAGATACAGTATGTCATTTTTTATTTCAGAAATTTAGCCCCTAATTTGGCTCTTGTCAATTTCTGTTAGATTTAGTATAAACCATTCATTTTAGGCCCTGGTTGACAGTCAATAACCCACAGGCCGAATAAGATATCCCTCTTTTAAAATGTACAGAATATAAGTGTCTGACTCAAAGAACCTTACCCAGTTACCCTACACTGTAAATTTTGAATGTTGAGTTAGCTGAATTGATTGAGTGAGATGGTTGCACAATTCCTTTGAGCCAAGAGAGCTTGTTGTTTGCAAGTTATAACAACATAAAGATTATCATAACTCAAAACGGCAAGCTATCATGGCTCAAACAAATTGTGCAACCATCTCACTCAATCATTTGAGCTAACTCAAAATTTCAAATTTTACAGTGTATATGATTCTTTCAGGATGAGGATGGTGCGTATCCGGCGTTTCCGAAGATCCTTCAAACTGGCTGTAACTATTGTTCTGTTGAATACATTTGGCTTCATGAACTTCTTAAAGATGTTCAACTTCATCATGGTGGACAATTACATTTATAGTTATACCATTCGATCAATGGATTATCATTCAAGCACAACAACGTTTATTAAAGTTAGAGATGTTGACATGTACTGGAGGTTTCCGGTATTTGAATCAAGACTGGCGGACAAGAAGTTCATCCGAATCTTAGCAATCGCTCCATGGAGCTCCCAAACAGTCTATTGCCATATGACCTTCAAGGGCAGTGAAACCATAGCATTTGTTACGAGAGCCCGAGTTGAGCCGCAGGAATCTTCTACTCCTACACACTGTAAGTGGTACACAGGGTTGGTAAATTGTGGCACATTAGACGGCAACATACCGATTCATGTTTCCATTTCGAAGGCGCACGATGGCCCTTCAGATGGTCTGTGGCAAAGGGTAACCATCCCCAAGTACAGCCCACCTGATCAATCAAGATATGGAATATGCATAAGCACTTTATTTGATATACCAGATGAAGAAAATAATATTGTCCATTTGATCGAGTGGTTCGAAATGCAAAAACTGCTGGGGGTAAACAATGTTATTCTGTATGGAACTGATAATGTGGCACCGGTCATTATGAAAGTGTTAAAAAGCTACATTGACTCTGGATTTCTAATTTATCACTCTTGGGATTTACCAATGCCGTCAATTGGGAAGGCGGTGTATAGCAAATCAAATAAACCGGAAGGGTCAAGAAAAAACTGCATCTTCTATCATGCTCAGCACTTGGCCTACAATGACTGCCTTTACAGATACATGGATGATTTCACTTACTTAGCATTGTTTGATAAGGATGAATACATCATCCCAAGCGAACATTACACTTGGCAAGAAATGTTAAAAGATATTGAATCTCAACCTGAGTCGATTAATGCAGCTGCATATTACTTTTTAGATGCTTGTTTTGACTCTACAATTGCAGCTCACAGATCCGTGATGCACAAAAACATGACTCTCCGCATGCAGACACGTTCGTATTATAGACTAAATGAATTCCGTTTCATGTATCACGTAGCAGTCGGCAAGAGCATGGTGAAACCGACATCGATATTGAATACTCACGTCCACTTGCCCGAGGTTGTGGTCCCGGGCTACAATAGACATTTTGAGGTCAACCCCAAAATCGGGCGACTGAATCATTACAAAGCACCTGGCAATCGATGTAATGTCACGGACGCAGCAATTGACCTTGTCACGATGAAATATGACGAACGCCTTGTCCAAAGTATCAAGTCAAAACTAGATAATCTTGACTTAGCAAACACAGACTAACATTTTCACACTGTGATTTAAAATGTTTTTGAAATGATTCAGTTGTTGAAATGATCAGATGTCATTTTCTTTTTAAAATAGAATTTCAGATAAATACCAGATGGCATTATCTTTTCAAAATAATAGATATAAGTCATATGAATCAACAGACGGATTTTTGGCTTTATTGAAACCGTTGAACCTTCAATATTTTGTTGATATATCGTCAGTCCTTGAAAATGTAAAATCAAAATGGTGATGTCACACTGCTCTTCTAAGGCAGAAAATTGAAATTGGTTATGGTGCAGGCCTTTTTCACTTGAAGTCTACACCAGCATTGCTTTGAATCCAAGATAGCAAACAAAGAATTCACTATTTAGGAGTGATTACAAAAATATGTATATTTTGTTCCGCCGTGACTTTCTCTTCACCTAGTTTGTTGAGGACCATGAGAGTTGGACAAAGATCATGGTAATGACTTTTTTTCATACTTCTTCTAAAGCTTAAAATATCACAGAGAATATTCATGATCCGCTCTGAGCAGCAATACTCGTATACCCCAATTTTCCACACCATAATACTTCTGTAATTCTGATTTCCAACTTTATGAGGTTCTCCTTTATTTATGAGGTCTTCTGGATCAAAACAAAAAGTGCTAAATTCTTATCCCATCCAAGAATAAACGTTTTCATGTGTTTTCATTAATCAGGCCTTTACCATTTTTTGACTTGCACAAGTGAATAGGGGTTTCAAAAAAAAATTTTTACACTGTAGAGCAATTCCGTAAAGTCTAATTTACAGATTTGACACTTTAGCAGCTTATGTAGCCCTACCATTATACCTTAGCTATTTCATTGTTAAACCAGGATGAGGCAAGGTAATAGGGGTACTATCACACAAGCCATCAACCAAAGCTCCAAGTGCAACAGGAGCTGAGCTACAAAGCAAAATGTTAACGTGTCAGACATACTCATACAATGTACGTCCAAAATGATGACTTTTTGAAATAGCTCAGCTCCTGTTGCACTTGGAGATTTGGTTGATGGCTTGCCTGATACCCCTATTACCTTGCCTCATGTCAGGATAACAATAAAATAGCTAAGGTATAATGGTAGGGCTACACAAGCTGCATAAGTGTCAAATCTGTAAATTGGACTTTACTGAATTGCCCTGTAACAGATTATTTTTAGCCCCAACACAAACAGAAGTGTTGTTCACAAGAGAAAAAAGACGGAATGACAGCTGGTGATGAGACTGTTATGGAGAACTACCTGGAAGGAATATTGAGGGTGTTTCTGGTGAAGGCAGACACAAGGCCACTCATCATGCCACGGAAGGGAAAGAACACGAAATTATAGCAGATGGAATTACTCCCGTGAACAGCCGTCTGCGTAGAACATCTGGCGATGATGCTCCAAAAAAGAAGTGTGCCCCCACAGATGTTATTAATCATCACATTAAAACCAGTGAAGTCAGAAGTGGGAACAGGTGAAATGATTGTTGATGAAATAACTCCTGTGAATTACCATCTGTATGGAACATCTGGCAATGATCCTCACAAATGTGGACATTATGTTGCTGGCTGTATTGCAAAATGTTCACCAAAATTGCTAGATTTACACCGCACCTGACGAAATTACGCAAGTTGGTTATTTTACATTGGTATGAACACATTTGGGCGTAATGTTTTATCCTTTTCACATAATCATTGGCATGCTATGAGACATCTTCAATGTAACTTTCATCCAATTCCGTTGGGGCAAAGTTGAGTTATGCCATATATTCAAATATTTTGGTGTCTTACAAAACCAGCATATTAAGTGGAGGGGCCCTGATAATGTTAAATTTTCAAATAACTACACTGCAGTCATTAACGTCTAATCATTTAGCAACTATTCACATCGAAAAAATTTGCTTACTTGCTGCCTCTGCCAAGCTGTACGCATTAATTTTCTCCATTGGAATAACATTGGTTTTGCATACATTTTTCGAATGAATGCTTCTAAAAAACCTCAAACAGGTTCCGATCTTTAAAAACATATTACTACCAGTTACTTTATTCTATCTATATATTGTCTCCCTTTAAACTGGCTAGCAATCAAAAATCACATCCATAACCTGCCATTGGAATAGCATTGCGATCAGAATGTGCAGTACCTTTTTCATTATTTTTAAAGTTGTTTTCGGAAGAATCGGAACCATGTTTGAGATTATGGGGAGCATAAATTAAAAAATGTATGCAAATTCTATGTTATTCCAATGCAGACAGCAAGTAAGCAATTTTTTTTACATGAATAGTTGCTAAATGATTAGATGCTAATGACTGGACTGCCGTAATTTGAAAATTTAACATTATCAAGGCCCCTCCACTTAATATGTCAATTTTGCGTAGTTTCCTAAGACACAAAAATATTTGAATATATGGCATAACTCAACTTTTCCCCAATGGGATTGGATGAAAGTTACATGGAAGATGTCTCATATCAAGCCAATGATTATATGAAAACGCATGTTAGAACCGACAAAGAGGTTGCACAATTAATTACCATTGGCAGCATTTTATGGTGTATAGCGGTTGTAAGAGAGGTCAGTATGACCATGTAGCATATGGGAATGACGATTCTTTTCAGAAGAAAGATAATATGTCAGGAAATAAAAGACCACTCCAGGGGGGTGTATACTTCTGCAACCCATTGTATGTGCAAATTCCTGCAGCACTGAACAGTGAATCTACTGGCCCGAGAGGACACAGGTTTAAACCCCATGTTTTGGAAGTCAGTTGGAGGTGACTGTGAACAGTGAAGGAATTGGTCACCTACAAGTCTTGTGTAAGCAATTTTCTCCACAGCCAAACCAGCAAAAAAAAAAGCAACTAAAACTGAAAATAATGTAGCTAAAACTGAATGAGCCACACTCAGGAATACAACTGTGATATCATCATTTCAAAAGTGCATTGCAGACAGCAGCGGGCACTGCTAAGCACACCGAAACACAAATCCCGAGAGGTTGTATGCAGCACAAGTTGATGTAAAAAGTGATATTCGGCATGTACTTTCCACTTGAGGTCACATCAGGTGTCTCGTTATTCTCTGACCACAAAGGGATGTGCTCTACGGGGGTCGAAGGGCCACAATCTGCCAGGAATTGAGGGCATAAAAAGCTTCTGCTCTACACAGAATTGTCTGCCTCCCTTGAACCCACATCAAGTCTCACTCATTATTATGAAACCTCAAGTGTCACCATGGAAGAAATATTAACAGCTCAAATAAGAACTCTTTTCAAACAAAGTGATAGAGATGCTTAGTTAAAAGTTATAGATATTATAAATGTAGGTATCTGCTAAATTTGTCTTCCTGATTTCCCCAGCTATGGCATGTAATAAAGCATTTTAAATTATAGCAAAAGTCAAGTACCATGCCAATTCCGAATAGATTACACTGTACCAGGGACAGTCCAGGGTACCAACCCTGAATGTTTTTATGTATCTTGAGTATTGCTGAAATATAATAGCTTAATTCTAATCTGCTGAATCAAAAACGAAAAAGCCAGAATGTGCTAATATTTATACAATTTGCTAAATAATAACTAGTGGAGTACAATATATTGAATAACCAATACACTCTTACGGGCTATTAAAGTTGCCCTGAATGATAAAATCAATCTCTAAATTAGGGCGAATTTCCATGTATTATAATGTGAACTTCTGATCCATAAATTTCTGAATAATTTTTTGAAGTATTTCTTTGAATACACAAATTATTTAGTCACTTCCCTTTCTTTTTCTTGATGGCGCCTCCCACCTCCAGCACATTCATTTTAGATGACGTCACAATGACCATTGTTATCAGGATATTGTTATAAGTTAGCAAATTCATACAATGGTGAAGATGTCACAAAGGTTATAGCAAGTGAGGCTGGCGATTATTTCTGTGCATACCCGAAAAAATCTAGGGGTCATTTAGTGCATTTGTTGGGTCATTTCAAAAAGAAAAAGTAGTCCTACAGTAAAAATATTTTACAAACTTGACAAGACAAGCACACTGCACAAGATTCTGTAAAAATTAGAGAAACTTTAGGTCCAATCCCACCTATCATTCTGGGTAACTTTAAGAATAGGAGGAGGACACAAAAACGAGGCGAAGAATGACTGAAACTGCTGTTCAAGAAAAATCACAGTGACCCTTCCAGAGCTGGAATCAAACCCGTGACCCAGGCAGTGATTGAAAGCCCAGAGCACTACCAACCGAGTTGACCCCCCTCCCTGTTTGCAGAGGCACGCTGACTTTTCATCAAACATTGCTGTTCTGTGCTGCATTCATTGCAGCTTTTCCCAGCAGGGGTCTCTAGTAGTTGCCTGCAGAGTCATTGAGGAGTGCGACAAAGAGTTCTTTTTAGCAGTTCTATCCTGCTGAGCCTTTTTGTAGCAAGCACTAAGACAAACATTCAGATTTGGCACAGTACAGTTTTGGTGGTATGCGCCGAAGGTGTGGAAAAATGCCAAGTTGGGCTTGTCTTTATTATTCAATAGAGTTGATATGTAAAAGTTTTGCAAAAAGTTGGCAAGTCCTAAATTTACTGGATGAGCTGATGGTCTACCTGGTCTAGTAATGCATTGATGTAGTCAAGGTAGGGCCATTGTTGGCCTAGACAAAAATCACTGATAATGGAAGCGAAGATCAGTTGCCCCTTGCCCCATTGAACAATCCCTTCTGCTGTATGGATTGCAAGAGTTTGTAATAGTTCTTATTATTGTGTAAAAGCAGGTATGTTGAATGTGTTGAGGCAAGTGTTCAAAGTCCCCATTTGTCCGTGACATCCTGCATGCAGGTGGAAGCCAGATGGAGGCAAGCCTGGAACTCAAATGAATTTTAACATCTTTGTCATGAAAATAGAATTGACCATTTTAAACATTTCAGCTGCTACTGTATTTGACTCTCTCTTATGACTTTTGATAATGCTGATAATGTGTCATGATCAAACCTTTAGTTTCAATAGCACTTTTTTGAGCACTCACAAACAAACAGATTACATATACATGCCGCCTGAAAGTAAGTGAAACAGGCGATGTTCTGCCATTGAGTCAATTCTAAACATCCTAACCAAACTGCCTGTGGAAGCACGAATTCTCATCCAATCAGATGAAAACATAGTGGGTCACAAAGGTCAATAATGCCTAGATCACACGAGCGTGGTTAAGTGACGGCGAAGTTGTAGAGGTGCCAGGAAATCAAGTTTCGCCCAATTTCGGCGTTTCCAGCCATTTTTGGACAATTATATAATCAATTAAAGATTATTCATCGTCGTAGATTGATCCTAGGACGACGAGGCACTCGTTTTTTACGCCGAATCGCTCGTAATTACGGACGAGGCAAGAAGACACTTGTGTCGGCGAGTTGTCAGGAGCCTCGACGCAGTTCCATTGCTTCAATGTTAAACTAGATTCGCCCAAGGAGTCTCTTTCTTCGCCCTAGCATGCTCTTTCTTCGCCCTAGCATCCTCTTACTTCGTCCTAATGTTCAATTACGCCCAAGCAAATACCTGTTACGGCCAAGCAAGTAGCTGTTTCGGCGTTTCAACAGCCTGTTTGTGTCGGCGAGTTGTTGTCTTTTTTCGCCGAAGTTCCATTGACTCAATGATAAGTAGCCTCGCCCAACCTGTCTCTAACTTCGCCCAACCTGTCTCTAACTTCGCCCAACCTGTCTCTAACTTCGCCCAAGCTGTCTCTAACTTCGCCCAATCATTTTGGGGGGCTTTCTGGTCTCTTGCATCGTGGTTTCTTCCTTCGCAAAGATTCAACCGGTTGAATCTTTCGTGAAGCAACTTCTTGCCTCACCATAAGGTCATGTGACTTCTAGGAACTTTTGGCGAGGAAGTTTAAGAATCGCCGTAGACGAAAATATCGTCGCCGAATTGTTGAAGGTAGTTTAAAAACCTCCCTCTTTCCTGGAAAAGCAAGAAGCGACGCGACAAGAACCCTCTGTTACGTCTCCGTGAGAACTAGCCATAATTGAAGCATATATATGGGATAACAACAGGTGGCAATTTTCTTTGCCCTACTCAGAGTCAGGTGTGGGTCAGTGTGTTTGATAAGTCAGTGAAACACAAGGCCAATGTTATTTTAATAGGAAGTTGAGTTCACCTACTCACCCAATGACTCCATGCTAAAACATCGTCCGTTTCACTTACTTACAGGCGGCACTGTACAGTGTATATGTCCTGATTGTTTGACCAAATCAGTTTTGACACGTCATAGTCATGATAACTAAAGTTAATAAATCATCAAACAGCTTCTACAGGTCTACATTTTAATACACACATTAACAATTTAGTATGATGACATGTACTAGACAATCATGACTCGCAAAGTGCAAATTTCACAATGAAAGTTTGCATTCCGTTTCCCCGCAAATGACGAAACTGGTGTAATGTCCATCAGGACTAGGTCACTAGAAGTTCCTCTTAACAAGAAGCTCATCGGAAGCAACTGTTGTAGTGTCCTTCATCGTTTTAGTATTCTGCCCAGTGTGCCAACTTCAATCTCAGAGGAGGGCTTGCATTCATTCTAAATGCAGTCTGGTGTGGCTAATCTGGTTGATTTTCTTTGTGTCTTGAACTTGAAGACTCTTGATGTCTTCTTATGCCCCACTCTGACTTTTCAGACTTCAGAGGCAATTGTGACAAAGTCTTGTAATGTAATTGTGAGGGCAGTTTATCCCCCAGTTCAAAGATGATGGGTCTATTAGCAGACAAAGCAGGGGTAAAGCAGGGACATGTACGGTAATATTGCATTATGGAACACAACTAGCTTGCCTTCTTCTCTTGGCACAAAGAGTAGACTTACAAATATACCTACATGTCCTACAAACATGCATCAAAGGTGAACTGTGAACCAGAATTGACTGCCTTTTTGCAAAATGGCTGCTGTGGATTATAAGCTACAATGTATAGTCCTGATATTTTCTCAAGTCAGTAGGTTTTTGGCTGATGTTTATAAAAAGACATTGATTCTCTTCAAAAGAGCCAGTTGTTTCCTATATAACATTTTATATAGCTATTATCTTTGTTTTGTTTTTCATTATCTGGAAAGCAGAGAACCATCTGAGGATAAAATATTCATGACATAAAAGGCTGCAAATCACTTTCTCAGAATTGAATAAGGTGAAAACAAAGGATACATTGCAATTTGCATTGTCCCTGATGAAGCTGGGAGATTTCAGCACATACAATATGCATGCTATACCAATTAATCTGCTGCCTGTTACAGTTTATTCACTTTTGAGAATGTTGCAATTTGCAGGAGATAGAAATACCTTACAACACCTCAGAATGTCCTCAGATGCCTTTTCGCTCCATGCCGATTTTTGGCAAGTGGAATTAAAATTGATAAAAAAAGTAAAACCAAAAGAAAATGAATGACAGTCAGATCATTTCAGTGCCATTGTTTAAAAATTTGGCTAACTAGTAATAGGACTTTAATAGGGTGCCTTACACATCAAGGGGTGGCTCTGGGGTGGAGGGGTCTTGGAGGTTTTTTCAGTAGTATAATTTCTTGTCCAGTTTTAAATACTCCCTCCATATTTGGCCTTTGTCCCCCAGGTGCCCTCCACACATGAAATTGCCACATTGTTAAAATGCACAATGAGTCCAGTGGGTGTCTGCCAAGAAAAACTGAATGCTCTCCCCTAAGTGCTCCCCGCTCGAGATCACCTTTCAAAGAACTTTATACTAATTATTCATTCAGGTAGCAGTTGTTTCTGTCAGCCTTTAAAACTTGTGTAAATCGAAGACATACATAATGTAAAGTTCAACAATAACAAGTGAGACTTGATAGATGCAGCAGTTAACCCTGTAGGGCAATGTGGGGTTCTGGAAATGTGGACATTTCTGTGCAGAGCCGAAGCCTGGTGGCATGAATCATGGCAGATTGTGACCTAATGACCGCAATCGAGCACATCCCTCAGTGGTCAGAAAATAATGAGGCAACAGCGAGAGGAGACAAGATGTATGCCATCACAGTGCTGACCTCTAGTGGAAATTGCAATTTTGAAACAAGGTGGTCCAATCTGGGCTCCACGGTCATTTATAAATGACCTTAGGTATCTACAGAGTGATGTTGCAATACTGTCCTAAATTAGACACGTGACTTGATTGTGTTCTTGGTGATTGTGCAGAATATAACTCTTTGTCACTCAAGGTAATTAAAAAGTTATTTACTTTTTAAATTACATGTGAATTGAGGGCACTGAGGGATTTGGTGTGAAAATTAAGCCGGGTGAAAATTTAGGCGGCGAAGGGCAAGCCTCTGCCTGAGGGTATGGGATTCAGGATTTTTTATTTGTACTGTATAAACTGTGTCATGTCGTTATTGAGTTTGTACTGTATAATCTGTTTTAGAAGTTTCTTGATTGAGTCAATTCTGCATAGTTTCACAAAGGTCGACGGAAATCTAAAACATATTCCAAAAGCTTTGAGATTGCCCATGGCTTCAACCAAGCTGATCAATTTTTCAAGCAAACAGTTATCAAACAGACTTTTCTTGTGGTGATTTCACCAGAGATTGATGGGAAGCATCTGACAATTGACGCCTGGTTAATGTTCAGTCTCAGAGCAGACGCCTGTTTCTGTAATGAAATTAGCTGTGATGGAAATGGAATTCTTCAAGCTGCGGGATCAAATTGTTGTCAATTGTTCACAAATGTGTCCTTCAGTATCCGCAAATAAAATTTGAAGTAGCAAGTATTCATACATGATTAAATTTAATGATATATACTGTTTAAAATATGATAATAAATTTGTGTTTCGTGGGTGTTTACGTGGCTTGCAATTGTTACACTCATACATGATGTAATTTCATCAATTTGGTTTTTCAAATGTTACCAAATAAATACTTAGCCTTAAAACTTCCAACCATTTATGGGGAACAACAGAGCATCAACTCTAGCCAGGAATTCATATTCTAGCCACGTTTAGCTAAACTGCACTTTTTGCTCGGCAAAACTAATAAATGCTTGAAGTTCCTGAGCTTTGGGGATTTCCCCCCTGTGATTTCATTTCAGACCTGATCTGGCAAAACAACCGAAGCACAAGATTAGAGTTCTACAGTGCGAGGTGAATACCACACTTATTTCATCCAGTTGAATTTCATTAACTACATTATAAGAAATCTACCAGTGATGCAAGTTAAATTTGAATGCACTTGATGTCGATTTAAGTGGGAGTGTCTCTACTGGTCGCTCTCACTGAATTTTGAAGGATTGAATCACAATGCATTATTCGATCAAGATGTGCTAAATTCGGGACTTTACATTTCATGTATGCTCTTGTATTACAAGAGCTTGTAAGACATCACCAAATTACTTACCATTGGAAAAACCAGTATCTAACTGACAATTTTGCATGTTAGAATTTAGAACTTGACAAAGAGGTGTCCAACTAATACAAAGCCACATTTTGACTTGCCATGGCCATATGATTATGTACAAATACCTGTAGCACTGAACAGTGAATCTACTGGCCTGAGAGGACACAGGTTGAAACCTAATGTTCTAGAAGTCAGTTGGAGGTGACTTTGGACAGTGTTGAAATGGGTCACCAGCAAGTCGTGTGTGAGCAGTGTTCAGTGTTCACCGCAGCCAAACCAGCAAAAAAAAAAATAATGCAACCAAAACTGAAAGAAATGCATCTAAAACTGAATGAGCCACACTCAGGAATACAACTATAGTTTCATAATTTTAAAAAGTGCATTGCTAAGCATACCAAAACACCTATCCCGAGCAATTGCATGCAGCACTCGCTTGATGTAAAAAGTGATATATGGCCCTCATTGTGTCACAACTGTAATTTCCACAAGAGGTCAGCACCAGTGGCATGCACTATCCACTTGAGGTCAGGATCAGTGTCTCGTTATTTTCTGACCACAAAGGGATGTGCTCTATGGCGGTCATTGGGCCACAATCTGCCAGGAATTGAGGGCATAAAAAGATTCTGCTCCACAGACAAATGTCTGCCTCGCTTGAACCCACATTGCTCTGCAGGGTTAACTGCTTCATCTATCAAGTCTCACTCATTATTATGAAACCTCAAGTGTCACTATGGAAGAAATATTAACAGCTCAAATAAGAACACTTTTCAGACTATGTGAAAGGGATACTTAGTTATAGATTTTATAAATGTACGTATCTGCTAAATTTGTCTTCCTGATTTCCCCAGCTATGGCAACTAATAAAGCATTTTAAATCATAGCAAAAGTCAGGTACCATGCCAATTCCGAATAGATTGCTCTACACCAGTGTACCAACACTGAATGTTTTTATATATCTTGAGTATTGCTGAAATATAATAGCTCAATTCTAATCTGCTGAATCAAAACACAGAAAGCCAGAATGTGCTAATCTTCATACAATTTGCAAATTATAACTTGCAGAGTACTGAACTCAGTACTATGCAATATGAGGTGAAGAATGACTGAAACTGCTGTCCAACACAGGTCCAAGTGAAACTGTCAGAGCTGGAATGGAACCTGGGACCCATGCAGTGATTGAAAGCCCAGAGCGCTACCAACTGAATTGACCTCCTCCCTGCGTTGGAACTGAACCCAGGACCTATTCAGTGATTGAAAGCCAAGAGTGTTATACCAACTGAGTTGACCCCCAATTGAGGTGACCCCCCTCCCTGATTTGATAAAGGTACTTCCAGATTAATATTGATGTTTGATTAATATTGATGTTTGCCAAGACATGCTGACTTTTCATCAAACATTGCTGTTCAGTGCTGTATTCATTGCAGCTTTTCCCAGCAGGGGTCTCTAGTAGTTGCCTGCGGAGTCATTGAGGAGTTCGACAAAGAGTTCTTTTTAGCAGTTCTATCCTGCTGAGCCTATTTGTTGCAAGCACTAAGACAAACATTCAGATTCGGCACAGTACAGTTTTGGTGGCATGCGAAGGTGTGGAAACATGCCAAGTTGGGCTTATCTTTATTATTCAATAGAGTTGATTTGTAAAAGTTTTGCAAAAAGTTGGTAAGTCCTAAATTTACTGGATGAGCTGATCGTCTACCTGGTCAAGTAATGCATTGATGTAGTCAAGGTAGGGTCATTGTTGGCCTAGACAAAAATCACTGATAATGGAAGCGAAGATCGGTTGCCCCTTGCCCCATTGAACAATCTCTTCTGCTGTATGGATTGCAAGATTTTGTAATAGTACTTATTATTATGTAAACGCAGGTCTGTTGAATGTGTTGAGGCAAGTGTTCAAAGTCCCCATTTGTCCGTGACATGCTGCACGCAGGTGGAGGCCAGATGCAGGCAAGGCTGGAACTCAAATGAATTTTAACATCTTTGTCATGAAAATGAATTGACCATTTCAGCTGCTACTGTATTTGACTCTCTCTTATGACTTTTGATAATGCTGATGATGTGTCGTGATCAAACCTTTAGTTTCAATAGCACTTTTTTGAGCACTCACAAACAAACAGATTACATATATGTGCCATATGAAAGTAAGTGAAACAGGTGATGTTCTGCCATTAAGTCAATTCTAAACATCCTAACCAAACTGCCTGTGGAAGCATGAATTCTAATCCAATCAGATGAAAACATAGTGGGTCACAAAGGTCAATAATTGAAGCATATATATGGGATAACTACAGGTGGCAATTTTCTTTGCCCTACTCAGAGTCAGGTGTGGGTCAGTGTGTTTGAAACACAAGGCCAATGTTATTTTAATAGGCAGTTGAGTTCACCTACTCATCCAATGACTCAATGCTAAAACATCATCCGTTTCACTTACTTACAGGCGGCGCTGTATATGTCCTGATTGTTTGACCAAATCAGTTTTGAAACATCATAATTATGATAACTAAAGTTAATAACCCATCAAACAGTTTCTATAGGTCTACATTTCAATAGACAAATTAACAATTTAGCATGATGACATGTACTAGACAATCATGACTCGCAAAGTGCAAATTTCACAATGAAACTTTGCATTCCGTTTCCCCGCAAAATTTAATGACGAAACTGGTGTAATGTCCCTCATGGCTAGGTCACAAGAAGTTCCTCGTAGCTCATCGGAAGCAACTGTTGTAGTGTCCTTCATCGTTTTAGTATTCTGCCCAATGTGCCCACTTCAATCTCAGAGCCGGGCTTGCATTCATTCTAAACGCAGTCTGATGTGGCTAATCTGGTTGATTTTTCTTTGTGTCTTGAACTTGAAGACTCTTGAGGTCTTCCTTTGCCCAGTGTGACTCTTCAGACTTCAGGGACAATTGTGACAAAGTCTTGTAATGTCATTGTGAGGGCAGTTAATCTCAGTTCAAAGATGATGGGTCTATTGGCAAACAAAGCAGGAGTAACACAGGGACATGTAATATTGCATGATGGTACACACCTAGCCTGCCTTATTCTCTTGGCACAAAAAGGAGACTGACAAATAGACCTGCAAACATGCATCAAAGGTGAACTGTGAACCATGATTGACTGCCTTTTTACAAAATGGCTGCTGTGGATTGTAAGCTGCAATGTATAGTTCTGAGTCAGTAGATTTTCGGCTGATGTTTTTAAAAAACATTCCTGATTCTCTTCAAAAGAGCCTGTTGTTTCCTATATAGCATAATATATAGCTATTACCTTTGTTTTGTTTTTCATTATCTGGAAAGCAGAGAACCATCTACCGATAAAATATTCATGACACGAAAAGGCTGCAAATCACTTTCTCAGAATTGCATAAGGTGACAACAAAGGATGCATTGCAATTTGCATTGTCTCTGATGATATGCATTAGGGTGGTCCAAAAACACTTTCTTCAGAATTTCTCTGATTTGAATCTTGTATTCTAATCTTGTATGGATGGAAGGTATTGTGTAAAAATTTCAGCAAAATCAATTAATATTTAGAGGTGGCACAAAGCCGTTGAAGTTTAACATGCGATTGCCCATCGACATACCTCTAAATCATCGGTATTTGCAAATCTTGCTGTAACAGTAACAGCGTATTATTTTGATCAAGTGACTTTTTTAAAAATCATTTCCAGGATGCCGAATCCAGTCCTGATGTTCTTTTTGACTTACAATGTTTCGTAGCAGGTCAGCATAGATATTACAAAGGTTAATTATCA
The DNA here is from genome assembly GCA_026936325.1 of Platynereis dumerilii. NCBI lineage: Eukaryota > Metazoa > Annelida > Polychaeta > Phyllodocida > Nereididae > Platynereis > Platynereis dumerilii. Next base: position 23,420,062 of record JAPTHN010000010.1, on the reverse strand, counting down.
AGCCTTTTTTCATAAAAGCAGGCAAATATTTCATCTACTATGAATAATAAATAAAAGATAACCCCCAAATAATACTTTGCCATGCCAATTTCATCATACACTAAAAAATCAGGAAAAAATATTCACTTCTTAGAAAAATCTGGGAAATTGACCAATTTTTCAGTTGCGCGAATGAGGAATTACATTATAAACTTCGAGGGCTTTGTGCCATCTGTAAATATTAACCGATTTGACTGAAATTTTGCATGTGTTTGTATTACTTATGTGGTGATCAATTTCCACTTTCAAATTGGGGGTTTAAGGAGATTTGATTTTTCCCATTGAAATGTGGACCACCATAATATGCATGCTATACCAATTAATCTGCTGCCTGTTACAGTTTATTCACTTCCGATGCCTTTCCACTCCATGCTAATTTTTGGCAAGTGGAATTAAAATTGATAAAAGAAGAAAAACCAAAAGAAAATGAATGACAGCGAGATAATTTCAGTGCCATTGTTTAAAAAATTGCCTAACTAATAGAACTTTAATAAGGGGGCATTACACATCAAGGGGTGGCCTTGAGGTGGAGGGGTCTTGGAGGTTTTTTCAATAGTATAATTTCTTGTCCAGTTTTAAATCTTAGGGAATAAGAAACAGATCGGAAACTCACTTAAGTCATAAAACAGTTATCATTACATGTTCATTACCAAGGTTTCATATTGGCCCAGAGCTGGCCCAAAATCACTAATTAATTGTTAATCACATATTTTGTTTGATGTACACACTGCGCTTCAGTGAGCACAGAGCATCTTCATCTTCACCCCTTTTAAAGATAGAGGCTGGAAATGACTATTTTTAATTTTTTGTCTTATGTACATAAAACCAACTCATATGCATCAAGCAGATTGAGACAATTCTGTACATGTGTTTATTTTAATCCCAGGCCTGTAATAACTTGAGTTATGCACCAAAATGTTACTAAATTTGAAAAAACATGAATTTTTAAAACTCAAATAAACCCTCCAATCCATGGAAAGCCGTAGATGAGAATACATTCATTAGAAAGCCAAGAATCTTGTCCTAATAATGATAATAATGGTTTAATCTTCGAATTTCCTCGAATTGAGTTACATGCATTTAAAAGTACTCATTTTAAGAAGATAAGTTGTAACTAGTTGGAGATCGAAAGCACTTTGATGGGTCACTATTTCACTATTATTGGGCCTATGGAATAGGCAGACCCTATTTTGGAAAGTTCTAACAATTCCCTGTCAATCCCTGAAAGATACATGGATGTATGATGATTCTTAAGCACAAAAAATTACATTTTAAAAAACACATCATATAATTATCTAAAAAATATGTACCCCTACTATTTCACCAGATTATAAGTACATAACTTAATGAGTCAGTCAATGAAATATATTTACTTTTTTATATAAAATTATCTAAAATCATTCAAATATATCTTTTTCATATCCAGTCCATTGTTTCTTATGGTTCTTTAGAATTTAATTGAGGTTATTACAGCTCTTATTTCAAAGCAATTAAATGGTCATTAGGCCCCTACCGAAACGCAGTGTGTACATTTGAAGTACAGAAGTGTCCGATCTATTTCTTATTACCTAAGTTTAAATACTCCCTCTTTGCCTCTGTCCCCCAGGTGCCCTCCACACATGAAATTGCCACATTGTTAAAATGCAAAATGAGTCCAGTGGGTGCCTGCCAAGAAAAACTGAATGCTCTCCCCTAAGTGCTCCCCGCTCGAGATCACCTTTCAAAGAACTTTATACTAATTATTCATTCAGGTAGCAGTTATTTCTGTCAGCCTTTAAAACTTGCGTAAATCGAAGACATACATGATGTAAAGTTCAACAATAACAAGTGAGACTTGATAGATGCAGCAGTTAACCCTGTAGGGCAATGTGGGGTTCTGGAAATGCGGACATTTCTGTGCAAAGCCGAAGCCTGGTGGCATGAATCATGGCAGATTGTGACCTAATGACCGCAATAGAGCACATCCCTCTGTGGTCAGAAAATAATGAGGCAACAGCGAGAGGAGACAAGATGTATGTCATCACAGTGCTGAACTCAAGTGGAAATTGCAATTTTGAAACAAGGTGGTCCAATCTGGGCTCCACGGTCATTTATGACCTTAGGTATCTACAGAGTGATGTTACAATACTGTCCTAAATCAGACATGTGACTTGATTGTGTTCTTGGTGATTGTGCAGAATATAACGTTTTGTCACTCAATGTAATTAAAAGTTATTTACTTTTTGAACTACATGTGAATTGAGGGCACTGAGGAATTTGGTGTGAAAATTAAGCCGGGGTGAAAATTTAGGCGGCGAAGGGCAAGCCTCTGCCTGAGGATATGGGATTCAGGATTTTTTATTTGTACTGTGTAAACTGTGTTATGTCGTTATTGAGTTTGTACTGTATTTGACGGAAATCTAAAACATATTCCAAAAGCTTTGAGATTGCCCATGGCTTCAACCAAGCTGATCAATTTTTTCAGGCAAACAGTTATCAAATAGACTTTTCTTGTGGTGATTTCACCAGAGATTGACGGGAAGCATCTGGTGCTTAATGTTTAGTCTCAGAGCAGACGCCTGTTTCTGTAATGAAATTAGCTGTGATGGAAATGGAATTCTTCAAGCTGCGGGGTCAAATTTGTGTCAATTGTTCACGAATGTGTCCTTTAGTATCTGCGTATAAAATTTGAATTAGCAAGTATTCATACATGATTAAATTTAATGATATATACTGTGTAAAATATGATAATAAATTTGTGTTTCCTGGGTGTTTACATGGCTTGCAATTGTTACACTCATACATGATGTAATTTCATCAATTTGGTTTTTCAAATGTTACCAAATAAATACTTAGCCTTAAAACTTCCAACCATTTATGGGGAACAACAGAGCATCAACTCTAGCCAGGAATTCATATTCTAGCCACGTTTAGCTAAACTGCACTGTTTGCTCGGCAAAACTAATAAATGCTTGAAGTTCCTGAGCTTTGGGGATTTCCCCCCAGTGATTTCATTTCAGACCTGATGAGGGAAAACAACCAAAGCACAAGATTAGAGTTCTGCAGTGTGAGGTGCATATTTCATCCAGTTGAATTTCATTAAGTTTAACTACATTATAAGAAATCTACCTGTGATGCAAGTTAAATTTGAATGCACTTGATGTCGATTTAAGTGGCAGTGTCTCTACTGGTCGCTCTCACTGAATTTTGAAAAATTGAATGAAAATGCATTATTTGATCAAGATGTGCCAAATTCAGGACTTTACATTTCTTGTAAACTCTTGTTAGACATCACCAAGATACTTACCATTGGAAAAAACAGTATCTAACTGACAATTTTGCATGATGGCGCCCTGCTAAGGATTAACACTGTTAACAACAGTGACAAACAATCAGATTAAATATATTGTTTATTTTGCAAAAATTATAAGTTAAAACGTATTATAGAAGAAGCATATGATGTCCAGTAGGGATCTAACTGACAAAAATGCATGTTAGAATTTAGAACTCGACAAAGAGGTGTCCAACTAATACAAAGCCACATTTTGACTTGCCATATCCAAATGATTATGTACAAATACCTGTAGCACTGAACAGTGAATCTACTGGCCTGAGAGGACACAGGTTGAAACCTAATGTTCTGGAAGTCAGTTGAAGGTGACTTTGGACAGTGTTGAAATGGGTCACCTGCAAGTCTTGTGTAAGCAATTTTCACCGCAGCCAAACCAGCACAAAAAAGACTGCAACTAAAACTGAAAGAAATGCATGTAAAACTGAATGAGGCACACTCAGGAATTCAACTATAGTTCATCGTTTTTAAAAGTGCATTGCTAAGCATACCAAAACACCTATTCCGAGCAATTGCAAGCAGCACTCTAATGATGAAAAAGTGATATACGGCCCTCATTGTGTCACAACTGTAATTTCCACAAGAGGTCAGAACCAGTGGTATGCACTATCCACTTGAGGTCAGGATCAGTGTCTCGTTATTTTCTGACCACAAAGGGAGGTGCTCTATATGGCCGTCGTTGGGCCACAATCTGCCAGGAATTGAGGGCATTCAAAGTTTCTGCTCCACACAGAATGGTCTGCCTCGCTTGAACCCACATTGCTCTGCAGGGTTAACTGCTGCATCAATCAAGTCTCGCTCATTATTATGAAACCTCAAGTGTCACCATGAAAGAAATATCAACAGCTCAAATAAGAACTCTTCAAACAAAGTGATAGAGATGCTTAGTTATAGATGTTATAAATGTATACATGTATGCTAAATTTGTTTAATGACGGAAACTGCTGTCAAGAGAAGTCAAAGTGACCCTTCCAGAGCTGGAATCGAACCTGGGACCATTCAGTGATTGAAAGCAAAGGGCGCTACATCAACTGAGTTGACCACCCTCCCTGATTCTATTAAAGGGGCCCCTATAAGCCCAAAAACAAACTGGGAAATTTGCCTTTTAAAAAGTGACCCTGTGTGACAAATGAATAGATCTAAAATGATATAACTTGATTTTTGGCTAATTTGCCCTAGTATTCCAGGGTTACAACACTTTTAAGATAAGAAAATGACAGAAAACCGAGTAAACCACTAATTTTGTCATAATGGACTGTAGCTTCCCAGTGATGAATTCCAGTTATGCATTGCCCTAGGAAACCATAAGCAGTCAGTGTCAGGATGAAGTTCTCACAATTTTGTGATATTCTGGTAAATATAGACTTCACTATTAGATGTTGAATAAAAAAAACAAACAAGCAATTTGAAATAACTTGGCCATGCCCGCTTATATTTTAAGGCTGATTACTCACTAATTAACAATATTTTTTTTGCATGAATTTTGTGGATTTGTACGGAGGTACGCATTTACTAACACAAAATAAAAAATAAAAATACCATGTTATAATAAAAATTGAATTGAGGGCTAGTAGCCCCTTTAAGACAGTTCTAGATTACTATTGAAGTGTGCCAAGACATGCTGACTTTTCATCAAACATTGCTCCCTCATTTCATTAAGAAACCTCCAGATTAATATTGATGTTTGCTGACTCACACTGACTTTTCATCAATCATTGCTGTTCTGTGCTGTATTCATTGCAGCTTTTCTCAGCAGGGGTCTCTAGTAGTTGCCTGCAGAGTCATTGAGGAGTGCGACAAAGAGTTCTTTTTAGCAGTTCTATCCTGCTGAGCCTTTTTGTAGCAAGCACTAAGACAAACATTCAGATTCGGCACAGTGCAGTTTTGGTGGCATGCGAAGGTGTAGAAACATGCCAAATTGGGCTTGTGTTTATTATTCAATAGAGTTGACATGTAACAGTTTTGCAAGATTTAAGAATTTGGTAAGTTTTAGAATTTAGTGGATAGCCTGATGGTCTACCTGGTCTGGTAAACATCATTGAGTTAATGTAGGCCACACAAAAATCACCGATAATGGAAGCAAAGTTCGGTTGGTGGTTGCCAATTTCCCAAACGAACAATCCCATCTGCTGTATAGATTGCAAGACTCTGTGATAGTTATTATGCAGGTCTGTTGAATGTGTTTGAGCTCTTAGCCGATTGGCGGTCCACTGGAAAAATACATCTTCTTCTTTTCAATTTGCAAACTGGCTTTGCAACGGCATTCACAGTTACCTGTTGGTTTCCTAATCATCTTATTAGATGAGTTCCTTTATTTTTTTAATTAGTTAGTTTATTGACCCCTATGCTGCAAGATATGATACGTACGCACTGCATTAATTGACTAAACCTTAAACTGACACAAACAAATTGTAAAAACATTTTTAAGCCAGTGACATCACAAGTCAAAGTTGAAAGTTAATTTTGAAACTGTTTGGGCCACTAATCCGCAAAGATTTATTAGGCAAGTGTTCAAAGTCCCCATTTGAATCTATCTGTGTATTTATTTTTTATCTATCTATGTATCTATCTATGTATTTATCTATGTATCTATCTATGTATTTATCTATATATGCATCTATGTATTTATCTGCGTATCTGTCTTTGTGTCTATCTTTGTGTCTATCTATGTATCAATCTGTGTATCTATCTTTGTATGATTTTGTGGCCATCAAGGAAAAAAATGCAATATCAATAGCATATTCTGGGCTGTTTCCTTTATTGAAAGACAGTGACAAAGGTAATCAAGTATTGTGAAGCAACAACATTAAAAAGCCAACAAAGTCGATTAACTGAACTTGCTGTTTGATTTTTAGATAGCTGTAAAACTAAAAGCTGTTCTGGGGAACAAGTTAGATAACATCCTTGTTTGTGATTATATGTAATCTTATCCTCAAAAAGCTGCTTGAGACAACTGTAACAAACAATTTTTTCTGATTTATCATAAATAATTCCTGTTTTAATATTGTACTTGTAACAGAAATCGCAGACCATAAAAATATGTGAGTATAATATATAAGGGGTTATTTAATTGCTCAAGGACAAGGTGCATGCATTGAATGATATTTTTCATAGTGTAGGGGTGTGGGCTACTTACAATCTTGGGCTTTGAATATGATTTTTGCTATTCTACGGTCATGCATCCGTGATGAATATTCGAGGCCATAGTATTGGCTCTTTACCGAGGCTTTGGGCCACTGTCTGAGTTTCACATACAACATCTAATTTCTTTGTGCATATTTTGGGGTGAGTACCTTTTTTTAACTAGTTGTTTTAAAACTAATTGTAGAGTCACTTGTAATTTCTAGACATAGATCAATATTGCATTATATGGCATTTTTATTAGAATGTCAATGCTTCAAAACTCACTAAAAACAGAATCGGCTGACATGGTTTTAAAAGTTGAAAAAAAACCCCACAATAACATCAAAATCCGATGTGTATTGGTCATCGAGAATCCGGAGATACTGGATCTCATGTCTTCATATTAATAGTTAGGCTGATTATGTATAGTTCTTCATATTAATGTAGATGTTATTATGGACCGAAGTCATGTCATGTATTATATATGTGTCTGCTAATAAAGTTTTGAATTGAATTGAATTGAAATCAACGTAAAATACACCAACGGCGATTTTGTCACCGTGTTGTAATGTGTCGCGCCGAATTATGAATCCATTAATTGTGGTCATCTGTTTTGAGTTTCAAATCAGGGGTATTTGGAGCTAATTTTTTTACCATGCAATTTTTGACCGCTCTAAAATATGTTGTAAGTTTTATTGTGTTTTTGCAGAATGGGGGATATCATGAAGAAAATTATCTGGCACCGTAATACGAAAAAAACAGTGAAAGTCTTATTCATTGCTTGTATAGTATTTGTCATCCGTAGCCTGGGCAAAAAATTGGTAAGTAAATAATTTTCCACATTGGCTTTATATATATGCAGAGGAATTATAGTACAACTCAAAATAAAGTAAGAAAATCTTCTGTCAGAAGTCCTCTGTTTACCGATTTTGCCCTCTTTTCTCCTCTTCGCCCCAAATCTCCCTACAACTCCCTTTGACTCCTTACTACAACATTAGCCCACATTAAAAACTCTATTTTGACTGCTACCAATGTTACTGCAACTAGCAGAGGCGTAAAATATTAAGTAATTCAAACACAATGGGGGTGATTGAGTTTAAATTGGTGTTGTTTAAATGTGATTTTAAAGTAATTTTAAAAGGTAGTTTCTAGTAGGTAAAAGTAGGAAGTGATTCAGGGGTAGTCGAAGGTATGAAAGGTTAAAGTAGTGGCTGATTCATCCTTCCTGATAGGGTAACTGTACTTTATTTTGGGTTGTACTGTATGTGAATGAAAGGCATGAAGGTACATTCCGGTTGGCATCTGACCTCACCTGGCATCAGACTGACGTCAGGGGAACATCAAGAGTATGTTCAATTCCTCTACTCTGAACTACTCCAAACTACTCCGGAAGTGACGCTTCTACTTTGACAGTAAACTACTCCCAAGGTTGGTCCAAATCGAACATGAAGGAGTAGTTAAAATCGTCATTACTTGAGGATTCCCCAGCTACTGGAATCCCCTAGTTACAGTAGACGAACATCAAGTGCTCACAGAATTGGACTGGCCATGGAATGTTCCTTGTGAGCTGAAATGTTCCTTGTGAGCTCATAGCCCATCCATGCCATGTTACTCCCTATGAGTCATGAGAAATGTATGAGTTCATAGCCTATACTTGCAATAGTATGAAAACGTGTCAGCTGAGTATCAATGAAGTCACAAGCTACTCAATGACAAATTGCCAGTTCATTTCAAGGCAATGTATAGGGCCTGTTATGAGGTCATTAGCAGCTGAATGTACTAAGGACTCGTCATTTGTTTACTGTAACAGCAATTACGTTGTGAATAGACACCTTCAATCGATTGCTTTTAATGGTTTCGATTGAAATGCAGAAATCCACACAAGAAAAAAGCAATCTGGCTGGCAGTGAGTGTCCCTGGACTATAATAAGCACAAAATCAAAGCTTGTGAAGTGTCATTTATTTATGTAAACAATCATACTTCATGGGATATCCCAATTTCTTGGAGTACTTCCGATCTACTCCAATCTACTCTGAACTACTCCCAGAAGTAAAAAACGAATGATCTGGAGTAAACTACTCTACTCCAAGAGCACTTTAGAGCAGCGAAAGGAACGTACCCCAAGACGTTATCCTGACGTCTGTCTGACGTCAGATGAGGTCACATGAGGTCACATGCCCACTGGAATGTAAATTTGGTCTCACATGTGGACTTATTGACATCCCAATGACCAAATATTCTCAAGCCCCTTTTGGATCGTGCCCCAGGGTTGGGGTCTATTCAGACAGTGATGGTTGAGACATATTTTGCAGTTTGACTGCAAAGTCGCAGGTGTGGGTTTAATGAAACAAAGCTTTGGATTCAATATTGGTGATATCTATGCAAACTTTCTGTTTTCAACATAAAATCAATAAAATTTGAAATGTTTCCCAGCTCTCCCTTAATTCATAAAAAAAAATCAACTTTCAGTTAGACCACATCTGATAGTAAAACAAGATGGCGTCGTTGAAGAATGTTATTGTGATGTTGGCACTGATTTTTTGCGTATTTTCAAAGAACAACTTGTTATGCTTTGGAGAATTATCATCTATGCTGAAAATGACATCAAATTAATCTAACGAGGGGCCAAGAAGTACGAAAATGTTGAGCTTTACGAACGATGTGAGCAAGAAAAGACTACACGACACCGAACTCCTTCTATCATCGCTCAGGGGGCACAGTCCAACTAATGAATGAAGCTGACTGGAATCAAGTTTTATCATGTACAAATGTAAACAAAGTGTGGAAACTATTTGAAACCGTACTAAGTTCTATTATAGATACTGTTGCTCCAAAAAGACAATGTAAAATCAAAACTGTTAACAAACCTTGGATCAGTAGTAAGATTATCGAGAGCATAAGAGAACGTGACAAATATTTGAAATTATTCCATTCAACTGGAAACAAAGATCACTTTCAAAGTTTTTGTAAATTAAGAAATGAAGCACAGCCCCCTCCTACTTAACAGAAACATTTTCTGTTACATCACACCGCTGCAACACTAGAAGGGCTGAGTACAATTTCTTTTTGTACAGAGCCCAGGGTATGGCTATCAGCAATTTCTCCTGCCAAGGAGTAAAACTGTGGAACAATTTACCTCAAATCCTGAAAGCCATTCAATCAAAAGACACTTTTAAGAGGAAACTAAAGGTTCACCTGAGAACTCAAACTCGGGCTGAAGAGGCTAAGAAATTCATTTTTATGTAACTTACTGTACTATCTTTTTATTTTTCTGTATTATAAATTTATTTATTTACAACTTATTTATTATATTTATTTACCATCTCATAACATTAATCATTCTTCAATAATGCCATCATGTTTCTCCTCACCACCCAGGGACTGCACTGGAAATAAGTCAGTAGACTTTAGTGTGTCATCCCTGGATCACCTTCACTCATCCTTTCATATAATTTTGTGTGAATGTAAGTGTATGACTGTGCCTGATTCCGAATAAATAAATCAATCAACTAATAGTCATTGCAAATACAAATCAATAAAGCTTCTGTTTTGTTAGTTTCTGGGACACCTCATTTTAGGACACCAACTACACCCGTAGGGGAGACTGGGGCACGTTGGACCTCGGGGCACGTTGGACCATTGCCAATATTTTTTTTATAAAACATGCGTAGTTATCCAAATCCCCGATGAAGAGACCTTTAAATAGTGGTATGCCTTTTAGCCAAAAAATTTCATGAGCATTGAAGGAAAAGTGTAAGTTATATTTCAGTTTTCCTGATTTTCTGTATAAAAAGTGATTTTTTCAAGTCTCGATGGCTAGGTAACCGTTCTTAAAATATGGGAGATCTAGTCGGACAAGTCTCATAAATTGGAACTCTCACCACTTAAGTAAAGTTTGAATATAAGTTTCCCAATTTTACATTCAACCTTGTCAGCGAGACATGCACATTTTCATAAGAGGTTGGGACAGGGCAGGTTGGACCAGCATGGCCGGGGCACGTTGGACCATTATAAACTGGATTGACTGACAAAAAATTATCGGCAAAATGCTAGCTGTGTAATTTTTAACATTAATAGAGCACATAAGTCATTCATATACAATATGAGGGTAAAATCAATTCAGTTGGCTAATCTGCCTGAAACAAGACTTATTAAGATTATAAGGGTAAATATTCCAATATAATCATTCTGCAATGACACACAAGTGTTTGTTGTGATGTGTGAGAATAAAATGAGGTGTTTGCTCACTTTCTTCTACTTTCCAAGACTTTTATTCCGTGGCCCAACGTGCCCCACATGGCGGTCCAACGTGCCACGTTGGACCACAAAAAAAATTTTCAAACTCATTTTTCTCCACAACTATAGAAGGTAGATCAACTTGGTCGGGCATAAGGGTAGTGTAGATGTTCAGAAGTCAGTCAGTAAAAAGATTTTTCAAATATTTAGAAAAGTTTTTGATTGATAGCCAAAAAATAAAAAAGCGGTCCAACGTGCCCCGGTCTCCCCTACTCATGAACTTTTTAAAAGGTTTTTTTTTATACATTCTGCAATCCATGTCGAAAACCTACTGGGGCCTAACTATTTGAGTGCTGTTATATATGTAGGCCCATAGTGCACATGGTCATGGTTGACATCCATGACTAATCACTTAAGCGTTTCTGGAACACTTCTTTTTGTGAAAATTAAACATTTTTGTATCGATGTCTTAACCTAGAAAACAAAAGTTACATGTAAGTATTCTTAAGAGTAAATCGATTCATCAAGTTGAGGAAAATCTAGAGTGAGGTCCTGAGCGTGTAGGCACGTCATCATAAAGACTTATTAGTGTGTATATGCCTTGAGGGGGCTCAATATGTAATTTGGGCTACATACCTTAATACATGTCCGATTTTCAAAATCTAAAAACCCGCATATATCAAATCAACTCTTTCAAATTCAATGCATCTATTCATTTTGATGTATTTGCAATATTAACTTCGCAAAAAGCTTATCGGCGCATTACGCTGCAATGATAGGGCCTATAAAGTTGAAAAAATCCCAGTGACCACAACAAACCAGTGGCAGATCCATGGATTTTTTTTTGTAAGGGGGGTTTTTGCTAATCTATCTATCTATCTTTCTTCTTTTTTTTTCAACATATTTTTCAAGCCTAATTTCTTCTGCATTTAAAAATTGATTTCAACAAAACCCTTCAAATGCATAATAGATAATCATATATCATAACAATAATAAAATCATTATTTCATAGACTGTTGAAAACAACCAACAATGTACCTGTCTATGTATCTACATGATAAGACAATTTTTCTATCTTTTAGAATTTAATATGCTAAGAATTAAGTCTTTTTTTCTTCAACTTCAGGCCTACAACACACACTTCATTTTCAATAGTTCTGAATAATGCCCCATTCTCACGGGAGATGACGGTAAGCTTTTTATCAACGGCGGCGCAGAGCCAGACGAATTCTTGCAAGATTTTCAGTTAGGACGGCGCGAAGGGCAATTATGTAATCAATTAAGGCTAATCGATAACCATGCAACGAAAGCCACGGCGGGGTTCTTTTTGTTCCCTGCGGGGAAGAAAAGTTGTACGCCGTCATCAAAAGTTCGCCGGGGGGAAAGAAATTTCCTCCTCCTGCGGGATACTTTTATATCGCCCCGTGATATAAAAAGTACCCCGCAGGGAACCTATAACTGCCCCTCAGTGAACCTATTTCACCGCGGCGGACTATATTTTCACAACGCCGGGGATTGCTTTTACGACTGCGGGAATGGTTTTGTTCTCCACGGGGATGTCTGTAGGCCCGAGGCACGTCGCCGGGAATGAAAAGCATGACGCCGTTGTCAAGGGCACCGCGGCGGAGGAGGGCGCTGCGAAAGCCAATAAAAAGGGCCGCAGAGGGCCGCCTTGCTTCACTTGCTGCTTGACCTTTGAAGGGGACACTCCTGGATGCTGGACAGACATGATGGCTGATGAAGATGCTGGGGAAGACCTTGACGTTGCTGTTGTTGCTGCTGTTGCTGGTGCTTATTATCTAAGAAGAATACGGAGGAGGAGGAAGATGAAGAGATGGTGGATTCGGAATTGGCTGCTGCAGAGGGAACAACATGGCCATTTCTACCAGCTGCTGCCTGAATTGGCCAACAATGATGTCTCTGGCTACTACAACTTCTGCAGAATGCCTCCTGACATTTTTGCTGAAATCCTGGCTGCTGTGGCTCCTGCAATTACAAAACAAGACACCAACATGAGGAGGGCTCTGGAACCTGGATTGAAGTTGGCAGTCACCCTACGGTACATGGCGACAGGAGAGAGCTACAAGTCCTTGGCCTACGGTTTCAGAGTGGCTCCCAACACCATCTGCAATTTTATCCCCAGTGTCTGCATTGCCATCATGCGAGCTTACGAACATCTGCTGGCCCTGCCAATGGATCCAGCATCCTGGAAGGAAGTTGCCAAGGGCTTCGAGAAGAGGTGGAACATGCCCCATTGCATCGGAGCACTGGATGGGAAGCATATTGGCATCAGATGTCCTCGGAAAGCTGGGTCAATCTACTTCAACTACAAGGGCTTCCATTCCATTGTGCTTATGGCTTTGGTGGATTCTGACTACAAGTTCCTGTACGTGCAGGCTGGATGCCAAGGAAGCTCATCGGATGGAGGAGTCTTCCTGGACACAAGGCTGAGGGACCTGCTGGAAGAAGAACGACTTGGGCTACCCCCTGCTGAACCTCTACCTGGCACAGTTGGGAATCCTTTTCCATACTTCATCGTTGGAGATGAGGCCTTCCCCCTGAAGAGCTGGTTGCTGAAGCCTGTTCCAAGAAGAAACCTTGACATCCCCTCCAGAGTCTACAACTACAGAATTTCAAGAGCCAGGAGAGTGGTGGAGAATGCCTTCGGTATCCTGTCCCACAGGTTCAGATGCTTTCTAACTACGATGCCCCAGAAACCCGGCAGAGTGGCAGCCATCACTCTGGCAGCCTGCACTCTACACAATCTTCTGCGAGACAGAATAGGAATTCATCGAGCCATGGACAACGACGTAATGGACAGAGAAGATCCTGCAACCCATGAAGTCACTGAAGGACTGTGGAGAGGAGACCCCTTGCATGACCTTGGATTCGCTCCAGCATATGGAAATGCCACAAGACAAGCCAAACAGTACCGAGACTACCTACGAGACTACGTGAACAGCCCAGCAGGAAGTGTCCCCTGGCAGATGGACAGAATTTGAAGATGAAGCAGAGCAGCAGCAGCAGCAACAGCAATTCAATGCCCCCCTTAAAAAACCACAAATTAACCCAGCCCTTGTAAGGGCTTACCACTTCCTCCAGAAAGAGCAGGCCTTGTACACATCTTTATGTTGACAAACCCCCCCCCCCCCAAAAAAAAGCCCTCCCTGCAACAACTACATATTTTGTGACGTACATAAAATAGCAAATTTTTAGCTTTGTATCTATCTGTACAACCCATTTAAATCACTTTCACTTCCTCTCTATCTGCCTATCTATCTAGCTATATATCTGGCTATCTATCTGTCTATCTATCTGCCTATCTATCTATCTATCTATCTATCTATCTATCTATCTATCTATCTATCTATCTATCTGTCTATCTATCTATCCAAGTGCAATCCCTGCAAAGTGACGATAACTGCTTTTGTTTTCTGCAGTGTATATATGTAACGAGCATTGTGTTCCATCTATCTATCTATCTATCTATCTATCTATCTGTCTATCTGTCTATCTGTCTATCTGTCTGTCTATGTGCCTATCTGTCTATCTATCTATGTGCCTATCTATCTATCTATCTATCTATCTATCTATCCAAGTGTCATCACTGCAAAATGACGATCACTCGTTTTTCTTTGCTGCAGTGTATAAGCGACGTCCAAATATTTTCTTCTATATAGCTATCTATCTGCCTATCTATCTGCCTATCTATCTGCCTATCTATCTGTCTATCTATCTGCCTATCTATCTATCTATCTATCTATCTATCTATCTGCCTATCTATCCATCTATCTATCTATCTGACTATCTGTCTGACTATCTATCTATCTATCTATCTATCTATCTATCTATCTATCTATCTATCTATCTATCTATCTATCTATCTATCTATCTATCTATCTATCTATCTATATTAATTAAAGTGGTGAAAAAACTTTAATTAAGAAAGCAGAAATGCCACCTGTACTGGTTAAGCAGAAAGTGAAAATGGGCCAAAAAAAAAAGAAGGGAAATAGCACCTTGCTTTTATGAAGGTGTTTAAAATTTACAAGGGCCAGGACCGGATTTTTTTTTTGGGGGAATTTGTCAACTTTTTTTTTTTGGGGCTCTTTTCATTTTTGCTCTTGTTTGTCATCGCAAGAGTTTTTTTAGTCAACATAAGATGTGTACGTGGCCAGCTCTTTTTGGAGGATTTGGTGGCCCTTAAAAGGGCCAGGGTTTTTTTTTTTTTCAGACGACTTGAACAGGCATCACTTCCTTGGAGAGGGCATGTTGACTTGGCTCCACTGGAACGACAATGGAGTTTGCCGCTGGTGGACAACTGTCGG
Source organism: Platynereis dumerilii (assembly GCA_026936325.1). NCBI lineage: Eukaryota > Metazoa > Annelida > Polychaeta > Phyllodocida > Nereididae > Platynereis > Platynereis dumerilii. The sequence continues at coordinate 23,405,007 of JAPTHN010000010.1, read as the reverse complement.
CTGCTGCTGCTGCTGTAGAGACTGCTGCTGCTGCTGTAGAGACTGCTGCTGCTGCTGTAGAGACTGCTGCTGCTGCTGTAGAGACTGCTGCTGCTGCTGTAGAGACTGCTGCTGCTGCTGTAGTGGTGGCTGCTGCTGCTGTAGAGACTGCTGCTGTAGTGGTGGCTGCTGCTGCTGTAGAGACTGCTGCTGTAGTGGTGGCTGCTGCTGCTGTAGAGACTGCTGCTGCTGTTGTGGCTAATGCTGCTGTAGAGGCTGGTGCTGCTGCTGCTGTAGTGGCTGCTGCTGTAGTGGCTGCTGCTGCTGCCCAAAAGAGGGTCCGGGGAAGCCAAGCTTCTGGGGGCTGTCAAGCATCAGCTGGCTGAAGCTTAAAGATGACTGCTGCAGGGCTGGAGTCTGGCTTCGAATTGGCTGCAGGGACTGGAACTGGCTGCTGCTGCTTGGCTGGGACTGCAACTGCTGGCGTGGAGGCTGGGACTGCATCTGAAGACTTGGCTGCTGGGGCTGCTGGGGCTGATGCTGAGTTGTTGGAGGCTGCTGCAAGTCCTCGTTGACAAAGGATGGAGCTGGACCAGGAGGAGGGATGTATTGGTGCTGCTGCTGCCCTAGGATCATCTCCACATTCTTTTGCTGCATCATCAGGATTTTATCTTGGACGGCCGCCTGTACGAAGTAGTGGTCCGTCTGGCTCAAGGAGTGCAGGAGGCGAAGTCTCAGGGCACGGTTCATGTTCTTCCCAGATGTGAAGATACTCCTGCACATGTTCTGCAACTGGTGTACTTCTGGATCCAGCCTGTGAGCAGTTTGTGGGCACATGTCACAGAATGGTCCTGCCGGCTGAGGTGGTGCTGGTTTCCTGGGCCTGTCTGAAGTGTAGTGACCAGCAATTGAAGTCAGGGCAGAGGCCATCTCCTGGTCTGTGTCCTTCCTCTTCTTGGATGGCTTTCGTCCTGGGAAGACCTGGGACTGCTGCTGGGATGGCTGGAGGGACTGCTGGGACATCTCCTGGGAGGACTGCTGCTGGCTGGCTGGGAGGCTGTCATCAAGGTCGGGCATAGGATTGTAGTCCATGGGGGCATCAGAATCGGACGACAGGCGGTTACTTCCTCCTGGTCCAGTGAAGCTGGAGACTTCCACGGCACCCTTCGGAATGATGGAGGGCCTCAAGAATTCACACTTCGCCAGGATGTACTTGTCTCGGTCGGACAGCTTCTTTCTGCCAGCTCCAGAAGGTTGAGGTCTGATGCACTTTGAGAAGGTAGTCCTGATGTTGCTCCTCCATTTGTAGACTTTAGCTGCTGTGATCTCCTTCCCCACTAGCAATGTCAGTTCTGCTGCTTTCTCTGCATCCAGTCTGTCCTTCTGTCCACTCTTGAAGGTGGTGGAGCCCTTGGAGTACAGCTGCTTGTTTTCCCGGTACCAGTCGATCAGCTCATCCTCCTGCTCTTCTGTGATGCCCAGTAGGTCCCTGGAGTTTGCCTTTCTGTAGCCCTTCTTCTTCTCCTTGTGGACAAACTGGCCATCGGCATCCTGGATCAGCTCAACCTCAGATCCAGTGTTGTCAGAATCTTCCTTTGGCTGGTTCTTCCCCTTGCTGCCCTTGGACTTGGCACCCTTCTTCTTGGGAGTATCTTCCTCTGTGGTGGCATCGTAGTTGGAGTCCAGGGTCTGCTGGTGGATCATTGCAGCTGTCAGAACACAGTCATCATCTTCATCATCAGCAGGAGTATCATCTGGAGGTGGAGGTGGAGGCTGGACTGCAGTCTTGGCTCGGGTCTGGGCTGGAGTGACAGGCTTGACTGGAGGCTTGACTGGAGGCTTGACTGGAGACTTGGCTGGAGGCTTGACTGGAGACTTGGCTGGAGACTTGGAGGTGGCGTGACGCTTGGCTGAAGGAGACTTGCCAGGAGTGCGAGGCCTTCCCCTTGGAGCAGTCTTGGTGGGAGTCTTGAAGACAGCAGCATCAGCCGACTGGGTGCGCTTGGTGGGAGACTTGACAGAAGCAGCAGCATCAGCAGCATCAGCAGGCCTGCCACGCTTGGTTGGAGACTTGACATCAGCATCAGCAGAATTGGGACGCTTCTTCTTGGCTGCAGCAGCAGTGGCAGGCCTGCCACGCTTGGTTGGAGACTTGACAGCAGCAGCAAGCTTGGCCAGGACTTGATCTTCAGCTTCTTCATCATCATCTTCATCCTCCTCATCAGGTTGTTGCAGCACTTTGGGTGGTGGCGGGCCCTCGAAGATGGTCTCACTGGTCACTGTTGATGTAGCAGTGGTCACTGCCACGATGCTGTCCGGCAAGCTGAACATGCTTGGAGACAATGTAACAGCTGTGTAGTCTATGAAAGGAGCTGGTGAACCAACTGGAGTTGAAGATGGAGTGGTCAGTAGAGTGTTGGCTGGATTGATGCCCTTGCTTGGTGCCCTCAAGGTCTTCTTCCCTCTTCCTCTGGGTCCCATCTTGAAGCAGGATCAATCAGAAATGAAGCAGGATGAATCAGCAATGAAGCAGGATCAATCAGCAATGAAGCAGGGATTCAGCAATGAAGCAGCAATTCAGTAGGCCGTGAAGCAGAGTGTCATGGAGTATAGATGCGTTCGTCTTGAAGTTCAGAGTGGTTATGGTGCTCTAGTGGCTGCTCTTCTATTTATATGCGAGGCGCGCGCCAGTGCGTCTCCATGGCTGACCCCCCTTTCCCGCCGTGGCACAAAAGGTCGACGCCGTGATGGTTTCAGTACCCCGCGGACAAAGGATTTTGCTAAAAATAGCCCCTCTGGCGCCACTCTGTCTGCTCCGGGAGGGGGTCCAGACGACGGCGCGAAGGTTTTGCACACGTCCCGGAGCATTTTCCTTGACGGCGGAGTGCAGAAGAACCGTGGGGTCGACCTTTTTGGCGCCACGCAGAGAATCCCGCTTGTTTTCCTAATCGGCGGGAAACTTTTTGCCCCTCAGTGGCGCGAAAACTTCGACGCAGTCTTACTTTTCTGATCGCGGCGTCGAACAATTTATCTGGTCTGCTCCCCCGTCGATTTTAATAAAATTTGTACTGGTTGAAACTTTTTTTCTGCTCCGTCGCGATTTGAAGTGACGGTAAGAAGCAGGATTCTCGACGGCGTGCAACCAAAAGATGTCCGGCGGGAAGCTAAAATGCCCCTGCGCGATACGTAAAAAGAGGAAATATTTTTCCGTCTCTCCTGAAAATACTTCGCCGCCGTTTCAAAAAGTTCTCCGGGAGCTGCCGTGAGAATGAAGCATAAGTGTGAAGTTCTATAGATTGACACATTTGCTCAATAGAGCAATGCATTACAAAATCAAAGCTTATGTGCTATCTGTCACAATTTACTAAATAGTACTGAAAAACATGTACAATGTGCATGTCGCAAAACAATATATATGCAAACAGGCAGTTTTAAACAACTGAAGTTTACTTTTATTTGACACATCCTTGTTCTTATCCCATGTCTAGCCAACTTTTTTCCCTCATACAGAGCTTTTCCCTGGTCAATACAGATTTGGAGAGGGAAATACAACAGGAAGAAACAGGGATATATTTAGTTCAACCAATCAAATTCCTTTGGCTAATTAGCCAGCAGGGATATACTGAAAGATAATGAGATCAACAGGGCTATACTGGAACTGACCAATCAAAAGACAACAGTGCCCCTATATATCATGCTTATTAGCATGTAGATACCAGCATATTTGCTGATTGTTGTGATTTAAGGCAATTAAGTGCTGCCAATTAAGAGTATTGATTTTTTTTTTGTAGCACAGCTGCGTTCACATTGAGTGCTTCAAACTGTTTTACACTGATATAAAATAAAAGTAGGCCTATTTGAAAAAAAAGACATGGGATAAAAAGGTTATACCATAGGTTGCGGAAGTATATCCCTGGTATAGTCACCCTCGACCCCGTATATCAAACTGTTTTAAATTGATATAAAATAAAAGTAGGCCTATTTGAAAAAAAAGACATGGGATAAAAAGGTTATACCATAGGTTGCGGAAGTATATCCCTGGTATAGTCACCCTCGACCCCGTATATCCCTCGACCCTTCGGGTCTCGGGATATACTGGATCTTGGGTGACTATACCAGGGATATACTGCCTCCACCCATGGTATAACCTCATAATATATTTTCATGAAACAAGGGGAGGGGCTTTGGAATTTTTCTATGCGCATTTATTTAATAGCGATGCCTTCTTTTAGATATTAAAACCTTTTATTACATGCCAGATTCCCTCAGGTTCAAGGTAGGATCGATACAGCACCCTTTTTAAGGATACTGTTCTTGTTTATTATCTTTACTTGTTATGCACACTTGTAAGGTATTTGCTAATTTAGAATATTATATAAATATACCCCAAGAATTGTAGTTATGCAAGTGTGTTTTTTTTGGGTGTTTTCTATGCTTTCTGGACCAGCCTCTCATTCTTTTCACATGAGTATAGGTTTGGTCAGTACATCTTGCATCTATAGGTATAGGTGTTTCTTGTACATGCAAAGTTGTATCTTATGCACACCTTCTGTATTTGAAGGGTTATTATGCAAATTATATATATATATATACATTGTATATAATTTGCGTAATAGTTGGGCTGATCCAAGTAGACAATAAAATGAATATTTTTCAATATTTCAGATTCTGGATGGTGAGGAATCATTTTTAATTGGAACAAGTCCACAATTTAAATCCAGGAGAGTCAGTAAATGGATGATCATCCAGGAATATCCTGAACCAAAGGATGGCCTTTGCAATTTTGCAATAATCAAGTTTCCAGATTGGCACATTGTGCTTGTATTGAAAGGCAGTGACAGGTAAAATATTTTACAAATTGTGCCATTTTTGAGCACAGCGAGCCCGAGCCAAATTTGGGGTTAAAAAAATGCCCCAGCATAACGATAGGCACAGTTACGAAGCTGAAGATGAGACGAACAAGCAGATGTAAAAAACAAAAAAATCTGTTGAAAACTTTTTGAGATATTGAATTTTTTCACTTTCTGATTTATCACACCCCATTTTTAACATCAAGTGCTAGTCATGTGGAGAGTCTGTCAAATGAGCACCACCTTTTCAAAACCAGTTTAAATGATACAAAATATCATTCAAAAGACATAGTAATCTTTTTTCTTTTTAAAAAAAATCATGCTGTTGCATTTAATGAAAAAAAGGTGTGACAAACTCATGCATGCGTAATTTCCAAGTAAAGTGTAAATTTTTCATAAGAATTGCAAACATTTGCATGCTCAACTATTCCCGGGGCATAAGCAAGTAGTATTATGAAACGTATGAGCGTACATATTTGACAGAGCTTTTGTACTGATATATTCTTATCCTATCAATTAGGGAGAGTAAGGAGAAAACACTTCAGTTTATTTTGATTTTATGAAACAAACAACAATGTTAGCTGAATAATCTAACATTACTTGACCTGTATAATACTGTTTGACTACAGTCCAAATGAATGATAAAAGGTTTTTCAGTAGAAGAACATCCATGGTCTTCTGTCATTAACTTCAACTCATTTCAGGAATGAAATAACAAATTGATAAACCATAGCGTTATGAATAGCTAGAACACTGTATATTAAATGTCTGTTCGAGTTTCCAAACCTGTGCACTGCCTGACATCCAATCAATTCACCCTATTTCATAGTTCTGTGATTTTATTTTTAAAATGAATGTGAAACCAACTGATTAAAATTAAGATACCAAAGTTCATAAAACCAATTGCACACTTCTTCTTTCTTTTAAATACCAAACTGCCAAAGGCAAGCACACAGGCAGACATCTAAGTATTTATAACCATACATTTCATGAAGAATTATACCTTTCCAGAATAGCCATATATTTTTATTACTCTAATTTTCAATTATATTAAACAACAACTATTATATAATTTGTTTTGTGTCAATAATCAAAAAATTGTGGTATTTCCTTGGTAAAGACAGCAAATTCTCTATTGCTTGTGACACAATTCTTATAAATACACAAAAATAAGTTTGTCACACACTACGTCAATATGGGACTTTTCCCAATAAAGATAACATTCTGCTTAATTTTAAAATATCATCTAAAACACACAAAAATATTGTTTTGAAGTTTGCTCACATGAATTTGTAACTTGCACCCCAGTTAGATGGAATATCACCCAAACAAAGGAATGTGACAAACCAGAAATTGAAAAATTGCAATATCTCAAAAAGTTTTCAACAGATTTTTTTGTTTTTTACGTCTGCTTGTTCGTCTCATCTTCAGCTTCGTAATGGTGCCTATCATTGTGCTGGGGCATTTTTTAAACCCCAAATTTGATTCAGGCTCGCTGTGTGAGGTGACGTCTTAGCCCTTCACTCTAAAAAATCTCGGAACAAAAATGTTTACTGATTGGTTACATAATATTTTTGTAAACATTGGTCATTGCCAAATAACTCTAATCGACTGGTTAAGTAACTTTTGGTTTAAACATATTTATTCCTTTGCTAATGAGCCTTTGCCTCAATTACAAGGTAACTTTTCATAAACATTAATTTTTGTTTATATCTTTTGTAACTAATTATCAAAACTAGTTATGTAACTTTGTTCTGTTCCTCCCATTGTTACCATATAACTTGCAGAGGTGCTATTAACTTAAAAGTATAAACATTAATTTTGTAATCCAATGTTATTATCATTAACCTGAGATTCCCACAGCATGGAAGAAAACAGTTTTTTTCTGCCATATCATACTCATTTGCATGCTGCTTGTGGCTGTTTACTTGGCCAGTTCCAGTAGACTGCTTCACCAGCTAGCGGATCGGGGGATGGTGTCATCGCAAAAAAATTCAGACAGGACAAAATTTGCAGAGTGGCGGATGCAGGATAGCATATTAAATTGTGGAATGGCCCAAATTTTCTGAATTTGAAATTGCCTATTCTTTGAAAAAAAGATATTCTTGTGTGTGAATACAATTACCCAAGGGGGACGAAACGTACGCAATGTTACTAATTGGTGGAGGGCTCGTCTGTTAGTCACGTAGAAATGTGGTAGAAATTGATTTACAAGGTTTGAAAACGTTTTCACAACATGGCATGGTAATTTCATATCTTTGACGTTGCTACACAACATGGGCGTAGATCCTGGGGGGGATGGCGGGATGATTCCCCTCTGGGATGAACCGGGGGGGATGATCATCTGATTATCCCCCCTAGAATTTTAAATCATTACTACTTTGTGTTGACAATTATCTGTTACATTTACTCATTTAGAAATTTTTTCCATGATACCAGTGGCATGTTATGTGAAAAATACAACTCTCAGAACTAACCTTCGATAATCTAAAGTATATTGGCTTTGGACCCTAGAGTTGTCCCCGAAATCTACCGCCACGCGACTTTCTGGCCGTTGGGCTTTGCGTTAAGTTGCGATTGCCGAAATAATCTCCCCCCCCAAACAAAAATGAAAAATCTACGCCCCTGCTTCACAACATTGAGACCAAAACATTTTTGACCAAACACGCAGACAAATTGTCAATATGTGAGCCAGCTATTTCCATAAGATTTCTTAGGAGCGGTCGGTGGGACTTATCTTTGTTTAACTTTTTATTTTATTTGTCTGAATAGAATAAACAGCAAGGCTTTCATCTGCATCAGAACAATAATTATACCACAAACCATTCACTCTAAAAAATTTTAAAAATCCATGTTGGTTTTGCATTGAAATTTGGTTTTTCAAAAAACCATTTTGAATCTAAAAAACCAATTTTGTCCCGACATTTTTTTAGAGTGTTTGCAGTGACTTTGAATTGTTTCTCTTTCCAGTGTATTTGATTGCCAAAGAGCTGAAATACACCTTAAGGATTTTTTCCCAGGATATATTCATTGGAAGACTTGGTTGCCTGTTCTAGGGGCCTACATCTATGCTATTCAGGTATGGCTTTCGGAGGTTTTTTGCAGAATCTCTCCCGGGGAAAAGATATAGTCAAGTCAAGCCAAGTAAACTTTATTGCACAACTTAGTCCATATACATACATGATATATGCAAAAACACTATATACCTTACAATGGAAGAGACTAAGCCACTGTGATGCGAGACTGCCTCTCTTAAGCACACCTCGACTACACACTTTGTGGGGCGAGTTCCTCCGTGGCCTAATGGTTAAGAGTGCTTGTTTGCACACCACTGGCTCTGAGGGCCTGGGTTCGAATCCCATCCCGGAACTCAATTTAGTCCGAGCCCATGGGACATTAAATAGAGGCGGGTTGTATCCAGTGTTCTATGCTGGGGCAACTGAAAGACCCTGGGCATCCCTGAATTAATAGGGTATGTACCAGACTCACAGTCTTCTCATCTCATCATCATACGGCGATCGCCTGCCTCGATATAGCCCACTAAGGTGCTTCAGAGGTGTAAAACACAAACAAACAAACAAACAAACAAACTACACACTTTGTAAGCAAGACCCTGAGTAGGTGACCTTACTCTGTTAAATACAGATTAAAAGAAGCTTTATTAATGATACATTTTGGATCAGGAATGTCCTTCATGGTGTACATAAGGGAGGCAATGCATCTCGGTGGAAGACATAAAAATCTTCTAACAGAGTTGTTGTAAGCAATAGACAATCTACGCAATGAGTAACCATAGTATTTTTTAAAAAACTTTAAAGAGCAACAATATAGGCCTATAGCACCACAAAACGTCTTGAATAGAATACACTTAACATAATAACTACACTTTCCAAATCTCTTGAGCAGTGTATTACTTCTACAGTACACACTTCTAACTTGTTTCTCCATATATTTATCATCAGATAAGTTAGAGGTTATCATATGACCAAGATATTTAATTTGATCATCAATTTCTAGCTTCCTGTTGGCGAGATAAAAATCAGGAGTAGCATATGGAAACTTTCCTGATGCAATACACATACAAACACTTTTTGTGCAATTAAAACTGAGATCAGCAGTTTCACCAATCCTGTCATATGTATCAAGTTTCTGTATTAGGCTTATAGGTTTACTCATTTAAACTTTGCAAAGTAAATAATCATCTCACATGTATTTGTAAATGGGGAGAGTTGGTACAGTGGTATAGCATGCTGGGCTGCCAATAGCTGGGTCCCAATAGTTCGAATCCAGCTCCTGTCGTGTCATTCAATACCCATAGTACCTTCTTTTCGAAATTTGGAAAAAAAAAATCAAAACTTATATTCAGATACTGGCTATGGTACCAGGCCAGTGTATCAGTTTAAGCATAAAGACAATTATTTCTAAGTTTATTTTGTTTTTTAAATTGCAGAGGGGTGCTGATGTGATCTACCTTTTGCCGTATCACTGGACAGACTCAAGGTGGAAAATTCCAGATTTTAAAGTTGATGTTGAAGATAGTACTAGTCTGGTCTATAATAAGGATTTTAACAAAGATTTTAACAAGGATGATTACAAGAATTATACCAAGGATTATAACAAGGATCCTCAAGTAGGCAACGAGGCACTACTGCTGAATTTCCACCAGCACTTCGGATGTGCAAAGAAAGACCGGGAACAATTTCGCAATGTTTACAATCTTAGTCAGCATCCAATTCCTGCAATTCAGGCTCCAGTTGCAATTGCAGAACAAAGCTCAGACAAGGTTGGGAATAAATGCCCATGCGATCCGAGGTCACCACCAGTAACTGTTGCAAAGGGAGTCTTTGTTGACAATTTACTGATTGAAGAAGCTATGTTTACCAAAGAAGCCTTCTGGGCCCTAATATTTCCACCCCTGTTGAATTGGCAAGATGTCAACGAAGAGTTGAATAATTATGAGACTGTCGACTTGAGATTGCTGGTTCAGCTGATACTCTGGGAAAAAGGATCTCGCATAATGCTTCATCAGAACAGCTTATCAGATTGTTTGAGAAAACGTGAAAAGGTGGAAGGACTGCCGTCACACATATATCTTAACTCATTGATTGCCATTGATGAGCCTGGTGTAGAGAACGCCGCAGATTATCTAATCGAGTTTATTGAAAAGCTACTAGTAAAAGGGTTAATTAGCATGATAGAAGTGGATTTGATTGAGCAATGGCAGCAGATATTGGAGGATTTAAATATTCTTACTCAAAGCTTTAAATGGGTGGAAAAACTTCTGTCAGAAAAGGTATTTTATGAATCAGTGGATTTTTCAGAATCAAACGGACAGTGTCATAACGTTTCGAAGTTTCATAATCAAGTTCCCATTACAAATTTAGTCAAATTGAAGTCACTGTATGCAGACATATGCCTAGATCCAACATACCAAATGTTTTCTGAAAACAATTTTGATCATCCATACACACAATACTCGGATATCTTACTCATCATAATATTCAACAGAGCACACTTTGAAGTCTTGCCCCTGTTAGAACTTTTGTACAGACCTTTCTTTCCATATATTTTATATTGTGGGCATAATCATGTGGATGAAGTTCAAAAGGAAAAGCTGCGTGGTTTTCAATTCAATTTTGTACAATATGCCGAGACGAAGGCCGACGGTATGATGGACCGGCATCCAGGGTCAATGAATTATGAATGCCTTGTATACGCCAAATATATGTCATATAGTGTTAATGGATATTTAGTTATAGGTGATGACACTTTGATAGCACTGCCAAGGATGAGCATTTTGCCTAAGGATAACATATGGTATCCGACCCCCATCTTTACAATCGATGTTAGCAAAAAGAACAGCAGTTGTATTGTGACGGGGGACTCATGCAAACCTGGTGAAATTAAGGAATGGTTTGATTATTATAAGAAAAACTTATGGTCAACTTTAAAAAGTATGGCAATGGCTAAGCCAGGAAGTTTGATGCATGAATGTCAGCAGCAGTTGACGCAGGAGTTGGGAGCCCAGATGCGAGTGGTTTTGGCACATGCTGACTTCTACTATATTCCCCAGCATTTATTGAAAAAATATGTGGTGCTAGCTAAGTATTTTGCAGAACAAAAGATCTTTGTTGAGATTGCCGTTTCAACTATTGTCAGTTGTTTGCAAGACCCTAAAAGGATAAGCAGAACACCGTGCATGTACGAATGGACGCCATTGAGAGACACACCATGGATTTACGTTTATGAAACCATTGGTGATGAAGTATTTATTCACCCAACCAAATGGGGCCCCATATTTTCCGAAGAACCTGAATTAACCAAATTTTATTGTAAAACAGTTATACCATTTCTTCATAGTCCCAGAGCTACTTTTCCTGATCTTAGAAAATGATGTATTATTTTCACATTAATCGTAAAGATAACAGTGCATGAAGGGTATTGCAGCATTTCCAAGCGCAATTTGTTTAAAATCACAACACCGTAAAATCAATCACACCTAATAAATTAACAGCAGTCCTTGTAAAATAATCTCCTTCAGTTCCATCTTGTGGAAAATTTTGCAAATAAAAATGAAAATTTTAGTAGCAGGACAGTGTTCTGTGGGATTTCTATGCCTGCTTGTAACTGAAAACCACATTTCACAGACACAGGAAGTGGGGGCATCCATAGAACATTCAATTTTCGTCTACAGTTCCTAGATGCACAGAATCAAGTTACTCCATATCATTGACTGAAATACCAGTTATTAGTAGACATGATACTTAAGGGTGAATTGATCTGGCATAGTACAACACATAGTACAAATGATCTAGCATAGTAGGGGAGAGCGGGGCTCAGTGAGACACTTTTTTTTATTTTGAAGTGTTCCAAAATGTTGGCAGTAACGAGTTAAATGAGATCAGGTCCACATTATAGATAATGACGTTGGGTATATTGTCCAGTAGTTTCAGGTTTATACCTATTTCAGGTTTGTTGTAATTTTGAATTACGTCCATGCTCGTTAAGTGTCTCACTGTGCCCCGATGGACCGAAAGAAGAGAACAGGAATCGTATTTTCACCAATGATCATTGGGGGAGTGTAGCAGGGAAGAGCTCTCCCAGTTTTCTGGTCAAGGGAGCACTCTAAAAAATGTCGGGACAAAATTGGTTTTTTAGATTCAAAATGGTTTTTTGAAAAACCAAATTTCAATGCAAAACCAACATGGATTGTTTTTAATAAAATCCATGTTGGTTTTTTGCATTTTGAATTTAAAAACCAATTTTGTCTGAATTTTTTTAGAGTGAGGTCAGCCACCCTAGCTCCCCCTCATTTCCATCACTGATTCAGTCCTTGATGATATTATTAAAAAAGAAGCTTGGCGCTCATGATATTATTAATTTAATTGTCTCATTAAAAAGTGATGTTATGTACCATCTCTAGTCTTTTACTCCTAATTGTTTTGTTATGTTTTCACTGTTTTATTCTTGTTTATCAGCTGTTGCTGTTGTTCAATCATTGTTACATTCATGCGAGTGTAAAAAAATTAATTAATATATTTACTGCATGGCAGAAAAATCAGAAATGATTTCGAGTTGGTTTGATTACCACTTGGTAAAGTTACTAATTGACCTCTACACGTATTCCATGGCAGCATTTGGCTGCCTAGAGACTGAAATGATATCATGGTGCACAATTGTGGCAGCACCAGTACGACTAATTTCACTAATTTCATCACGGCCGCTGGTGGAAGAGAGAGGTGAAGTTGCATGTTTAAAAATGTCATTTGTAGATGAATTAACCAATATCAGGACCATTTGATGTGGTCGGATTGCGAACAAAATAGTTTTCTTATTAGCCTATTTCCCATTGTTGCAAGGGGAGGGTTGGTCTAGTGGTAGCATGCTAGGCTGCCAATCGCTGGGTCCAGGACTCCAGTGTTCGAATTTAGCTCTTGCTGGGTCCCTTTGGCCTATGTTGGCTGTTTCAATCATCCCTTGCCTCATTGCCGTGTCCTCCTCCTGTCCTAATTAGCCTAACAAGTGCATAAATACAGGACGTAAAGCCATAATCATGCATCCATCCATCCCATTGTGGCTTATTTAGTTTTTTTTATACATGAATTTCATGTCAAAGTCGTTGTTTAAAGTTGAGTGAGGATTCTTGTTCATAAATAAACATTAATATTTTAAAATATTTTTAAACAAATGCAAATTTAAGATGTAATTTAATCTTTCCCTTTTTCTACACCTCTCAATAGATTGTTGGTACAAAATTCGTTATCTGATGAGAAGAAAATATGACATAATAGGAAGTGGGATTGTGTAGGCATTCTCTGTATGAATGCCGCTAAATTTCCTTTTTTGCTCTGAAAAATACAGATGGGCCATAACAAATGGACACAACATTCTGTTTAATAGCAATGGCGATGGCTCAGTCACTTTGACACACCCCCATTTTTTAGAGCAATTTAACGCTATTTTCACTGATTTACCTCTCATAATCCGCTTCATACTATTATAATATAGATCGATTTCAACTTGACCAAATCTGAGCATCCGGAAGCTGGTAAGTGTAACACTAATGCAATGGCAAGCAGCATGCAGTTTCCAAACTTTTGGCCAGTAGTGTGTGTACATTATACAGTATGTATCTAAAGTACTATGACAGCAGAAATAATGAGGTCTATCATTTAACATACTATGATAATTTATGCATATATGAAACATAATGTTAAAACCCGCAGTTGCAGCTGATATTTCTGTTTGAGCTAGCAACATAGATGTCAGACAAGAGTAGAAGCTGTCAGCAGTTCATAAGGGACAAGGCTTATCGGCTTTGAACAGCAGTTGGCAGTCAGTTCCCTTCACAAATTATAAACCACAAGGGAGCAGACAATTATAAAGCCTGCCATTTTGGATGTCGATTTCCATGAATGATGAACACTTGGGGAAAGAGTTGTCATTGAGGAAAGGTTCAAGTGCCTTAACATATGGCTCTGCTGGGTCTCTGCTGACTTTAAGGTTAGACAGCTGGCTGCTGTGTGTCATGCCAAGATCAAAAGGTTACACAGACAGATTGTTCCTGTCTGACAATATCTCACTTTCGAAGAACCAGATATTATAGCAAAAGAACCTCAGTCAGGGTCTCTGTGTAAAAATATCACAAGTTGTTGTGCGAATTAATATTACTTCCACTCGGAGTATTCCTGATAGTAACTGTTCGACACTGAAATCAGTAGGTAAATCATGTGTTTCAAAAGATCCCTCTCTATATGAAAAGGCAATATATATAATAAGTAGCACATTGTCAATATTCAGCCTATAGGAGAGGAGAAAGCAGCAAATCAGAAAATTGTTAAAGCCCCAGTGCAGACATTATTCATCATTGCAACAAATACAATGCAATATACTAATAACTGTGTAATGTTACACTGACTAATTACATTGAATTGCAATTATAATCAAGTTTCTCAGAGACATTTTCAGACCAGGAATATTAAATTGGATCACTTTGAATGGCAATGGTCTTTTTCCAAGTACTGAAATGTAGCTGAAGGATGTTATGATGGGTTCATCATGTATATTTTATTGTTGATCAGTGTGGGAGTTTCACAATTTCTATTAAGAATCCATTCATCAACTGAATATTATTCATGAACCATTGAACCATTACCATTTCACTACATCCCCTTTTAACAATGACCTCTGCTGTGCAGTGGAGGAAAGCTCAAACATCTTGATGGAGCTTCTGATAAAAGGGCACCATGGGTTAGTGAGCAAAGCTTCACTTTGCAGCCTCCAGAGGACGCCTCATGACACATGCTCTTCATGAAGTGACCTGTAGGCTTCGTTGTCAAATACCAAAGGGAGCAACTCTGTACTTCAGTCATAATCTTGTTTTCCATATTCATGAGGGCACTGATGGTTGATCAAGAGATTGTGGGCAATGTCATACAGAATATAGTCAACAAGAACAGTACACTCCTTAAGAAGAACCATCTTTGTGATTTGTTCCAGAAAAAGGATTGTAAGTTAGAGTTCTAAGGCAATATTTGTCATACAATACAATTTTCTTGGCATCACAAAAAGTGACATTGCAATTGGCACTTCATAAGAGTAATTAATTACCTTTAATTGCAATTATAATCAACTTTTCAAGACATTTTCATACATGAAATATTAAATTTGATCGAACGTTTTGAAATTCCTTGATAGCTAATGCAGAAATCGGCCCAATCCTCGTACCAGGATAAGCCCTTAATAAGAAATGAAGAAGGAAGGGAGATATGGAGCCATGGAAAGATTAATGGAAATATTCTTCAGAACTTATCTGCAATGATAGCGTAATCTGATTTGATGCTTTCAATACCCGCAGAGATATTTAGCATTCAGAGGATGAGGGACGAGCCATGGGATTATTTTGATCATGTCCAAGGTAATTCTTTTAGCCTCTTCATGATCTTAATATCTTTTGAGACCTTATGATTAAACATTGAATTTGAGGCTGGCTTAGAGATATCCTGAATTACAAAATAAGGGATTTATCCTTTTGCAGGACTCAAGTTCAAGTACTGCCTCAGACTCCCCTTAGTTGGACACGGTTTGCTTCATGTATACTGATATTGATCTTAAAGCAAAATTAAAATCAGGTAGATTCAGATTTTCAGATTTCAGATTCAGATCATTTATCTACGAATATAAATCATCATTACAGGTGATTTCATTAGTACGCGATTCTTGGATTCTAGTCCCACCAAATACATGACATTTTTAGTTAATCTGATTGGTTTAAAAGCATCAGAACGTCACACATTGAATTTATCAAACGTATTAAGTGCTGGTTTAGCATTGATTCCTAACAGCCAAGTGTGAATGACAAGAATCGCATGGTAATGAAAACACCTGTAACACATGATCAAAGCAATGCTCTGTATTTTATGGTAGGAGACCCTAATGAGGCCTAAATGACCGTTGGCTTGCGGCAACCTTAAAGGAAAATAAAATTTGAGAGGCAGACTGGGAGGCAGCACAGGGAGAATAATGATAGAGTAGAGAGAACATTTAAAAAAAGTTAGTCGAGTGCTTGAAATTTCAATAATATATATATATTATATATGTGAATGAAATATTTCGCTCAAATTTTGGACATCATGCAGTTCATCTGGTTTGAATTTTTCTCTGTAATGGGGTTATATATAAATGAAAAAGCTGTACAAACAGAGGAAGTCAGACAGCAATATCGGGTAAGGAAATTCATAAGCCTCGGATGTTTATTTAGGATGGAGCGAGGACGTGACGGATGCAATATTGTTGAGCAGAGGGACCTTCGATCAATAAGTTGAACTGTGATTGGCAACAAGTGCAGATTGCTATTTGACAAGCGCCAAATGAATGTTTACTGTGTGTTCATCAATTCCTGTCAATCTGCCAGCGCCTTCTTTAGAAAGACCAGCTGGACGAAGAATATTTTTACTGTTGGCAAGTTTTTATGTTTTGAAAAGTTACAGTGTGGTCATTTTAATTGTGATAGAGTTCATATCCAATTATGTTTGTGTCGCATAGACGCTTGTACAGTACAACCCAAAATAAAGTATGACTGCCTAAGCAGGAAGGAAGAATCAGCCACAACTTTACCCTTTCACACCTTTTGGCTACCCCTGATCTTTGCCCATTCACTGTGTCCCGCTCGCCCCACTGTACCTGCAATATGTATGTTAAATACCATGACAGCAGTTCAAAATAATGAGGTCTATCATTTAGCAATTATCTGGTAATTCCTGTGTATATCAGACTAGGTTTGTTGGCTACAAGTGTAAGAAAAGTAATTCTATTATGATGTCAAAACTAACAGTTGTAGTGTTGTATATGCATTGAGACTAGCAACAGAGAAGTAACACCAGAGTAGAATTTTTCAGCACTTCATGTGGAGCATGGCTTATCAGCGTTGAACAGCAGTTCTATACACAAAATTATAAACCATGAGGGAGTAAAGCATTTTGAAGCCTGTCATTTCGGACGTTGAATCTGCATGAATGATGAACTCTGGGGAAAGTGTCGGTATTGAGAAAAGGTTCAAGTGACCTGATAAATGGCCCTGGTGAGTCTCTGCTGGCAATAAGGTAGACAACTGGCTGCTGTATGTCATTGCAGGATCAAGAGGTTATGCCTGCAGACAGATTGGCCACAGTTTATCACATGTCAACTGCTTTGCAATATCTCACTTTTGAAGAACCAGATATAGCTCTCAGTGATGTTATAGTGAAGCTGCTGCAAATAATTTTTCCACGATAGTAATCTTTGGCGTAAGAGAGAAAACTGAGTCAAGAGTGTGATTTCTGGTTAAAAAGTTACAGAGAAGGCAACACATACTTTCCACAACTATTTTATCATTCCGTTTTTTTTTCCTCCCGAATATTATCAAAAATGGTTGAGGAATATCAAATGGAATCTGCTGTGAAACGTCTTTTACCCTATGATTTGCAATAACTATAACACTAATTTTTAACATTTCTGGTTATCCTGACAAATTGTGAAGATTAGTCATGAAAAGCTCTTCAAAGAAAGTTTGTTTGAAATGATCTGGGTTTAGCAACTGATTATGTCAAATAATTTAAAATGATTATACATTGCAATATCAATAATTAGTTTTCCCTTGGAGCTTGAAATTTTGAAATAAGTTATTCAAGTTGAAGATTACTAATTTTATATATACAGTGTACAAGATACATTTGAAGAATGGCTGGAGGGTTAGCAAGATGGCAGTGCACCCAGCTTGTTGCCAAATTTTATTCCCCTATCTGGAACTCCAATTGTCATTTGTCTCATTGCTCAATGATTGCTGTATTGTTGGTCAGAAGGCATGTAGTGACCTGATTATGAGTAAAAAAGAAAGCCATGTTAACCATACTGTTGGCAGTTAAAACGAATGATTGTTTGATTTTTCTCGTATTATTCAACAAATATATCGGACCAACAATATTACACCTACAGCTATTTTTGTTTGCAACAGGTGCCAGCTAAACCAGTAGGCTGACTTTAATCAAGCACTGCCATTCATTGTGGCATTTTCCCAGCAGAGGTCTCTGGGGGTACCTTGAGGCTCTTCAGGGAGTGTGATTACTAACTGTGAATGGAGTTCTTTCTGCAATTCTATCCCACTGAGGTTTTGTATATGGAGACAATAAGGAAACACTGGGAGCAATGCTTGCACAGTTTTGTTGACGTGCAAAGGTGAGAAAACAAGCAATGAGCGCAAGTTGGGCAGAACAAGTATAGGTTTTTCTCCATAAGAGAGGTAATAATGTGTGATCTATCACCCGAGGACTTTAGCCCCAGGTGTGATAAACACATTCCTGATCCCATAATGAATAACCGGCTGTTACCTTGAGTCAAACAATTAAACATGAGAGGATAACTGGACAACAAAGAATATGGGAATTATTTCCCTAATATGCTGGCATGTCATTGGCTGACCTAGGTGTCGAATAGTAAAAGTGTTAAAACTGTTGGTAATTTCGTGCTCACATTTACAGTACTTTGGCATTTCCTCAAATGTTCATTAAAAACCCCATTTTAGGTAATTACACAAAGGCCCAATTAAATTTTGAGGAACCCTTTATCCAAGATCTGATATAAGCACCATCAATGATGTCATTTAATTATCAAAACCAAAAGTCAGATGGCAGCTGCCCAATTGAGGTATTGCATAAGTATAACAGCCTAGTTTGATGATTGTCCATTAGTCGGGGCTGTTGGAGTATTTTAGATAGTCTTCAAAGTAGCCATTCAGTTGATGATATCCTGCAACAGGAAGGCCAGTCGTGTCATGGAGGCCAGGCCGGAAGTCAACGATTTCCAACACCATCATCATGGCGACAGAGTGGCTGGGTGAGGTCTCAAATCAAACAGCAACATGATTACAACATACCTTTTCTACAACTATCTGTCTATTCTGTAAACCTCTTTGTTGCAAATTCGACTTAGCTATTTTTGTTGAATAATCATGTCAAATCAAAATCGAGTGCCACAATCCTTTCTATTGTTAACTTTTTACTGCCATCATATCGGTGGATACGGCTGAGCTGGTAACAAATATAAAAGAACACTGCAAAATTGATTATAATTATTGCATTCTATTTGTGCATGCAGTTTTGGACTGGCTTTTAAAAATTTTTGTACCGCATAAATTTCATGCATGCATCGGAGTAGCACAATTTGATATTACTAGATGAAAGGGGAAAAACATACAATCGATATGAAAGCTGACAGACAAATATAGTATGGCCAAAGTGTATTGTTTTCGTGTTTGCAAAGTCAGACGTGGGTCAATATTATTGCATTTATTCAGTGGCTCTGTCCAAAGGATGAGGCATCTATAGCCCTATTTGTCATTGTTATGTTGTTTACCTGTCTCTCTAGATGTCTGCAAATCACATAATTATTCAAATTCAGTCAGCTATCAAATGACTCTATTTGTGAGCTTTGGGAAAATACAAGCAACTGACTGCGCACTATGGGTTAATGCAGTAAACGAATGATGAGTACTACTTACATTCTGCTGCTAGTGGCCATTAATGATCTCAAATCAAGCCCTATCAAACACATTGGGATTAACTGTCAATTTCGTCATTGGGTAACTTGTTACCTCACTGATGAGTGCAGTGGAGCAGCAGGTGACTCATTTCGAAAACATTGAGAGTATAGGCTATGATGTCATTGATTGCATATGAGTAATGAAGAATAACATGGAATAGATAGGCTGTGTCCTCACAAGGAAAATTTCAGTCCAATTCTGTAAAGACTTGACGTTCGTCTACTGTAAGTAAAGGTTTGGTTCCATGGTCTTGAAAATGGTCCACAAATACCCTGGAGTGTCTTAAAATAATTATTTTAACACGACCCTTACTTGAAAAATGTACATCATTGAAACCGATGCTCTTCTCTGTCACTTCAATTTTACTTTTCCCCTTTTTTGTGCAATGAGAAATCTTGAGGACAAATTTATTATCAGGACTGTACATGCAGGCAAATACTAAATCAAATTACAACCCCCCCCCCCCCTGATGTCAGTCTGTCACATTGTACAAGTGCACCTTAAATAAATTAAAAGTTTTTTCAAGATTATCATCTGCAATGTTGTTCAGAACCTGATTTATATGCCAAAATTTTGTAATGCTCAAAATTACGAAGGCTTTCTCATTTTCTTTATGTTTCCCAGAGTAGGCCTATCTCAGATTAAATACAAAATTATTTATTGATCCAATTAAAGTTCCATAAGAGTGGTGTTTTACCCCCAACTTGAATGGCATTTTCAAGATTTTATAGATACTGAATTTCATCCTAGAGAGAGGGAATGTTTACTTTATAAGCATGGATTTAGATGTCTTATTCATTCCACTTCAAACAAATGACAAGCAGACTTGAATTACAAGGCAAAGCACATTAGGATTTGTGTGACAAACTGGAGGATTCTTGAGGATTATATTCAAAGATTCATAAAGGGAAAAGGACGATGTATGTGAATCATTAAGAATGCATTGAATTTGGCTGGGAAGATTATACTTCAGAGGAAGGCTCACTCTGTCACTTATGATCTTGCTTTTGAACTGTGTGGGACTGTGGGATGTCTTATGTAATAATGCAATAAAAGTACATGCTTATATTTTGAGAATCTAAAAATTGTTATCATGATAATTATGGTTTTATTGGGGTCTGGCGTAGGTTGAACATTTGAATGATATGCTTGACTGGAGTGCATCATTTAATATTTTGACAGTGATTTCTGTCCCAATGTTCTGCCAGGTGTGCTTGATAAAAAAAATAAAAAATGTTTATTTATAACACTCGGACCAAACTACCATATAATTTTAAGCTGGTTTGTTATATTACACATTTATGAGGATGAGCTAGAGTGTATTTCCAATTAACAGGGAGCCCAGCATTTTATTTTAATAAACATGTACTTTGTGCACTGTCTTGTGTATCCAACTCAAAATGGGATATACTTAGATCAAATCCCTTTTTTAACCAGCTTTAAATATCAGATATCAGCTGGTTCCCTTTTCAAATTACAAAGCCTGCCATTTTGATATGAGGTCTCCACAAATGATGAACCCTGGGGAAGGTAACGGCATTGATGGGTGGGTGACTTCACAGATGGCTCTGCAGGGTATCTGCTTAGGTTAAGTCTAGTTACTAATAAATAGCTAACTGCAGTAGGTCTAAAACAGGGAGATAAAAAAAATACAAAGACAGATTTGTGATGATACCTTTTCTACACTAACCCACTGATGTATGAGATAAGATTAGCTGTGAAAAGATCTCTTCTATCAATTAATCAAAATTCTTGGTTATCAAATAAAAATGTTACTGAGGAGCAACTTTTATAAAAAGGCCTATCAATAAATTGGAAGAAAATGTCCCCCTCACAATGAAATTTTAATACCATCTGATGTCAAATCCTAGCCTTGCAATCCTAGTTCATAACGGTAGTTATCATTGTCTGACAAGTTCAAATAATCTCAATTGTTTTGAAGTAGTAGTTCCACTCAATTTGATTTAGGAGTAACAGACTGCCTCAGGAGATTTCTTTCTTTCTCTTATTTAGTTATAACATCTGGCAGACAGCATGATTTGGCAAACTAAATCTAGGCAAGGCTTCTTCATTTAAACATAACCATTCCTGTTGATCTAATAAACACTGCTACTACCATCTGTAAACAGGATTTAAATTCCCCAGATATATTTGGCTGCCTTAGAAAATGTCACTACTTGCTTACAAGAGTAGAAGTATTGCCTGTGGGTGCTGTGAATAAAGATATAGTCATAAATCATCTACGGAGAAGTAGATAAGGTAAATGAGCAATGTTCAGTTTATGTCAGATGTGTCAGGCAATGATTATTAGGCAGTACAGTCGAAGAATTAAACTGTTTTAGCCCTCAACCACTTCCTAATAGGCTCTATCCATCCCATTGATATGCACTGTCAATTGGTCATTAAGTAACTTGTGACCTCAGTAGTGAGTACTGTGACTCAGTTGATGACTTGTTCAGATAGCATTAAAAATGAAGGATATGACCTTACCAACTGCATTGGAGTCATAGAGAAAACATGGATGGATGGAGATATTATGAGGTTATACCATGGGGAGGTGCAGTACGTCCCCGGTATACTCCCCGAGACCCCAGTATAAAAACTGGGGTCGAGGGGAGTATACCAGGGATGTACTGCACCTACCCATGGTATAACCTTTTTATCCCATGTCTAGGCACATTTTTGAGATATGAAGTAAAACTGCCATGGAACTAAATAACAAAATGTCTATTCAAATCTATGATTTTACGATTAAACTGAAAATTATTGTTTCAGTTGTGATTTTTTTATGGCAATAGTTTTTGAGATATCGCCTTGAAATTTTGGATTTGTAATCTATACTATATGTACGACAGTACTGGAGAATTTAATAGGTCTGGTACCTTCAGGTCCTGAGATATAAAATAAAACGGCCATGCAACTAAAAAAAAACGTTGACTCAAATCAATGATTTTACACTTGAAGTGAAAATTCTTGTTTCAGTTATGATTTTTTTGTGGCAACAGTTTTTAAGATATTGCCTTGAAATTTTGGATTTGTAATTTATACTATATGTACGACAGTACTGGAGAATTTAACAGGACTGGTGCTTTCAGGTCCTCACATATAAAATAAAACGGCCATGGAACTAAAAAAAACGTTGACTCAAATCAGTGATTTTACGCTTGAAGTGAAAATTCTTGTTTCAGTTATGATTTTTTTGTGGCAAGAGTTTTTGAGATATCATCTTGAAAATTTGGATTTGTAATCTATACTATATGTTCAACCTACTGTGTGAATCTGGTGTATCTACATTTATTAGATCCAGAGAATAAAAATAAAACGGCAGTGCAAGGCAGAAAAACGTTTCTGAAATAAAAGATCCATAGGGCTGAAACAATACTAATCAACAAAATTTAACATAATTACCCTGTCAGCATGCCTCGGCGGTCCAACGTCGGCCCAGCGCAAGTCCAAGTCAGTAGCATCGGACCAGCTTCGGGCCGACGTTGGACCGCCAAGGCACGCTGATAGGGTACTTTGTCATATGTTGTGAAATATTGTCTAAAACAATAAAACAAAATAAAAAGGGGTCCTCGTCCCGATGGAAATTCAAAGAAATCGGTATTTGTACAACTAAGTCACTTTGAAAAAAGTAAACTAATTTACCGAAAATCACATTGGAAAATTATCTATACCAGCTTTTTTCTGCGCTTCTAATGCTTTAATCCATTTGTCTGTAACCCCAATAGATCCTTCTAAAATTTTTGTGTGTTGTCAATATTGCAAGAAAAGATGTTGAGCAGCGGCAGAGATTGTGACGCTATACCAGATTTGTTTGGGTGTGTTTGAATGCTGCTCTCTGATTGGTTGTTTTCAGTATATTCCCTGTAATTACAGGGAAAAAACATCGTATACAGGTCAGGTGACCATATACTGCTTTTTCTTCCCTATACTGACTTTTTGCCTGCTGTATTGCCCAGGGAAAAACACAGTATCGGGGAGAAAATGTGCCTAGACATGGGATAAGTGTTGGTAGCTCTCTACTACATTTTTGTTTTATAAGTTGTAAACTTGTAATTGTTCCCAACCAATCTATTTGGGTTCTACCTTGGCACATACATCAGAGGACTTGAATTAACACTATTCTGTACTCAAATAAATACCACTACAGGAAAGTACAGATTTGCAACCTGTAAATTGCTTTTGTCTAATCTCACCTCCTCTTACCTTGTAAACATCATCTGATCTCATCTCATACCATCTATTCTAATTATCTTCTCACCATAATTATCTTATCTCATCTAATCGGTTTTAATATTGTCACATCTTTCTAGCAACTTTCATTTGTCACACTGATCTTGGAAATGAAGCATATGCTACACCTTCTTCATAGGACACAGGACACAGGTGAATGTGCCTGACGTGTGTCAAATAGTGACAAGGGTGACCTTATACATGTCATAGATGGAACATTAATCTTTGCAGCCAAGCATTAGCATCATTGTCAATCTCCGACCATTACAAGGATCTGGCACAGTATAAAGAAAACAATAGTTCCTCAAACAAAGTGGTCAAATGCAAATGCAGTGTAAAGTAATAATAATTTTGTACTCAAACAATTACCTCTGACATGACAGGGAAAATTGCTTGTAAACATGCTGCAGAACTTATTTATCCTCATAGAGAATGACTGATTCAACAAATATTTTTTTGCGTCTACAGTATTATCTGACAGTGCTTTATAAGTTCTGTGAAATTTTTGTAACAAGATCAAGAAAAAAATCTACACCAGATGTGAAAAATTCTTCCAGATGTGGAAAATTCTTGCAGATGGTATCTGCTTTGACTCTCAGTAGCGAAGGATTAAATTGAATATACACAGAACTGGTTGTTATTCTAGTAGAGACCAGGGGCATCTGGAAACAAGTTGAATGGTCTTTGGATGGTCTCGGAGCAGACTGTGTCTCTAATTAAATCTGCTCAAACGCATGAGGAATTCAGATGTTAAAGGTCAAATTGTTGTCAATTGGTTGCAAATCTGTTTTATCCCAGAGGAAATTTCCGAGCATTGGTGTTGTGACTTGTAAGATACAGCATTTACTTCATTTTCAAAGCTGAATATCATCATTATCAAGAATGTTATGACATTGACAAGAATAGTACAAGGACTACAAGGTCCTTGATATAATCCAACATAGAGGAGAATCTGCAGAACGACAGGCAAACAAAATGGTTTTCCTGCAAGGCAGTATTGGAAATAGATGTCATTGAAGTGAAGCAAAGATTAATGCCTTATCTATGACATAAGGTCACCCTTGTAATCATTTGACACATGTCAGACACATGAAAATCAGTGATTAATGCCTTATCTATGACATAAGGTCACCCTTGTAATCATTTGACACATGTCAGACACATGAAAAGCAGTCTCACTCCTAATAATAAAGCAATAAAGAATGCAAGTAAGCATAAAAAAACCACTTTTTCGTCAAAATGAAAAAATGTTTTCTTTATTAATTTTGTATCTTCATTAAAATGAATGATAACAAATATTTTTTCTTTACAAGACACTAAATATTAACTCCTGGCTTAATGTCGAAGCAAACTTTTTAAATAATCAAAGTATGCTGTCCCCATCACATGATCAGTCAATTGATAAGAAGGCAATCGATGGCATAATTTTGGTGAAATGAATATGTTTATTCCTGACACAAGAAAAAAATTGTGGTGTGGATTTGTGGGACACAATTGTTTGATTTATAAGGATCTTGCACGCATCTTTTCCGTTATAAAAATTCCTATTGGGGAAAACTCCTGTTTATTATTAAACACCACAATGTTGCAATATGCAGTCTAAAGGAGATACTCTTCATGAAAATTTGCATGAATCTGAGTATCAGTCATACAGTGGTATGACAATAACCCTGATAAATGCTAAATATCTTGGCATCGCATTGTATATAAATTTACAGCCATGCTCCAAAATTGTTCCCCTTTTCTCATCAAGGACCTGATTCCCCATATTGATAAACTCTCAAGAACTCAAGGCAATCAGTGTCTGTCGGGCTGCAATGTAAATAATTAAATCTAAATTTCTTTGGAATTTGCAAAAATACACACAGTTCAACTAATCACAAGTATCCGCTTCTTTTTTAACACAACTTCCACTCAATTTCATCTTAAATAAGAAAAAATTGCCTCTAGGGAATTCTTCATTGCTCTTATTTAGTTATTACATCTGGTAGCAGCATGAAAATTAGATTCTAGACAAATTGAATTTTAGTAAGGCTCCTTCGTTTAAATATAACTATTCCACTCAATCTAATAAACACTGCTACTACCAGCCATAAGCAGCACTTAAAGTTGGTGCCTCAGGCAATGTCAAGTACTTATACAACAGCAGAAATTTTGGATGCGGAGACTATGAATATAAGTGTCACAGAAATTTGAACTAGCTGGTAATTAGACATGTTTCATGACTGTGAAAATCAGAATGCATCATGTGATGAACAAGCATTGTAATTTGGATGTATATTTGTCTGTCACTGTAAATACAACCTTCTTTGTTTAATTCTTCAAGTTACCTGTCGGAGTTATATAATAGTTATTGTCACCAACATTTTAAAACTTCCTATCACCTCGTCTCATCCCATCGCATCTCATTATATCTTATACTATCTTATTTTATGTTGTCCTATATTTCTAGCAACTTTGAATTAGTCAATCTGAACTTGACATCATTGTGCTCAAGCAACTGTATTTGGGAAGGAACAGATCTGCAACCAATTGACTGCAGTTTGACCCTGATCAATCAGTGACCTTGCAACATAGGGCATCAAGCAAGTTCAAGATGCCTCAGGCTTCTGATGGAATAATGACCCGGAACGCATCATTCCATGTATCTTCAATACAATCTATTTTTACTAGAATACCAAAAACATCAGGTTGGAATGCCAGGAATGAAATGGTAACTTTTGCGTCATGCTTATAATAGATAGATAACCTTTTTTCTTTTTTGATTCTTGAGTTGTTTCACCCTCAAAGAAAAAAGAGTTATTTATCGATCAATATATTAGAATTTCCACACAAGAGAGTCCTGCAATTTCTGCCCTGGTTTCTCGTTATTTTCTCGCCACAAACGGATGTGCCCCTTGGAGGTCATTGGACCACAATCTGCAATGAATCAAGAGAACACAGATTTTCTGCTTGGCACAGAACTGTCTGCTTTTCCGGGCACCATATGGCTCCCAGGATAAACTGCTGTATCTTCTGAGTATCACTTGATGTTATGGAACTTTGCTATCATCCATTGACCAACGATAGTACTTTTGACCAGGCTGATATTACAATTGCATAACTTCTCCTCCTTCAGTTGCTGCAGTAGAGAGATGCCAAAATGAAAAGAGAAGTTGTCAGCAATTCACAAGGGACATGGCTTATCAGCTCTGAACAGCAGTTGGCAGCTGGTTCCCTTCACAAGTTATAAGTATGGGGGAATATCAGAGCCCTTGGCAATCATAAAGCTAGCCTTTTTTAAAAATATGTAATGCCTGGAAATGAAATTAATACAGTGGAATGACAATAACCTGGTAAATGCTAAATATCCTGGTATTGCGATGAATATTTACTGCCATGCTTCAAAATTGTCTCTTTTTTCTTTTATTAAGGACTTATTTCCTCACATATTCATTCGAGCCCTGTAGAACTTTCTAGGCAATCAGTTTCTGGTGAACCTGAAATATGAATGATTAAATCTTAATTTCTTTGGAGCTTTGGCAAATGTATAGACAGTTCAACTAATTTCAAGACTCCTCCTTTTTTAAACAACCACTTCCATTCAATTTCATCTAAAATAAGGAAAAGAAAAAACAGCCTCTAGGGATTGCTCCCTTGCTCTTATTTGGTTATTACATCTGGTAGCCAGCTTGAAAATGAGATTAGACAAATTGAATCTCAGTAAGGCTTCTTCATTTAAACATAACCATACCGCTCAATTTAATAAACACTGCTGCTACCAGCCATAAGCAGCACTTAAATTCCCCAAATAAATATGGGTGCCTTAGACAATGTCATGTACTTACTTGCAACAGCAGAACTTTAGGTGTGGAGATTATGAATACCAGAATGCCCGTTGGATAAATCAAGATAAGACAATCAGATATAACATCGGTAAAAGGTGAACGAAAGAAATTATTGTAAGTAGATTTGAGGCAAATGAAGGCCAAAAGGGCAAAAGTAATAAAACATCATAAAATCCATATAAGGAAAAAGTAAAAAAAAAGGTAACTGCATGCAGGACAGCATCCTGCAACATTATCTGTATGGAAAATGTTTGATCAAATGTGAAGGCATCAATAGAAGATTTGCAGTAAACTGTGGAGTAATTGAATATGTCACCATGCTATACCCTATCAGCGTGCCTCGGCGGCCCAACGTCGGCCCAAAGCCGGTCCGATGCTGCTGACATCGGACCGACGCCGGGCCGACGCCGGACCGCCGAGGCACGCTGACAGGGTAGGGGGAACCGGGGCAAATTGGGACGCTTTTAACATCTAATAATTTTGCTAAATGCTGAAAGCACTGAAGAACTCAGAAATGGACATTGAGCTTAAATGCAAGGCATAATAAACTAGACTGCACCTACCCTTTTGCAGCCAGAGAGCAAAATGTAAGTCTGAAAATGACTGTCCCATTGTGCCCCGATGTGGCACATTGGGACATCAGCCGGGGTACATTGGGACATCAATTAAAAAATCATTATAACACTTGATATGCAATAGATATTACATATAAGTAGTGTGTAAGACAATATACAGTGCATTAACACCTGTAGTGCCAATAGTCAATAACTTTTCACAGTTATAAACATTTAACATACACTGTCCTGGGTGCGGACATCTACGTAAGTAGCACACAGTGCTTTGCGACAAATTGGTTCACAGAGCATGGTAATCCACTATACCTCTATTCACTGTGGCCTGAATACCTGTTGTGTGCTCTCCAAGGTCATTCAGTTGACTTGGACACTTAAATTCTTCCATATTAAGTGCGTCCCAACGCGCCCTGAATTCACTGTCCCAATGAGCCCCGATAAGACTTTTACACCAAAATGCTAATTTCTCAGGCACCAATGAGTGGGTTTATCACAATAGCAATTAATGACTGTTCCTTACGATATATGAAATTCATACAAGCACTGAGAAAGCCTCATTGTTCATGGTTTGTCCACAGAATGGTTCGAATTGAACCCGTCCATGTTACTTTAGTAGAAGGAAAACAAACTTTTGCTCACCATACATCTGCATGTGGCTGTAATTTGTCTATAAAATAATGGAAACATCAGGATGTGAAATTACAAGATATGATGGCACTACCATATCATATACCTTGCCAGAATCCAAGAAAACCCCACTGTCCCACAGTGCCCCGCGTCCCAATGGGCCCCGGTTCCCCCTACACAGTGTGATACATGTTTTTGACTGTTCACCATGTATTCAGTGTGTCTGATATGTTCAATAATATTTTGTTTGCCTAATGTCATGTGGATGCTCCTTTATCTGGGGCTCTTCGAATGATCTAATACACACTGTACTATTTGCAAGACAATAGCTCTTCAAATGTAGCTCTTCAAATAAAGCTGTTAAACAAGTGACATCACTGTGCTCAAACAATTGTATTTGGGAAGGAACAGATCTACAACCAATTGACTGCAGTTTGACCCTGACCATCTGAATTCCTATTGCGTTGGAGTTGATTGAGTTACGGACACTGCCTCCTGCTTAGTGACAACCTAGGGCATCAAGCAAGTTTCCAGATGCCTCAGGCTTCTGCTGGAATAATGACAAGGAAAGCCTTAGTCAATGTATCTTCCATTTAATCAATTTTTTACTAGAATACCAGAAACATCAAGGTGGGTCGGAATGCCAGGAATGAAATGGTAACTTTTGCACCATGCTTATAATAGATAGATAAA
Organism: Platynereis dumerilii; assembly: GCA_026936325.1. Classification (NCBI taxonomy): domain Eukaryota; kingdom Metazoa; phylum Annelida; class Polychaeta; order Phyllodocida; family Nereididae; genus Platynereis; species Platynereis dumerilii. Next base: position 23,375,648 of record JAPTHN010000010.1, on the reverse strand, counting down.
CTTTTTCTTTTTTGATTCTTGATTTGTTTCACCCTCAAGAAATAAGAGTTATCTATCAATCAATCTATTAGAATTTTCACACAAGAATCCTGCAATTTCTGCCCTGGTGTCTCATTATTTTCTCACCACAAAGGGTGTGCTCTGTGGAGGTCACTAGGCCACAATCTGCCATGAATCAAGAGACCACAAATTGTCTGCTTGGCAAAGAAGTGTCTGCTTTTCCAGGGCACCATATGGCTCCCAGGATCAATTGCTCAATCTTTCAAGCCTCACTTGGTGTTACAGAACTTCACTTATCTTTCATGGACTAATGATTGTTCTTTAGACCAGGCTGATATAACATCTTACTCTTTTACATGGTGTTCAAACTGGTAGTTTTACAGAGGGCTTGCTGTAGTAGAGAGATGTCAAAATGAAAAGAGAAGTTGTCAGCAATTCATAAGGGACATGGCTTATCAGCTCTGAACAGTAGTTGGCAGCTGGTTCCTTTCACAAAATATAAAACATGAGGGAATATCAGGGCCCTCGGCAATTATTAAGCTAGCCTTTTTTGGAAACGAATGGCCTTGAGATGAAAAGCCAGCATGAACATATAATTCATATTGAGGAGTCAGATGGCTGCAATTTGTGTTCCAAACAGTTCAACAAAAATAAGTTCCCCCTCGGATAAACTTAAATAACTTGAAGATTTCATTGCTGATTTTTATGTCATTTGTCTGAAATAAAGCTTTCCATATTGAGTCATTATCGACCTTACTTGTGTACACTGTAAGAAATGACCGTGTTTTTCTAGCTAAAAGAACCGTAAATTTATTGTTATTTTATCAGTATTTTTTTAAAACAGACTTTGTCTGTGAATTTACAGTTCTTTGTCAGTTACAAAATGGCTCCAAGATAAATTTACTGCAACCTGTCATTTAACATTCAGTTCACGTTAATGAACAATTACTTCAACCGTTAATTTACTGGCAACTTGTAATATGCAGACAAAACATTTGAATTGGCCAAACAATCAATACACCTGGTCAGATTAGGAACTATAAACAAGAGATTGCATGGACTTCAACCACGGAGCATGTGGTGCCATCTATAACATATGCTTTACACAGCTGTTAATCAAACTTAATTTATAACTTATCTGAAGGTAAGGGAACATCCTCATTCATATGATCTTAAAGATGCTGTCATTATGCAAAAGTTGTTATATTTATATATGACATTGACATTTGTGTGAGTCTTATGATGTGATCTAAAGAATGACACTATTAAAACCAAAATAACCCAGGCTCAGTCTGCATCAATACAACATACTTCGATAAACTTGACACCTGGTTCTCTTGGAAAATGTCCATCAATTTTATGGTTTGTGAGCAAACTTGTGCAAATTAATTGCTGGGTATAATTGATGGACTTAATTCCCTGCTGTCAGCAAGAGATGAGCAAGGCCGAGCCTGGAGTCAGTGGCTCTCTCACTCTCTCAGCTGATTCCAGCTTCGGTACATCTCTACAGCTATGTGACAGTTAAATCACATGCTTAGTCTGTTGTTTCACACTTGTGCAATAAGTAAGAATAACACATAATATCCGTATTTTTACAGTAAATTATACAGCTCCTTGCATTCTTTACATTCTATGATTGACAGTTGATATAACTGTAAAATATACTTTAAATAAACTGTTTTATATATGTACATTATACCGTAATATCACTTTGTTGAATCTGCAAAATTACAGTTCAATGTACCAATCTGCATTTAACGGTTAATTGTCCTGTTCAGGTTTATTAGTACTTTTACAGTTCTTAGACCTGGAACAAAGTTGCCAGTTAATTTAACTGTAAAATTTAACGGGAATTTTTTGCAGTGTATTTATAGCTCAGTGGGATAATTCCTGGTTGAGCCAGCAGCTTTCGAGTGACCCTACCCCTGTTTTCAATAATTCCAGGCTTTCCAATAGATATGAACAATTTCACCATGCGAGGGAGCCACCAACTGGATAAACTTTATAACTGGTCTTGAGAAATTGGTTTCTCAACCATATTTAGAAGACAACTAAGGACTTCTTTTGTAACAGTTTCACAGTTTAGGTTCCTTGGATGCAGTAACAAATATTTTGAGTGGAGTTTAAACACCTTCCGGTAAATTTTTTTTCAGAAAGCCAAAACTTAGTTTCTTTGAAAATAGGGGTGCATGCACTTGGGGCCTGCTGGCTCAAAAAAAAATTAAGCAATATAAACTGGCCAACTGTCACAGAAATCGGAGAAGAGGTCTTTGAGATATACGTTCACGTCGAAAAAAAGGTTACAAAGACGGTTGAAAGCAATGATAAATATTGTGACAGTAACCAGACAAAAGGAACCATAACCTATTGTGTTTGTGTTAGCTATGTCAGACTCGGGTCAATAACAATAGATTTTTTAGGCAAACCCAAGCACGATGATGGATGGAGCATATTCATCATATGCATGTTGTATTTATTCATTGGTCTGGGGACCACCTAATTATTCAGAATTGAGCTCATCAGCCGAGATTACAATGCACATTATTCACTGACCATTATCGTTGTGCAACATCCTCTCATAACACTGACCTCTGGATTTGGTGTTTAAAAGGGCACCATAGGTTCATGGACAAAGCTTCAGTTCTGCAGCATCCAGGGGTCACCTCATGACATATATATGTTCTACGAGAAGATGGACATGTCTGAAAATTTAAATATTTCAAATAAATATATTCTAAGTGATATAGCAATGCTAGAAATAGACATAGATGTACGGTGCATCTTTGCTCAATACAGTAGGTAGGTGTAGGAATCTGGGCTTCAGTCCAAAAACATGTCTACGGCATTCATAAAGAATACTTTTCCTTTCTTACTTTCTTTCTTTTAATCTGTTCTCTGTGGACATGTGTCACACATTTTGCTCAATAAATAATTTTTTCTTCTTCCGTCTCCAATACTTCCTTTGTCTTTGTGAAGAAAACATTTTTCTATGCAACAGAAACGGAATCAATACTGCACAGGAAGCTGTGAAATGGCCAGAAAATATGATGAATGTGTTCCTAAATCTTAAGCTGTGTTGGTATGGAATTTGTAGCAGTTACATGAAAGTTAGCAGTTGTGTAAAATAATGATTAAACATTCAAAACACAGCTCTGATTTCTTGCATGACAATGCAGAAATGGAACTGAGCTCTGCAGACTGCATTGAACTTGGAGTGTCACTTTAAGAGCAAGTATTAACTTTAAAAAACTCACTGCCGTAACAAACACTCTCTTATCAGTGTGTCTTTGTGACATCAGGAAAGACATTGACCACCATCTTTTTCATCACTGCAGTTCTCTTATAAATCTCTTGCAGGGTCTAATGGGTAAAAAATAGCATTTTCAACAGTGAATGATTATTGATATTTTTGTATGGTTCAGAAGACTGTCTGTAATGGATTATTTTGCTAATTTCACGAGAGCCAGATTGTTCTCATCGAATCACAAAATGAATTGTACTTTTCACCTCACCCTAATTGAATAGAAATTATTTTTTTTTGAATTTATCAATTCATAAAGTGCTCCAATTTGAAAAAAATAAGTAATCAGTGTTGTCAACATAATAAGAAAATGAAGATAATAGGAACCAATGAGGCACAGAGTGATTGGGGGAGAGCTCACAACATTCGCTAAAGTTCCACACTTCAGTCTTATTAATATAAATAGATAGATATGTGGTAAGTGTAGCCCCTTAATTCCTGTTCTGCACTCGGCATGAGGGTTAATTGATGTAGTATTACATCTGAGTATTACACCAAATAATTGTCATAGATTTGTAGTCATACTGAAGCCTTTCGAGAACTATTTGCATTTTGAAAGTTGTTTTCAACATTCACAATCACCAACACTGTAAGGGTGCTACGGCATGGGAACCTTGGGCAATGTTCCTGTATCCTCTGCCCATGGGCGCTGCTCTGTGGCTGCCCTGAGCTGTGTTCAGTGGAAAGCTCACTACAAATTTCTCCACACCAGGGGACCAATAATATTGTTACGCCCAACCATGGGGTAACAATAAAATTATTATTCAGGATGAAGACTTTCTTAGGTTGATCATTTATTGTAGATACATCAATCTCTTTGTGTAGAATCAATGTAATTTAATGTTAATTAATTGAATTTCTTTAACGTTGTTCAAATAATAAGAGTCAATTGTTCACTTGACTTTTGATGAGGAGCATATATTTATGCACAGGGGTGATTATTTATATGCACCCTGAGTGCCAGTTCACTTGACTTGAGATGAATATCGGAGGACTTGACTTTCGGTGGGGTGTATATTTATATGCGCTGGGGAATGTTTATATGCACCGGGTGATATTTATATGCACCGGGGTGATATTTATATGCACCGGGGTGATATTTATATGCGCCCTGAGTGTCAGTTCACTTGACTTGAGATGAATATCGGAGGACTTGACTTTCGGTGGGGTGTATATTTATATGCGCTGGGGAATGTTTATATGCACCGGGTGATATTTATATGCACCGGGGGTGATATTTATATGCACCGGGGGTGATATTTATATGCGCCCTGAGTGTCAGTTCACTTGACTTGAGATGAATATCGGAGGACTTGACTTTCGGTGGGGTGTATATTTATATGCGCTGGGGAATGTTTATATGCACCGGGTGATATTTATATGCACCGGGGGTGATATTTATATGCACCGGGGGTGATATTTATATGCGCCCTGAGTGTCAGTTCACTTGACTTGAGATGATTATCGGAGAACTTGACTTTCGGTGGGGCGCATGTTTATATGCGCCGGGGAATATTTATATGCACCGGGGAATGTTTATATGCACCGGGTGATAATTATATGCACCGGGGGTGATATTTATATGCGCCCTGAGTGTCAGTTCACTTGACTTGAGATGATTATCGGAGAACTTGACTTTCGGTGGGGCGCATGTTTATATGCGCCGGGGAATATTTATATGCACCGGGGGAATGTTTATATGCACCGGGTGATATTTATATGCACCGAGGGTGATATTTATATGCACCGGGGGTGATATTTATATGCGCCCTGAGTGTCAGTTCACTTGACTTGAGATGATTATCGGAGAACTTGACTTTCGGTGGGGCGCATGTTTATATGCGCCGGGGAATATTTATATGCACCGGGGAAATGTTTATATGCACCGGGTGATATTTATATGCACCGAGGGTGATATTTATATGCGCCCTGAGTGTCAGTTCACTTGACTTGAGATGAATATCGGAGAACTTGACTTTCGGTGGGGCGCATGTTTATATGCGCCGGGGAATATTTATATGCCCCGGGGGAATGTTTATATGCACCGGGTGATATTTATATGCACCGGGGGTGATATTTATATGCGCCCTGAGTGTCAGTTCACTTGACTTGAGATGAATATCGGAGAACTTGACTTTCGGTGGGGCGCATGTTTATATGCGCCGGGGAATATTTATATGCACCGGGGGAATGTTTATATGCACCGGGTGATATTTATATGCACCGGGGTGATATTTATATGCGCCCTGAGTGTCAGTTCTTGAATCAGGTGAATATTGTCACTTGGCTGGATTTTTCATTTGGGTGCATATTTGGGAGCATATATTTATCCAGGGATGAATATAAACATTTTTCTGGAGATGTGATCAGGATGGTGACTCGATCAAGAGTGACGAAATCAGTGTGATGCGCCTCTATTTATCAACTTTTGGAAGTCGCGCATGCCCAGTGTTGCGTAATCTGTCAAAATGGCGGTTTGTTTGGATCTTGTTGATCACTCGCGATCGTTTTTACGATCGTTCGGGGGTCGGACGGACGATTTAAATCCATGGAATGGTCAAGAATAGTCTGTGAGTAGATAGAGTATTCAATTCTGAGTCTAACAGTCAAAAAATCACCAAATTCGGCCAAGAATTGGCTTCGGGAGAGGCCATTGAAGACATTTTGCACAACTGTCAAGACTCGGTCTTTTCGACGGGTCTTTCAGGCCCGTTTTAACACTGGAATGATCTTGACGACCTGATACGATGAAAGTACGTTCATTTCCGAGTCTATTGATAAAAAAATGGAGAAAATCGGTTAAGAATTGGTCTTGTAATTCGCCGTTGAAGGTATTTTGCACTATTGTTCAATGTTGACAGCGCTCGTGGATTGTCAAAATTTTGACGGCGCTAGCTAGGTCGTCACAATATATACAAATACAAATACAAACATGACCTTTATTTTCTCTTCAGAACTTATGATTAAGCATTGAATTGGGACATCATGACAAAATGAACATTATATTTTTGAATACTGCAACATTTCATGATTTTAAGGAAATGTTCTGGCCAGTACATGTGTTGCTTCACACGAAGCTGGTGCTTTGTACGCAATGTTCTATGACTTTGGCGAGAAAACTGGAAAGGTCCCATGTTCCTTGATGTTTACTCGCTGCCTTTACATTAAGCATTGTCATAGTCATATCATTGTTACCTTTGCCATTCAGATGCTGATGTAAGCTGAATTAACTTCCGACCTAGAATTATTGAAACAGACATTGATATAATATATATAATATGCCATTCAACTCCTAGTAGTGCCATTCACCTACTACTGCACATTAGCATTTTATGACCTCATTTAGCATGACCTTGCATTACCAGGTCACCACCCCTCTTATACTGGAACCCCCAAAGTGGCAAGTGCCCAATAAAGAGCAAATTCATATCAATAAGTGCTGTCAATGGCAATAAGCCAGAGTACATTATATCACAATTATTGTTCATTTCGCCAACCCCACACCTTGATGCAATCTCAATATGTTCTTTTTTTTTTACAGACACTGGTCATACATAGCACTTTATTAAAGTTTGGGATTGATTACAAAGACAGATATTTCTGTGATTTGAATTTTCTTCTCATAAATCACTACATGTATTTAGAGAAAGCATAGTTCTTCACAATAGTGTTATCAAGAGCACTGTCTCGAGGACTGCTCATATTTAGGTGTCGAGGGGATTAGCGTCAAGCAACAGGATTACTCCAGTTCATATTTAACAAAATTCCTTTCAGATTCATAATTATCTCCTCTATCTCCTTCAGAGCATATTACACCTCTTTCAGAATGTATGATTAAACATTGAATTTAGACACAGCGGCACCCTGCTACACCTCATATAATATGCAGTAAGGGATCATCTGCCATCTTCCAAGAAATATGGAGGTTTTGTTCCGATTATGCATGGTTTAATGATTTTGGATCTTTTCAAAAAATGTACGGTTCATCTTTTTAATCATACATGCAGTTGAAGTGCCTATGAGCTAAGAAAATATCAAAAGTCTGTTATGACATGTTCCAATTCAGAATTATCAAAGTTGTTTCGAATGGTCTACTTCCAAGGATGACAGTAGCAGATTGACAGGAATTGATGAACTGATGGTAAACATTCATTTACAGCTTGTCAAATATCACTCAGCACTTGTTGCCAATACCAGTCCAGCATATTTATGGAAGTTACCTCTGCACAGCAATATTGCCACCATCACAACCTTTCCCGTCCTACATAAGCATCCAAGGCTTATGAAGTTCCTTTCACCATATTGTGGTCTGATTTCCTCTGGCTGTACAGCTTTTCTCTCATTTATTTATATCTCACATCACAAATACATCAGATTAGCTAAAGTCCAAACTTTGAGACTACAAAATAAAGTCTTCGGAGATTGAATGATATATGTTGCAGGCTTCTTGAATTTACAAACAGTAAATATTTAAGATTTAAAGGTTGGACTATAATACATTTCGGATCTGCTCTTATGAAGTCCACCAGTTCCTAAACAGGCAGACTACAAGATAATGTTTTTTAATATTGATGATGACAACTGATAGTGAAGATAGACATTACCATATGATTCATATATTTGTATATTTATCCTGAGCTGTGCACAGTCCAATCTGATCACCAGCTGTGGTCTCTGACTCTGTGACACTCTATTTCATATTTTGGAAGAAGCAAATGCAGAACAAAACAGCCAGACCCTCAGCCAGAACAGAGGGTTGCCAAAGTGGCCGTGGGAGAGACCACAAATGAAGCCCTCAATAAGTTGCTCAAATATTTGGTCAGCCTGAGAATTTTATTGCAAATGTGATGTCCTTTGCTGATAGCCTTAGCAGATGTCACCAACATGCTAAATGTGTGGTTCAGTAAATTGCCTTTTTTGTCACCAATGCACTGTTCTGTGGATTCTACCCTTCTTCTTCCTTCATCTCTCTCCCTCCCTCATCTCATCAATCCATCCTCCAAAATGCAATTGCCTCTCTGTATTTTAGTTTGTGGGGTAAGAATGTAATCAGTAATACTTTGTTTGAAATTTGCTCTCAAATTTCTTGTAAGGCAATAAATTCTTTACTGAATAATTCATGAAGTTTTGAAGATGCCTGTATATCCCATATTCAATGTTTAATCATAATATCTCTGGAGGGAATGCAGATCATAAACAGTCTGGCAAAAACTCTCCAGAATATGAACTGGAGTAATGTCATGGCTTGATGCCAATTCCAATAATATTTATATCAGTTGAATTGAAAGAACATTGACAGATTAAGGTATCATAGATTGCAAACCAAATCAATTTTGTCCTTGTTATTTATCGCATCCTGGCAAACAAAAAGTGACTAACTGCATGGTATTCAGTCATTATATCATACTTGAATACTGTGCGTGGGTTTTAATAATAAAACATGCAGTGTAGATTCTCTGAAATGATTTAATTGTGGATGTTTGTAACATTTCTTCAGACTTACTTTGTTCAGAGCAACATTTCACTTGTAAACCATACAAACATCACCAGGCTATTGAGTATTGAGCTATTGCCACTTTAAGTGAAACATTGCTCCCAATAAAAGCAAGTCCAGACAATTGTTCAAATGTTCACAAATGGGTTTTAATGATTTTCTTAACATCTTTTGGTTTAAATGCTGCAACCAAAATCATAGGATTTGAATGAGATATAAAGATCATGATCAGGAAAAAAGGAAATGCCTTATTCTGAGCTAGAGTAATTCCATGGCTTGACACTAATTCTCACAACCCTGAAAAATGTCTGTTGTATTCAAAGCACCATGTTAGATAACCCCTCATTCTTAGACAGGTTGTGAAGTTCTGATGAATATTTCCAGCTAATTCCTTCATACTTCCAACATCCCCCCTTTCCACTTTCGTTTGTCAAGGGCCCTAATCCCTGATTTCATCATTGTACTGGTCACTTCCACATCAGCTCTATTGACCTTTCGAACCAATCAATTTTAGATTTCAAAACCTTGAGCATAATTCCCATTCCAAGATATTAATTAGTGTAATATAAATTTGTATACTGTCCATTTATATGATAGGAGTTTAGAGGTTTCGTCATTTAGTTGGCTGAGTAACAAATCAGTCAGAGCTCTTGTCTTGCTGAGTTTTTAACAGCTGAATGTACTGGTTTATGTAACAGATTAAGAAAGAAAATGAGTGACCTACCAATTGTGCCCTTATTGATACATACATTTTTTGTGAAGATGAGGAAGAAATACGTGCATACTGCCTGTGAAGAATTTGATGTTCGTCTTTCAGTATTTTCTCAACCTCAGGTCCACACGTAGTTTGAAGTAGTACTTCCACGCAATTTGATTTAGGAGTAATAGACTGCCTCAAGAGATTGCTTCATTGCTCTTATTTAGTTATAACATCTGGCAGACAGCATGAAAATTAGATTTGACAAATTGAATTTGGCCAAAGCTTCTTCATTTAAACATAACCATTCCCCTCAATCCAATAAACACTGTTACTACCAGCCATAAGCAGCTCATTTATGTCCCAAATAAATTTGACTGCCTCGGAAAATGTCATTACTTACTTGGCAAAAGTGTTGCCTGTGGGATTTAAAAATATAGACATATTATTGAAAGGTCTCTGGAGACTTGATTCATTTCATTAAAGAAGTCCTTGGTTTCATAGCCTTTTCTATGCCAAATGTGTCATGTGAAGCACAGATAATGGATATATACCTGTCTTGCACAGTATATACAACCTGTTTTGATTGGCACTTTTTGATATCTATTAACCTATCTAAATTCTATCTTGTCAGCAGTAGCTTATTGCAATGAACATAAAACTATAGTCTCTTTGTGAGGAACAGATGATCAAGCAGCATGCAGTAATGTGTCAAATAGTGACAAGGGTCACCTTATGTCATGGAAATGGCATTACTCTTAGCAGCAAATCAACAATATTTCTATCCCCACTTGTAAAAACAATATTTCATAGGCCCTATGCCTTATGTCATGCAGAAACATTGCAGATGATCTTTTATTTAGGACCCTTCCAAGGATCTAATACTATTTTCAATCAATCTGTAGCAATTTTCGAAACAAGGGAGTCCTGAAATTTCTACCATGGTGTCTTGTTATTTTCTCACCACCAAGGAAATGTGTTCTGTGGAGGTCCTTGGGCCACCATCTGTCATGAATCAAGAGACCATAAATTGTCTGCTCGGCACAGAAATGTCCGCTTTTCCAGGGCGCCATATCATATGGCTCCGAGGATCAACTGCTTCATCTATCAAACCTTACTTTTTGTTATAGGACTCCATTTATCATTTATGGACTAATGATTGTACTTTAGAACAGGCAGATACTATGTTACTGGTGCATATGGACAATGTCCTACTGGTTCTACATGATTCATCAACTTGTCGTATTACAGAAAGAGCTTAGGCACTTCAATCGAGAGATGTCAAAGTGAAAATAGAAGTTGTCAGCAGTTCAAAGGGGACATGGTTTATCAGCTTTGAACAGGAGTTGGCAGCTGATTCCCTTCACAAATTATAAAACATGAGGGACTGAGGGAGTATCCCACCACAAATTATGACTCACAATGGAGTAACTGAGCCCTTGCCATATTAAAACTTGCCATTTTTGGATTTGAAATCTCCAGGAATGAAAAACACTAGGGAAGCTATAGCCACACAGGAGTCAACTGACAAATACATTGTAGCAGCGTCGCAACTGACTTTAAGGTTAGACAACTTTTTTATGCCCTGAAAAGTCCAATTGTTCTCAACATATCACAGGAACAGAATATTATAATATTGTGAAAGCAACCGGACAAATAGCACCATAATCTATTATGTTTCTATTTGCAGTGTCGGACACGGGTCAATCACGATAGAATTTTTGTGGAGTTGGACAAGGAACATTGATGAATGAAACATATTTGTCATGAAAGCTCAATCAACTGGATTTGGTGAGTGATAAAAGGGCACCATAGGTTTGTGGGCAAAGCTTTAGTTCTGTAGCATCCATCGGTCACCTCGTGAAAATGGGGAAGTCAGAAAATAAAAACTTAAAAACATTTTTCGGAAGGACGAAGCAGGGTTTGAAATAATAATAAACATAGATGTATTGATAAATATAGTGTGTAGGTGTAGAAATCTGGGCTTCGGTTCAAAACATGTCTATGGCATTCTTAACGAATACTTTTCCTTTCTTATTTTCTTTATTCTAATCTCTTCTCTGTGGACATGTGTCGTACATTTTGCACAGTAAAATTATTTTTTCTTCTCCCATCTCCTACATACCTTCTTTGTGAGGAAAATGTTTTTTAATGCAACAGAAAAGTAATCAATAGTGCAGACACTGCTGTGAAATGGGCACAGAAAGCATGATGTAAGTATGTATGTGTCCCTACATCTTAAGCTTTCTTCATCTAGAACTTGCCATATCACAGAAGGCAGTTTTGTAAGATAATGATGCAATATTCAAAGTATTGGTTGCTGGCATACAAATGCAGCAATGGAGCATATATTTACAGGTTGGAATGTACTTTTCACCACAACATAAATAATTATTGTTTTGCGAATATAATATTTATTTATTTATTTACCTATTTTTTTATATATATGTTTTATTTGAATATATAATAAGAAATGACAAATCAGTGAGCCAGGAATTGATCTGAGATAAGAGTGGAAATTTTGAGAATTCAGCAAGCTTTAAGTCCTATAAAGATTAAGCAGTATTACATTAATTATTTACAACGGATTTGCAATCATAATTAAGCCTTTTTGAACGGTTTGTAACTACATGTTGCATGCATGCAGTCTGAAATTTATTTTCTGCTTGATAACGCGTTCAACCATTAATAAGAGATATAGGCCCAAGACAAAAACAAAAATTAAGTGTTGTCAAAAATGGAAAATTGAAAGAAGAAGGCTGAGATTGGCTGGAAACACAGATCAGAACTAATCTTTTATATTATCAGATTCTGACTTGGCATTTGAATATCACTGAGATATTCAGCATTGAGCGGATTAGTGTCAAACCATGGGATTACTGCAGTTCATACTGCTCTTGGTCTCTTTATGATCTTTGAATCCTCTTGAAGCCTTATAAATGATTAAACATTGATTTGGGACACAAGGCCAATGCGAAATTCATTCTCTGAAAACTTATCTCTGCAGATGGAATACATACGCCAAAGATGAAAATGACTAAATAATAAATATTGCCATATTTCACAGGTGCAAGTAGAGTTTTGGTCAGTATATATTTCATTTAAACCCCACAATTAACTTATTAACTGAATCAGGCATGCTCTCATATCGAAGTCAGCTTATGAAATAATCAAAGTTCCTTGGTTTTATTATCGTTTTCATAGCTACGTGTTTTTTGAAAACTTCGTTTTGAAGTTAAACCGTGACATCATCAGGGTATCTGCCAATGTGATTGGTCAAATCCTCAATCTGTGACATATCAGTTCAGAGTTTGACATCACGGTTTATGACAAAGGAAATTAAAACTGCCAAGGAGTGTTATTTTTTGTGAACAACTGCAACAAACAACTTCTGTCTAAGCCGATTGTTACACCTTGCCAGAAGAGTCTCTCAATGTTTCCCAAGCAAAGCCTGTTTTATTGTTTTGCACAAGACACTCATTTTCACAAGTTCAAATCACTTTGTGACATTGAATTGTCAGTCATTGTACACTGCAAGCCAAAAATTTGATTTCAGAATTTTGTTTGTCATCGGACCCAGGGGTGCCAGAACAGGGGGGGGGGCAGGGGAGGCAGTTGCCCCTCCTGCCCTTGTCCAAGGGGGCAGGGGGGGCAGGGGGGGCAAGGGTGCCCTTTAGATCTTAAAGAAAAAAAACATTTTGAGGCTTTATTTTACTAATTTTAGGCACAAATCAATAAGTATATATTAGAAATTATTAGTGACACTATTTATTTTGTCACCAACATTGGCGCGGATATGAATTGCCCTTTTCATCTGACGGCCTCTGCAGCCCCACGATTCCTTCCGGCACCCCTGATCGGACCAGTGTTACAGAAATTTCCTTGTCGGTGCATGGATTCTTATCTGATCGGAAAAAAGTCATAAACAGAAGAGGGATTGTATGGGTAGTTTCCACAGTGTATATGAATGGCATTCAGCTTCCTTAGTTGCTTTCAAAAATACTGATAGCCCCAAACAAGTGGTCAGGCAATGACAGGCATACCAATGAAATGGCAATGGCCAATTCTTACTCACTTTGACACAGCTTGACACCTCCCAATTTTTTAGAGCAACCATCATAATTGAATGCTATTTTCACAAATTTACCTTTAATGATCCATTTCAAATTTATTTAGGTCTAAATCTTTTGATTTGATCAAATAAGATTCCGAACAACCAGAGACCATTTTGTACAGCACAAAGGCAGTGGTGAGCAGCTTATCATTCAAAAATTTTGGCAGGCAGTGTAACTCTCCAGTGAGGATGAGTGGTCTGTTTGGTTCAGTTTTATTTCATTGAAGCATCTAGCAACCATACAGGTATTAAAGCCAAACAAGCTAAACATACATAATCCATGTGTGAATGCATTTTGTCAGCTTCTTAAAATACTTGCTTGTAATAAACTAAGTTATGCAACTAAATCCGTGACATCACAGCTTTGAGAAAAAGCAAAGTGCAAACTCGAAAAACACGTATCTATGAAAACGATAATAACTGACAGCTTTTATCATCCAATTGTTATAATCATCTTCTCCAGCAGATTATGGAGTTTAATTAACTTCTGGATTAGAATAATTGAAACGCTGAGGACGCAGGTATTATGATATTGATGTATACCATTCAACCCCTGGTAGTACCATTTACCTACTATTGGACATTAGCATTTATGACCTCATTTAGCATGACCTTGCATTACAAGGTCACCACCCCTCTTACACTGGAAATCCCAGAGTGGCAAGTGCCCAATAAAAGCAAATTCATGTCAATACGTGCTGTCAATGGCAATAAGCCAGAGTGCATTATACATCATAATTATTGTTTGACAGTGTTCGTTTCCCCAATCCTAAGCCTTTAGGCAAAATAATATGCTCCAATGTTTCAACAGGCACTGGCGCACTGTCCTTTTGTAAACTTGTGACTGATAACAAAGAAGGACATGTTTGTGATTTGACTTATCTCCTTAATTTAATCACTGCTTAAAGCTTAGATTCTTTTCTTAGATAGCATTACTTTTGACCAGTTTGCCTCAGTCACAGGCTTTTTTTCAAAAATTACTTTACATGAATATGCAAAATTATTTAACAGATTCATCATGGATGTGATTAAAACTGTGATTTCTGTTAAAAAACAGGACCAAAACTACTGGTTTTCAGTCAATTTCGGAGACTTTGTGGAGCAAGGTGAAAATAGTGTTATCAGGAGCACTGCCTTGAGGATTATGAGGTCTTCTATTTTTTTTGGCGTTGACGGGATTAGCGTCAAGCGACAGAGATTACTCCAGTTCATATTCAAGAAAATTCTTTTCAGATTAATAATGATCTTTTCTATCTCCTTTGGAGCCCGTAATATCTACTTCAGAATGTATGATTAAACTTTGAATTAGGAGAGAGAGGCATCCTGCTGCACCTCATGTAATATTCAGTGAGAGATCATCTACCATCTCGCAAGAAATATTGTGGTATTATGCAGATTGTGCATGGTTTACCGATTTTGGATGTTTTAGAATTTTTAGAATCTTTGACACTATCTTTTTAAATACATATATGCAGTTGATTTGTCTATGAACTTACAAAATGCCATGTTTTGCAGAAGTATCAACTTACCATTTACCCACTCTCCGTTCTCGGGGTGCTCACCACGTGTTTTTTACTTTACACACTGAAAAGGAGGCGAAATGAGACAAGCATAAGTACACTTGAACATATTGATTAGTCGTTCACCTCCTCCTGCCCCTTCCTAAATAAACAACCTTCCTAAATAAACATCCCAGGCTTATGAATTTCCTTTCCCGATATTGCAGTCTGATTTCTAGTACAGCTTTTTCATTTATTCATATTCCACAAATACACAAGATGAGCTGAAATCTAAGTTTCGGGCCAATATTGCCCAACAAAAGAAGATTTAAATGTTGCAATATATTTAGAACTTAGTTTTCATTGTAGCATATTGGTATCGAAGCTTTTTGAAAACAGGTATGCTTGAATTGTTCAATCATAAAGACATGTTGTTATACGACCTATCCCTCTTTGAAAGAACAATTTGCCCCACAGTGTTCTTGAAGAGATATTTGGGTTGAAAATATGAACTGAAAATGAGACCTATACCGCCAAAAAGCTGCTGTTGAATATCAAAATGTTTCAGATTTTGGAATTTGTGAAAAAAGGGGTCTGACTATGGTCAACAATCCGGCTTTTTCAATGGAAACCATTGTCTTTAGGAAAAATTTCAGTGAATTTGTTCTTAGCAAAACTTATAGCTTCGAAATAGTGCATGGCCCCTTTGCAAAGTCTTATACTCCAAGGATTTTATTGTCAGATATTGCAGAATGACATTAGATATTTCCTCTGAGGCACTTACACCATGCCGCTTTCTCTATTAGATGCTGTCTGTGATGCTCTGATTGGTATTTGTGAAGTACTACGCAAGACACACATCCAGATCCTCGTTCAGAACAGGGGGTTTCGAAAGTGGCCCGGTAGAGACCACAAATGAAGCCCTCAACAAGTTGCTCAAATATTTGGGCTGCCGAACATTTTATTGCAAACGTGATGTCCTTTGCTGATAGCCGCAGCAGATGTGTCAGGCATTCTAAGTGTATTAAGGGGTAAATTGCCGTTTTGTCAGGTTTCCATTTCCATTGAGAGTCATTTCACCTTTCATGAAGAATTACATTGGTTCCTGAAATTTCAGTGTGATTCAAAGTAAGTGTGCCTAAACTACCAATAATGTAATTTCGTCTTAGTAGCAAATCGCAAACTACATGAGTAATCCAGTGAATAGATGCTTACATATATGTGTTTAAAAGAAAAGTTGGATCAAAGTCGCTGTGTCAAATTTACTTATCAGACACTTTTTAAAATCAATTTAAATCCATTGGATTTTACAAGCCCAATAAATAGCCTAAGGCACCAAAAAGCCAATTGGCATTTAGTCAATGTCATCATGTTGAAAAAGATACTGCGATTTCTTGCAAAGAAATTTGTGGCATGGGCTTCCGAGAGTCGAGCTAATTGATTTTGTTTAGTACTTTTAATAGACAAATATCACAACCAAAAAGCGGTTTAGTTTATGATGTTCAGATTATATGTATGATTGTTGCCACCAATAGTGCTCCTAGGATTTACTGATTTCTGACGATACACATCATCTTAATGTCCCTATTTGATGTTTAATCATGGGTTCTGAAAAGATAGTGATCAGCCAGAAAAGAATTTGAATCGGAGTTTGAGTAATCCCTTGGTTTGACACTAATCCCCACAATCCAGAATATCTCATTGGTACTCAAAGCACTGTGTGAGATTTCCCTGGATCTTAGATGAGTTCTGATGAATATTTACAGCTAATCCTTTCTTCATTTCAACCTCCCTCCCTTTTAAAATTTCTTTTGTCGAGGACCCCAATCTCTGATTCCTTTATTGCACACTCACTTGTGCTTGAGTTCTCAGGAACTTTCAAAGCAATCAATTTCCTGTCTGAAAAACCTTGATTGGGGTTACAATTCCATGACATCAATCAGCGTAATATTCAGTTTTATTACTGCCTATTCATATGAGAAGAGATTAGGAATTTTTCTTGATTAGTTTGCAGCATGACAAATCAATCGTACACACAATGGTACATCATTTTCTTAAGCAAGACAAGCCCTTGTCATTGCAAATATTATTTAAATGCTACTTTTCATCACACTACCTCGCCTATTGGCTGCCCAGCATCCACCATATTATCTCTGGTTTCTAAAGTTTCTGTCATAAAGTGACCGTTGTAGTAGGTGCTTTACAGCTGCTTATTCAGAGCAACTTATTATATTAAACCACTGTCTTACATTGCATATCTTTGGCTTTTCATTGTCCTGGGGAAGACCAAGGCTGCCCCTGTCCTTTGGAAAGGACAAGGTGCAATTGGCCACCTGAGCTTGACCAGGTTAACTTGTGTTGTTTTGTTACCTCAAGAAAACAACAAAGAATAGTAACTTCCTGACAATCCGGGTGCTCTTGAAATTTGCCTCTACGATTCTATGTATCCTTCATTATGGCTCTTATTACTGAAATACTATTTTTTGTGGAGAAGTTAAAAATTTTTTGATTCTTGAAAAGATTTATCCTAGGGAAATAGAGTCATCTGTCAGTCAATCTGTAGCAATTTCCACACATGGGAGTCCTGCAATTTCTGCTCTAGTGTCTCGTTATTTTCGCGCCACAGAGGAATGTGCTCTGTGGAGGTCATTGGGCCACAATCTGCCATGAATCAAGAGAACACAAATTTACTGCTCGACACAAAACTGTCTGCTTTTCCAGGGCGCCATATGCCTCCAAGGATCAACTGCTGCATCTATCAGACCTCACTTCTTGTTGTAGGATTCCATTTTATCAGTCTTGGACTAATTATTGTACTTTTGAACTGGCAGACATTATATTACTGGTGTGTATACCTACTTCTACAAGTTGTACATGGTGCTAAAACTTGTAGTGTTACAGAAAGAGCTACAACAGTAGAGAGATGTCAAAGTGAAAATAGAAGTTGTCAGCAGTTCATAAGGGACATGGCTTATCAGCTTTGAACAGCAGTTGGCAGCTGGTTCCCTCCACAAATTATAACTCACGAGGGAGTAACTGAGCCCTTGCCATATTAAAAATTGCCATTTTTGGATTTGAAATCTCCTGGAATGAAAGACACTAGGGAAGCTATGGCCACACAGGAGTCAACTGACAAATACATCGTAGCAGTGTTACAACTGACTTTAAGGTTAGACAACTTGACTTGGTAAGCCAAGAAAACATAGAAGTTTTCAAAGTTGGACAAAGAATGTTGATGGACGGAGCTTATTAATCATGCATATTGAGTTTATTCATTGGTCTTTGACCAACTAGTCATTCAGAATTCAGCTCATCAGTTGAGTGATCATTCCACATTATGCATGAACCATTATTGTTGTGCAACATCTTCCCATAACACTGACCTCTGGTGAGTTGTGGGCAAAGCTTAAAAACTGTATCTGGTAAGTGATAAAAGGGCACCATATGTCATTAAACAAAGGCTGAGTCCTGCAGAATCGAAAGGATGCCTCATAATTTATGCTCTTCAAGAAAATTGAGATTTCTGTAAAAAAACAACATGCTTAAAATCATTTTTTTAAGGACAAAGCAGAGTTGGAATAGGAATAGATGTAGATGTATCATTGATCTATACATTAGGTGGGTGTAGGAATCTGGGCTTCAGTTCAAAAACATGTTTATGGCATTCTTAAAGAATACTTTTCCTTTCTTATTTTCTTCACTCTAATCTCTACTCTGAGGATATGTTTCTTACATTTTACTCAATAAAATGATTTTTTTCCGCTCCCCTCTCCTCCATACCTTCTTTGTCTTTGTGAGGAAAATATTTTTCATTGCAACAGAAGCGGAATCAAAAGTGCACACACAGCTGTGAAATGGGCACAGAAAGCATGATGTATGGATGTATGTGTCCCTACATTTTAAGCTGTCTTCGTCTGGAACTTGCAACTGTAATATCACAGTTGGCAGTTTTGTAATGATGCAACATTCAAAGTATTTGTGGCTGGCATGCAAATGCAGACATGGAGCAGATATCTACACTCTACAGGCTTGATGTACTTTTCATCTCATATTTAAGTGTTGTCAAAAATTCTAAATTAAAGGAAGAAGGCTGAGATTAGATGGAAACACTGATCAGAACTTATCTTTTATATTATCTGATTCTGACATGGCATTTTGAATATCACTGAGATATTCAGCATTGAGCGGATTAGTGTCAAACCATGGGATTACTGCAGTTCATACTGTTCTTGGTCTCTTTATGATCTTTGAATCCTCTTGAAGCCTTATAAATGATTAAACATTGATTTGGGACACAAGGCCAATGCGAAATTCATTCTCTGAAAACTAATCTCTGCAGATGGAATACATACGCCAAAGTTGAAATAACTAAATATTGCCATATTTCGCAGGTGCAAGTAGAGTTTTGGTCAAAATGTATTTCATTTAAACCCCACAATTAACTTATTAACTGAATCAGGCATGCTCTCATATCGAAGTCAGCTTATGTAATAATCAAAGTTCCTTGGTTTTAACTGGCAGCTTTTATCATATCATTGTTATAATCATCTGGCTCCAGCAGATTATCGAGTTTAATTAACTTCTGGATTAGAATAATTGAAACGCTGAGGACGCAGGTATTATGATATTGATGTATGCCATTCAACCCCTGGTAGTACCATTTACCTACTACTGGACATTAGCCTTTATGACCTCATTTAGCATGACCTTGCATTACCATGTCACCACCCCTCTTATACTAGAAATCCCAGAGTGGCAAGTGCCCAATAAAAGTAAATTCATATCAATACGTGATGTCAATGGCAATAAGCCGGAGTGCATTATACATCATAATCATTGTTTGACAATCCAAAAAGCCATAAATGAATATTGTGGTGCTTTTCATGCTTATAGATCTCAGTATATTGGGGTAGGGGGCGGTAGTGGTGTATCTGGCGGTAGAAAAGTTGGTGGCGGTGATAGTGGTGTTAGAATTGACAGACGTGGCTGAGGGCTACGATACCTACATAGTAGGGTTCTCCTGCAGAGGAGGAACGTACAAAAAGAAGAAGAAGAAAAGGTTTTCGTTTCCCCAATCCTAAGCCTTTAGGCAAAACAATATGATCCATTGTTTCAACAGACACTGGTGCAGTGTCCTTTTGTAAACTTGTGACTGGTCACAAAGAAGGAGATGTTTGTGATTTGACTGATCTCCTTAATTTAATCACTGCTTAAAGCTTAGATTTTTTTTCTTCGATAGCATTACTTTTGACCAGTTTACCTCAGTCACAGGCTTTTTTTCAAAAATTACTTTACATGAATATGTACACTTTTTAAACAGATTCATCATGGATGTGATTAAAACTGTGATTTCTGTTAAAAAACAGGACCAAAACTACTTGTTTTCAGTAAATTTCGGAGACTTTGTGGAGCTTAGTGCAACTAAAAGTCATCTAACAAGTTATCTATACAGTATTAAACGCACTCCAGGCAGTGATCTGTAAGTAACTAGACTACTTTCTTGAAAGTAATTGATAATCAGTGAATGATTACTCAGCTTGAATAAGTTACTTGAACAACACCGTAGTTATCAAGAGTAGCTCAATAACGAATCAAGGAATCAAACTATTTTCAGAAATGACAAAATAAAGAGAGGTTGGAGCAAGGTAAAAATAGTGTTATCAGGAGCACTGCCTTGAGGATTATGAGGTCTTCTAATTTTTTTGGCGTTGACGGGATTAGGGTCAAGCGACAGAGATTACTCTAGTTCATATTTAAGAAAATTCTTTTCAGATTCATAATGAGCTTTTCTATCTCTTTTGGAGCCCATAATATCTACTACAGAATGTATGATTAAACTTTGAATTAGGAGAGAGAGGCATCCCGCTGCACCTCATGTAATATTCAGTGAGAGATCATCTACCATCTCGCAAGAAATATGGTGTTATTATGCAGATTGTTTACCGATTTTGGATGTTTTAGAATTTTTAGAATCTTTGACACTACCTTTTTAAATGCATACAGTACAACCCAAAATAAAGTAAGAACATTTTCTGTCAGAAGTCCTCTGTTTACCTATTTTGCCCTCTTTTCTCCACTCCACCCCAAATCTCCTTGGAACTACCTTTGACTCCTTACAACAACCTTAGCCCACATTAAGAACTCTATTTAGACAGATGGCAATGTAACTGCAATTAGCAGAGGTGCAAAATATAAAGTAAATCAAACACAATGGGGTGATTAAGTTTAGATTGGTGTTGTTTAAATATGATTTTAATGTAATTTTAAAAGGTAGCTTCACGTAGGTAAAAGTAGGAAGTGATTCAGTGGTAGTCAAAAGGTGTGAAAGGGTAAAGTAGTGGCTGATTCTTCCTTCTTGCTGGGGTAATCGTACTTTATTTTGGGTTGCACTGAATATGCAGTTGATTTGTCTATGAACTTACAAAATGGCATGTTTTGCAAAAATATAAACTTACCATTTACCCGCTCTCCACTCTCGGGGGTCTCACCACGTGTTTTTACTTTACACTCTGAAAAGGAGGCGAAGTGAGACAAGCGTAAGTACACTTGAACATATTGATTGGTCGTTCACTCCCTCCTACTCCCTGTTGGGTAACCAGAAAAGGTGAGGAGCCATAGCATGTGGCATATAGGCGGTCACTCATGACTTTTCTTATCTTCCCTATGTAATTTTGGGTCGGGGGGGGGGGGGAGTCTGGCTCCCCTAAAACCAAACCTTCAATTAAAAAAAAATTCTATGTACTGGTTGTGCTTTCAGTAGACTTTCATATGCTGGACCATTAATCCTCAGTATTGAAGTCAGGATCATCCAGAAATCCTTGCACAAGATGGCCAATTAATATTGTTTGAAAGTATATACGATTATATGTTCTAACGAAAGACACTTACATGTAAAACTAGATCGTCTATAGTGTCTGTTTTGTCATTTTTGATTAAGAGAATGATGTCAAAGCCAGTTTTACGGAGTACTTCCAGTAATGGCAGAAGCAGATTGACAGGAATTGATGAACACACGGTAAACATTCATTTTGGACTTGTCAAATAGCAATCTGCACTTGTTGCCAATCACTGTCCAGCTTATTGATTGATGGTCCCTCTGCATAACAATATTGCATCTGTCACGTCCTAGCCCCTTCCTAAATAAACAGCCTTTCTAAATAAGCATCCGAGGCTTATGAATTTCCTTTCCCAATATTGCAGTCTGTGTTCTAGTGTTTGTACAGCTTTTTCATTTCTTCATGTTCCACAAATACACAAAATGAGCTGAAATCTAAATTTTGGGCCAATATTGCCCAACAAAACAAGATTTAAATGTTGCAATATATTTAGAACTCAGTTTTCATTGTGGCATAGGGGTATTGGAGCTACCATTGAGCACCATTTTTCTGAAACTTTTTGCAGACTTTCATGATTATACATATGGAATGCCTTTTTGAGAACATGTCTGTATGCTTGAACTGTTCATCATAAAGACATGTGGTTATACAACCTATCTATCTTTGAAAGAATAATTTATCCCACAGTGTTCCTGAAGAGATATTTGGGTTGAAATTATGAACTGAAAATGACACCAATAGTCCTATACCGCTAACCCTGTCAGCATGCCTCTGCGGTCCAACGTCAGCCCAGCGTCAGTCCGATGTCAGTAGCATCGAACCAGCTTCGGGCCGACGTTGGACCGCCGAGGCACGCTGATTGGGAAAATGCTTACATTGAATATAAAAATGTTTCAGATCTTGCAATTTGTGAAAAAAGGGGTATGACTATGGTCATTGGTCAACAATCCAGCTTTTTCCATTGAAACCATTGTCTTTAGCAAAACTTATAGCTTCAAAAACGTACATGATCCATTGCAAAGTCTTATACACCCAGGCTTTCATTGTCAGATAGTGCAGAATGACACTACATATTTCCACTGCGGCACTTAAACCATTCCGCTTTCTCTGTTAGATGCTGTCTGTGATGCTCTGATTTGTATTTGTGAAGTACAACGCAGACCACATATCCAGATGCTCTGCCAGAACAGGGGGTTTCCAAAGTGGCCCGGGAGAGACCACAAATGAAGCCCTCAACAAGTTGCTCAAATATTTGGCCAGGCAAAGAATTTTATTGCAAACGTGACGTCCTTTGCTGATAGCCTAAGCAGGTGTGTCAGTTTATGTATTATGGGCTCTGGTTGGTTAATGCACTTTTGAGCTTTTTTAGGACTACACTGCTATTCCTTCAAATGCTGCTGTATTAAAGGCAGTTCTGTGTATTTCATCCAAATTTTCAGCATAAGGCTTCCAAGAAAATATTTCAAGGAAAAAAAAAAATTTTTTCAGGGGGGGGCACTGTATTTTTTTAATAGTAAAAGTGCTATTTTTAGCCTAAAATATGAAGAAAAACTTCAAGAAAGGCCGAGGGATGGTTTTAATGGTAGAAAGGCAAATGAGGTGTCAAATGAAAGCAGAGAAGCAGTGCTACAAGATGATGCAGGCGCTTTTTTGAAATTTTAATTTTAATCCCTGTTCCATGGGGTTTTAGTTGAAACTGAGCCATTTTTGGCATCTTTATTGGGAATAAAAAAATACTCAGACCAAAATTCAAAAAAGCGCTTCCAGGATCATATAGTGCTATTTCTCTTCTTTCATTTGACACCTTATTTGCTTTTCTACTATTAGAATTCATCCCTCGGCCTCTATTTCAGTGTCTTTATCAGATTTTAAGCTAAAAATAGCATTTTTTCCTATTAAAAGATGCAGTGACCCCCCCGAAAAAAATATTTTTTTTCCCCTGACATGTTTTAGTAGACTCCTGATGCCGAAAATTTGGAGTAAAACTGCACAATTGCCTTTAATTGAGCATCATTTAGGAGCATTTCAGTTCTGTCCAAAAAAGCTGAAAAGTGCATTAACGAACCAGAGGGGTAAATTGCCTTTTTGTCAGGTTTCCATTTCCATTGAGATTTATTTCACCTTCATTAAGAATTACATTGGTTCGTGAAATTTCAGTGTGATTTAAAGTAAGTGTGCCCAAACTACCAATAATGTTATTTCATCTTAGTAGCAAATCGCAAACTACATGAGTAATCTCATGAATGGATATTTAAAAAAAAAATGTCTAAGTTGAATCAAAAGTACTTTGTCAGATTTACCTATGAGAAACTTTTTGAAATCAAATTAAAAGTCCACAAGATCTAACAAGCCCAATAAATAGCCTAAGACACTGAAAAGCCATTTGGCATTCAGTCAATGTCATCATGTTGAAAAAGATACTGCAATTTCTTGCAAAGAATAAGTAACTCAATGCAAATTTGTGGCATGGGCTTCCGAGAGTAGAGCAAATTGATTTTGTTTAGTACTTTTAATAGAAATATATCACAACCTTACCATCAAAAAATGACTTAGTTTATGTTGTTCAGATCATATGAATGATATTGACGCTAATAGCACTCCTGGGGTTAACAGATATCTGAATAATGAATATAGACATCATCTTCATGTCCTTATTAAATGTTTAATCATGGGTTCTGAAAAGATAATGATAAGCCAGAAAATTATTGAATCCAAGCTTGAGTAATCCCTTGGTTTGACACTAATCCCCACCATCCAGAATATTTCATTTGTACTCAAAACCCTGTGTTAGATTCCTCTGGATCTTAGATAAGTTCTGATGAATATTTCCAGTTAATCCTTTCTTAATTTCAACCTCCCTCCCATTTTTATCTCTTTTGTCAAGGACGCTAATCCCTGATTCCTTTATTGAACTCACTTGTGCTTGAGCTCTAAAGAACTTCTAAAGCAATCAATTCTAGTCTGGAAAAACCTTGATTGCAGTTACAATTCCATGACGCCAATCAGTATAATATTCAGTTTTATTACTGCCTATTCATATGAGAAGAGATTAGGAGTTTTTCTTAATTAGTTGGCTGCATGACAAATCAATCGTAGCCTCAATGGTACATAAATTTCTTAAGTAAGACACGACCTCATCATTGCTAATATTCATTAAATGCTACTTTTCGTCTCACTACCTCCCCTATAGGCCACCCAGGATCCACCATATGATCTCTTGTTTCTAAAGTTCCTATCATCAGTTGGCTGTTGTAGTAAGCATTGTACAGCTGCTTATTCAGAGAAACTAATTATCCTTGACCACTGTCTGGCATTGCAAATCTTTGGGCTTTCATTGTCCTGGGGGAGACCCTAGGCTGCCTCTGTCTTTTGGAAAGGACCAGGTGCAATTGGCCACCTGAGCTTGGTCAGTCATTGATCTCATTTGCTGATATCACACAATCTGCTCTATCTAATCACCATAAAGACAAATCTTCCCATATTGTATGGTCCTTGACTTCCTTAGATAATTAGTGCATAAATATAGGACACAGAGCTATAGCACTCATTCCCACCCTCAGATCTTTCTGGGTGAGGCTAAGATAGGTAGTTCTGTGAGGGCACAAAAATTGTTTCAGTCATCTACTCTGTCAGATCCAATTTCATGCTGAAGTATAAAACGACAAGGGAGTGCTACACAATGTTATTGATGAGTGTATTTTACTGTTCAAAATTATGAATACTTTAATGGTGTGTTCTCGGGAGCTCAAGCAAAAAATTCAAATAATTTCAGACCACAAACTAATTTGAAGTAACACTTCCACTCTATTTGATTTTGGAGTGACATACTGCCTCATGAGACTTCTTCCTTGCTATGATTTGGTGACAACATCTGGCAGACTGCGTGTAAATTAGATTTGACAAATTGAATCTAAGTAAGGCTTCTTCATTTAAACATAACCATTCCCTATAATCTAATAAAAACTGCTACTACCAGCCATAAGTAGCTCTTAAATGTCCCAAACAAATTGACTGCCTTTGAAAGTGTCATTACTTGCAATGTACTTGCAAGAGCAGAATTATTGCCTGTTGGATTTATGAATATAGACATAATCTCCGGTATTTGAATATCTGTGGAGACTCGATTTGTTTCATAAAGGAAGTCTAGGACATATTTGACTTCATGAGCTTTTTATGCCAAATGTATCATTGCAACTACATTTAAGGCTTTTTTGAGTTGGACATATATCTTTCCTGTACTGTATATACGACCTGTTTTGTTTAGTACTTCTTTTTACCTATTGACCTAAGTTATTTTTAGGCACCAACAGCTTGAAATAATGGTAGATCATCTTCTGATCTCACCTGTTATCTCTTTTTCACCTCATCTTGACTCATCAAATGTTTTCCTGTCTTACCAGCAAATCTCGTTTGCCCATCTGAACTTGGCAATGCACCACTACTTGCAGCTCTATAGGGCACAGGTGAATGTAGGTGTCAAATAGTCACGAAGTGACCTTGTGGAAACAGCATCAATCTTTGCAGCAACATCAATTTCTATCACCACTTGCAGAAACAATATTTTGCATGCCTTATATCACCCTTGCAAGGATCTAATACTATTTGCAAGACAAAATGCTGTTTAAAAGTGATCAATGATCGGTAAAACATGTCACATCATTGTGCTCAAACAATTGTCCTTGGTAAGGAACAGATTTACAAACAATTGACTTCAATTTGACCACAATCATCATGATACCTTCTGTATTGGAGCTGATTGAGTTACAGACAAAGCCTCCTACTCTACAATAGCAAATGCCATCAAACAAGTTTCCAGATGCCTAATGTCGCAGCTGGAATAATGTTCATGGAAGCCTTACTCAATGTATCTTTAATTAAGTCTTTCATTTCTGGAAAAACAGAATGCCAGGTGGGTGTCAGGGAATGCCAAAATGAAGTGATGTCCTTTGTGCCATGGTTGTAATAGGCAGATAGAATTTAAACTTTTTTTGTTTCCCAATAAGATTAAATCTCAGGAAATAGTGTTATCTATCGATCAATATGTTACAACTTCCATGCAAGAGAGTCCTGTAATTTCTGCCTGGTATCTAGTTATTTTCTCGCCGCTAAGGAATGTGCTCTCTGGAGGTCATTGGGCCAAATTTTGCTATGAATCAAGAGACCACAAATTGTCTGCTCGACACAATGTCTGCTTTTCTAGGGCACCATATGCCTCAAAGGATCAACTGCTGCATCTATCAAACCTGACTTTGTGTTATAGGACTCAATTTATCATTCATGGACTTATGATTGTACTTTTGAACAGGCAGATATTATATTACCAGTGCATATACGTACTTCTACAAGTTATACGTGGTGCTCAGACATGTAGTAGTTTCAGAAGGAGCACAGGCACTACGGCAGAGAGATGCCAAAGTGAAAAGAAGAGTTGTCAGTAGTTCAATAAGGGACACGGCTTATCAGCCTTGAACAGCGGTTGGCAGCTGGTTCCCTCCACAAACTATAACTCACAAGGGAGTAACTGAGCCCTTGCCATATTAACAATTGCCATTTTTGGATTTTGAAATCTCCTGGAATGAAAGACACTAGGGAAGCTCTTGGCCACACAGGAGTCAACTGACAAATACATCGTAGCAGTGATGCAACTGACTTTAAGGTTAGACAACTTGACTTGGTAAGCCAAGAAAACATAGACGTTTTCAAAGTTGGACAAAGAATGTTGATGGATGGAGCTTATTTATCATGCATATTGTGTTTATTCATTGATCTTGGACCACCTATTATCCAGAATTCAGCTCATCAGTTTAGTGATCATGCCACATTATGCATGAACCATTATTGTTGTGCAACATCTTCCCATAACATTGACCTCTGGTGAGCTGTGGGCAAAGCTTAAAAACTGGATCTGGTAAGTGATAAAAGGGCACCATGTGTCATTAAACAAAGGTCGAGTTCTGCAGCATCCAAAGGATGCCTCATAATTTATGCTCTTCAAGAAAATTGGGATTTCTGTAAAAAAACAACATGCTTAAAATCAATTTTTTTAAGGACAAAGCAGGGTTGGAATAGGAATAGATGTAGATGTATCATTGATCTATACAGTAGGTGGGTGTAGGAATCTGGGCTTCAGAAAAAAAAAGTCTATGGCATTCTTAAAGAATACTTTTCCTTTCTTATTTTCTTTACTAATCTCTTCTCTGAGGACATGTGTCGTACATTTTACTAAATAAAATTATTTTTGTTTTCCACTCACACCTCCTACATACCTTCTTAGTCTTTGTGAGGAAAATATTTTTCAATGTAACAGAAGCGGAATCAATAGTGCACACACAGCTGTGAAATGGGCACAGAAAGCATGATGTATGGATGTATGTGTCCATACATTTTAAGCTGTCTTCGTCTGGAACTTGCCACGGTAATATCACAGTTGGCAGTTTTGTGAAGTAATGATGCAAATTCAAAGTATTGGTTGCTGGCATACAAATGCAGACATGGAGCAGATATCTACACTCTACAGGCTTGATGTACTTTTCACCACATCATAAATATTTAAGTGTTGTCAAAAATGCTAAATTAAAGGAAGAAGCAGAGATTCACTGGAAACACTGATCAGAACTGATCTTTTATGTTATCTGATTCTGACTTGGCATTTTGAATATCACTGAGATGTATAGCATTGAGTGGATTGGTGTCAAGTCATCGGATAACTGCAGTTCATAGTCTTCTCAGCCTCTTTATGACCTTAAAATCTCCTTGAGACCTTATGATTAAACATTGAAATGGGACACAAGGTCAATAAGGAATTCATTGTCTGAAAAGTAATCTCCACAGCTGGAATATATAATGCCAAAGATAAAAATGACTGAATATTGCTATATTTCACAGGTGCAGTAATTTGTTTTGTCAATATGCATATTATTTCCCTGAAACCCCACAATGAACTTATTTACTGAATGAGGCATGCTCTCAAATCGAAGTCAGTTGATAAAACTATCAAAATTCCTTGGCGTTAATTGACAGCTTTTATTATCGCAGTGTTATAATTATCTGCCTTTAGCATATTCTGTAGTTTAATTAGCTTCTGGATTAGAATAATTGAAAGACTGAGTTATTCAGATATAGATGTATTATACCATTCATGATCAAGTAATACCCTTCACCTGATACTGCGCATTATCATTTTATGACCTCATTTAGCATGGCCTTGCATTTCCAGGTCACCACCCCTCTTATGTTGGAACCCCAAAAGAGCCAAGTGCCTTATGAAGGGCAAATTCATATCCATAAAGGCTGTCATGGGCAATAAGCCAGATGCATAATACATCATATGATGATTATACAAATTTGTTTTGCTTAATATTCATTCTTGCAAAATCATGGACTTGTTGGAAGACAGTAGACATTGTCAGAAATATGACAAAAAAAAGGAGGTTGGAGCAAGATAAAGAATTAGTTGGAAGATTCCTCATGATAGTGTTATATGAAACACCGCCTTGAGGTCTTCTCATATTTTTGATGTTGAGGTGATTAGCGTCAAGTGACAGAGATTACTCTAGTTCATATTTAAGAAAATTCTTTTCAGATTCATAATGATCTTTTCTATCTCCTTCCGAGCCAATTATATCTCCTTCAGAATGTATGATTAAACTTTGAATTTGGAGAGAGAGGCATCCTACTGCACCTCATGTAATATTCAGTGAGGGATCATCTACAATCTCACAAGAAATACATGTATGGTGGTATTATGCAGATTGTGCATGGTTTACTGATTTTGGATGCTTTAGAATTTTTAGAATCTTTGACACTATCTTTCTTAATTGCACATGCAGTTGAATTGTCTAGGAACTTAGGAATCGGCCTGTTTTACAAAAATATCAATGAACCAATTACCCATATCTCCAACCTCTGGCTGCTGTAAGCTGTCCATCTGATGTACATGGCTCAAGTATTTATTTTCAACAACTTAGATTCTGTCTTGGCCAAGATGGCCAAGACATTGTTGAAAAACTTAATATTTGTGTTTGTTATAAATGTAAGCAGTGTAGAATCCCTTGAGCAGCCTCTGCTCTCAAGGTTAGGGGCGAGGGGGAGGTGGTTACTCACGAAATATTTCAAATTTTCACAACAATTGTAAGTGTCTTTTATATTTTTTTAGGAAACTTTATATTCTAAGTTAAAATATTGATTACCAACTCTTCACTCCGTGAAAAGGAGGCAATATAAGCCACGCATAAGCGTAGATTTGAACATATTGAGTACAAGTTCAGCCGCCTACCCTCAGGGCCAGGGGAGTAACTAGAAATGGCCTGAGGGGGTCATAACATGTGGCGCACAGGTAGTCACTCATGACTTTTCCTATCGTCTCTATGTTAATTTTGGGCCGGGGATGGGGGAGGGTTCGGGCCCCCCAAAACAAACCTTCATTAAAAAAAAACTTCTGTATTCAGGTTGTGCTTTCAGTAGACCTTCATACGCTGGACCATTAATTCCCAGTCCTGAAGTTTGGATCATCCAGAAATCCCTGCAAAATATGGCAATTTAATAATGCTTGAAATTATGTACAGTCCAACAATAGGCATTGAACACTACATTGTCTATAGTGTCTGCTACGATAAGTTTCAATTCATAAATGCCAAAGCCGGTTTAAATGGACAACTTCCAGTGATGGCAGGAGCAGATCGACAGGAATTGATGAACACACAGTAAACATTCATTTGGCGCTTGTCAAATAGCAATCTGCACTTGTTGCTAATCACAGTCCAGCTTATTGATCGAAGGTCCCTCTGCACAAAAAAATTGCATCTGTCACATAAGCTTTTCAAAAAAATTATTAGAGAAGCACTGGCTTGGAGTTCACATTGTAGTTTTAACCGTTACGGTTGGGACACACAAACATCTTGTAATAAAGATGCTTTTATCAGCTATTTAGTTAATGGAAGGCGGCAAAAGAATACTCTATGGTCGAGAGTAATGTATAAACAAAGATATTACAGAAAAAAAACTGATTTCTATGGGTTATCTCTTCTTCACATAAATGGCTAATGCAGACAACACTCTCAAAAAAAATAAAATTTGGCTTCATTTGGGCCATTCAGTTTGCTCAATGTTTTTTATGCCTAATTTCAAATATTTTGGATGAAAACACTCATTCAACCACCTCAGACATGTATAAATACGTTGGTATACAACATTGATGATAAATGTGGGCAGTATTTTTGTCTCATGGCTAAGAATAAAGTGTTTTTTTGGATGTCACGCTAAAATTGTGCATTTTCAGCATAGTAGGGGGGCTTAGTCATAAAATCGTTCACTTTATTACAATTTTATGAGGTTTTGGTTGTGGGTAGACATGACCAAGACCTTTCAAAATCCACCGACTGCCAAGCTGATTTCACCCCCTGGTGGCCGTATTTGGCAAATCCAATATGGCCGCCATCGGATTTTGCCGATTTGTAACTTTTCAACCTGGCATCATAAATACTTGTGTGATACCTCTGGTTTAGGGTTTTCTTGACTGAGGAATTCATTTTTGGCATCAGTTTGGTGATTTGAGTAATTCTGGTTGCCATATTATACAAATTCAAGATGGTCGTGCTAATATTTGGCAGACTGACATAACTTTTTAACTAAGCGTCACATATTCTCATATGATACCTCTATTTGGGTTTTAATGAGCAAGGAATTCATTTTTTGCATTCTTTGTTTGATTGGAGCACCCCTGGTGGCCCTATTAGATTCTAACAATGTGTTTTTGAGTCAATGGAAACCAGTACATGTATTCTGTAGCACTGAACAAAGTATTGTAGACCTCAAGATTTTTGAATTGAGACCCTTTTTTATGTATTTTTATCTTTGAATATATTTATTATTTAATTTGCATTGCAAGATCAATTAATTAATGGGGAGTATAGGTGAATCTCTTTACTTTTTAGCTATCTGGCATCTTTCCACTCAAAGAACAACTTCTTGGGACTTTGCACAACGGAGGGACGATGCAATGTCAATGACCATCAGGCATAAATATTATTCATTTTAGCACAAAACCTTATCCATTTTAGCAACCAGATATTGCAGACTCTCACTTGAGCTGTAGGCACTGCTTGGATTTCAACCTTCAAACTGATAATTGAAGAAATCAATATACCATCAAATAAGATGCAGTGGGACATTATGTTGGAGGGCCGTCCACTTGCAATTGTGTCTCTCACCGATAAAAGAAAACGATGAAATACTTGCATTCGCCCTTCTGGAAAACAAAATGTAATGCAATCCATGCATTCTAGCACCCTTCCCAAACTTGGAGGTGAAAGTCCAGAGTGATTACTTGGACTAAAATATGCAATCTCTTACATAGCATTGATATAGCGCCTAGCTCCCAGAATTGCAAGAGTGGCTTTCCTAATTTCACTATGGTAGGGACACAGACTAAACACTGTATTTCAAAATGCTAGGATTTGTGGTAGCGTGTTATTGAAAAAGCAGGTGCTATGTGGACAAGATTAGGGTAGATATTTCAGTGATATATAACAGAAAAAGCTTGACTTCTCTGAAAAGGAGGGAGAAATTGAAGCAACCCAACCTTAATTCTACCCTTTAAAATGAAAGATCAAAAAGCGTCCACAAAGCAGGTGCGTTTTGTCTGACTCACATGGTGACTTTCTTGTTCCATCGCCGAAACAATCAGATTAATGTTTATCAATGAATTAATGTTATAATCTTGAAAAAGAGGAACATGATTCAGATGTTTTCAGTATATTTTGAATGGCCATCTCACACAAAATCAGTGCTTGAAATTGGGACTAAACACAGAAGCTGAACAAGCAATTTCTAAATGCTCCTTATGCACCAGCCAATGTGAATTGCATGAAAACTCTCATCATATCAATAATCAGTTGGCTGTCTGATTTGTGCTTTGGAATAATGTATGTTATTCATTTGCCAACTGACAGGAAAAAGCAATGAAATTATTATTCTGCTTTTGGCATTATCCAAGAAAATCACTGTCAATAATGACCCAACCAATCTGCCATTTTCTGAGATCAAGATACTTCAGAGTTTGGGACATTTAGCAGCTGACACACTAAAGGCCAGATTTGTTGTCATGTCTCAATGCCCTGCTTACCAAGGAAATGTGGGCCCTTACACGTCAGCATTAAGTGATTCAAGTGTAGGTCTATCTCTATCAAATGTCAACAATGGCGAATTTCAGAAAAAAAAAGTGGCAAAAATGTACATTACTAAGTCTTGAAATATGGTGTTAGCAGCTTTCCTGAAAAAAAAAATTGCTATATTATTGGAGCACACCATTCCAAACTATTGTTAAAGTGACTCCTCATAATGACTTGTCAATGAGATCAGAACTCCTTCAAATGGTCAAGGAGCCTGACAGAATTCGGGACCTTCTGTCTTACTTACTGCTTTTGCATTGGCACCATAAGAGGTGTAACTATTTGGACAAACCTCCATCAGCTGTTCAGAATTTCGTATTGCTCTATTAATAGGCTTAGTCCAAAGCTACAATGATGATACACATTGAACCAGGGCTTTGGAGTCGGGAGTCAGAGTCGTGGAGTCGGAGGTTTTTAGGTGGAGTTGGCGTCGAACTTTGACTTTCAGGTGGAGTCGGAGTCGGAGTCGAAAATTAGATTAGTTACTCCTGACCCCAACAAAGAATTAATGTAATTTACAAAAACAAGCTTACAACATTTTTTTTATGTTTTACAAATTTTATACAACATTTCTTAAAGAATTATTCATTTACAAAATCCAATGAAAACTTTGTGGAACTACTTTTTCTTCCCTGTTAACCATGTAATATTTCTGTGCAAAAATGCCGATAAGCGGAGTCGGGAGTCGGAGTAGGGAGTCGTAATTCAGGAGACCTAAGGAGTCGGAGTCGGAGTCGCTTTTCAGAAAGCCAAAGGAGTCGGGAGTCGGAGTCGGTTCACTTAACAACCGACTCCAAAGCCCTGCATTGAACAACTAGTTTGCAAATTTTAACTTAAGTTCCTGCAATGCTTACTTCAGAAGCAGCATGACATCGAAGACAACTTTTTACAAATTTTTGTGTCTCATGCATACCTACTTTTTTTACTGTAATTCATATTAATAATTAGAAACCATTAGCAGCCGAGAATACTTGATTCTCTAAAATTACCATCTTTGCTGTCAAACACCACAGGTTTCATTGCTGTAACACAAACACAAGCTTGAGTAAATCTTGAGATCCTGCATCAACAAGTGTCAAGTTAATTGTAGAGAGCAATCACACGAAGATGCTGGAAACAGCCACCTGAATGTCCAAAAAAAAAACTACGATGAATGAACATGATAAATTGACATGCCAATTCAACTGCAAGATGCATGGTTCTTTTCCATTGTACTGTTGGTGCTAGAGGGCAGATTGAACTGGATGTTTTGGAATGTTTGTTTTTGCGGATCATATTATGGATTGTTTGAGTGAACTTGTACTTAATATACATAATATCGTACTATAACACTGACAGTTTTGTCTAGTTAAGCAGGTTCCTCCTGTCTTTTCAGGAGCACCCCTGTAAACACAGGGTCATGTTTGTGGCAATTGGTCAATGAATACAATTCAACTGATAAGTCTGCCACAGCATTATGCAACTCCTAGAGCACTTGGTTCATGCTATTGTCTTCAAGATTTTTGTCCTTCTGTAAATTATGGAGGAAGCAGGTTAGAGCTGTGTGCATGGTTGTTTGAGAGAGAGGAAATTGGAGGTAGGACCATCGCATCTTTTGTGGGTGCTTCATCTTTTTCTCTCCCTGTCGCTTCTGTGGCTTTACAGTGGATTGGAGAGTGTTGAAAGGAATCCAGATGATTGCTTCGATCTTTGATGCCAACCAGCAATATTGTTTGACTTGTTCTGAACTTTCAAGATGCAGGACTAATCAAGCAATCATCTTGAAATGATCCTTCTTAATATCTTGTTTGTTGAGAAATTCTCTCCTGTTTAAGAGCAGAGTATCATCTTCATTGTTCACGAGATTTGTCAGGATCTTCTTCGTCTTCATCCTCGTGTGTGTTGTCGGGTTTCCGGTTTGCTCACCCAACTTTTATTGGGGAGCAGCACTTTTTAGACTGTCCTTTATCTTGATTAGCTTCCTTGCCATGTCCCTTAGTTTTCCAACTTCTTCCGTGAAGATGTCCGTAGTGGTTATTTTCTCTTCTCTGCGGTCGATTCCGTCACATTCTTCCAGGATATGCTGTTGTGTTTCATCTTCTTTTTTGCACATCCTACATCTCATGTCTGGATATTTGTTTCTGAAGTTTGCTTTAACTTCCAGCATTCTGGTCCTAGCAGCAAAAATGATGCTTGCCTCCCTTCTCAGGAGCATTGTGAACATACAATCCTTGAGAGTAAATATATGCAATCCACAAGCTGATTTGAGAGTGTCTTAAATGTTTCGCTTCAATTATTCTAAAGAACTAGGAACTCAAATTCTGCAGCCAAATGAAGGTGGTCCTTTCATAGTTCAAGTATGAAACCCACATATTACAGATAATCTTGACGGTCAGTTGAAATAAATATCAAAGGACATTAATCATGTTAACGATGTAAACTGGAGGAATAAAAAGGAAATCTCGGAGGTTTTTGCTGATACTGCTAGAATACATATAATTCTAAAAAAACATATGTTCTAGTTAAACCAAAGAGAAACAGACCAGCGTGTCATGGAAATGACACTGTTGATTTATTATCAATCAGCCATAACATAAGTGAGTGAGCGGTTTCTGATTGCTTAAAACTTAACTCAATTATGCGATTTTATTTCTGGTCAGTCTATGAAAGTGACAAGACTTCATCTCAGCAGAAACCTTTTGTTCTGTTATAAAACAATAATAAGGAAATCAGTGAATGAAAATTTGGCAACTTTGGGTGGCTTAAGCATGTTGTATTGTTGTAGGAGGTTCTACCTTTCATATGAGCTTTCTCTGATACAAGTTACTGGACAATGTTTCTTCGAGCATGATCGAGGAAAGTGACTTAATACTCATTGGTGTCATTTGCACTGACTTAAACATGTTATTGAAATCCCATATGACCATATGGGGATAGTCCTATCAAAAAAATAATGCAAAAAATGAAATCCTCACCTATTAAAACCCCAATATAGAGGTATCACATGAGAATATGCGACGCTTAGTCAAAAAGTTATGTCAGTCCGCCAATTATTAGCCCGGCCATCTTGAATTTGCGCAATATGGCCACCAGGATTGCTCAAATCACTAAATAAATGCCAAAAATGAATTCCTCAGTCAGCAAAACCCCAAACTAGAGGTATCACACTAGTATTTACAATGCCCGGTTGAAAAGTTACGAAATCGGCAAAATCCGATGGCGGCCATATTGGATTTGCCAAATATGGCCACCAGGGGGCGAAATCAGCTTGGCAGTCGGTGGATTTTGAAAGGTCTTGGTCATGTCTACCCACAACCAAAACCTCATAAAATTGTAATAAAGTGAACGATTCCACCAAATATTGAGGCTAAGCCACCCTACTAGCACATTTTCGTAAACGTTTTGCGTGATATCTCAGCTAATATTCTTCCGATTTGGCTGAAATTTGAAATATATAGAGATTATAATGTACCAGATAGATTACAAGACTGTTCTTTCAATTAAGGTTGGAAACCACAGCGACCATCGTTCTGTTGGCTTCTAAAATAAAAAGTCACAAGGTGCACCAGGCCATAAGCATGAAAACTATTTGAATCTGAGCTTGAGTATCCCTTGGTTTGACGCTAATCCCCACAATCAAGAATATCTCTTTGGTACTACAACAAATCATAGGCTTGTTGATGTACTAGGCTCAAGCTTTTATGCTAGCTATTTAGATTTTTTTAAGGCCAAGACATTATAGTTGTTATAAATGTAAACAAGTTAAAGGTAATTTTATTTTATTTTTGATCCAGCTGTAGAACCTCTGGAGCAGCCTCTGCTCTCGAAGTTGGGGGCGGTGGTTATTCAACAAATATTTTAGATTGTCACAAGTAATTGTAAGTATCCTATATATTTTTTGGGGGGGGAAACTTATATTTTAGTCTAAACAAATTGATCGCCAACGCAATATGAACCAAGCATAAGTGTAGACTTGAACATATTGAGTACCCGTTCAGCTCCTATCCTCAGGGACGGAGGGATAACTAGAAATGGCCTGAGTGGCCCTTATGTGGTAACTCATGACTTTTCCTATCCTCTCTATGTTTATGTTAGTTAGCCAGGGAGGGGGGGGGGGTTCCAGCCATCTAAAACCAAACCTTCAATTAAAAAAAAAATTCTGTGCTCAGCAACAATTCTGCAAAAGAGACGACCATTTAATATTGTTTGAAAGTATATACATTCTAACAGAAGACATTTACAAGAAGATCGTTATAGTGTCTGTTACGTTATGTTTCAATTTAGAGATGTCACAGCCGGTTATACGGACTACTTCCAGTGATGGAAGGAGCAGATTGACACGAATTGATGAACACATGGTAAACATTCATTTGGCGCTTGTCAAATAGCAATCTGCACGTGTTGCCAATCACTGTCCAGCTTATTGACTGAAGGTCCCTCTGCACAACAATATTGCATCTGTCATGTCCTAGCCCCTTCCTAAATAAACAACCTTCCTCAATAAACATCCGAGGCTTATGCATTTCCTTTCCCGATATTGCAGTCTGATTTCTAAAGTTTGTACAGCTTTTTCATTTATTCATGTTCAACAAATACACAAGATGAGCTGAAATCTAAATTTTGGGCCAATATTGCTCAACAAAACAAGATTTAAATGTTGCAATATATTTAGAACTCAGTTTTCATTGTAGCATAAGGGTATTGGAGCTACCATTGAGCACCCTTTTTCTGAAACTTCTTGCAGACTTTCTTGATTATACATATGGTATGAGTTTTTGAGAACATGTCTGTATGCTTGAACTCTTCACCATAAAAACATGTGGTTATACTACCTATCTATTTTTGAATGAATAATTACCCCACAGTGATGAGATATTTGGATTGAAATTATAAACTGAAAATGAGACCTATACCGCCAAAAATCTTACATATATTATCAAAATGTTTCCGATTTTGAAATTTGTGAAAAAAAGGGGTCTTACTATAACTATAGCTATGGTCAGCAATCCAGCTTTATCCATTGAAAACCATTGTCTTCAGCAAAACTTATAGCTTCAAAAAAGTGCATGATCCATTGCAAAGTCTTATACACCCAGGCTTTCATTGTCAGATAGTGCAGAATGACACTTTATATTTCCCCTGGGGCACTTAAACCATACCGCTTTCTCTGTTAGATGCTGTCTGTGATGCTCTGATTTGTATTTGTGAAGTACAATGCAGACCACATATCCAGATGCTCTGTTAGAACAGGGGGTTTCCAAAGTGGCCCGGGAGGGACCACAAATGAAGCCCTCAACAAGTTGCTCAAATATTTGGCCAGGCAAAGAATTTTATTGGAAACGTGACGTCCTTTGCTGATAGCCTCAGCAGATGTGTTAGGCATGCCAAATGTATTGTGCAATAAATTGCCTTTTTGTCAATCGAAATGGTTTCCATTTCCATTGAGACTTATTTCAACTTTTTTGAAGAATTACATTGGTTCCTGAAATTTCAGTGTGAGCATTTAACGTAAATTTGCCTAAACTATCAATAATTTTATTTGGGTGTTACTGTTACTCAGTGCCAAAGTTAAATCTTCATGGCAAATCACATACTACATGAGTTATCTCATTAATAGATGTTTAATTTAAAAAATGCCCCTATTTAATCAAAGGCGCAGTGTCAAATTTACTTATTAGACACTTTTGGAAATCAAATTAAATCCACAAGTTTTAACAAGCCTATTTAACAAGTAGCCTGAAGAAGCACCTGAAAACCCTTTGGCTTTAATCAATGTCATCATGTTGAAAAATGCTCTGCAAATTCTTGCAAAGAATACAAAGCTACCAGCGGTTTTGTACAATGGGTTTCCTTGAGTCGAGCCAATTTTGTTATGTCAGTGCTTTTAATATGTCACAACCTTACAGACAAAAAATGGCTTAGTTTATGGTGTTCAGATCATATGAATGATACTGACACTAATACCGCTCCTAGGGTTAACTGATATCTGAATAATGAATATAGACATCATCTTCATGTCCTTATTTAATGTTTAATCATGGGTTCTGAAAAGATAATGATAAGCCAGAAAATTATTTGAATCCGAGCTTGAGTAATCCCTTGGTTTGACACTAATCCCCAAAATCCAGAATATCTCATAGGTACTCAAAGCACTGTGTTAGATTCCACTGGATCTTAGATAAGTTCTGATGAATATTTTCCGCTAATCCTTTCTTGATTTCAACCACCCTCCCTTTTTAAAAATCTTTTTTTGTCAAGGACGCTAATCCCTGATTCCTTCATTGAACTCACTTGTGCTGAGCTCTCAAGAGCTTCTAAAGCAATCAATTTCATGTATGAAAAACCTTGATTGCGCTTACAATTCCATGACGTCAATCAGTGTTATATTCAGTTTTATTACTGCCTATTCAAGTATTCATATGAGAAGAGATTAGGAGTTTTTCTTAATTAGCTGGCTGCATGACAAATTAATCGTAGTCTCAACATTTGGTACAAAATTTTCTTAAGTGAGACACGAACTTGTCATTGCTAATATTCATTAAATGCTACTTTCCATCTCACTACCTCCCTTATAGTCTGCCCAGATCCGCCGTATTATCTCTGGTTTCTAAAGTTTCTATCATAAAGTGACCGCTGTAGTAGGTGTTGTAGAGCTGCTTATTCAGAGCAACTAATTATATTAAACCACTGTCTTACATTGCATATCTTTGGCTTTTCATTGCTCTGGAGTAGACCTCACGCTGGCTCTGTCCTTTGGAAAGGACAAAGTGCAATTGGCCACCCGAGCTTTATCAGGTTAACTTGTGTTATTTTGTTACCTCAAAAACTACAACAAAAATAATAACTTCCTGACAATCGGAGTATTCTTGGAACTTGCCTCTATGATTCTATGTATCCTTCATTTTGGCTTTTATTACTAGAACATTATTTGGTTTTGATGAGTTCAAATTTTTTTGATTCTTGATAAGATTTATCCTTGGGAAATAGAGTCATCTGTCAATGAATCTGTAGCAATTTCCACACAAGGGATTCCTGCAATTTCTGCCCTGGCTCCTGGTGTCTCATTTTTTCCCGCCACAAAGGAATGGGCCATGTGGAGGTCATTGGGCCACAATCTGCCATGAATCAAGAGACCACAAATTGTCTGCTCGACACAAAACTGTCTGCTTTTCCAGGGCGCCATATGCCTCCAAGGATCAACTGCTGCATCTATCAGACCTCACTTCTTGTTGTAGGATTCCATTTATCAGTCATGGACTAATTATTGTACTTTTGAACTGGCAGACATTATATTACTGGTGTGTATACGGACTTCTACAAGTTGCACATGGGGCTAAAACTTGTAGTGTTACAGAAAGAGCTTAAGCACAACAGTAGAGAGATGTCAAAGTGAAAATAGAAGTTGTCAGCAGTTCATAAGGGACATGGATTATCAGTTTGAACAGCGGTTGGCAGCTGGTTCCCTCCACAAATTATAACTTATGAGGGAGTGACTGAGCCCTTGCCATATTAAAACCTGCCATTTTTGGATTTGAAATCTCCAGGAATGAAAGACACTAGGGAAGCTATGGCCACACAGGAGTCAACTGACAGATACGTAGCAGAGTGAAAAGAAGAGTTGTCAGTAGTTCAATAAGGGACACGGCTTATCAGCCTTGAACAGCGGTTGGCAGCTGGTTCCCTCCACAAACTATAACTCACAAGGGAGTAACTGAGCCCTTGCCATATTAACAATTGCCATTTTTGGATTTTGAAATCTCCTGGAATGAAAGACACTAGGGAAGCTCTTGGCCACACAGGAGTCAACTGACAAATACATCGTAGCAGTGATGCAATTGACTTTAAATTTAGACAACTTGACTTGGTAAGCCAAGAAAACATAGAAGTTTTCAAAGTTGGGCAAAGAATGTTGATGGATGGAGCTTATTTATCATGCATATTGTGTTTATTCATTGATCTTGGACCACCTAGTTATCCAGAATTCAGCTCATCAGTTTAGTGATCATGCCACATTATGCATGAACCATTATTGTTGTGCAACATCTTCCCATAACACTGACCTCTGGTGAGCTGTGGGCAAAGCTTAAAAACTGGATCTGGTAAGTGATAAAAGGGCACCATGTGTCATTAAACAAAGGTCGAGTTCTGCAGCATCCAAAGGATGCCTCATAATTTATGCTCTTCAAGAAAAATGAGATTTCTTTAAAAAAAAACAACATGCTTAAAATAAATTTTTTTAAGGACAAAGCAGGGCTGGAATAGGAATAGATGTAGATGCGTCATTGATCTATACAGTAGGTGGGTGTAGGAATCTGAGCTTCAGTCCAAAAACATGTCTATGGCATTCTTACGTAAAGAATACTTTTCCTTTCTTATTTTCTTTACTCTAATCTCTACTCTGAGGATATGTGTCTTACATTTTACTCAATAAAATGATTTTTTTTCCACTCCCATCTCCTCCGTACCTTCTTTGTCTTTGTGAGGAAAATATTTTTCATTGCAACAGAAGCGGAATCAATAGTGCACACACAGCTGTGAAATGGGCACAGAATGCATGCTGTATGGACATATGTGTCCCTACATTTTAAGTTGTCTTCGTCTGGAACTTGCAACGGTAATATCACAGTTGGCAGTTTTGTAAAATAATGATGCAAAATTCAAAGTATTGGTGGCTGGCATGCAAATGCAGACATGGAGCAGATATCTACAGGCTTGATGTACTTTTCACCACATCATAAATAATTATGTGTTGTGAAAATTGCACAATTAAAGGAAGAAGGCTGAGATTAGCTGGAAACACTGATCAGAACTTATCTTTTATATTATCTTTTATATTATCTGATTCTGACTGGGCATTTTGAATATCACTGAGATATTTAGCATAGAGTGGATTTGTGTCAAGTCATTGGATAACTGCAGTTCATATTCTTCTTAGCCTCTTTATGATCTTTAAATCCCCTTGAGACCTTATGATTAAACATTGAATTGGGACACAAGGTCAATAGGGAATTCATTGTCTGAAAAGTAATCTCCACAGGTGGAATATATAATGCCAAAGATAAAAATGACTGAATAAATTGTTATATTTCACAGGTGCAAGTAATTTGTTTTGTTAATATGCATATTATTTCCCTGAAACCCACAATGAACTTATTTACTGAATCAGACATGCTCTCCTATCAAAGTCAGTTGATAAAATAATTGAAGTTCCTTGGTGTTAACTGACAGCTTTTATCATCTCATTGTCATAATTATCCGCCTCTAACAGATTCAAAAGTTTAATTAGCTTCTGGATTAGAATACTTTAACACTGAATTATTCAGATAGTGATGTATTACACCATTCATGCTCAAGTAGTACCTTTCACCTAATGCTGCTCATTATCATTTTATGACCTCATTTAGCATGACCTTGCATTTCCAGGTCACCACCCCTCTTATGTTGGAACCCCAAAAGAGCCGAGTGCCCAATAAAAGGGCAAATTCATTTCATAAATGCTGTCATGGGCAATAAGCCAGATGCATTGTATATCATATTCATACATTGGTACATTGCTCTTTTTGAAAACTTTGTTTAGAAAGAAGGATTGTATTTTTGTGATCTGAATGATCTTCTTATCAATCACCAAAAGGCTAGACTTTGTCTTGGATGGCATTACGGTTATTACCTGTTCACCTCATTCACAATTTTCAAAAATTGCTTTAGATGATTATACAAATTTTTTTTACTGATTTATTGGCTATGATTTCTCTTAGGACCATAAAATCTACTTAGCTTAGTTTGGTAACTTGAACAACACTGCAGAGTTATTACATAAGACAGTAGACATTGTCAGAAATATGACAAAAAAGGGAGGTTGGAGCAAGATAAAGAATTAGTTGGAAGATTTCTCATGCCACAGATACTGTTATAGGAAGTACTGTATTGTGGTCTTCTCATATTTTTGATGTTGAGGTGGTTGGCATCAAGCTACAA
Source organism: Platynereis dumerilii (assembly GCA_026936325.1). Lineage (NCBI taxonomy): Eukaryota > Metazoa > Annelida > Polychaeta > Phyllodocida > Nereididae > Platynereis > Platynereis dumerilii. The sequence goes on along the minus strand of JAPTHN010000010.1, from coordinate 23,332,585 downwards.
GATTACTCCATTTCCCAGTTCTTTGTACATTCATAATGATCTTTTCAATCTCCTTTGTAGCCCATCATATCTCCTTCAGAACGTGTGATTAAACTTTGAATTCAGAGGTAGTGGCATCCTGCTGCACCTCATGTAATATTCAGTGAGGGATCATCTGCCGTCGCACAAGACGTATGGTGGTATTATGCAGATTTTGCATGGTTTGCTGATTTTGAATGTTCTAGAATTTTTAAGAACTTTAGCACTATCTTTTTAAACTACATATGCTGTTGATTTGTCTATGAACAGGTCATTTTACAAGAATATCAACTTACCATTTACCAACATCTCCACTTTCTGGTTACTGAAACTGATTGGACTAGTCACTTAATAAGCCGGATGTAGAAGGCTAAAGTTTTTATGCTAGCTATTTAGCTTTTGTCTAGGTCAATACATTGTTATACATGCAAGACATGTTTTAAGTAGTTGTCATATAATAATGTAAACAAGCTAATGGTAATGTTATTTTATTTTTGATCCAGCTGTAGAACCCCTGGAGCAGCCTCTGTGATGCTCTGATTTGTATTTGTGAAGTACAACGCAGACCACATATCAAGATGCTCTGCCAGAACAGGGGGTTTCCAAAGTGGCCCGAGAGAGACCACAAATGAAGCCCTCAACAAGTTGCTCAAATATTTGGCCAGGCAAAGAATTTTATTGGAAATGTGACGTCCTTTGCTGATAGCCTCAGCAGATGTGTTAGGCATGCCAAATGTATTGTGCAGTAAATTGCCTGTTTGTCAATCAAAATGATTTCCATTTCCATTGAGACTTATTTCACCTTTTTTGAAGAATTATATTGGTTCCTGAAATTTCAGTGTGATCATTTAGGGTTAATGTGCCTAAACTACCAATAATTTTATTTGGCTGTTACTCAGTGCCAAAGTTAATGCCAAATCACATACTACATGAGTAATCTCAGTAATAGATGTTTAATTTTAAAAATGCCCCTATTTAATCAAAGGCACTGTGTCAAATTTACCTATTAGACACTTTTGGAAATCAAATTAAATCAACGAGATTTAACACGCCTATTTAACATGTAGCCTACAGAAGCACCTGAAGACCCTTTGGCTTTAATCAATGTCATCATGTTGAAAAATGCACTGCAAATTCTTGCAAAGAATACAAAACTACTGGCGGTTTTGTACAATGGGTTTTCTTGAGTCAAGCCAATTTAGTTAAGTCAGTGCTTTTAATAGATCACAACCTTACAGACAAAAAATGGCTTAGTTTATGAATGATACTGACACTAATAGCACTCTTAGGGTTAACTGTTATCTGAATTATGAATATAGACATCATATTCATGTCCTTATTTAATGTTTAATCATGGGTTCTGAAAAGATAATGTTAAGCCAGAAAATTATGTGAATCCGAGCTTGAGTAATCCCTTGGTCTGACACTAATCCCCACCATCCAGAATATCTCATTGGTACTCAAAGCACTGTGTTAGATTCCACTGTATCTTAGATAAGATCTGATGAATATTTCCAGCTAATCCTTTCTTAATTTCAACCTCCCTCCCTTTTTTATCTCTTTTGTCAAGGACACTAATCCCTGATTACTTTATTGAACTCAGTTGTGCTTGAGCTCTCAAGAACTTCTAAAGCAATCAATTTCTGGTCGGAAAACATTTCAGAAAAGCTTTATCTTAAGTACAATTTCATGAAATTAATCAGTGTAATGTTCAGTTTTATTACTGCCTATTGATATGAGAGGAGATTAGGATTTTTGTTAAATAAGTTGGCTGAGTGACAAATCAATGGTCGCCTCATTGGTACATACTTTTCTCATACGTTAGGCAGGCCCACATCATAACATATTTTCTTCTTGAAAACGCTACCTCTCCTATAGGCCTCCCAGGATACACCATTGGATAGCTACAACAATACATTTAGAAAACTGGTAGCTTCATGACTCCCAAATTTTCTAAAAAAGGAAAATATCAAGTTGGATATTATGCATGGAAGTACTATGCAGCATTGTTGTCCTTGTAATTTTACATTTTGTTTTCCATTTATAGTGCATTGAAGTATGATATAAACAGTAGACTTTCCCCTGTAACCACTATCATGATATAATGATCTCCGGTTTCTATTAGTTTCTATTATAGACTGACCAAGGTTCATCAATTTTTTCAGAGAAACCTATTGTCCTTGAACATCGTCTGACATTGCTTATCTTTGGCCTTTCATTGTCCTGAGGAGGACACCAGGCTGCATCTGTCCTTTAGAAATGGATAAGGTCCAATTGGCCACCTGAGCTTGGTCATCATTGACCTTCTTGCTGATATACAATCTGATCACCATAAAGACAAACTCTACAAGTCAGTTCATGAGGCCCATAATGTAGTAGCCGGCTCTCAAGAAGTTTGCGAATCTCTTGACCCTCTGAAAAACAATTTGAAATCAGATGATTCACAATCTAAGAAATGCAATTTAGAACTGTGTGTGTTTTGAAGAAGGACAACTATGTGGTCATATTTCTAAATGCAGTCTAGGAGAGATTGTGCTAACTTTTGTTATTTATCTTGCCAAAAAACTACAACACAAAATGGTGAAAATCTGAGTTTTCTCGAATCTACTACAAACATAGAGACATCTTCTCGATCATCTAAATATTGTACGACTGAGTCCTCCCCAATTGCAAATAATAAAATGATATTCAGATTCCTCAATTAAATCGGGAGAGAGTGGAGATGGCAATGAATAGCTGAATCAAAAAGGCAACGCGGAGGAGGCAATTTTAGAAAAGGAAATAGGATGGACAAGGATGTTTATTCTGGAAAGTCCTGACTAAGTGTAATTCTTTGCAGATGAGCTCCAATCGATAAACTGGACCATGATTAGCTGCTAGTTTAGATTGGTATTTGACAAGTCTTAGATGAATGTTTGCCATCTATCAATCAATTCCTGTCACATTCTCCACCTTCCTGTGGAAGAGCTTAGCTCGCAAATACCATGTAATGGTTTCTGGTACTGCGGAAGAACCTCACATGGCAGAAGTTTGAATTGGATGTTACATTTCATCACTCTTGATACAAATGCAGAGATATTCAGGTTCTTTCATAAGTGTTGAAAAAACAACATAAATATGATTGATTTTGTCAGCCCACCAAGAAAAGTTTCAAATAATGCTCAGCCACAAACAGTATTTACGATATAATTCATACATCATCATCATACTATTAATTCAAGGACGCTTTACTCTACTCCACCCAGACCTGAACACTTATTAGTCATTTCTGCATGACTATCAATTTCTCCAGTGTTTTCTATTCCATCACTATTTTATCTCAAGGTGTCCCTCCTGCATGCAATGTTTCTCCGGTAATCACAAAATGCATGTTCAATCACAATTTATCCACTATCCTTTTCTTATTCCCCTTTCAAGGGTACTTTGCAAGTACATTTAGTGTCTGAAATACAAAAAAAATGCTCTTCCACTCATTCAAATGCAAATTTGAAAATTTGGAAGTCCGGACTCGTCGAAACTCCTGCGTTTTGTGTATGAGTTTACTACCTACAGGCTACAGCAGCATGCTTTTTTCGCAACTATGAAGGAGCAGGCTGCAACATTTCACTTGAGTGTTCCATTTTACATCCGCGCAAAAATGCATTTATGAAGCAACCCTGCACAGTTCTGCTGAATTCTACTGTGTGCGGACATGAAAGGTAGCTCTCCCTCTGGCCTAGAAGCCAATTAGACACTCAATATCACTTGAATTTTTAACTTCCACTTAGCTCATAATACTCCCATAAAGTTATCAGTGGCAATAGTACGCTATTATGATCCACCCGATCAGGTCATAACTGGTTGAGCAGCAGCTTACCAGAGGTCAATATCATTTGAGGATGTTGTGCACCGATAAGGGTCCATGAATAATGTGCATTGATTGCTGAACTGATGAGCTCAATTCTGAATAATTAGCCAATTCCCAGACCGATAAATAAACAAATACACTACAGATATGCTCCTATCCATCAAGGTTCATTTTTCCCCAGATATAAAAAAATACTAGTTTTGTGTAAAGTTTGACTTCATAATATCAAGTTGAAACTCTGACGCATGCATAGGATAGTTTTGCAAGAAGCCTGGCCCGAGAACCGAGAACCGAGAAAGTATCCATAAACCAAATGAATAGAACAACCCCATCCAATATGAATTTTGGTTTCACTTGCTTCCTGTGTAGCTTCCGGAGTGATGTCATCGCAATCAATGACATGGTCTGAGCAATGGGAAAACTTTTGCAGCTCACCTCTTTATTTAGTAAGAGCCTGTCAGACTCAGACTCAGACAGGTTTATTTTGCCATAGGTAATACAAAATGTTTCAAACAAATTTAAAAATAAATAATACAAGGCATGGATGACCTCTCCAAGATAAGCAAGTTACCGCTGTCGAGCGGCCACCATAGAAAGAATACGAATATAACGAACAACGAATAATTATAATATGCATATCAAACTATTTAACCAAAATGAAGCGCTTCAGCTTATTACATTTATAATTTGAGATAATTTTAAAATATTTTTAAAGATAGTGAGATGATGAGATAAATAAAATAGTAATGGTTAGAAACTGCAAGATAAACATTTTTGTCACAACGGGCATGGAAAATTGATGATGAACCTGGTCGTGATGGAAGCAGTGACCTGGAATTTAACCTAAATAACTTAATTATTATTGTCAGTAGCCATTGACACAATGGAGGATGAGTGATAGAGGGTGGAGCCATGTTGCTTTTTGGTTCAGTCGCAATGGTGACAGCGATCAAAATCATTCACATCCGGCCTGGCCTCCATGACTGGAGATCACTTCCTGCTACAGGATGTTGTGGAATGAATGGAGACATTGAAGACTCCCCTTAATATGTCATACAGGCCTCTCTAACTGGCAATCTTGTAAAGAAGTAATTGCGCTGATGCAATAGAAGTTGTGACCTGAATTTCCTCAAATAATATCATCAGAAATAAAAATATCTGAATGCTTTCAAAGTTTTGCTAAATTGGGTTTAAAAGTCAGACGGAAGGCCTAAAATACACTGTATACTTAGCAACTTTCTCCAAACCGTCAAAATGATATAACTGCTCAGTGTTCAGCAGTAATGATTGGTAAAAATGTACAATTATGCGACAAAGTCTGGGCAATCTGCCTGTGTTGCCTTTTGATCCTGCATGACATACGTAAGCCACTTTTCTAACCTTAAAATCAGTAGTAAAGTCAGTTCACTCAACTCCTCAATGCCACTACTTTCCCTGGTGGTTAATCCTTCATGAAGACCTGGCATCTGAAATTGAAGGCTTTTTGTGGTAAAAGTTTTCTCTATGGTTTATAATTTGTGTTGGGAACTGATTGCCAAATGCTACACAAAGCTGACATAAGCTGTGTCCTTGTGAACTGCAGACAACCTAGGTATTCCGATATGCATCATCACTGTTAGCTTCAACATTAACAAAATAATTTTATTTGTACATTATGTTAAACACTCGGCTACAGTAATCCCTTGGTTTGATGCTAAACCTCTCAATACTGAATATTTCACTAGTATTTAAAGCAAACAGACTACCCCCCGATATCAGATACGTTCTGATGAATATTTCCAGCTAATCCTTTCATGGTTTCAACCTACCTCCTTTTTGTAGGGACCATCTCAGATCTGTGTTAGAAGCTCCAAATGAAGAAATACTTTACATGGGAAGTCCCTAACTTATTGGCCATAAAGCATCAGCAAAGTGCTTTGTCATCAATTTATGTGTACTACAGAGGTGTAACTACATGAGTTTCTGGAGGGGGCCAATAGGAAGTTGGACTTGGAGAGATAGTTTCCTTATGGTAGGAGTACCTTCCTGATTGACCTCCAATGTTAGGAGGGTGTTAATACCACAGAGGAGGTGTCTGTGAGTAAAATTTTAAGATCAAGTATATATTGCCCCCTCTTGATATGGAAGTAGCTACACCCCCATGGCATCAAGGTCATGGTTGAATGAGCAGCTGCTTGGTGTTCATGGTTGAGTGATTGGGGACCATATCCAAAGCACACCTGGAGCATAATTATCCCATAGAAGCTCATAGAGATTTCCTTCAGAAAATTGATTAAATATAAGTATTGTATATGTATATAAAGACTTGGGATGATATAATAGATGTGGCCGAACAACACTGTATGAAAATATTATATATTCAACTCCTCACAACTCCTGTGATTTCCATAAGCACATGAAAGGTGTAATAATCCAATTATGCAACCCAGCATTAGTTTGTTGTTATAGAAATAGAAATTTAAACATTATAAAAGGGCATCTCATTGCCTGGTTTGCTGTCTGTGTTTGTAACACCTGTAATTATGCATGCCTTATAATGAGGTAATTAAATGTGAAATCACAGTAGGTACATTGGAAGTATATGTAACTGCACATGCATAACAAATCAACAGAATATTATAAAAATAAAATATGTGTTTGAAGAAATCTCATATTTCATACAAAGGTTCCTACAATTCTTTTTTTAAAAGAATTTCTTGTTCTCTCTTTTGTCAAGGGCCCTAATCCCTGATTTCTTCATTGCACTCACTTCTGCTTGAGCTCTCAAAAACTTCTGAAGCAATTAATTTCACTATGGAAAATATTCCAGAAAAGCTTGATCTCACGTACAATTCCATGAAATTAATCAGTGTAATATTCAGTTTTATTACTGTCCATTCAGATGACAGGAGATTACAGTTTTCCTTATTCTAAAAGTTGGCTGAGTGACAATCAAGAGGAGCCTCATTGTTAGGCTTAAACCCGCTTAATTATTTTCTTGTTGAAGTTTCTGGTAGCTTGATTAGCTGGTTCATGAGACAAAATGAAAAGAAGAGATGTACCTTGAGTGATACAGCATTTTCACCTATGGTTTCTGTCTTACATTTGTTGGGAAGGCAGGTTACATCAAAAAGATGTCAACAAACTTATCTCGTACAGTCCATAGAGAAAGTAACTTTTGCTTTGATTCTTTTAGGACAGGAATTATGTTTGCTTGACTGCAAAATTTTAGGAAAAGGCAAAAGCAACATAGAAAACTGTACATGGAAGTTCTGCCTTGTTTTGTTATGGGCCATTCATTTCCTTAATAGAGAGTGCATTGAAGTATGATACAAACAATAGACTTTCCTTTGTTACCTCTCTTATATATGATCTCTGGTTTCGAATAGTTTCTATTAAATTTTATAGACTGGTTGAGTGGCAGTTGTCAAGCTATCTATTCAGAGATACTTATTGTCCTTGACCATTGTCTGACATTCCATATCTTTGGCCTTTCATTGTCCTGGGAAAGAGACCTGACCGCCGCTGTCTTAAAGAGATGGACAATGTCCAATCGGCCACCTGAGCTTGGTCAGCCATTGATATCATTTGCTAATATCATACAATCTGCTCACTATAAAGACTGTATGAGGTCATGTGGTGCACTGTAGCACCTGGCTGTCAAGAAGGTTGCAAAATAGACGAGTGATTAACTATCTAAGAAGTGCAATTTCAGTGATTATTGGGTTTTGTTTTAGGTTTTGATATCCAAAAACAGTGTGGATTTGCTTCCTAAATGTTTGAAAATTAGTGTAGGAGAGACAAGGTTAACTTGTGTTATCTTGCCCTTCAAAACTAAAAAAAAAGTAGCTTTTTGTCAAACTTGTATAACTGAGACCCCCCCCCCGGCCCCCACAAATCATGAAAGAATATTCAGACTCATTTGCAATTAAATCCGGAAAGAGTGGGGATGGCAATGAATAGCTGCTAGAACTATCAAAAATTCAACTACAGCTATAGATAATATATTAATGCTCTTATGAATTTGTATGCGGGAAGGGTGCCTTATTATGATCCAACAATTCAGGTCATTTGTGCTTGAGCAGCAGCTCTCCGAGAGGTAACTATCATTTAAGGATGTTGGGAAATGATACTTAAGGCTCCATGAATAATGTGCATTTATTGCTGAACTGATGGGCTAAATTCTGAATAATTAGGTGATTCCCAGACCGATAAATAAACAAAGGCAGAACAGATATGCTCCAATCCATCAATGTTCATTTGTCCTGAGACAAAAAAGTATTGATATTGTATAATGTCTGAATTCATAAAATCAAGTTGCTACTCTGATGCATGCAGAAGATCGATATATGTGAAAAAGCCTGGCCAAAAGTATCCATAAACCAAGTGAATCCAACAACACCATCCCTTTTGAATAGCAGTTTCCTCTCACTTCCTGTGTTGCTGCTTCCAGTGTGATGTCATCACAATCAATGACATCGTCTGAGCAATGGGAAAACTTTTGCAGTTTGCCTTTGTATTTGGTAGTGAGTCAGTCGCCATTCAATGGGGAAGAGTTATAGAAGCAGGATGGTGGGGATGGGGTTTGTGGGACAGGATGAAAAATTGTTGTAACAGGGGTCAAACCATGTTGCTATTTGATTCAGTCGCCATGATGACAGCAACGAAAAATCGTAGACTTCCAGCCTGGCCTCCATATGGACAACTGCCAACAGAATTTGCAACCAATATTGTCAAAAGTGCTATCACTGATGATACCACCAGAAATAGTTAAACCTGTTCTTTTTTGCTTAGCTATAGATAACGCTGACATGTTACAATGCAGATGTATACCACCTTAAATTGCAAAATGCAAAATTTAATTTGTAACAGGAATCACGTTTAATTGCCTAAAATTGAATTAAAGACAGCAACTGCAAATTTTCTTTTTTACAAGAATCTTGCTTTGTTGAGTAATATTGATTTTTAAAACAGAAAAAATTGACTACTTTGATATCAATCAATGATTACAGTATGAAATTTTATCAACAGTACAGATACAAAAAATTCTGCATATTCATCTACATGAAGACCTGGCATCAAAAATAACCAGCTTTTTATCGTAAGGCTCTCTGCAACAGTTATTTTGTGGGGGGGGGGGGAGGGTTGGGTGGGACCGAATGCCAAATGCTGCCCAAAGGTGATAATTAAACTTCATCTATTACATAGATGAAGTTTCTTGTTTTCGTATATATATTTTTATTTTTCCAGACAAAAATTTCTTCAAAAAAATCTCAAAAAATTCACATACATAGTATTACATGACCTAATTACTCTCACCCGGTATCGGTGACCTTGACTTATTTTTCAAGGTCACAGGCCACTTCAAAGTTGTTTTTTTCATTTACTTTAATTTAATAACAAGCAAGTTTCATTTTCCATTTAAATTACATGTCATACATCTAAATTACATAATCTGACCCAATTTCATGAAAGTAGGTCAAGGTCAACATTGTGCAGGTGCCATTTTACTCTGAGAGGTGTCGGCATGGGAAGTCAGAATCCGCGAGTCAGAGAGTTTCATGCATGACACCAAAAGTTGCCCGAATGACATACGCATTTCTGCAACTATTGTGATGATCCCGTAGTTATTGTTTGAGTTACGTAATTCTAAAGATTGACCGCGTCATAAAAACAGGCGACCTTGGGTGTCTCACCTTGTAATAATTATCGATTTTAGGCCATAACAATGTATAGTGAACCCCCCCAGAGTAGCCCCCAAAACCCCAATACCCACCTTCAAATTTGACCTTAACCTCATTTTTCAAGGTCATTTGACCCAAAAAGGTGCCATTTTCAGGAATTTCTTTCAACATGTTATTTTCAAGATATCAACGTGATTTGCAGTTGTCAGATGAACATTGGCCTGCTCATTCCTAATATCTATTCATAATTTGTCTACCTCCTTCCCCTGATTTACGAAAAAAAATTTTATATTCTAACCAACAAATGTTAAAAAATGACACATTTCCGCGTTTTTGACAGGGAAATATTGATTCTACATGGTTACAAATATTGACTGACCCCCCCCCATTTTCACACACTGCCATTCTGAATATCATATTGATTTTGACCTAGAGAAAAAGTTATTCTAGGTCAAACTCAAGGTCAAACATGTCGAAAAATTGTACTTTTTCAACATTTTATTTTTTTTGACATAGAAGGAATCAAGATATTGCTACATTAATAGCAGACGTGCTTGCTACAATACTCTAGAGGCTCCCTGTAGATTTTCAAGGTCCTTGAATTGACCTACCTTGCACTGTAAAGGTCATAAGGTCGAAAAACAAGTGAAAAATTTACAATATTTTTTTCACATTTCTCAATGATAGCGTTATTTCAAACGGCCGTAGCTCCGGTTCTAATTAAGATACTGAGAATCTGAAAACAGATTTGGAAAGCCTGAATTCTCCTCTCGTTTTTTTTTCTGAACTTTTTGTAATTACACATACATGTATTCAAGTTAATCAATATCATAAATGCCATGCACTATAGTTAAACAAATGTCATTATATTTCATCTCTTACATTTAGTCTTAGTATTATTTATCTGCCATCAGTCATGGAATAAAGTTTTTCAATTAAAACAGCGAAACCTACAATGTAATATATAATATATACGAAGAATGTCCAATTGCATTTAAATGGTTGAAAAACATTGAAAGTTATAGCATGTTTGAAAGCACCATTTGATTGCAATTCACCAAATGATTATTGGCAATTAACTTAAATAAAAAGTTTCAATTGCACTTGCAATGATTTGTAAAATCCATAAAGTCAATTAAATGTAGTCCAATAGGACACAGAGAATTGCCAGAATGAAGGCCGATGGCACATTGAAGAAGCCATGCTTGCTCTGTTCATTTCCACTGTTAGTTTTGGATTTTGTAACATTCCAAGGTTCACCATTTTTGTTATTCTCATCCTTGTTATGGTAATCATCGTCATCACCATTGTAATGTCTATTGTTTTTGCACGAAATGGAATGTTCTTGTTCCAAAGTTCCACCAAATAGTTCCTCCATTCTACAACTGTCTGTATTGAAAGGGTACGTGCTGATTTGATGAAGTTTGAATTTGCTTGCGACGTTATTTTCATCAGTATGCATTTGGTCATCAGCAGTCTGAACCCGGTCATCGTGACCACTGTCGCCTCGAATGTCATCAGCCTGATTGTCATCAACATGGCAATCACCAATTTGGTTGTCTTTGATTTGACTGTCATTGAATTGACTGTCAGTGACTTGATTACCACTGACTTGATTGTCATCAACTTGACTGTCATTGAATTGACTGTCAGTGACTTGATTGTTGTCAATTTGATTTTCATTGATCTCTTCAAAGCAGTATATATTATTGTGGTTGTTGGGGACCACTTCAATTTCAATCAAGTATTTTAACCAGAATCCCTGGCATCCGCATGGGACGTTGGTAAAGCGCAAAGTCATCTTTTTCAGTGTCTTGAGAACCGGAGACAATGTTTGGTAACCTAGACCTCGTATGTTTTGACTTCTGTCAACTTCAAGTCGTATCAGCTGCTTAAGACCAATGAAGGCTCCTTCTTGAACGAGTTCAGTCGCAGTTCCATGTAGGTATAGTCGTTCAAGAGAGTCAAATCCAGAAAATGTGCAAGAGCGAACAACTTTTACAGGAATATTTGCAATGATGAGGGTTTCTACAACTTTCTTGTATGTGCCTTTTCTTGGTCTGACACTGGGTTGAGTGAGATCTAAGCGTAAGTTGGAATCGATAAGCTGCATTTTGATGAAAGATAAAGCTGGTACGTGAGGTAGCTCCTGTTTGAAGATCCAAATGTCACGTAGCATCTCATCCAATGGAACTTTTGCGTACTTGCCTTCTGTGTAAATGACCGCTACTTCTGAAGATCGTAATGCTCCTAGACCTTTGACTTGGAAATCCAAGTTGTAAAAGACAAACGATAAGCGAGATGGGCCAAAAAAGGCCAAGCTCTCAATAACCTGCAACGGTTCATCCAGGTGCACCAAATGCAGTTTTTTTACAGAAACGAAAGTGAAATCTCTCAATGCTTTGATGCTATTGCCTCTCAAGGATAGCAAAATTAAGTTAGCGGCTTTATAAAAGAATGTCGCATTGACCACTTCCAAACCGAGGTTGTGCAAATACAGTTCTAGCAGAGTTGTATCATTTGTTGCGAATGCTCCCCTTTCGATTTGTTTAACCTTGAAATTGCTCAGTTTTATAATCTTCAAATATAATCCAGCAAATGTATCAGATGCAACCTTTTCAACATGACTGTCATTGGCCCCATTGTAACTCACGGAGTCAACAGAATGTTCTGAGTCAATATCATTCCTTTTTTCGACTGTCGGAAGTTTGTCATAAACTCCTTGAAAATAAAACTCAAATTCATGACTGTCTTTATTATCCAGTCCACACTTATAATTAATAAACGTGTCATTATCACCGCCAGAATCGATCTTGTTTTTTAAGAGCGAGATAGCATTCGATGCGTTAATGTCAGTTAGTATGAGAATTACCAAACAAAATACCTGAAAATAAAAAATCTTATGATTAGAAATGCAATGTTTACTGCAGTGTAGACTTATGACAGAATGAAATAGTGTTATTTATTTATGATAGGAAGGCTAGACATATTTGATCTTTAGCTTCACGGATCTTATCAAAGTACAGGTCTTTCTAGGTAGGTCATTGTTATAGGACCAAGAAAAAGCAATCTGAATTTTCGATGATGTCAATTTACAGCTCTTGCAATTGAGCTGAAGAAATCTGTTTTTAATCAGCGCCAGAGTGGACCTGTGATGTCATAGGTGGATGCTCCATTGCTCAGCACTGGAGGTTATATGCAAAATTGGTGCAATCAATGGTGCCATAGGTCAAACTGGCCAATAGCATTTATTGTGCACAGTTTCATCACCTTGCTGTTATGTCTGATTGCCAGAGTGGCCAATAATACCACAGTCAACAACAAAGTTGGACTACTCCTGGGGAGCTTACGCCTATGTTTCCTTATTCCCGCCAGGTAATGTGGTAACCAGCAAAGCAATTCATGATTAAAATTATTGTTTGTAATTTACAACGTTGTAACAACATCATTTCGATAATACAATTCTACGTAATTTTCACAAACATGGTGACTGTCACAACATTGCTACAACGCAGTAGTGGCCAAGATAACTCTGGTGGCGAGTCTCGCCTAATTAACAAGTAAAGTAAGAAAAGGTAAGTCATAATCAGGTCATGCAGATGATTGTGATTGTTTTCTGAAACTCGTCAGTAAACTTATTTATAATTGTTTTGCTTTATCTCATGAGAGAACTCGTTTTATGACATGCTTTTAAAGGCGATATGGGATGGATTGATTCAGAAACTAGACGTCATATTGAAATACTCCGTCGTTGGAATAGACTTGTTTACATGGATGAAAACAGACTAACAAAGCAAGTGTTTGAAGTTGATAAACAAATTAACAAGAGAAATTGGAGCAATGAGGTTTTACAAATATTCATTAAATTGAATCTTACTCAAAATTTTGTAGAAAATTTACCTATTAACCTGGAAAATGCACAACGTCAACTGATGGAAATTTATAAAACCAACTGGAAAAATCAAGTAACTAATATGCCAAAATTAAGAACTTACAGAGAGTTTAAAACTACATTTGGTACTGAGGATTATGTATATAAAATTTATGATAGAGGTCATTTGTCTGTTCTTTCACAATTTAGGTTCGGTGTTTTACCATTAGCAATAGAGACAGGACGTTACAATGATATACCATTAGAATATAGAGTTTGTGAATTTTGTTCCTATCATGTTCTAGAAGATGAAAGTCATTTTTTGTTCCATTGTAATACTTATAACGATTTACGTAATTTACTTTTAACTCGTGTTTTAGATCATTGTATGGATTTTTACTTTTTATCATTACAAGAAAAATTTAAGTTGTCGATGTCCAAGGATTAAGTTAAATTTACTGCAGAATATTTGTTTAAAGCTTTCCATAGAAGAAGAAGTTTGTTGTTTAAATAATGTAAATATGTGATTGTAAATATTTTAATATTGTAAATATGTGATTGTAAATGTTTTAATATTGTAGTTTCCAGAAAATTAGTTGTTAAAGATACTTTTGAATTATTTTGATGACTTGTAAGCCCATATAGGGCTGGGTGTATATTTTTTACACAGGTCAATAAAGAATTTGTCTGTCTGTCTGTCTGTCTATGAAGTTGTCCCTGCATTATAAGACCGCCGCTTCTGCGGTCATGAAGTGGTCTCTCGTGGGGGCGAGGTCTCTCGTCGGGGTGCAAAATGCACTAAAAATACTACATAGTGTGGGAGGAAGGCGGTCACATAAGGCAAGGTGGTCTTACAACAGGGGGTCTTATAATGCAGGTACCTCTTTATATAATCATTTCCTTAGAGCTAGACCCAAAGCAGCAGCCATGAGCCACGGTAATCAGTCATGGACTCATGGTTACCAATTTTTTGCCAGCTGCTAATTTTTTCCAATCCAAGTCAATGTTATAAGAAAAATAATTCATTGTGATTGTTTGTATGAAACTGATGAGAAATTGTTTGTGATTGTTCTTCTCTAACTCCTACAAAGTAATCTTTTGTTCGACTAAAGCTCATGAGAAAATGAAGCCAAACCTCCAATTGTTCATGGTAGTGTACATTATAAAGTTGTAAAACACTCACCTTCAAATCATTCATGGTGCGTTTCTGCAGACAAACTTGCGTTTTTATAAGATCAAGAGTTTGATCGAACCAACCTCAGAGACAAAACTCATCTGACCAACTCTTCGGCAAGTTTTTATTTATACGAACAAATCAAATTGGGTGTGGTGACTCTGGCGAGGCAAATCTTCTTGTAAAAAATTCTGAATATTTATTTCTTGGGAATTCATGACAGTCAGATATCATGGTATATAATTTACTTTCTGTCAGATTTTAAATCTGACTTTCAAATGATCACTTTGATGCTGTTTACGTAAATTCAGAGCTTTAACAAAAGTCGATAATGGCCACTGAAGATTCAAAATTATAACTCTGTTGAAATTTCGACTAAACTTCAGCCTGGGTGTGGCTCTTTCAAATATTTTCAAATATTCCACCTTATCTTTACAAAAAAAGTTGGCTACACCAAGCAGTTTCCAAGCAAACTAATAAATCAGTTGAAAATGCCTACTTGATAATAATTAAGTATTATAAACTAATAGGAACGGTTGCAGGTTTATTAGGCCTATTAATTTTTAATGGAGGTGTGTGCACATCTTGATTTATGCAGTCACAATGAAACAATGGAAGTTTTTGGCAGGAAATTCGAAATTGGAGCATTTTCAGATTTCTTTTGAGCCCTAACTTGGCCGCTTTGTTTGAAGATGTTTACGACCTAGAAGGTCATACGAACCAAACAACTTTTAAAAAACATAAGACTTTCTTATTGAGTTAAATCCACTAGATTCATTCATGCTATCTGAAATATAACTATTTTTGCATTATCCATGTTCTGTGTGATTATTTTGTTTTCAGTTGGATGATTTAAAGTCTTTCTGGGAAGTCTTGCACAACTCTCTACTTGGAGAAAGTATGCATCGTGCATGTACTCATTATAACAGCAGACTTTTCACACACAATTGAATCCTATTTTTTTTAAACCATTCAACCAAAAAGAATATCTTGTCTCAATATTTTGACTTAGGCTTCCCCATTATGTCAAATAATTTCCTCAACTTTGAAACATCCATCTTCTCTTGTCTTTTTGCAAACCCATTCCTATCAGTAAAACCCTCCAAAAGACAAATTATGCATTGTGAGGTTGCAGTTCATGCAGTTCTTGCAGTATTCAGTACTATGCTACACATGATCATCTGGAAGATTGCAAACAATTTTCCTAAGCCATGTTTACTGGAAATTATAATCGTTAAGAAACTTTGAGGCTCAGTACCCCATATTTTTGATACTGGACATTGGACATTGCTGGTAATAATTATTATCAGGATCCATAGAACAACAGTGTATCATTAATGAATTAGAACTAAAATTTCAATGAGGTGACATTTATCAGAGATATCAGAAATGCCTAGTCTAAGCACATCTTCACAGGGGTTACCCTGAAATGTACCTTTAGAACAGTTGTGAGAGCAAACATGTCGAAGAATTGTACTTTTTCAACTTTTAATTTTTTTTAACATAGAAGAAATCAAGATATTGCTACAAAAATAGCAGACATGCTTGCTACAATACTCTAAGAGGCTCCCTGTAATTTTTCGTTGCACTGTGAAGGTCACAAGGTCGAAAAACGAGGAAAAATTTACAATATTTTTTCAAATTTCTCATATTTCAAACGGCCATAGCTCCGGTTCTAATTAAGATACAGAGAACCTGAAAACAGATTTCGAAAGCTTAATTCTCCCCTAGTTTTCTTTTCTGAACTTTTTGTCGTAGCTCCGACGGTTAAAAGGCTCGCCAGACCCTGAATATTCATGTTTGTTGTCAAATTTTCACAATAGATCAATTTTTTGACAAGGAAGGAATCATCCAATTTCCATGAACCTCTTTTCACCTATCTATAGCTTCTGTTTTCATAGTCCTGGAAAGTTATATATGTGTTCATTGAACCGTTTTGATTCTAGAGCGGTTTTAAGTTAAAAGCACATTTTTCCAGGAATATCTGCAATCTGGAAGTCCATATATTTCTGAATTGTGCTATCATTTCAATTGATTACACTGTATATCTCCGGTCCAATTTAAGATACAGAGAATACAGATTTGGAATACCCAAGTTCGCCTTTTACTATGGAATTTGAACATTTGATTGTATATCTGACGGTCAAAAAGATCACCAGACCCTGAAAAATATTTTTTTTCCAGAAATTGCAGTGCATGTACTGGTGCATACACTGGTGCATACACTGGTGCATGTACTGGTTAGTGTACTGGTTAGTGTACTGGTTAGTGTACTGGTTAGTGTACTGGTTAGTGTACTGATTAGTGTACTGGTTAGTGTACTGGTTAGTGTACTGGTTGATGTGCTGGCCATGTATTGGTCAATGTACTGGTAGATGCACTGGTAGATGTACTGGTTAAAGTACTGATCGATGTACTGGTAGATGTACTAATCGATGTGCTGGTCGAGGTACTGGTCCATGTCCTGGTCCATATTTTCTTCTCTCTATGTGCTTTTCAATGTATACATGCATGTAATGCAATATACAAGAAACATACTTGTATTGATGTCTATAGCTTGTTACATAGTTATGCAGGATTCTTGTGTACGTTTCGATGTACCTTTCACTTTCACTCGATCCAGCTATCTATTCAGAGTCACCTATTGTCCTTGACCATTGTCTGACATTCCATATCTTTATCCTTTCATTGACCTGGGGAAGACATCTGACCGCCGCTGTCCTAAAGAAATGGACAATGTCCAATGGGCCACCTGAGCTTGCTCAGCTCATTTGCTGATATCATAAAATCTGCTCACCATAAAGACAGACTGTATGAGGTCATATGGTGCACTTTAGCACCTGGCTGTCAAGAAGTTTGCAAATCCCTCAAAGATAGACGAGTGATGAACTATCTGAGAAGTGCAATTTCCATGATTATTGGGTCATGATTTAGATTTTGATATCCGAAAATAGTATGGACTTGCTTCCTAAATGTTTGAAAAGTAGTGTAGGAGAGGTAGCTTTCTGGCAAAATGTGTAATCTAGAATTCTTGAAGCTTCTAATATACACAAGGACATCATCAAGATCATATAAAAATCGTATGACTGAGACCCAGTCCCCTGGCCCCTGCAAAAAAATATTCAGACTCACTTGCAATTAAATTGGAAAAGAGTGCTAGTAGGGATAGCAATGAATTGCAACTACAATACAATAAAGATAACATATTAATACTCTTATGAACTCATATCTGTTGGAAAAGTTCCTTGTCATGATCCCACCAATCAGGTCATTTGTGCCTTAGCAGCAGCTCACCAGAGGTCAATATCATTTAAGGATGTTGCACAATGATAAAGGGCCATGAATAATGTGCTGAACTGATGAGCTCAATTTCGAATAATAAGGTGATTCCCAGACTGATGAATAAACAAAGGCGGAACAGATATGCTCCCATCCATCAATGTTCATTTGTCCTGAGAAAAAAAAGTATTGATATTGCATAATGTCTGAGTTCATAAAATCAAGTTGCTACTCTGATGCATGCAAAAGATAGATGTATGTGCAAAAAGCCTGGGCGAAAGTATCCATAAACCAAGTGAATACAACAACACCATCCCTAGACCTGTTCAAAAAAGACTTTTTATTTTATTTTAATGCAGGATGCAGTGATTCCCATTCTCCAAGCTGTAGAATGACTAAATATGACATTTTTTTCAATTTTGGACTTTGGGAATGCCTGCCTCATGAGCCATGAAGTTTTAATGTTTAATTTCATCAAAAACGCCAAAAATATGGTAGGGCGGTGTTATATTTTACCTCATATCTTTATCAGAGTTAACTATAGAACAACATGGATGGTATCATTTGAAAGCTAATTAAACTATCTTTCAAATGAGACCAACAACTTGGTATTTGAGACATTTTCAGATATCTTCAAAGCAGAAATGTGTAACTTTTAGGGAAAATGTTCAAGTCGAGTGGTGTATTTTGCCTCATATGCTCATCCAAATTGAACATAGAGTGCATGAGTGGTATTGTATGAATGACTGTAAAGTTTTCCTTAAACTGATGCCACATTTTAAAATTAACTGGTATCCTAGTGGTCTCCAAAACAATATATTCTTCTTTTTTATGAACTTCTGAAAGATCACATTACAAAATACAGCATGTAATATTTCAGAAAAGTGCAATTTTGAAAATATAAAGTAAACTTGTACAATAATGAAAAGAAATTATTCACATTCATTAGTTAAGGTATTTGTCATGCTGCAGTACACATATTTTTTCTATGAGAAACGACATTAAATAAATATTTACATACATAAACAAAATAATGTGCATGTTGAGATTACTTGAGCCAGGAACCTTGTACAAAAATTATAATTTTATAATTGTTTGCAGCTAAAGATAGATCAGTAAGTTAATCATGTTAATGGTTGGAGCAGATTACACCTTGTATCAAATTATAACCTGTTTTCAGACCTTATAAAACAACAAAAAAAAAAACAAAAAAAAAAAAACATGTGCACAGTTTCTACAGTTTACTAGAAACAACTTGGTCTCACAAAATGTGGAAACAAGTAATCAACTAACAGTTTTCATTTGATCAGCTTAATTTTTCTAATCCCAGCAAAACTGTTCAGTAAATGAAAACAAACAGGACTAACAATGAAATTACAGACAGTGAAACTGCGAAATAAACAATTCCCCAAAAGTGCCCGTTTTAAATCATTGTTAAGTCTTGGATAGTTCTGGATTTTGTTGCATTGTGATGATACTGAGTCTCTTTGTCTGAGTCCAAGCACCTTGAAGTTTATGAATGATACATCAGTCAGCATAAACTTGGAAAGAACAAGTACAACATGTGTGGCAGAGTGGCTTTGCTCTACAATCTACATGCTCAAACAATATGCCAGTATTACTAAACATAAGTCGCACAATTAATTATAAGAATTTACCAGAAAGCAACATATCCAGAACAGTTTTGTTGGGTGACTCATTTTTCTAGTGGGGGCTTATAATGGTAGGAAAGTGGACAGTTTCAAAAACCCAAATTCAAAAGTTGTGTTAAATCTCTCAGCTACCCTTAACAAGTCATTATAGACGGAGTCTATGGAACAATGTTACGCTGCAATAGCTGTTTCCATTTTTATTTGTGATATAAGGCCCTCAAGTTTGTCATAGTATTAGTGTATGAGGTAGTTTTAAGACATGAGTGATTTGCATTTTACTGTGTAGCCCTGCTATTGTCAATATTGTGTTAATCTTTGAACAACATCAAAATGATTAAAGTCATTATTCATTTAGTGGCACAAGAACGTCAAGAAGGACACTTAGTTACTAATTTTACTATTACTAAAATTGGCAACTATGGTATACTGTTGCTCACAATGTCAAGTCAAGTGTAACTGCATTTCCTAAGACATGTAGCATATTTGCTTCAAGTATGTGCCAAGGTAACATAGGTAGTACTGGCTGTTGCAAAATAACACTACTAAAGTCATCAATAATATTTGTTCGCATCCAGCTAAAATACAACAATGTATAAATTTCCTGCCAGAAAGACATTATGAGGACAGGGTAAAAGTATTTAAATGTTCCAATCAACAATATCAATGAAGTAATTTAATAAGACAAAAAGATTTTGTAAATTTTCTGGTAATGCAGTGTCGCGATGAATTTGATCAGACAGGGAAGTTCTTGAAATGGAGTAATTTCTGCACTAGAGACATCAAGTAGTATCTTAATAATTTTTTTAATGGTGTCCATTTATAGATAACTTTACAGGTATTCAAATGATACCACTCAAGCTGCTGTAGAATCAATTTGGATGAGTATATGTGGCAAAATACACCACTCGACATCAACATTTTCCCTAAAAGTTACACATTTCTGCTTTGAAGATTACTGAAGTACCTCAAATACCAAGTTATTGGTCTCAATTGAAAGATATTTTAATTAGCTTTCATATGATACCATCCATGTTGTTCTATAGTTAACTCTGATAAAGATATGAGGTAAAATACAACACCCCCCTCTCATATTTTTGGCGTTTTTGATGAAATTAAACATTAAAACTTCATGGCTCATGAGGCAGGCATTCCCAAAGTCCAAAATTGAAAAAAATGTCATATTTAGTCATTCTACAGCTTGGAGAATGGGAATCACTGCATCCTGCATTAAAATAAAATAAAAAGTCTTTTTTGAACAGGTCTACCCTGACTGCTTCATTCTTCTGTGTAAGAAATTATTTCACAATAGCTAACACATCACAAGGAAGTTGAAGCCCTCAGGGTTCTCGCAATCAACACTGTGGCAAAACATGACGAGGGTAACTGAGTTACCCTCGTCTCATTTTTGTAAAATTTCATGAAAAACTGGGTCATCCCATTGGATCCCATGTTAAAAGAGGACGAAGGTAACTGTTTTTCCAATAATTGAAAGACGAAGGTAACTGGATATGATGACGAGGGTATTTGCATTTAAAAGTGTGTAGGATAGCATTGCAGACAGACCAAGATGATTGTATTAAATGGAGAAATGTAATAACCACATATCAGATGATAAGTGCCCAAAATACCAATGCTATTCAAACCATATGTCGGCCTAAATGGTACACCCTTGCTCACAAGTAAATTAGGCCTGATGCACATTCCTCCATCCCCTTGCTCTTTACACCATTTTAACTTATATTGCTTATTTTAAAGATAATATCGTACATCTAGGCCTTTAGCTCCTCCCAGCAAGTAGGACATGTTGTAGTGTATTTTTGTCACTCTCACAACCACATTTAATTGTCTGTATCTTACTCCACAAATTGAGATACACTGTACACATGTGACCAATGCATGGAAGGAGGAGAGATCATGGGATGAGACAAGAAGGAGTGTTTAGGAGGACAAAAGAGAGGAATGGAAGTGACCATGCAAGCAAGCAAGGGCAATGAAGTGGTATAGGCCTAGTGACAGAGCAGACAGGGATCGGAATGAATCAAAATTAGTGAGTAAGCAGAAACGGAGAAAACAGAGTTGGAGGGGATGAGAGTTCTGGAGGAGACCAACAGGTAACAATGCTTCCAAGCTGGCAATAACCACTCAACAAAAATCAACTCAATGGCACGAAAACAATCTTTTACAGCAAATCGATGGTGAAAGTGCAAAACCTCGTATGTCAAAATTTTGCTATTTTCAGATTTTTTGTGGAATGACTGTTTTAATATCCAATACACGTTGTCAGTTGATTACCTTGCCAGTTTGCTATTTTTGAAAGCTGTAACACACTGGTAACAGAATGATTTCACCAAACCTTGTATGTCGATATGTTTCAAAAAGTGAAAGTGCAAAACCTTGTAACTCAAATCAGAACTTTGAGGCACATATTGTGGGATATTTCAACTTTTTTTTAAAAACAATTAATGTGTTACTTTTTTATGACTCCCAGCAAGTTTCCTGATTAAAAAAAATTTACCTCCCTATATTTGTTTGGGTGATGTAGGCTATTGAAAAAGATAGTGCACGAAAATTTGAAAAAATTGTCATTTTCCTCATTCTTGCCATTGTAGCCACTCAATAAAATTTGTTATTGCAATCTGTCATAGGCAAATTATAATTTTCACTGTATATACATAGATTGAAAGTATATCCAATGCTGCAAGTTGCTTTAAAGTGTGATAAATGATCGAGTTACAAGGTTTTGCACAGGTAGAAAGTGAAAGTGCAAAACCTCGTAAGTCGACATTTTCAATCACATCTGATGGTAACATCAATGCAAGGGGTAAACGACCTCTGACAAAAAATTTGCTACAACACGCTGTCACTTTCTATGTATCTAGTTGGCCATAACTCACTTATTAATAAACATTACCATAAAAAAAGACACTTGACAGTTTTTTTCAATTTCTGAAAAACAGCTTTTTTTGACTTACGAGGTTTTGCACTTTCACCATCGAAATTCAATTAGTATGAGTTTCCTAGGAAAGTTTTCTCACTATCCACGTAGTATTTTTAGAGTGCCTGACAGGAATCAAACAAACGTCCTCCACATCCACAATTTGAACACAGAAAGCAATGAGAAACGTATTATTCTGCTTCAGAGAGCCGCTGAGTTTGACTAGTTGATAGGATTAGCAGCTCAATAACACAAACAGTGAACAGTCACTGTCTATTCCCGAAACCAATAAGACATTTCTTTGGATTTGTAATACGTTTTTATGGTTTTCAAATTAGATTTTTTTACTATGTAATTCAATGCCTCAACCGATCACAAGCACTATATTTGCCATGTTTTACTCTAGTAATATCTCATTGAAGAAACTCATACTTGTTGAAATTGTTGTAATAAATATTAGGGGGCAACCATTTGATATCAAGGGGGGGCTTTGAGGTTTTTTTTTAATAAATAATTTTTTGCTCAGTTTTGATGAAATAAATCAATTATTTTTGCCAGTCTTGAAATAAATAATTTCTGGTAGGAGTATTTCTTAACAAGGTGATGCTTGATTTAGGAATGAATGTTTGGAAAACAAATGGTCACCCCCTGAGCTTCGTTGGCTGATCGCACTTTGCCAGCTGACAAGAAAGAGACTGCCCGCTGAAGACAGCTTGGAAGATTCCAGCTGACAGTTTGCCAGTCAGCTAGTCACATGCTTCGTAACAGATAAATTACATAAATATATATATCATGGGGTGCCCCTGAAAACGACGAGAAGGTGGATAAAGTGTAACTAGTGATGGAGGATGCAAAGAAAAGGAAATGAGATGAGTCACATTGGAAATATGAAAGAGCTGCAGGGAGAAGGCATGCACGGACAGAGGGGACAGAAAAAGCTAAGGCCATTATAGACATGAGGGAAGGACGCAGAGATAGATCAACAGCTTTTGAGTTTTCAAGTTAGTTTGCTGCATCTGATTTACAATATGATCAGGGTTGCCCACAGTGGTTGATCATTTTTATTACATTCCCCATCTTATCATACATTATCATCAGACTGACCCAGTACCCAATGTACTACCCATTTGTCGAACCCCGCCAGTTGCTTCATAGCTAATTGCTGTTGTGTCTTCACTGCTTTGTAACTCACTGGCTTAGTATGCTCATTTAAACTTGATGTAACTTGCAAAGCAGTTTATCAACTGCATACTGTCGCTTCAGATTGTAAAAGTGTGAAGACAATGCCATGAGGCTCTGGAAAGAGTTTTTTGTGTACCTCTGTCCCTTGGCAATTGTACTTTTGAATTCTTTGTCCTCCATAGCCTCCTATCCACAGCATCTGTCATGGTTTCGTCAGATCTTGATAAAATATTTGAAATTGTCGAGCTCGGGTGAGGATCAGGTCTAGAGCATATAATTATCATGTGTAATCTTCTTTCTATTTCACTATGATTCAATAGTACATAATTATACACACTGGAGTTTCCCCCCAAAAAATTGGCATAGGACCCCCAAAAGGCCTGATGGTTAATATTTTTCAAATAGTTTATAAATAAAACATTTCACCTCCAAATATTATCTTTTAGATGATTAAAGCTTATGACCTGACTGCACGGAAAAAGATGTGAGAAAACAAAAATGCAATGACTTGGTGTTACATCAACCAAAATCATTCTTTCCACACTCCAGACATTGAGCTCTGAAAGATAGAATGTGAGATGTAATTCTGACTCAGTTCATTGGCTGTGAATTTGATTTTTAACAAATTTACTTAAAATGGTCTGATTCAATCATCTAAAATATTTTCTTTTTGCGAAAATCTTCAGATCATGCCAAAAGGTATTTCCAAGGCAATGGCTAAATTAGAAGACAATTGATGTCAGAGAGAATTTCAATGTAAGGTTCAAATACCTTGATGATCCTGAACATGAGTGTAAGGTGTACTGACCAACTTTACAACTCAAGGATGAAGTTCTAGTATACTTGGAGGAAAATTAAAAGGGCAACTACCCTCGTCATGTCAACAGGCATGGTCACAAATACCCTCGTCTTAGGATACAGTTACCCTCGTCATAATCGTGGTGCTTTAAGTCAATTTTTGACCTTCAGAGAGTGAATCAAACACGGCTTTTCATTGAAATTTCATTTTCGATCAATGAAAGACAGAATACACTATGAAGACATCAGTTAACATAAGTGATAGGCTCAGATTCAGTGTTACATAATATTTAAGGCTAATTTAGAGACGAGGGTAACTCAGTTACCCTCGTCTGGTTTTGCCACAGTGATCAAGGTAATGAAAAATATGAAAGAAAAGAAGAATGCACCTGTCATAGATGCACGTAATCTCTGTGAATGGTTGTGCTACCTAAATACCTAGAAGTGAAAACATTATGCACTACCCTGGGATTCCAATGGATCCTATAGGATACAGAATCTCCAATAATATCATGCAATACAACTCAGGTGACAACTGCATACCAAGAATCGTATTGGCAAACTGAATACCGACAGATCAAACCAGCTCATTAGAATGACAGCTTTCTCTTGCTGTCCTTTATGGATGCTTCCGGTGTGATGTCATTACAATCAATGACACCTTCTGCACAGTGGAAAAACTTCTGCAGTTTGCTTTAGTATTAATTTTGAGTATGCCAATAGTCATTGACATAATGGGAAGAGATAAGGCATTGGGGCAGTCATACAAAAGGGAGAGTTATAGGATGGGGGGGGGTCATGTTGCTGTTTGATGAAAGACCTCAGGTACTTAGCAACAATGCCCCTCACTCCGTTGCCATGACAATGGTGTTGAAAATTGCTGACTTCCGGCCTGGCCTCCATGACTGGAGATCGCTTCCTGCAACAGGATGTCATGGACTGAATGGGGACTTTGAAGACTCTCTTTGGCATGTTCAACAGCCCCGCCTAACAAACGATCACGCAACTTTGCATTCTGCAGATGGGATGACTTAATTGGGTTGCTGCAAAGTTGCAAAGGCCAAAATCTCATTAATGATGGGAATGGAGATAATTAGTTACTGAATCAATTAAACAGTTCTAAACACTATTGCCAAAACTTATTGAATCTTGTTGAACTGTCACTTACTGTTACTCATCCATTTATGAAGGCTGTCGACTGTGAATTAAACAGTAGATATACCACCAAATAAGCAAGATTTTCCTCATAAACAAGCAAACACATCTAATTGAACTGTATTGACGCTTAGTCGCTTACTTATGGAGAAGTATCTGCAAGTGTATCTGTCTGTATGGGTGACCTCGCAAATGAATTTCTCCATCACAGCAAGGTGTAGATTAAAGTTGTCTCAACAGAACTATTGCTAATTGTTCATTCCACAGACAGACTGACTGACAGATAATCTACTAAATTACTAATCTGCGTACATAAAAAGAGATGTCTACAGATATGTCAAAATGTTTAAATTTGCTTGTTAATAGATTTCTGCTATATATTTAACCCATATCCACACTAACTCTCCCGGAAATTTGGCATTGCTCAAAATATACATAAATGAGGTTTTCTCATTCTGTTCGTCTTCAGAAATTTTTTTATCAAACTTATCTCGTGTAGTGAACAATAATTCAACTACTGAAATGAGTCAGAAAAATATATTACAATTATTCACGAAATATCTTTATAACTATGGTCCATCAAACCCAATTCCTTTACATGTACACCTATCTCTGCTTATCATGGCCTACTACTCAGAAATTAACTCGGAACTTCTACACCAAAATGTCATTTATAGGTAAGCAGTCAATCACCTGGCATTCAATATTTAAACGCAACTTCCTTTAGTTGTCCAAGAACAGTCAAGTTAGTGGAAGTTCTTGGACAAGCAACGAGTCATTGACCTACAAACGGAAGCCTCTAAACTCTCGACTTTTCGCTCATTTCAGACGGATTCTGACGTCATCTGAAGGAAGAAATCAATATGACCACACAAGAACTCCGAAAACAATTTTGATGAGCTGGACACATAGGAGGTGTTAACTGGGATGCTGTGAGAACTAAGATGGTGGATATTCCATTGTGCCTTGCAGATGCCCTCAGCATACTCAAAATGTTACCTAATACATAATTTATAATCTTGATTTATTTAAGCAAGTTTAAAGCTCCTTATAAATAATTGTAGTTCAATTTGACCTATTTTCCGGACAAAGCCAATTGAACAAGTAAGAAGATAAAAAATCATTTTATTGAGCAATGACCTGCATATTATGAAAGGCAAGCAAGGGCAAGGAAATAGGTAAGGAAAGGAGAGCGTAAGAAATAGCTCACATGTTTCTGAATCATTGCACTGAATCTCTTTACCCATTGATCTAAGTTATATAAGCGTCGCACCATAACCATATGTGCCCCAGCAATGGGCCAGCATCATATAGATTTTAATGATTTCTCAGACAATGGGAAGATAATCTTGACTTTGTTGTTGGGCAAAAGACAATGTGGATCAACGGTCATAGTGGTATTAATGTAACATTGCAGCATGCAGGTATTGATGGAAGCCACATCAAAGCATAATATGGGCAAAAGGAGGAAGGATCAGGCACATACATGACTCCATGAAATCAAGAATTTATACCATGACGTTCTTGTTATCACTGTACGTAATATTTATTACATGTACAGCATAATCTGTGTTGGTTCCTAATTGATTTTCGTGTAGGATTCAGGTCTTTTCACAAGTTTGTCAGTCATTAACAAACAGTATAATTCTTGTTAACTCAAAATCTTATTGAAACTAAGGGTTTGATAAATCAACAGTATCGCCAGTATCATGACACAAATACAAAATTTGTTGCAAAATATTCTCCGTTTCCCCATCAGTAATGCAAGGTCACAGTAGAGTTTTTAAAATGTGATAGGGCGTTCCTTTCCCAGACTGGTCATTTGGTCCAGAAAAATAAAGAGTAAAGCAGATTTAGCAATTTTTATTTTCGCGTAACTCGAACATCTGATATACACTGTACATCTGTGCAATGAAATGGAAAACATATGTGTATTCGATACTGGAATTACCAAACTGTTCCCTTTGATATCTAACTTTGTGACCTGCAGTTCGATTCACAAAGAACGTATGTCATGAAGCATCCTCTGGAGGCTGTAGAACTAAAGCTTTGCTCACTAACCCTTGATGGCCTATTATCACACACCATCAAAGTGTTTGTGCTTTCCCACAGCTCAACAGAGGTCAGTATTATTGAAGGATATTGCATAATGATAACAGTCCATGCAAAATACGCATTGATCGTAGCTGATGATTTGAATTTTGCATAATTAGGTGATCCAATGAAAGATAAATAAGCAATATTTTCATATATCGACCAAGTTCATTGGTCTCTGGAAAAGTACATTACAGTCCAATATTTCAAAAACAAAGTGACATTTTCTGATGCCAATCGCAATATTAAAAACTGTCACATCCAATAGATTTCAGATTCAGATCCATATAATTAATTTACCAAAAGCATACATGTGATTCTAATCTAAGTTAAACAAAAAAAATTACTATTCATGTCATGTAGGAGACCCTTCAGGCCAAAGGATGAAATATGATGATTTGGTTTGTGTGTCATAGTCTTAGTAGCGCAAGTATTCAAATCACTAGCCCTACGGACAGGAAAATTTGGGTACTGCATAAAAAATTTAGCACTTGAATGCTTCAAATTTGTCAAATTGTATAAAATTACAATTTAGAAAATCTATCATTCAGTGAGTGTGATAATTCCTTCAAAAGCACAATTTGATTATCCTTGATACGTGTAATGTGATACAGAAGCTCATATGATAGCACAGTTCTGCTAAAGTGGGGCATGCGTCAAATTTAATGACTGAATTTTTACGCCATGGCTTGCTAGACCACAAACCTGATCAAACAGACCAATCCAGCCTGATGGAATTGTTACTTTTTCTGTTGTAGGCACTTCCACTGTGATGTCAATCAATGACCTTTTCTTAGCAATGGGAAAACCTTTGCAGTTTGCTTTCGTATTTGTTCCAAACATGTCATTAGCCATTGATATGATGGATAACAGTTGCCGTGCAGACACTATGGTCAGATAATGATTTCTTAGAAAGTGCAAATTATAGTAAAACATGTAATGTTGGACAGGTGGATTACTGCAATTTTGCTGTTTGATGAAAAAGACCTTTGCGGCATTGCACAGGGTTGTCATGGCGTTGTTGATAATCACTGACTTCTTACCATGGCTGGAGATCACTTCCTATTACAGGTGTACCACACTGTAAATTCTAAAATTCTGAGTTGGCTCAAATGATTGAGTGAGATGGTTGCACAATTTGTTTGAGCCATGATAGCTTGCTGTTTTGAGTTATGATAATCTTTATGTTGTTATAACTTGCAAACAACAAGCTATCTTGGCTCAAAGGAATTTTGCAACCATCTCACTCAATCAATTAAGCTCACTCAAAATTCAAAATTTACATTACAGATGTCATGGCCTAAATATACCCGCTGGCGGATGTGTTAATATAAAATCAGAAGTGCAATCTAATGGGAAACTGCCAACTAAAGCTTATTTCCATTTGCCTACAAAATACATCACTGAGATAACCCTTGCAAAGGTATAGTAAAGGTAACTTTACTTGTCATGTTTTTTAATTCCTGCAATGAGTAAATTTATACATGATGTGAGCAGACTTTAAAATATAATCAATGAAAGTTTGTTAGTTTGCGATTGCTTATTCCAGCTGCAAAGTCATGTTATCTTCGTCACTCACATAATTCCTCTTCCAATTCATGAGTGGAATAAAGTTTGGCTGAAGTCTTGTGCAGATACTGAGCACCGAACTGGTGTTTTATGAAGCTGATTAAATTAAGCTAAATTTTGTCAATCAAATGACGAAGAGCACCACTTGAAATTTTCAACTGGTCTTTGTGATGAGTTACTACGCCAGATCTAGAAGGAAACCAAATAGGAAACTCTGGATTAAGTCTCTCGTCTTCCGAGGGACTCGCAGTGTTTATTGAATTTGAGGACAAATTGAGCAGTTTACATGAACATCACCAGAATACTAATGCATGTGGACCATCAGTATTTTGTTAGAATTTTGTTTTGTTATCAAATCAGTGTTGAATTATTGACATTTTGTGCAAGTTATGTATAATCCATTTTCTGGTATGGCTTATACATGTATATACTCTTCAAAAATTAATTTTTACATAATATCAATCCTCGGTTAAAGCGATTGTCATAGACTGTTTATCATTTATGAATATCCACAGATCTTGAAGCTTGATCTATAAAAAAAGTTGTAAGCTCGAGGCATACTGAATGACTCTCACTGCAGATATGTCGGGCATGCCTATGTGCTGTTCAGTAAATTACCTTTTTGTCTCATCAAATAACAATACATGTAATTTCTAGTCATTTTTAAAAAGACATTGTTCAATTAAGACTTCTGCACAGATCAACAGGATGATTTAAAGAGAAGCAATTATTAAAAGGGGAGTTATTTCTGTGATCATTGGGTCATGTTACACTTGTTTGTAATGAGGAAAAAAAAGGTTAATGTACCCACATCTCTGATTTCATGAATAGAAGCCATTTCCTGACAAACCAGAGGCTTAGGTAATACTTTTTTTCTGTTTACTGGACACATTTGAAATATTTCTCTACAATGGTGGAGTATAATCAAAAAAATATATGCCCTCATTCAATAAATCAAAACAAGTGCAATCAATTTGATGGTCATTCGGCGACATAAAGATATTACTCATGGACATACAGTACAAACCAAAACAAAGTACGACTACCCCCGCAGGAAGGAAGAGTCAGGCACTACTTTTCTTTCACACTTTTTGGCTGCCTGCAAATTACTTTACCTACTTATAACTACCCTTTAAAATTGTTTTAAATTTATATTAAATCAATGCATATTTAAACTCCTTTACCTACTTAAAACTATCTTTTAAAATTGTTTTAAATTTACATTAAATCAACACCAATTCAAGGTCCATCAACCCCATAGTGTGCCTCTTTGCTGACTGATATTACATTTCCATCTGTCTTAATAGACTTCTTCATGTGGGCAAAGTTGTGGAAAGGAGCCAAAGGTAGTTGCAAGGAGATACGGGATGGAAAGGGGAATGGAGGGAAAAATAAGTAAACAAAGGAATTTTGACAGAAATTTTCTAACTTTATTTTGGTGTGTACTGTAGCCCTGTATACATTTTACAAGTATGTGACTTGCAACTTCATGTACCAGTAAGTCAGTAATAAAGGTGCTATACAAAATGCAACTTTTTCAGCTTCACACACCTTCACTCACAAACTTGTCCCTGACCCAATGCACATTTTTAGTATAAAAAGGATTTTATTTGACTTAATTATGTTAATATCAATCCATGTCCAACTAAGCAGAAACAATACAATATTATTTAGGGGATACGTATTCAGTTGCTGTCACATAACATTTGTGAGATTTAATACTGCATCATTCTTCTGTTTCAGAAGTTATTTAGCTTAGAAATCCTATAGAAGTTGAAGCCATCATGGTTCCTGCTTATCAAGAAAACTGCAAAATGGAAAAGAATAAAGGAATGCACATGTAGCAGATACATGTTACCTCTGTGAATGGTTGAGCTACCTTGATATCTCAAAGTAAAGACATCATGCACTACCCTGCACGGGATTAAAACAGATCTAATAGGATACAGTATCTCACTCAGCAATATTAATTATATGCAGCTCTGATGAATATCTGCTATTCAAGATTTGTATGCAAAGCAATATGATGGAAGAAACGTCCCATTAGAATTGCTACTTCCCCTTTCCTTGTTGTCCTTTTTGTATGCTTCCGGTGTGATGTCATCACAATCAATGACACTATCTGCGCAATGGAAAAACCTCTGCTTTCATATTTGGTATGAGTATGCCAATAGTCAATTGACATAATGGGAAGAGATATGGCGGGGCGTGGGCAGGGTTGTCATATGAAGGGGAGGAGAGTTACAGGACTGGGGGTCATATTGCTGTTTGTTGAAAGACCTCAGGTACTTAGCAACAATGCCCTTCATTATGTCGCCATGACAACGGCGTTGAAAATCGCTGAGTTCCGGCCTGGCCTCCATGACTGGAGATCACTTCTTGCAACAGGATGTCATGGACTTGATGGGGACTTTGAAGACTCACTTTGATATGTTCAACAGCCCCGCCTAACAAACAATCACGCAACTTTGGCATTCTGATGATGGGATGACTTCATTGGGTAGCTGAAAAGTTGCAACAGCCAAAATCGCATTACTGATTGTAGTGATTAGTTACTGCCGTAGGTAAACAGTTCTAAACACCAACACCAACAATTGTTGAAACATCACAGACAGTTACTCAGCAATTTATGTTTATTGACTAGCTGGAATTAGAGTATAAGAGGAAAATTCAATTGGAATGGCGTACAAATACATTGCTCACTCTAAAAAACGCACACCTTCTTATACAGCTTAAAACCTAACTCAGATATACGTATGACCAAGAAAATTCGCACTGATGTAACCGAATATCCTGACTCAAGGTATGCCAAACTTTGTTGAGACACATTTCTGACTGACAGAATTATACCACATAAAGTGAGACCACTTCAAAAACCAAAGTCACAACTCATGCAAATTGAGCACAATAAATTTTTACACTAAGTCCATCAAAGTAAATGTCTGGAATTTGCTCATATCAAATCATGTTTTAATACTTGGGGTAAATTAATTCTTGGTTTTACTCTAATTTTAAACCTTTTGCTTTCCTCGGTGTAAGATACAGTTCTGTCGCTTTTTATGCTGGAATTTCTTGGTCTCTTCTTAGTATGTGTCCTAATAGTTCCCATCTTGCTTTTTTCATTGTGATTGATGAAGGCTTTTCTTACGTTTTTTCATATGTTTTGTTTGTTATTCTGATAGGAAATTTGATTCCCAAAACTATTCTTAATTGTCTGCTGTGAAATGTATCCAGTGTCTGTTCAGTATTTAATGTAACTCCCCATGTGCTGCAATTACAGAGCAAAACTGATAGATTCATGTGTAGGTAAGGTGGCAATGTTGTTGCACTTCCTGTTTGATCATAACAATGTCTTGAGAAAAGCACATGTCTCAAAAAAAGCCAACTTACTATAAATCTAATTGTTGTCATCAACATAACACCATGCAGAACTGTCTATGTAGTCATTATTGGCTATATCTATGCAAAAGTACACCTTCAGATTTCTTTGATACTGAATTAAAGGGTTTCAAAATTGCCATTTGAATTGGCAAAGTTTTCTGTGTTGACATGGTTTTGGGAGAATTTCAATCTCTTACCTTGCATTTTATCATCTACGGGGCAATATGTTTAATTTGCCCTCTCCAGGTATATCCCTTGCAATGAAGGTTTACTAAGTAGATAGTCCTATGTTGATAAATGGATGTTAAAATGTCCAATTAAGATTTTCTTTGGCAAAGAGTGCATGTCTCTGACACATATTCTTACATTCTGACAGTGTTTCAAGAGGCCCTGTCACAAAATAGCAGGCTGGATTATCTTGTTTAGCATTGTTTGGCATTGACTGTTTGTTATAATCACCTGTTTCGCACCTCAGGTCAACAGAGTCCACAGTTGAAATGTGATTGCCAAAGCAATAGGTTGTGTGACCATGTAGATTGTTTACAGATTTGTTAAAATGTTTGGATTTGCTTGTTTATAAACTTCTGCTGCATATCTAACATACATTCACACTAACTTTCCCGGAAAGTTGGCATTGCTCACAATATACAAAATAAGGTTTTACATCTTTTAAATTATTGTGTCTTTTAGAAAATGTTTTATGAAACTTATCTCTTAGAATGAACAATAATTCAACAGCTGCAATGAGTCAGGAAAATATATTGCAACAAGTTGCGAAAGTCAAAATATCTCTAAAGTTCAGCTGTCCAACAATCCCAATTCCTTCACAACAAGCTCTGCTTATCATTGCCTATTGCTCAGAAAATTAACTCAGGACTTCTACACCAAAATGTCATAGTGATGCAGACCATACCGGCTTGGACCGGTCCGGTCCGCGGTCCAGCCCTGGACCGCCGAAATACCGAACCACCTACAAAAAACCAGTCCAGTGCTGGACCGGACTGGTAAAGTGCCGGTCCAGACCAGTCCAGTGATTTTTCATGTCATGAAGGGTGTGGCATCAATTTTTTCATATCTAAAAATAAAAATTATGTCATGCAGCTTGTTCAAACCCTCGTTTTTATCATAATTTTCGAAATGCCGATGGACCGCTTCTGGACTTGTCCAGTAACAAAATTGGACCACCTCACCCTGGACCAGACCAAGACCGGACCAAGACCGGACCACTTTATTAAATACCGGACCACCCTCTAAAAGGTGGTCCGGTCTGCATCACTAAAATGTCATGTATGGATAAGCAGTCAATTACCTGGCATTCAATATTTAAACGCAACTTCCTTTACTTGTAAAAGAACAATCAAGTTAGTGGAAGTTCTTGGACAAGCAATGAGCCATTGACCTACAAGCGGAAGCCTCTAAACTCTCAACTTTTCGCTCATATCAGACGGATTCTGATGTCATCTGAAGGAAGAAATCAATATGACCATAAGATAACTCGGAAAGCAATTTTGATAAGTTGGACACATAGGATGTCTTAACTGGCATACTGTGAGAAGCGAATATTCCAATGTGCCTTGCAGTGAATGCCCTCAGCATAATCAAAATGTTACCAAAGACATTATTTATCAGGTTTGTTTAAGCAAGTTTAAAGCTCCTCATTACTTAAAGTAGGTCAATTTGGCCTATTTTCCGCACAAAGGCAAATGAACAACTAAGAAGATAAAAAATCATTTTATTGAGCAATAAGCTGCATATTATGAAATGCAAGCAAGGGCAAGAAAATAGGTAAGGAAAGGAGAGCAAAAGAAATAGCTCAGATGTTTCTTAATCATTGCACCGAATCTCTTTACCCATTGATCTAAGTTATATATGCGTCGCCGAATGACCATAACCATATGTGCCCCAACAATGGGCCATCATCATAATGATTTTAATGATTTCTCAGACAATGGGAAGATAATCTTGACTTTGTTGTTGGGCATAAGATAATGCGGATCAATGTTCATTGTGGTATTAATGTAACATTGCGGCATGCAGGTATTGATGGAAGCCACATTAAAGCATATTGCGCGCATAAAGATGAAGGATCAGGCACATACGTCGAGTCCATGAAATCAAGAATTTATACCATAACGTTCTTGTTATCACTGTACAAACATATTACATGTACAGCATAATCTGTGTTGGGTCGTAATTTATTTTCATATAGGATTCAGGTCTTTTCACAAGTTTGTAAGTCACTAACAAACAATATAATTCATGTTAACTCAAAATTTTATTGAAACCAAGGGTTTGATAAATCAACAGTATCATCAGTATCATGACACAAATACAAAATTTGTTGCAAAATATTCTCCCTTTCCCCATTAGTAATGGAAGGTCTCAGTGGAGTTTTTAAAATGTGATAGGGCGTTCCTTTCCCAGACTGGTCATTTGGTCCAGAAAAATAAAGAGTAAAGCAGATTTAGCAATATTTATTTGTGTGTAACTCGAGCATCTAATATAGGCCCTACATCTGTGCAATGAAATGGAAAACATATTTGATACTGGAATTACCAAACTGTTCCCTTTGATATCTAACTTTGTGACCTGCAGTTCAATCCACAAAGAACGTATGTCATGAGGCATCCTTTGGAGGCTGTAGAACTAAAGCTTTGCTAACCCTTGACGGCCTATTATCACACACCGTCAAAGTGTTTGTGCTTTCCCACAGCTCAACAGAGGTCAGTATTAATGAAGGATATTGCACAAAGATAACAGTCCCTGAAGAAAGTGCATTGACAACTCAGTTGATGATTTGAATTTTGCATAATTAGGTGTTCCAATGACAGATAAATAAGCAACATTTTCAGACATCGACCAAGGTCATTGGTCTCGTGGAAAATGACAAGTACATTTCAGTCCAATTTGGCAAAAACAAAGCGACATTTTCTGATGCCAATCGTAAGATTTAAAAACTGTCACATCCAATAGATTTCAGATTCAGATTCATATAATTTATTTACCAAAAGCATACATGTGATTCTCAGTTAAACAAAAAAAAATTACTATTTATGTCTGGTAGAGACCCTCATAAGGCCAAAGGATGAAATGTGATGATTTGGTTAGTGTGTCTAAGTACTAGCAGTGCAGTATTAAAATCACTAGCCCTAAAGACAGGAAAATTTGGGTACTGCATAAATTTAGCCATTGAATGCTTCAAAATTGTCGAGTATAAAATTACAACTTAGAAAATGAATCATTCAGTGAGTATGAGAATTCCTTCTAAAGCACAATTTGATTTTCCTTGATACCTGTAATGGGATACAGAAGCTCATTTGATAGCACAGTTCGGCTAAAGTGAGTGGCGCATGTGTCAAATTTAATGACTGAATTTTATGCCATTGCTTGCTAGATCACAAACCTGATCAAACAGACCAATCCAGCCTGATGGAACTGTTACTTTCTTTTTCTATTGTAGGCACTTCCACAGTGATGTCATTCCAAATCAATGACCTTTTCTGAGCAATGGGAAAACTTTTGCAGTTTGCTTTCGTATTTGTTCCAAACATGTCATTAGCCATTGATATGATGGATAAGAGCCATGCAGGCACTGTGGTGAGAAAATGCTTTCTTAGGAAAGAGAAAATAGTTGTAAAACATGTAATGTAGGGCAGGTGGATTGCAGCGATTTTGCTTGTTGACGAAAGAACTTTGCAGCATTGTACAGGGTTGTCATGGCATTGTCTAAATCACTGACTTCCTACCATGGCTGGAGATCACTTCCTGTTACAGGATTACCAGATGTCGTAGCCTAAATATACCTGATGGTTGATGTGTTAATATAAAATCAGAAGTGCAATCTTATGGGAAACTGCCAACTAAATGTTATTTCCAACCGCCTAAAAAATACTCTGCATTACTGAGATAACCCTTTGCAAAGGTATAGTAAAGCTAACGCTACTTGTCATGTTCTTTTTTAAATTCCTGCAGTGAGTAAATTTATACATGATATTAGTGAGAAAGTCAGTGTGAGCAGACTTTAAAATATAATCAATGAAAGTTTGTTAGTTTGTGATTGCTTATTCCAGCTGCAAAGTCATGTTATCTTCGTCACTCGCATATTAAAATTCCTCCTCCAATGAGTGGAATAAAGTTTGGCTGAAGTCTTGGGCAGATACTGAGCACCGAACTGGTGTGTTATGTAGCTGATTAAATTAAGCTAAATTTTATCAATCAAATGACAAAGCGCTCCACTTGAAATGCAATTTTCAACTGGTCTTTGTGATAGTTACTACGCCAGATCTCGAAGGAAACCAAATAGGAAACTCTGAATCAAGTCTCTCATCTTCCGGGGGACTTGAAGTGTTTATTGAATTTGAGGACAAATTGAGCAGTTTACATGAACATCACTGGAATACTAATGCATGTGGACCAACAGTATTTTGTTAGAATTTTGTTTTTTTATCAAATCAGCATTGAATTATTGTCATTTTTTGTAAGATGAGTTATGTATAATTCATTTTCTGGTATAGTTTTGGAAATGTTACCTAAATGGTATTCTGATGCCAAAACAGAATGATCAACATTTCAATTTGTATGACACTCTTGGAGAATAAATTTTACTGTTACAACTCACAGTTATAGTGTCGATGTCGAAGCTTGCAATAGAGATAAAATAACATTATAGCAAAGTTTTGATTTGTGAACATCAGGTGAAGTTTCAAAGCAACATGGCTAATCATGCCTTGAACAGCAGTTGGCAGTTAGTTCTTTTTACCAATTATAAACCATGAGGGTGACAGACGGTCATAAAGCCTGCAGTTTTGGATGTGTATCCATGAATACTGAACCCCGGGGAAAATATTGGCATTGAGGAGTTGAGTAAACAGACATAACAAATGGCGCTGCCTAGTCCCTGCTGACTTAAAGGTTATACAGGGGGCTGACATATGTCATGCTTGATCAAATAGTAAGAGTGACAAATTGTTCACGTCTACCATATTTCGCGGCACTACTGCAATACAAGTATCTAACTTTGGCCCTTTTTCCCTTAGTTATTTGACTATTTACTGTAGAGATTGTTGACTAAATATTCCTGGTCATCATTTATGAATATCCACAGATCCTGAAGATCTGTAAAAATAAATTGTTAGTTCAAAGGTTATTAATGATGACCCGTGCTGAAGACCTGGCAGATACGTAGGGCATATCAATGTGCCGTTCAGTAAATTACGTTTTTGTCTCATGAAATAACAATACATGTAATTTCTTGTCATTTAAAGACATTATTCAATTAAAACTTCTACACAGATCAACAGGATGATTTAAAGAGAAGCAATTATTAAAAGGGGAGTTATTTCTGTGATCATTGGGTCATGTTACACATATTTGTAATCAGGAAAAAAAAGTTAATGAACCCACATCTCTGATTTCATGAATAGAAGCCATTTCCTGACAAACCAGAGGCTTGGGTAATACTTTTATTCTGTTTACTGGGCACATTTGAAATATATCTCTACATTATCATACACTGGCTGTAAATTGTAAAATTCCATTCCCCATTCATGGAAAAATGTAAGCACCGTCTCGGAATTCATTGCTCGTTTAAGTGATTGGAAATGTTACAAGGCTGACTGCTACTTATGTAGCAAACATGTATGTCATAGATGATCTCTAAATGTTAAATTTTGTTTGTTTTATTATATTTTGTTATTTCGTTTTTACTCGGTGACAAGCTTTTAGCTGTTTCTTTTTTGTTTTATATTGTACCGAGACTAAATAAAGTTTATTCTTATTCTTATTCCTATTCTTAATGGTGAAGTATGATTAAAAAAATATATGCCCTCATTCAATAAATCAAAACAAGTGCAATCAATGTAATGGTCATTCGGCAACATAATGATATTACTCATGGACATACAGCACAACCCAAAACAAAGTACGACTACCCCAGCAAGAAGGAAGAATCAGCCACCACTTTACCCTTTCACACTTTTCGGCAACCTCCAAATACTACCTTTGCATACTTAAAACTACCTTTAATATTGTTTTACATTTATATTAAATCAATACCAATTCAAACTCCTTCACCTACTTCAAACTACCTTTTAAAATTGTTTTGAATTTACATTAAATCAATACCAATTAAAACTCCATCTACCCCATTGTGTTTAACTTATTTGATAGTGTGCCTTTTTGCTGACTGATATTACATTTCCAGCTGTCTTAATAGACGTCTTAATATGGGCAAAGTTGTGGAAAGGAGTCAAAGGTAGTTGCAAGGAGATATGGGATGGAGAGGGGAATGGAGGGAAGAATAAGTACACAACGGAATTTTGACAAAATTTTCTAACTTTGTTTTGGGTTGTACTGTATAAATTTTACAAATATGTGACTTGCAACTTCATGTACCAGTAAGTTAGTAATAAAGGTGCTATACAAAATGCAGCTTTCTCAGCTTCAAATACCTTCACTCACAATCTTGCCCCTGACCCACTGGGCATTTCTAGTATAATGGATTTTATTTGACTTAATTATGTTATTAGCAATCCATGTCCAACTAAGCAAACTCAATACAATACAATTTAGGGGATATGTACTTAGTCGCTATCAGATAATATTTGTGTGATTTAACCCCTCACTGCGTCATTCTTCTGTTTCAGAAGTTATTTAGCTTAGAAATCCTACAGAAGTTGAAGCCCTCAGGGTTCCTGATTATCAAGGAAACTGACAGATGGAAAAGAATAAAGGAATGCACCTGTAGCAGATACATGTTACCTCTGTGAATGGTTGAGCTACCTTGATATCTCAAAGTAAAGACATCATTCTCAACCCTGCATGGCATTAAAACCAGATCTGATAGGAATAACAGTATCTCACTCAGCAATATTATGATATGCAGCTCTGATGAATATCTGCAAATCAAGAATTGCATTTGCAAACCAATATGATAGAAGAAACCACCCATTAGAATTGCTGCTTCCCCTTCCCTTGTTGTCCGTTTTGTATGCTTCAGGTGTGATGTCATCACAATCAATGACACCATCTGCGTAATGGAAAAACTTCTGCTTGCATAATATTATTTGGTTTGAGTATGCCAATAGTCATTGACATAAAGGCAAGAGATACTGGGGGGAGGGTCATGTGAAGGGGAAGAGAGTTATTGGACAGGGGGTCTTGTTGCTGTTTGATGAAAGACCTCAGCTACTTAGCAGCAATGCCCCTCACTCTGTCGCCATGACAACATTGTTGAAAATAGCTGACTTCCGGCCTGGCCTCCATGACTGGAGATCACTTCCTGCAACAGGATGTCATGGACTGAATGGGGACTTTGAAGACTCACTTTGATACGTTCAATAGCCCCACCTAACAAACAATCACGCAACTTTGGAATTCTGCTGATGGGATGACTTGATTGGGCAGCTAGCTGCAAACTTGTAAAAGCCAAAATCGCATTTCAGTTGATGGTACTAATCATTAGTTACCAAATAAGGTGAACAGTTCTAAACCCAGCTGCTAAAACGTATTGAATCTTGTTGAACCGTCACTGAATGTACTCACCCATTTATTTAGTCTAAAAGGAATTGTAAGCAAGTATCCATGTTGTACACCTCTGATGTTTATTGTTTACCAAAGAAGAAGTAATGATATCTCATCCAATCATCCAATAATAATTTGCATATATATATACGAAATGTATTGTCAACAGATTTCGCAATGTTTAAAATATACATAAATAAGTTTTTTATGGCAAAATATTCTTTAAATTTGTTCATCTTTTGAAAAATGTTTTTCCAATTCGATGAAATCAACAATCACACAATTCAACTGCTAAATTTTTATTCAGAAAAGTGAAAATATTTCATCTGCAAAGTCCATCAATTGCAATTCCTTCAGACCTTGCCAGTGGCGTCCCTGCCTGTCATGTGCTCTCAGGTGCCCCATGCAACCCTCTTCACTTGACAACTTAGTTGTGCCAATGCATCTTGGACAGGGGGTCTTGTTGCTGTTATTATGCAAGCAGAAGTTTTTCCATTACGCAGATGGTGTCATTTACAGATGAATGATTATCTCGGTAGAAACAATTTATATGGCAGATTTCAATCTGCACATAGAGCATCACATAGTACAGAGACTGCTCTGGTTCGTGTTCACAATGATATTATGCTGGCTCTTGACAAGGGACATGATGTCATCCTAGTAATGTTGGATCTGTCAGCCGCGTTTGACACCATCGACCACCACATACTGCTTGAGAGATTCAGGATTCGTTACGGCTTTGATGGTACTGCTTTGAGTTGGTTAAGATCATTTATGTGTGGAAGGTCTCAGCAGGTAGTTATTGGTGGGTCGATGGTGTCAGACCGGAGGACAATTCGTTTTGGGGTACCCCAAGGTCCATTTTGGGCCCCTTGTTGTTTACACTGTATGTCGCACCATTGGAAGATGTCATCGCTAAACATGGTTGCAAAACTGTCATCTTTGCGGACGATACACAATTATACATCAGCTGTGAAATCGGATTCAATATCAACAATCGAAAGTTGTGTGACAGAGATAAGAAAGTGGATGGCTATTAATTTCTTGGCTTTGAATGATACTAAGTCTGAGCTTGTGTGCTTCACATCTAGATTCAAAAAGGCTCTGCCAGAGTGTAATGTTATTCATGTTGGTGATATTGAAATCGAAAAAACTGCTTCTGTAAGAAACTTAGGAGTCTGGTTTGACAGCAATGCGACAATGTCACTTCAAGTGGCAAATGTTTGTAAATCAGCATCATTCTCTCTCTGGAGATTGGGGAAAATCGGGCATCTTTTAGATCAGCAGATTACTCTAAAACTGGTGCATGCCTTTGTTACTTCGCGGCTTGACTGTTGCAACAGCGTTCTGACGGGATTACAGTGTCATCAGTTACGAAAGCTTCAGACCATTCAGAACTCAGCAGCACGCTTAGTGTGTCGAATTAGGAAAAGCAACCACATCCACATGACGCCAATACTCCAACAACTACACTGGCTGCCAATTTATTTTCGGATTAATTTCAAGGTAGTGTGCATAATTTTTAAATGCATACATTGGAACACTGCCCCATTATATTAAAAAGAACTGATTAATGTGAAGACTCCAGGACGAACAGACTTGAGGAGCAACAACACCATCACCCTCGTACGACCTTCACTAAGGACACTTAAAAACTATGGGGACAGGGCTTTTGCTGTGAATGGCCCTAAATTATGGAATGATCTCCCTTCACAATTAAGAAATACCACAGACTATTCAAGCTTCAAAAGGGGTCTCAAAACTTTTTATTTTACGAAGTGCTATGTTTTATGATTGTCCATATGATTCTTACATGAAGGAAGGAATCAATATGTCATGCGGGTGCAAAGCTAGGAACAACTTGTGATGAAGTTGATCGTCCAAGAACAGTCAAGTTAGTGGAAGTTCCTGGAAAAGCAACGAGGCAGCGACCTCCTAACGGAAGCCTCTAAACTCTCAACTTTTCACTCACTGTTAGCAGATTCTTACATGAAGGAAGGAATCAATATGTCATGCGGGTGCAAAGCTTAGAACAACTTGTGATGAAGTTGATTAAGCAAAAAGTTATTGAGAGAATGAAGACGGTGGACCTTCAAAAATAATTCACATCTTATCTTTGTGCTGATTTTCCAAGTTAAGGTGGTTCGCTACTCGTGCCAAGTGGTAGTTTACGCACATCCACGCGCAGCCAGGCAGGCCCTATCTATGTAACGTCACCACAGCAGCTGAGCTCTGCTGACACTGTTTCAGGATCTTTTTAAATTCTGATAATTTCATGTGGCGGCCGCTTCGTTAGATGCGCTATGAAGAGGACTACAATCGTACAGGATTTTAGCTTTCTACTCGCAATATAGAAAATTTTTACAGGCGCTTTTCGTCAAGCAAGTCTACTTTCTCAAAAATGACTTGGAGATATAAATAAATTTTTATATCAAAATCCACTGCGGTTGGAAACCCTCTCTTATGCATTTTATTGTTCGTCACAATATTTTTAAATAAATGACAAAGAAATGAGAAATCCTATCTAATCAATTTTTTTTAGCGCCATGGTTTATGAAAAAAGGTTAAAATTGTCG
Organism: Platynereis dumerilii; assembly: GCA_026936325.1. Taxonomy (NCBI): domain Eukaryota; kingdom Metazoa; phylum Annelida; class Polychaeta; order Phyllodocida; family Nereididae; genus Platynereis; species Platynereis dumerilii. Next base: position 23,289,870 of record JAPTHN010000010.1, on the reverse strand, counting down.
AAATCAATATTTTTGTTCCGAGCCCTTGGAACGCCATTTAAACTAAGTATATCACTTTGAAATTATGATCAGCTTTTGCATTTAAGTGTCTTTTTTAATTTCATGCTTCATTGCATAACATGGGATGCATGACCATAGAATGGCAGGGAAAACTTCACAGTTAAAAAGTTAAGAAAAAAAATTGAGTTTTTCAGGTTTGTGTGGAATGACTTTCTTGTACATAACCTGAAATATTTTGAAAAAAAAAGGCTTGTTGTGACCACTTTTTTTTTACATATCCTTGCTATAAACTATATTTTGGATCATTCTAAACTATTTTTAAGAAATCCTATCTTGGAAAGTTCACGAGTATCGAGCCACCTTAAGTCAGATTCTGGAGAAAAATCCAAAGGGAAACTCTCATCATCCAGGGGAATTGCAGCATCTATTGAGTTTGAAGACAAATAGAGGAGTTTTCGTGAAGGCTGCCAGAATACTAAGTGACGTGGGGACTATTCGAAAGTTGGCCTTAAGGCCTAATTCAAAAATAATGAAGCCACGCAGCATATTTTCTGTAGGGTTCTCAAAATATGAGAATGGCCGTATGTCACAACTTCATGGTACACCATTGCTTAAATTACATTCTTGTGCAACTTTCCTGAAAATTTCACGACATTCTGTCTCATAGTTATTGAGATAGAGTTGAATTACATTGAAAAACAAGCATTTTTTCACAAATAAAACGTGACATAACATTTTTGACCCCTTGAATTCTTTCAGTTTTACAAATTTGGACATATTCTAAGGCAATTTCTTAACACTTTTTGGTATCTCTACATCCTCAGGCTTCATAAATCCATCAAATCAAGTATTTATATTTGCCTGTGTTGACATTATTGAGCTATTTGGATTCAAAGGTCGACTTCAAAAAATTAAGTCAAATTTGACGCTAGCTGATCTAGGATGCTCAAGTGTCCGTTTGACAAGCGTCAGTTGAATCTTTTGGCCCTTGAGACCTAGTCTTATATCTGCTTACCCGTTTTGGAGCTTCTTAGGGTTGTGGAAAATTTAGTTCACTAAAAAATTCCAATGAATACCAGGGAAGGTGAATTCGTCGCAAGCGTAATGCCCAGAATACTTTGTAGTGCCACAGAGCAACAAATGCTCCGTTTTAAATCTGGTTTGGCTTGTAATGTTGCAAAATCTATGTAGTTTTGAGAAACAATCAAGTTATCCAGGTCCGCAGCTGGTTTCTGGTTGTAAAATACAAAGATTTCTTAAATGGGGTTTCGTCGCAAGCGTAACGCTATGGAAAATATCGATCATAATTTCATGGTTTTCTTGTAAGGAGTAACGCAATCATTCTAGTATTAATTGTAGTGATAATCAACACAATATTTCAGTGGTTGGAGTACATTTCAACGTTTCATTATCAAAATTTTGCTCTTTGTGAAGCTTTCCTCATAATTTGGGGCCAATTTGTTGAAAAAGGCAATAACTAACTCAAATTTCACTTTAATTTTGTAATTACTCTTATGCTTCATCCAGTTATTATTGATAATGCATATAAAATCGATTTGGGTCAAAACCAGAACACTTTTTTTACTTTTGTGTCACAGCATTACCCAAAATTGGCTTTTTATCCTGAAAAATAGGCTAAAAAACACCCTTCTATCATCATTTGGTCTGTTCGTATTCACTTTGGTGGCACTTATTAGGTACCAATTCGAAGCTCACATACAGACGCATAACACAGGACAGGTGAAATCATTTTAGGGGAAAATGTTTACATTTGAGGAGAAAATATGTACTTTTTTTAAGAAATATTTCAACAAAATTCGAAAAAAAATGTTTTCCTCATAAAATATTCAGTGAATTTGGATGAAAACAGCCATGGAGACTTAACAGTATATGGGTTTTGTCATCCAACAAAAAAATTAGATTTAATTTGAAGATAAGTTGCCATTTAGTCTACTTTTCTTTTACTGCCATGGAAATAAAGATAAATAAAATTTGGTAATATTTCGCTTTTTCCAGTTATTTCCACAAACCACAGCAAAATGGTAAATACAGTTTCTAGAACTTAGACATGTTTGTTACAATATTATGTGGTCATTTGATACATATAAACATTTTAAAATTCTGATGGTCATGTCACACTTTGGCTTCATTATTTTTGAACTAGGCCTTAAATTCTGCAGGTTTGTCAATAGTCAAATCGCATATTTTGTAAAAACATAAATGTAACTCTGGGTCAGTCAAAAACAAGCTTGAGTAAGAAATATCTGGAAATACCATTTGTCAGTGACCAAGAATATGTTGGATTAGACATTGGACTTCTTGTGGAATTATGCCACCCGTGTTTATATAGAGCCTTCCATTTACATGGCACGCTTCAGAGTTCTCACAATCATACAACGACAAACACATTGTATGAGTATTTTATGTGTCATTCACTCACTATGTTCAAAATATTAAATCCAAAAACATTTTCAGAGCACCTTACGGGCAACAAAAATTGGCAGGGCCCTGTGTCAGTGTCTGAGCAGGTTTGTAAAAGTACATGGGGTAAACTTAAAGCGTGTGGAGGACTTTGACTCCCATTCTCTCTTGCATCTCATAAACTTCAACCTTTGTGAGTGACCATTTCAGGGTTTGGAGGACCGCATTTTCCATAAACCTGTCGATCGATGTATTTATATGAAAGCTTCACAATTATGACACTAGAGAAACGTCATATTTAGGCCTACACAGGCTCACACGGAAAAAAGGACAAACTGGAGTCCTGACAAAAAACCACCGTATTGAGAAACCTGCAACCTGTCTAAAAAAGGAGGCAGGGAGAAGAAAATGAGACAAGGAAATAGACCATGCTCATAGACAACAAAATCATTGCATTGATCGAGAAACCTACAGCACCTCTTGAAAGAGATGCAAGAAGAATAACATAAGAAAGTAAAAAGGTAGCAAAAGAAATAGCTCACATGTTTCTGAATCAGTGCCCAGAAACTCTTTACCCATTGATTGGAGATATATATGTTTCATCGTAACCATATGTGCCCCGGAATAATATTGATTTTAATGATTTCTTAGACAACATAAGGATAATCTTGACTTTGTTGTTGGGCACAAGACAATGTGGATCAATCGTCATCATGGTATTTATTTAACATTGCGACATACAGGTATTGATGTAAGCCACATCAAAGCATCGTGTGTGCATTTATCCTGCATTTACATCGACTGCATGATATCAAGAATTTATCATATGTCATCTTGTTAATATCACTGTACATTACACGTTGAATACATGTCTGAGCTGACTCGGTTTATCAAAGTGTTGAGAAGCCACTGGCCATAACCGATTTTCATGTAACAATCCGATCTCTTCCTTTGTCAGTCAACAAAGATAGTATAAGTCTCATTAAATCAAAGTTTGTTTGAAACTAATGGTTTGGTGATTTTCAAGACACACTAAAAATTGCAAAATTTTCTCCTTTCCCCATTTGCTTCATTTCGATTTTGTATAATTTTTTCCTTTTTTAAATTCTGTTTATGTGATCTCATGTTTATGAGGATAAATAAATTTGTATGTCCTATGTCATCAGTAATGAAATGACTGTAAGATCACAGAGGGACTCTAAAAATGAAATAGGACGTTCTATCCTCACTGGTAATTTGGTGCAAATAATACAAGTATGGTGTTGTAGAACGGATTATTCATTCGGCAATGGTTATCTCAGGTTAGCTTGGGCACCCAGTTTACACTATACATAGATTCACATATAAGTACATTAGATCACTGATACAGAAACATAGTCGGGACTGGAGTTACAGACTTGCTCTTTGATATCTAACTTTGTGACCTGCAGTTCACTTCATGAAGAGCATACGTCATGAGGCATCCTCCGGAGGCTGTAGAACTAAAGCTTTGCTCACTAACCCTTGGCGTCCTATTATCAGACACACGATCAGAGCGTATGTGCTTTCCCACAGATCACTAGAGGTCAGTGTTATTGGAGGATGTTGCATAACGATAACAGTCCATGAATAATGTGCATTGATCGCTGAGCTGATGAGTTAAATTCTGCATAATTAGGTGATCCAATGGAAAACGACAACTTGACAAAAACAAAGTGGCATTTTTCTGATGCCGATCGTAATATTTATAAGTTAAAACAGTCTCATCCAATAGATTTCAGATCCAGATTCATATCATTTATCTAACAAAAGCATACATGTGGTTCTCAGTTAAACAAACAAAAATTACTATCATAAGGCCAAAGGATGAAGTATGATGATTTGGTTTGTGTGTCAAAGTATTAGCAGTGCAGGTATTCAAATCACTAGCCCTAAAGACAGGAAAATTTGGGCTCTGCATAAATTTAGCCATTGAATGCTTCAAATTTGTCAAGTATAAAATAACAATTTAGAATATCTATCATTCAGTGAGTATTATAATTCGTTCTAAAGTACAATTTGATTAGCCTTGATGCATGTAATGGGATACAGAAGCTCATTTGATAGCACAGTTCTGCTAAAGCGGGGCATTCATCAAATTTAATGACTGAATTTTACAACATGGCTTGCTAGACCACAAACCTGATCAAACCGACCAATCCAACCTGATGGAATTGTTGCTTTCTTTTCCTGTTGTAGGCAGTTCCACGGTGATGTCATTCCAAATCAATGACCTTTTCTGAGCAATGGGAAAACTTTTGCGGTTTGCTTTCGCATTTGTTCCAAAAAGGTCATTAGCCATTGATATGATGGATAACAGCTACCGTGCAGACACTGTGCTGACATAATGATTTCTTAGGAAAGGGAAAATAGCTGTAAAAGATGTAATGTGGGACAGGAGGATTGCAGCGATTTTGCTGTTTGATGAAAGACCTTTGCAGCATTGTAAAGGATTGCCATGGCGTTGTTGAAAATCACTAATTTCCTAACATGGCTGGAGATCACTTCCTGTCACAGGATTACCAGATGTCATGGCCTAAATATGCCCACTGGCCGGTGTGAGCGACTCTTGTACTTCAGATAAAATCAGAAACGCAACCTAATTGGAAACTGCCGGCTAAAGTTTATTTCCGTTCGCCAAAAAAGTACTCTGCATTACTGAGATAACCCTTTGCAAAGGTATAGTAAAGCTAACTTTACTGCTCATGTTCTTTTAAAAATTTCCTTCACTAACTAAATACGTTGTATTAGTGAGAAAGTCGATGTGAGCAGACTTTAAAATATAGTCAATGAAAGTTTGTTAGTTTGTGATTGCTTATTCCTGCAGCAAAGTCATGTCATCTTCATCACTCGCATATTGAAATTCCTCCTCCAATGAGTGGAATAAAGTTTGGCTGTAGTCTTGTGCAGATACTGAGTACAGAATTGGTGTGTTATGAAGTTGATTAAATTAAGCTACATTTTACCAATCAAATGACGAAGCGCTCCACTTGAAATGCAATTTTCTACTGGTCTTTGTGATAGTTACTACGCCAGATCTAGAAGGAAACCAAATAGGAAACTCTGAAACAAGTCTCTCATCTTCCGAGGGACTTGAAGTGTTTATTGAATTTGAGGACAAATTGAGAAGTTTACATGAGCATCACCGGAATAGTAATGCATGTGGACCAACAGTATTTTGTTAGAATTTTGTTTTGTTATCAAATCAACATTGAATTATTGTCATTTTGTCTAACATGAGTTATGTATAATTCATGTTCTGGTATAGTTTTGGAAATGTCACCTAAATGGTATTCAAATGCCAAAACAGAATGATCAACATTTCAATTTGTATGACACTCTTGTAGAATAAATCTTTCTGTTACAACTCACATTTATAGTGTCGATTGAAATAGAGATAAAATAACATTATAGCAAAGTTGTGAACATTAGATGAAGTTTCAAAGCAACATGGCTTATCATGCCTTGAACAGCAGTTGGCAGTTGGTTCTTTTTACAAATTATAAACCATGAGGGTGACAGAGGGTCATAAAGCCTGCAGTTTTGGATGTGTATCCATGAATAATGAACCCTGGGGAAAATATTGGCATTGAGGAGTGGAGTCAACAGACATAACAAATGGCGTTGCCTAGTCCCTGGTGACTTAAAGGTTATACAGGGGGCTGACATATGTCATGCTGGATCAAATAGTAAGAGTGACAAATTGTTCACGTCTACCATATTTCGCGGCACTACTGCAATACAAGTATCTAACTTTGGCCCTTTTTTCCTTAGTTATTTGAATGTTTACTGTAGAGATTGTTGACTAAATATTCCTGGTCATCATTTAAGAATATCCACAGATCCTGAAGATCTGTAAAAATTTTTGTTAGTTCAAAGGTTATTAATGATGACCCCTGCTGAAGACCTGGCAGATGTGTAGGGCATGCCAATGTGCTGTTCAGTAAATTATCTTTTTGTCTCATCAAATAACAATACATGTAATTTCTTGTCATTTAAAGACATTATTCAATTAAGACTTAATAATAATAATAATAATAATATTAAGTACTTATATAGCGCCAATTCCAGTAAATTGCTCATTGACTTCTACACAGATCAACAGGATGATTTATAGAGAAGCAATTATTAAAAGGGGAGTAATTTCTGTGATTATTGGGTCATGTTACACATGTTTGTAATCAGGAAAATAAAGTTTATGCACCAACATCTCTGATTTCATGAATAGAAGCCATTTCCTGACAAACCAGAGGCTTGGGTAGTACGTTTATTCTGTTTACTGGATACATATGAAATATTTCTCTACAATGGTGAAGTATAATTAAAAAAATATATGTCCTCATTCAATAAATCAAAACAAGTGCAATCAATGTGATGGTCTTTCGGTGACATAAAGATATTACTCATGCACATACAGTACAACCCAAAACAAAGTACAACTCCCCCAGTAGGAAGGAAGAATAAGGCACTACTTTACCCTTTCACACTTTTTGGCTACCTGAAAATTACTTCCTACCTTTACCTACTTAAAACTACCTTTTCAAATTGTTTTAAATTTATATTAAATCAATGCCAATTCAAACTCCTTCACCTACTTAAAACAATCTTTTAAAATTGTTTTAAAATTACATTAAATCAACACCAATTCAAGCTCCATCAACCCTTTACTGTCCCTATATTGTGCCTCTTTGCTGACTGATATTACTTTTCCAGCTGTCTTAATAGACTTCTGAATGTGGGAAAAGTTGTGGAAAGGAGCCAAAGGCAGTTGCAAGGAGATGCAGAATGGAAAGGGGAATGGAGGGAAAAATAAGTAAACAAACGAATTTTGACAGAAATTTTCTAACTTTATTTTGGGTTGTACTGTAGCCCTGTATACATTTTACAAACATGTGACTAGCAACTTCATGTACCGGTTAGTCTGTAATAAAGGTGCTATACAAAATGCAACTTTTTCAGCTTCACATACCTTCACTCACAAACTTGTCCCTGACCCAATGTGCATTTCTAGTATAAAAAGGATTTTATTTGACTTAATTATGTTAATATCAATCCATATCCAACTAAGCAGAAACATTACAATACAATGTAGGGGATATGTATTTAGTTGCTATCACATAAAATTTGTGTGATTTAACCCCTTACTGTGTCATTCTTCTGTTTCAGATGTTATTTAGCTTAGAAATCCTATAGAAGTTGAAGCCCTCGGGGTTCTTGCTTATCTAGGAAACTGAAAAAATGGAAAAGAATAAAGGAATGCACATGTAGCAGATACATGTTACCTCTCTGAATGGTTGAGCTGCCTTGGTATCTCAAAGTAAAGACATCATGCACTACCCTATATGGGAATAAAACAGATCTAATAGGATACAGTATCTCACTCAGCAGTATTAATTATATGGAGCTCTGATGAATATCTGCTATTCAAGAATTGTATGCAAACCAATATGATGGAAGAAACCTCCCATTAGAATTGCTACTTCCTCTTTCCTTGTTGTCCATTTTGTATGCTTCCGGTGTGATGTCATCACAATCAATGACACCATCTGCGCAATGGAAAAACTTCTGCTTTCATATTTGGTTTGAGTATGCCAATAGTCATTGACATAAAGGCAAGACATATGTGGGGGGGGAGGCATGTCAAGGGGAAGGGAGATTAAGGACAGGCGGTCTTGTTGCTGTTTGATGAAAGACCTCAGCTACTTAGCAGCAATGCTCACTCCGTCGCCATGACAACGTTGTTGAAAATCGTTGACTTCCGGCCTGGCCTCCATGACTGGAGATCACTTCCTGCAACAGGATGTCATGGACTGAATGGGGACTTTGAAGACTCTCTTTGATATGTTCAACAGCCCCGCCTAACAAACAATCACGCAACTTTGGAATCTGCTGATGGGATGACTTAATTGAGCAGCTGAAAAGTCGCAAAAGCAAAAATCGCATTATTGATGGTTCTAATCATTAGTTACCGAATAAGGTGAACAGTTCTAAACCCCACTGCTAAAACGTATTGAATCTTGTTGAACCCTCACTGAATTTTATTCACACATTTATTAAGTCAAAATAGGCTTGTAAGCAAACTATCCATGTTGAACTCCTTTGATGCTTACTAAAGGAGAAATAGTGATATCTCGTCCGACATTAATCTGCATGTATATCTTTCACAGATTTCAGGATGCTGAAAATATACATAAATAAGGGTTTTATGACTTAAAGCAATATTCTTCAAATTTGTTCATCTTTTGAAAATGTTTTTCCAATTTGATGAAATCAACAATAACATAATTCAACTATTGCTAAAGTGTTGGTCAGAAAAGTGAAAATATTTTGTCTGCAAAGTCCATCAGTCGCAATTCCTTCAGACCTTGCCAGTGGCGTCCATACCAGTAATGTGCTCTCAGGTGCCCCCTCCCCTACCTGCTTGAGACTGCTTAGTTACACCACTGGATCTGGCTGTAGTATATTGTGGTCTACTAAACATTCACTTTCTCCAAGAACATAACTCCAAACTTCTATACCCATGTGTCACGTATAGGTAACCAATCGATCACCCAGCATTCAATATTTAAAAGCAACTTCCTTAAGTCGTCCAAGAACAGTCAAGTTAGTGGAAGTTCTTGGACAAGCAACGATTCAGTGACCCACAAACGGAAGCCTCTAAACTTTCAACTTTTCACTCACTGTTGGCAGATTCTTACATGAAGGAAGGAATCAATATGTCATGCAGGTGCAAATCTAGTAACAACTTGTGATGAAGTTGATTAAGCAAAATTAATTGAGAGAATGAAGAAGCTGGCTCTTCAAATAAAAACTAGATCTTATCTTTGTACTGATTTGCCGAGTTAGTCAGATTATGGGAAAAATCCAAAGGGAAACTCTCATCAGGGGAATTGCTGCATATTTTGAGTTTGAAGACAAATAGAGGAGTTTTCGTGAAGGTTGCTAGAATACTGAGTGTGATAGGGACTATTTCGGAAATTGGCCTTAAATATTGCAGGTTTGTCAATAGTCAAATCGCATATTTTGTAAAAAGCATAAATGTAGCTCTGGGTCAGTCAAAAACAAGCTTGAGTAAGAAGTATCTGGACATACCATTTGTCAGTGACCTAGAATATCGATGGTGAAAGTGCAAAACCTCGTATGTCAAAATTTTGCTATTTTCAGATTTTTTGTGGAATGACTGTTTTAATATCCAATACACGTTGTCAGTTGATTACCTTGCCAGTTTGCTATTTTTGAAAGCTGTAACACACTGGTAACAGAATGATTTCACCAAACCTTGTTTGTCGATATGTTTCAAAAAGTGAAAGTGCAAAACCTTGTAACTCAAATCAGAACTTTGAGGCACATATTGTGGGATATTTCAACTTTTTTTTAAAAACAATTAATGTGTTACTTTTTTATGACTCCCAGCAAGTTTCCTGATTAAAAAGAATTTACCTCCCTATATTTGTTTGGGTGATGTAGGCTATTGAAAAAGATAGTGCACGAAAATTTGAAAAAATTGTCATTTTCCTCATTCTTGCCATTGTAGCCACTCAATAAAATTTGTTATTGCAATCTGTCATAGGCAAATTATAATTTTCACTGTATATACATAGATTGAAAGTATATCCAATGCTGCAAGTTGCTTTAAAGTGTGATAAATGATCGAGTTACAAGGTTTTGCACAGGTAGAAAGTGAAAGTGCAAAACCTCGTAAGTCGACATTTTCAATCACATCTGATGGTAACATCAATGCAAGGGGTAAACGACCTCTGACAAAAAATTTGCTACAACACGGTGTCACTTTCTATGTATCTAGTTGGCCATAACTCACTTATTAATAAACATTACCATAAAAAAAGACACTTGACAGTTTTTTTCAATTTCTGAAAAACAGCTTTTTTTGACTTACGAGGTTTTGCACTTTCACCATCGATATGTTAGATTATACTTTGGAGTGTTTGTGGAATTATGCAACCCGTGTTTATATACAGTCTTCCATTTACATGGCACGCTTCAGAGTTCTCACAATCATACAATGACATACATATTGTATGAATATTTATGTGTCACTCACTCACTATGTTCAAAATATTAATCCAAAAACATTTTCAGTGCACCTTATGAGCAACAAAAATTGGCAGCGCCCTGTGTCAGTGTCCAAGCAGGTTTGTCAAAGTACATGGGGTAAATTTAAAGCATGTGGAGGACTTTGACTCCCATTCTCTCTTGCATCTCATAAACTTCAACCTTTGAGAGTGACCATCCAGGGTTTGGAGGACCGCATTTGCCATAAACCTGTCGATCGATATATTTATATGAAAGCTTCACAATTATGACCCTAAAGGAGCGTCATAATTAGGTCTACACAGGCTCACACGGAAAAAAGGACAAACTGGAGTCCTGACAAAAAACCACCGTATTGAGAAACCTGCAACCTGTCTAAAAACGGAGGCAAGGAGAAGAAATTAAGACAAGGAAATAGACCATGCTTGAAGACAACAAAATCATTGTATTGAGAAACCTATAACACCTCTTGAAAGAGAGGCATGAAGATTAAAATAAGAAAGGAAAAGTAGTAAAAGAAATAGCTTACATGTTCCTGATCAGTGCCCATTGATTGGAGATATAATATGTGTCTCACCCTAAACATATGTGCCCCGGCATAATATTGATTTTAATGATTTCTAAGACAACGGGAGGATAATCTTAACTTGTTGGGCATAAGACAATGTGGATCAATGATCATTGTTGTATCTATTTAACATTGCTACATACAGGTATTGATTTGAGCCACATCAAAGCATGGTGTGTGCGTAAGGATCTTGCATATACATCGACTGCATGAAATCAAGAATTTATCATAAATATCATCATGTTTTCACTGTACATTACACTTTCTACTTGTGATATGGCTCAGATTTCTGTAGTTCGTGAATTAAAGGAATATATCATTGGACAACAGACAATTGACAATTTGACTTTAAGCAAAAGTGAAATTGATCGATGACATTATGAAATCAATTTGTGTGGACTGATTGACCCTAATTTATTTATATTTTAAAGTTACTGTGTTTAATCAAATGTAAACCTCAATTGGTCTGAATAAACATATATATATATATATATTACACATAGAATACATGTCTGAGCGACTCAGTTTACTGATGATGAAAGTGTTGAGAAGCCATTAGCCACAGTTGATTTTTATGTGAGAATCAGAGCTCTTCATTTGTCAGTCAACAAAGATAGTATAAGTCCCATTCAATCAAAGTTTGTTTGAAATTAATGGTTTGGTAAGTTTCATGACACACTTAATATAAATTCTGTTGCAAAAGTTTCTCCTTTTCCCCATAAGTGATGAAATAACTGTAAGATCACAGAGGTACACACCGGTAATTTGGTACAAATAATACCAGCACCACGCTGTAGAACAGATTATTTATTCGGCAATGGCTATTTCAGCTTAACTTGAGCATGCAGTTTATCACACTCTACATAGATTCACATATATATTCATCTGATCATTGATATGGAAACATAGTTGGGACTGGAGTTGCAGACCTGCTCCCTTTGATATCTAACTTTGTGACCTGCAGATCACTTCATGAAGAGCAAGTGTCATGAGGCATCCTCTGAAGGCTGTAAAACTAAAGCTTTGCTCACTAACCCTTGCGCCCTATTATCAGACACACGATCAGAGCGTTTGTGCTTTCCCAAAGATCACCAGAGGTCAGTGTTATTGGAGGATGTTGCATAAAGATAACAGACCATGAATAATGCGCATTGATCGCTCGGATGATGAGTTGAATTCTGCATGATTAGGTGATCCAATGAAAGATAAATAAACAACATTTGCAGAGATCCACCATGTTCATGGGCCTGCCTGAAAATGATAAATTCTAAATCAAACATGCTATGTGACTTTTATCCAATATCCAATGTGATGCTTCAGGTTGCAGTGTCATAATATTAACAATGCAGGTTTCAAATCACTAGCCATATATAAATAAGATAAATTTTGCCATTGAATGATTTGGATTATCATTACCTCAAATTTTGAAGTATGAGGGGTGTCCCAAAGGTTCTGCCCAATTTTTTTTTGGGAAGAACATTCTATTTTAAGTACGACACTTTTGTGACAAAAGAAGAGCTACAACGAGGGAGAAAATGATTCTTAGGAATGGTGAAGTGTTACAAGACATTGTGGGCCAGGAAGTATAATACAGCAAAAGCTGATTTATTATGAAAGACATTTGCTGCATTGTATCAGTTTGGCTTATAGCATACATGTGTCTTTGCAAATCATTGACTTCCAGTCTAGCGGTTACTGCTGGAGATCAGTCTGGAACCAGACTGCTTCTTTCCCAATCCCCTTATTTAAAATTATTTAAATAACTGAATGCTCCCTTTTATGAAATAAAGTATGCTCCCTAGGGTAAGATCTTTCCCCATCCCCTTATTTATTTCACAACAATTAAAAATGATTAGATTAATTGGATGATCCCTCTAATGAAACACAGAATGCTCCCTAGGATGAGTTGCAAGCACCGCTTGCAGTCTGGAAGAATTCAGCATGAATTAGAATCCTAGGGGGGGAGATAGAAAGTGAGTCCACTGGAACACTTCATAATGATACATAGTATCCAACTATTCATTCTATTTGGACAAACAGACGTAGCCACTTATATGAGGCAGTTTTAAGTTTGAATATAAGCAGACGACAAAAGACAGTTATTTGTTTAATTTGTGCCACATGTGGCGCCATCTATACCTGTACCTCTACACAGGTTTTAATAAAGTCACCACCTTTCATCTATTATAAGCAATACATCAAATTTTGTCATGCCACATGGGGGATATATACCAGATACACAACTTCATATCATTACTTTGAGTTTTTTGACATATTAAAAGCCTGTTTACAGCGATTTTAAGAGAGCAATTTTATGTCAAAATGTATGATGTGTGATTTTGATAAGACATGCCAAGCTTCTCTTGTTCAGAGCTCAGACTCTTCCCATCAGTCTTGACTTGGCTTGGGTAGGCACATTGATTTTAATTTTGTTTCAGCTGACCTCCCATTTCTGACTGTCCCTCCACGATGTGGAGGCTTTTAATCAGAGGGACAGGTACAGTCTGTGACCACTCGCAACATTGAGGCCACTTTTGATAAAATCAACAAACAGGCCTTATGGGAAAGAGCCAACTCAATGTTAATGTTTTTCAATGTTACCTGAAAGTATGCTGCATTACTGAGTTTGCCAATTTGAAGAATATAATACAGTAAATTTTATTTCCCATGTCATTTTAAAAAATAAAATTGCCGTCAGTATCGATTCTATGGTACTACATCTAGTGAAAAATTTAATGCGAATTGAATTTAAATATTTATCGTTTTTTATTGCATATTCCAGATGCAACGTCATGTAAACTTAATCTTTTGCCTTTAGAAATTCCAAATTGAATCAAATTCGACCAATGTCTCATGCCGATACGAAGTTCCGGACTAGTGTGTTATGAAGTTGACTAAACTGAGCAACAATTTATTAAGCAAATTGAAGAAGCACACCACTTCAAATGCAATTTTGATCTGCTCTTTGTGACAAATTACTAGGATAAATCTGGGGGGAAACCAAATTGGAAACTTTGAATCAAGTCTCTCATAGTAAAGTAAAAATTTTTAACTATTTCACTCAACAAAATATACTCACAAGGGAGCTTTCATGCTCTTTCCAGAGCACTTCATCAGCCTTGAATGAAGGGAAGGATGGACCTGACAGTTGGTGTTGTTCACAGTTTTGGTGTTGTTGTTGGAAGATTGTTTTAGTCACATGGCTTGGGAATTTCCCTTGGCCATGTGACTAAGGATGGAACCGTACACTTGTGGTAGCTGGTGGCGCCCTCTGTCCCTGTTGAGATCAGGATGTTCTAGTGCGATGTGTAATGCCTCCCTCACGCCTCGACAGAACCAATTTATATCACTGTCGAGAATCTTGACATGCTGGTCATCTTCAAAGGAGTGGTGGTGATCTTTCATATGTGATCCTACCGGAGATGACTCACGATGATGTTCTTTAATTCGTTTCCGGAGAGGACGTTCAGTTTCTCCAACGTATTTGGATGTGCAGTCAGCACATTCTATCCTGTAGATGACACCTGCTTTGTCCAACATGTCCGGCTTGTCTTTAGGAGCAACTAGTGCACGTCTGATGGAGTTAAATGGCTTTTGATGGACCGTCACTCCTGCCTTTCTTATCTTCCTGGAGATGGCATCACTTATTCCTTCCACATATGGGAGAGAGACATAGCCTTTCACTTTTGAGCCTCTGTTGGAGGGACGGGGTGTTACACGTTTGCTGCTGGGCGAGTTCCAAATCCAACTTGGATACTCAGAGATGGTCAAGACTTTCTTGAGATGTTCCATTTCTTGTTTGAGCAAGGTAGGCGTGGAGCAGATTGTGCGAGCTCTGTGTGTCAATGTTCGCACTACACCAAGTTTATGCTCTAGGGGTTGGTGACTGGAGAACTGCAAATATTGTTCTGAGTGGGTTGCTTTTCTGTATATGCTGAAGCAAACTGATCCATCTGCCTGCCTGATGATCTTGGTGTCCAACATTGCGATGGCTCCATTTTCTTCTTTTTCATTGGTGAATTTAATGGCAGGATGTTGCTGATTGAGGTGGGTGGTGAATTATTCTACCTCTGATGACTTAATGATGGCCAGAGTGTCATCGACATATCTGCCCCAAAACCGTGGTGGTTTGAGGAATGTAGCCAGGGCCTGCTGTTCAAAGTGTTCCATAAAGAGATTGGCTACTATAGGGCTGACTGGAGAACCCATTGCTGCTCCCTCGACCTGCTGGTAGAACTTGTGATCAAATGTGAAATAGGTAGTTTTCAGACAGCAGGAAAGTAACTCAAAATTAATTGATACATATAAGACCATAAAATATGCATTGTTAAACCGAGGCCTTCTGTTAACACCATGAATTTGGTGTATGCATCCTCCTTCTTCAAACATGTACATTAACACAAATATTTTGGAACGGATATTTCTAACATCTGTCAGTGGGGCCTGGTACATGTGCAGTTGTGTATTATTCAAATTTTTACTGAAAAAAAAAAAGTAGGGGAGACTTAGGTAAGTTGTGTCATCTTTGCCTTGGGGTAATTTTCTATTTTAAAAAACTTCCTTTGTGAAGTAGTGTTGTGCCGGTTCCCGTAATTTCGATTCGGTCGGTTTCGGTTTCTCCACTTCAACTGAAACTCTAACCAAAGTTCAATCTTACAACCGAGTGTTTCGGTTATTATAATACATAATTTTATTGAGAAAACAACGAAGTAATCCACAAAATGTCAATCTGTTCACTCTCCCAGACGAGTGCCATGTTTATGCATTGAATTTCCGGTCTCTCATCTTCCGAGGGAACTGAAGCATTCATTGAGTTTTAGGACAACTTGAACTGTTTACGAAGACATCACAAGAATACTAATGCATGTGGGCAAGAGACATTTTATAAGCATTTTGTTTGTTATCAAATCCACATCGAATTACGACATTTTGTGGACTATAAGTTATATCAATTCAGTTTGTGGCATGGCCTATACTCTCTAGAAATGTATATTTATACAATATAAATCCTATCTTGAAGCTATTGTCACACAGCTTTGGACTCTTCTCAGTTATGAAAATGTAAACTAAAATGGTATTCAAATGCCAAAACAGAACAACAACAAATTGAGCAGCATTTCATTTTTGTATGACCTTCTCTTTCATAAATCTGTTATGACCCACAGTTTAGTGTTGATGTCGTAGGTGGAAATAGAGATGTCATGTCAGTGCAGAAATGCTGTGAACACTTGTGAAAAGCTCAAAAGCGACATGGCTTATAAATCACATCTTGAACAGTAGTTGGCAGTTGGTCCTCTTCACAAATAAACCATTAGGGAGTAGGGAGTAATAAAGCCTGCAGTTTTGGAAGTGTCTCCATGAACGATGAACCCCAGGGAACGGATTGCCATTGATCGGTACAGTCAACAGATATAACAAATGAAGTTTTTCAGGATAAGGGAACTTAGCTGGCTACTAAGACACTAAGGCCCCTTATGCTTGGTCGAGGTTCCTTAGAGGGATTACAGAACTGTTTTACTCAGTTTTATATAATTTCATTGCGAAGTTTCTGTGTTTGTCATAATATTGAGATTAAATATCAATATCCTAATGTGTGAAATAAACAAAGACCAGATTGTGTGCAAGCATAGACTGTGCTTGAGCAAACCCACAATGCAATATGACAAGGCTTACAGCAAATATGAGTATTTAAACCTTCGGCAAAGCTTTTAAATTACGCATAAAATCAAAATTAATTGATACATATAAGACCATAAAATATGCATTGTTAAACCGAGGCCTTCTGTTAACACCATGAATTTGGTGTATGCATCCTCCTTCTCAAACATGTACATTAACACAAATATTTTGGAACGGATATTTCTAACATCTGTCAGTGGGGCCTGGTACATGTGCAGTTGTGTATTATTCAAATTTTTACTGAAAAAAAAAAAGTAGGGGAGACTTAGGTAAGTTGTGTCATCTTTGCCTTGGGGTAATTTTCTATTTTAAAAAACTTCCTTTGTGAAGTAGTGTTGTGCCGGTTCCCGTAATTTCGATTCGGTCGGTTTCGGTTTCTCCACTTCAACTGAAACTCTAACCAAAGTTCAATCTTACAACCGAGTGTTTCGGTTATTATAATACATAATTTTATTGAGAAAACAACGAAGTAATCCACAAAATGTCAATCTGTTCACTCTCCCAGACGAGTGCCATGTTTATGCATTGAATTTCCGGTCCGAAAAACGATTTTGCGGACCGGGTGCTGAACCGCGGATCGCAAAATCGTGTCGGGCACATTACGGACCACGTGGATTCGTCTGCAACAGAAACCGCAACCAAAACCTCGGTTTTTGGGTCAGAAACAACTGAAAGCCGAACCAAACAAAAAATATGACAACCGCCCAAAACTATTGTAAAGCAATTAAACCTTTGGGACACAACAATTAGGGGTAATGGTGGACCTTTACAAAGAGTTCTAGGTTGCACATCTGAACCCTGTGTTGCTGTAAGGTTTATCATTGGATTAGTCAGGTTGGTTGATCCCTTTTTTTTAAACTTACATTGTATTTTACCTTTTTTTCTCATATTTTAATCATTCATATAATATTTGCAGCATATAACTGGTTTCTTATAGTATCTTATATTGACACAATTTATTAGTTGTCTAAATGTATCATGTCATGCCACCAGTGACTCGAATATTGGTTTGGGGACAATGTCACTCAAATTACAGCTTAAGTGTTACATCCTATTCTGACAACATATCAGTTAAACATGTTAAATTATAAGGAGCAGGAGACATTGATGTTGCTAATTCAGCACTGGCCAATTGTATGTCAAATTTTATCTATAAATTTTGAGTAAAGAATTTTCACAATTAAAAATGACATTTTTGTCTGGTGCAGCTGAGACTGAGCCAAGGCCCACCCCATCAGAATATGACCATCAATGGAGGCAGGTCTCGAACCTCCAACACTAGCTTCATGTATCAAATTAGGGAATCATCTGCCTGATTTAGTTAACGATGGTTTATAAAAGTTACAACTTGCCCCAATCTCCCCCAGTGAGAATTTGAGTAAATTCTGGGAGCTTGCAGCATTTACAGTACAATTTAATTTTTTTTTGTTTTGGAAGGTTATCAATCTCATTGATAATTTTATTCAATTCAAACCAAAATTATTGATTTAGAGGCACTGGAAATCAAATAAAATCTGTTTTAGTCTAGACCCCACCCCCTCATCCAACATCCTTCCAATAAACAGTTTGATAGTACATATCTGAAACTTTGGCATGTATATCAAGGTATTTTCTTACAGAAAAATTTATGGAACATGCTCCATCACATTGTTCCAGCAACAGAACTGTGCAGTCGTGGGTTTGCTGCTTCGCTTATTGATTTGTCAGTTCTATCGAGATTATGCATGTGTTGGTAAAACAATGCAAGTCAGTTAACTGGTGTGTTTTCCTCAGTATGGGCTTGATGAACCAATGCGAAATGAAATCTGCTAAGTTTGTCAAACAAAGGATTTTCACCTGAGGCATTCTCACTTCTGTAATCCTTCTAAGGGGACATTCTTAGTAGATTTCATGCTCTGCAAGTGGATGGAACTAACATAAGTACCCCTAAGTACTTATGTTTGGCTATTAGTGGATTCTTAGGTGCCTTACAGTTGTCATAAGTAGCCAAATGTGCTGTAAGGACCCATTTAAGGGGCCATGGCTACCAGTGTTAGTACCTAAGTAGCTCATAAGTGGGTGTTTAATGTCTTAGTAGCCACCTTAGTTCCCTTATCCTGAAAAACTTCACTAGTTCTACCTAGTCCCTGCTGACTTAAAGGTTAGACAGCCGGCTGGCATATGTCACAATGTCTCAAATAGCTGAAGAGACAAATTGTTCACATTTTACAACTTGTCACGGAATTGTCACATTTTACATTTTGTCACGGAATTGTCATGGCACAAGATCTCATTTTTCCGATTTATTGTTTTTTTAAATATGTGCTTGAAAAACAACAATCTGTGCTAGTTGCATATCAAAATATGTTCCCGCTGAGGAAACAATTTTGCACTTATCCCATCCCGGCCTCTGAAGCTGGGTTTGTTTTTCTAAAAATTGTCCATGTGGGTTCCTGTATTTACAACTTTTGCTGTTCACTACATCACAAAATGGCTGACCTTTTCGAGATTTTAGATCCCGTGGGTATGCCACTTCAGCCTGAAAGTTCATGTTAGTGGTTATTGTAATGTTGCCTGTTTGCCATCTGTGACCAAACAAGCATTTTGACCAATACATGTACCCACAATCTGAGAACATCCTTCTTCTGATGAATGTGACTTTTTTGTCATCTTCAAAGCCATTGAGAGCAATCGAAAACACATTGACAACACCAATTAGCTTCCTTTCCTGTAAAGTGATAAATAGACAAGAGACTTTATATGAACACAAAATATTGTGCACTTCTTTTTAGTGCATTTACATTGGGATATGATGTGTTAACCCGTGCATTCTACAAAACACCAATGTTTTTAAAAAGAAGATATTAGAATTTTATATGAACATCACAAAAATGCGATGTGCAATATTGTGTATCATCAATTGTCAATGCCTTTTAAGGCAGTTTTCTTCTGCAACTTCAGAAATGTGTCATCTTATGAATATTTATTGAAATTATGCTTATACTTGTCATCTTTGCAGCAACCTAGAAAAACATATACAACCATTGCAACGTAATGTTCTCTGCATGACAGTGTTGCTCAAGGTAAAATGGTTATTTCACATGCAAAGATATGCAAACCATACTAGCAAAATAATTTTCGCATCACAAAGATATGCAAACCATACTAGCAAAATAATTTTCGCATCACAAATGTTTCCCCTATGTTTTTTAATATTCAGAAGGACAAAAAGATATATAAGGGGATTTATTGATGACTAGTAGCATCAGTAATTCCATCATTTGTTGATCGCTTTTTATGTCAAGTGGCAAGTGCAAATCAGTTGTGTACTCACATGCAAATTGGCGTGTCATCCGTTAGTTGTTGCTTTGTCACTTTGTCTGCCAATAGACCAATCATCTTTGATCTTGAAGATTAAACTGCTGTCGAGTTTTTCGCAAATGCCATAAAGCTGTCGGCTGGCAACTAGAGTTACAAAGGCAGAAAGGAGACAATCAGTTCTAGAGAAGGGCATCATCCCAAGATGGGAGTTCAACAGAAAGGTTTATAACATATATCTGCCGACATCTGTATAAGTATAATGCAGATCAGCGCTTGGACAGGTCTATATTACCATTATTTGTCCGGCATCGTATATCTTTGGCCTTTCATTGTCTAAGGGCTTCGCTAGGTCCTTGCACTACCATTGTTCCTGATTGGCCATACCACGTGAACTTGGTCAGCCATTGATCTCATCCTATGTTATCTCATACCCGTATGACTGGGAAATTGCCAATAAACCTTTAGCCTGTTACATTTGATGAGATGGACCACGTAGCACACCTGCCTCTCAAGAAGTTTGGTAATCTGTAAACACAGTGACCAAAAAGTGAAAGCCAACATAATTAATTATCGCCCATGCTATGCTATGCATAGGGCGATTATGCTTTAGTGCTGAAATCTACTGAAGGGGTGAAACAACCAATGCTGTGGCCTCAACCAGCCCACTCTGGAAGTTCTTATCATATGCATAACACATTGATACCATTGTAGATGTGCACAACGGTTGGTATTTTCAGTTTAATTCAATATTAGAAAATTTACTATTATCAGTTTTAGAGGCTATCAAGGTCCAGAAAGCCTGCATTGTGGTGGCCATTTTCCCTTCCACAGGGTGAGTTTTAGTACACAGAATGGCCACTGCAAGCAGCAACTCATTCACATACATTACACAAGAGGGCAGCACCTGCAAGTCCTTTGCCAGTTCCTCCCTTTGCACCACATTCTATTTCTGGGAAACTCAGCAATTCCTGCATCTCAGTATAGTTCATGCATCTTTCCAACTAATTATACAGGTAGCACGGGCTTATATTGTATCTATTTCATATTATTCTATTCTCTTCCCTCCAATCTACGGGCAACTTACTATATATTATATAAATCTGTTTTATATTTATGTAAATAAAATACTAGTTATAATATACACTCATGTAAACAAAAGATAGACATATAGATAGAAAGATAGATAGATAGATAGATAGATGCATGGATAGACGGATTGGCAGACAGATAGGATAGATGGATGGGATATACAGTAGGATAGGATAGATGGATAGTATAAACGGATAGGATAAACAGACAGGATAGATAGATAGGTAGATGGAGGAATGGATTGACAGATGGATTGATGGATATATGGGTTGACAGACGGACAGGATAGACGGATGGGATAAACAGATAGGATAAACGGATGGGATAAACAGATGGGATAAACAGGTAGGATAAACGGGATAAACGGATAGGATATACGGATGGGATAAACAGATAGGATAAACGGATGGGATAAACGAACTGGATAAACGGATAGGATAAACGGATAGGATAAATAGAAACTTAGATAGATAGATGAATGAATGGATTGACGGATGGATTGAATGATAGATAGACGGATGGATAGACAGATTGACAGACAGATAGGACAGATGGATAGGATAGATGGCTGGGATAAACAGATAGGATAGATGGATAATATAAACGGATAGGATAAACAGACAGGATAGATAGATAGATAGATGGAGGAATGGATTGACGGTTGGCTTAATGTATAGATGGGTTGACAGACGGATAGGATAGACGGGTAGGATAAACGGATAGGATAAACAGATAGGATAAACAGATAGGATAAACAGATAGGATAAACAGGTAGGATAAACAGGTAGGATAAACAGGTAGGATAAACGGGATAAACGGATAGGATAAACGGATACGATAAACGGCTGGGATAAACAAATGGGATAAACGGATAGGATAAATGGATAGGATACACGGATAGGAAAAATGGATAGGATAAATGGGATAAATGGGATAATGGATAGGATAAACGGATAGGATAAATGGATAGGATAACGGGTAGGATAAACGGGTAGGATAAACGGATAGGATAAACGGATATGTTAAACGGATAGGATAAACGGATAGGATAACAGATAGGATAAACGGATAGGATAAACAGATAGGATAAACGGATAGGATAAACCGGATAAATGGGATGAACCAATGCTTATGGGGTACTGGATAAACTGATAGGATAAACTGATAGAATAACGGATAGGATTAATGGATAGGATAAACGGGATAAACAGGATAACGGATAGGATAAACCGATAGGATAAACGGATGGGATAAATGGATAGGATAAATGGATGGGATAAACGGATAGGATAAACGGATAGGATGAATGGATAGGATAAACAGATAGGATAAACGGATAGGATATATGGGTAGGATAAACGGATAGGATAAACGGGATAAATGGGATAAACGGGATAACAAATAGGATAAATGGATATGTTAAACGGATAGGGTCAACGGATAGGGTAATGGATAGGATAAATGGATGGGATAAACGGATAGGATAAACTGATAGGATAAACTGATAGGATAAACAGATAGGATAAACAAATAGGATAAATAGATAAGATAAACAGGATAAATGGGATGAACCAGTGCTTATGGGGTACTGGATAAACGGATAGGATAAACGGATAGGATAAACAGATAGGATAAATAGATAGGATAAATGGATAGGATAAACGGGATAAACAGGATAATGGGTAGGATACACGGATAGGATAAACGGATAGGATAAACAGATATGATAAACGGAGAGGATAAATGGATAGGATAAATGGATAGGATAAACGAACGGGATAAACTGGCTAACAGATAGGATAAACATAGGATAAAACATGCGGGGCATGGGCGATGCTGTGCCATTATATGTGCTTGTTAATAGAGGTTCTGATGTGATCATTTTATTTACATTCTACACAAATGAAAAAAGGACTATAGCCTGACAAAGCAGATATAATTATTGATATTGTGATATTGTTTTGCCAAACACCAATGTCAAGAATTTAGTCAAAGAAAGAACAGGCCACACAGCACAAAGCCAAGAGTATTCACTGGGTAAATCTCTGCTCTGCAACTTAATCTTGCAAGCCTGTTTCAATGCATTCTTAATAATTCACACACACTGCTGTTTTCCCTTCATGAATCTTTGAATATAATCCTCATGAAAACATCAAGGACTCTGAGGTGGAATGATTATATTATTTTGTCCAATCAAAAGTCAAAATTTCTATCTGCAGCATCAATTTACTCCAGTTGCAGTTCGACTAATTATTTACTTCAATTCATACGTTTTAAATTTAGCAAAATCAGAATTTTAGTAATATTGGACAATTGAGGGAAAAGTTGAGTAAACGAGTTAAAAATAAGTAAAAATTACATACAAGTAGGCCTAAGCATCTTTATACTGGTAGAAAGATGTGTTGTCTGACTCATTTTCATCTTCTGTTGTCTACAGTAACTGTCATCATCTTGAGCTGGGGAATCTTTCAGGCATATTTTTCTTTCTGAGCAGTATGGACAATTGCACGTCCTCACGAAAAGAAAAAAAATTCATTGTATCAAGTAAAATCACATATAATCTACAAAACAGGAAAAGAAAGTATGAA
Organism: Platynereis dumerilii; assembly: GCA_026936325.1. NCBI lineage: Eukaryota > Metazoa > Annelida > Polychaeta > Phyllodocida > Nereididae > Platynereis > Platynereis dumerilii. The sequence goes on along the minus strand of JAPTHN010000010.1, from coordinate 23,266,155 downwards.
GACAAAGAGGTATATTTTTTATGATCACCTTGATTGATCTATGATGTGCAGCTTACTCTGATCATATGTGTCCCCTTTAGTTCATTGATTTATGATTTCTTAGGCAACTGTAAAATAATCACCCTTCCACTTACTTTGATGTAGGATTCCAGACAATCTTGGTCTATAGTGAATACCCTCACTGTCAGCCACAGCAAAAAGATGTTGTGTGCAAGTCTTGCATAATATTGTTTTTAAGAAGTACAAATGCTGCTTTGTGAATTTCCTGGAAGTCAATATCAAGAGCAGGGTAAACTATAAATGAAATCAAGAAGTCCATTTGACCACCCTTCTTTGAACTATAGAATATATCTGATTCTCGGAGTATTGTCCAACTATCACTCAGGTATGGTTGTTAGAAACATATATGACACACAGCTTGTTTTCATACACTGGAAGAATGATCAATGTTGTATTCTTTGACAATGACATAACTAACCAAAAACCTATTTTTGTGGGGTCTTACACTTGCAAAATGATCTGATTATAAGGACAAGCTTTTATTTTATATACTTGGACATTGCAAATTTACTGCCTTTTAATCAACTGCCGAACAATTTGGTAGTGACTTGGCACTCTGTATATCATCTTCATGAGACTAATTGCCTTAATCAAACTGGAAACAAAATTTGCTTGCATAAATACAGAAAACAAAAGTTCCTGACAACAGTTACATTACTGCTCCCTTTCTCTGGTTTCAGATGCATAAAGAACTTGACATTGTGTCATCAGACCAACAAGGGCTCACAAAACCACAGATCTCTGATATCAATCACCTGATACGGCCATTTGTCCTCAACCCAAAGCTCACCAGAGGTCAGTGTTATCAACGGATGTTGCACAACGATAAATGTCCATGAATAATGTGCATTAATTTCTTAGCTGATGATCTGTATTATGAATAATTAGAAGATTGCTGTTAGTGATAAATAACAAAATACGCAAGACAAATATGATTGCCTGCCAGTTTACTTTGGAAAGCTCTGAAAATATATTGATATTGACAAATGTCTAACTTTGCAAGTATGAACACAACTCACATACATCGCAAAAGAATTAATTGTACAGTACAACCCAAAATAAAGTATGATTACCCCAGCAGGAAGGAAGAATCAGCCACTACTTTACCCTTTCACACCTTTTGACTACCTCTGAATCACTTCCTACTTTTACCTACTTGAAAATACCTTTTAAAATTACATTAAAATCACGTTTAAGCAACACCAATTTGAACTCAATCACCCCCATTGTGTTTGATTTACTTGATATTTTGCACCTCTGCTAATTGCAGTTACATTGGTAGCTGTATAAATAGAGTTCTTAATGTAGGCTAAGGTTGTTGTAAGGAGTCAAGAGGAGTTGTAAGGAGATTTGGGGTGGAGAGGAGAAAAGAGGGCAAAATAGGTAAATAGAGGACTTCTAACAGACAATTTTCTTACTTTATTTTGGGTTGTACTGTAGCTATCTGGAGGACTAAATAAAAAAATTTGTTTGTATCATACTTTCATTAATGCCACATAGAATTAAATTGCAGAAACACTACATATAATGGAGAGGTTTTGCAACACTTATAGGGGTCGGTGAACATGTGAGTTGCAATGACTACAATATTATTAGATAGCCCTTGCTTGACACATCCCTTACCAAAACTTCATCACCCCGCACAACCTTGCCAATTGTAGTATGCCTGTTGTGTGACTGGCCCCAATACCCATGGCTTAGTGGTCATGAGGGAGGAGGGGGATGGTGGAGGGGGAGGGGACTTGTTCTCCACCACAAAAACCACTCGTTCTGATTTTATCTGCCACAAAATGCCTATTTGCAGAAAGGTTTTGAAGAATATCTTAACATCATAGAAAACTTAAAAAGAAACTTATCTGCTTCGAAAAAATTAACGACTGAGGCAGGGATCCTTATGGCCTGACAGTAATCCCTTCAATACTGAATATCTGAGAAGTCTTTCAAGCACAGTGTCAGATAGAAATTTAGTTCTATCTTGAAGATATGTTCTGATTTCTCTTTGCAACTAATCCCTTCATAGTTCCAAACTCCCTTCCCTCATTTTGTCCTTTCTGGCAATGCTGCTTTTTGTCAAGCTCCTAATTCCAGATTTGGAAATTTGACTGACTTGTGCTTCAGCTTTGAAGAACTGCGACACTTATCTCCTTGAAGTCATATATCACAGAAGACATTCCATTGTAATTCAGACAAGATTGATAAAATTTATTTGAATTTTGGGCTAAGGCTAATATCTTTATTGACGCCTCAACAAGCTTGGTTGCTTAGAGGTTAGGAGCCCTTGCAGGCTCTTTGGATTCAGGGACTTGTTTGGGTCAGGGTGCCTGTTTTGTATCAACCTGATGACCCTACCACCGTGTAACACAATAGTTCCTTGAATCTATTCTTTTCAAGTAGCTGCACTATTTCCTTCTACTTCAAGTGTCTTGCTCAGCCCTTGCATGTCTGTTGGAGTATTTGTAGGTCAATTTGCTGCAGTTGGGAACACAAGAATTCAATGAAGAGGATAGTGACTCTACATGGCTGCAGCGCCTCATTGTTTCCTCCCACTTTGAATGTGTGTTCATCCCTTGCATGTCTGTTGGGCCATTTGTTGGCCAATTTGCTGGTTTCTCTTTGATTCAATAGGTAAGTGCAAATCAGTTGTGTACTTGCACGCAAATTGGCATGTCCTCCATTAACTCCAGCTTTGTCACTTTGTCTGCCAATAGACCCATCATCTTTGATCTTGAAGATTAAATTGCCCTCACAGTGGTCACAGAGGAGTCTGTCGCCAGTGCCACAAAGCTGTTGGTGCGCAACTAGAGTTACAAAGATGCACAAGAGACAATGATCCCCGGTGGGGAGGGTGACCGCAAGGATGCGTCATAATAGCCGTCATATACATATACGTACGACTTACCATTCCAGAATAGTATCTTTAAAAAAAAACCAAACAAAATTAATGATTCCTGTTGTCATTTCCTCAACCAATCAAACTGCTGGGCACTGGTTCTACTTCAGCCAGTGGCTGGTTCACTCGCAACTATATATTATCATTATTTATTGGGAAACTCCTCAGCACCAGAAGCACTCATCTGTCCAATCAAGTAGGGGCTTCACAACAGTTTATTGATACAGCATTTGATATGCTATAATAAAGTAAATTAATATAATCATTATATCTTCCTTAGACTTTATATATATAACATCTCTGATTTCACCTCTGGTTTCTGAGGCTGTTCCTATAATAGTTTGGCCATTGTCATGCTATGTACACAGAGAAGCCCATTGTCCTTGACCATTGTGTGGCATTGCACATCTTTAGCCTTTCATTGTCCCAGGGTGGGCCTTGGTCAACCATTGTCCTTTAGAAATGGGCAAGGTCCAATTGGCCACCTGAGCTTGGTCAGCCATTGATCTCTTCCCTTGTTATCTTATACATCCCTTTATCACTGCCAAAGCACCAATAATCATCTTTAGTCTGTTATAATTGATGCATTGGACCACAAACTAAAAATGCCTCTCCAGAAGTTTGATGTTCTCTGAACAAAAAAAATTAAATTCAACATAATTAACTAATAGGGGTTCTAATCATTTATTTCCATACTACACAAATACAACTTATGAAAAAAGGACTATTGCCTGACCAAACAGATGTAATTTATAATTATTGTAATATCATTTTATCAAATACGAGTGTCAACAATTTAATAGGTAAGCCAAATAGTCAAAGATGGAACCAACAACAAAGCATGAAGCCTGCAGTATTTATTGTGCAGTCAGGTCCGTATTGTTGGTATATTATCATCTTCTATGTATTAGTATTACTGACACTTGCAGGTCTCAATATACTTTTGGTACAGATAAAAAAGGAGTAAAACAATGTATTTTAGCTATCTGTCTCAAGCTATCTGTCTCAAAATAAAAGAATAAGAATAACACAGGGAATGAAAATAAAAAGAAGAAGAGGTATATCATTCAGAGCACCTATATTGATCTAAGATGAGTGGCTCACTCTGACCATATGTGTCTCAAACATCTCATTGATTTAATGATTTCTGAAACCAACTGTATGATAATCACCATATTATATACTTTGATATTGAGCTCAAGACAATGTTGGTCAATATTCACAGAGGTATTGAAATACCAGGGTGACATGTAGAATTCAGTTGGCAAGTCTTAGATGACAATGTTTTTTTAGGACTACCATTTAATATTGGGGGGGGAGGTCTTGTAATCTTTCACTGTAGAAAATTATCAATTGCGGACACTGTGTTCTGAAATACTTGTGTTTACATTCATTAATAATGTAATTAAGAAATCCACCCATACCCCAAATATTTATTTCAAGACAGCCCTGGGAAGAATTTATTCACTGTGCCAAGACATAGAAAGAAGTTATTCATTAAAAAAGCTCCAACTCCCCCCCCCCCAAACTAGATATCTAATTGTTGCCTAATGAATTGTGAATGCTGCTAATTGCAAGTTCATTTCCACATGACCATATGTTTTCTTTAAAATCATGCTTTGATTTCAAATACATGAAATTATCCATTTGTTTTATGTATGAAAGCCTATGAACAACTGAATATCCCATTCTTAGACTGTGATTCATGAAAGCATCATATGAAACAAAACTGGTTTCAGGCAGCTGTTATATAATCGCTCCCTTTGACATCCTGTTTCAGGACCAGCAGGCAAATGCATGCAGGGCATGACATGGTGACATCAGACCCACTAGGACTCACAAACCCAAAGAGCTCTGATATCAATCGCCTGATATGGCCGTTTGTCCCCTATGCTCACCAGAGGTCAATGTTATCAGAGGATGTTGCACAATGATAAAGGTTAGGGTGCATCAGTTGCCCCCAACCTATTCAGATGTTGATGTCTATGTGATATGTTTGGAGGCTGGATCATAAAAACATGGAAAAAAAATTTCAGCTCAAAATTTTGGTGGGAACAGCCACCTCCAGGCTCATGTTTGTATAAAATCGGACTATCCCAAAAAATCTGAATATCTCAGGAACCACTTGGCCTAGAGACTTGGAATTGGGCTCAAAATGTGCGGAATGTCCATATTTATATTCACTACAATTGAAACTATCCCTCTATCTCTAACCGTTTTTCCATTATTTGAGAAAAACACAATTATACTCGGAAATTATGTAAAAAATGGGTATTTATTAAAATTTGGGCACTACCCAGTGAACATTGATCCTATCTGCATTATTTCTACCTCAGATCATTCACAGAGGATTCATGTATCCAAAGTGTACATTTCTGGTGATGGATCTTGTTCAGTCTGACTTCTGCTTCAAACCGAAAATAGACTTATTCAATAAAAAGGCAGTTTTTCCGATATTGCTCTAAAACTATTGGTCCCAGGACCAAAGTTACTGTTGTAATGAATATTAACTCATTTATTCCGCACATTTTGAGTCCATTATCAAGTCTCTCGGACCATCGGTTCTTGAGTTATGACAATTTTGCAAAATATTGTAATTTAGCTTCATTGAAATATCATTGAAATAAGTAATGCTCTGGCGGTGGCTGTTCCCATTGGAATTTCAACCTGAAATTTGGCGTGCATGCTCAGGACACCCAACCTCCTCACATATCACATAGACATCAAAATCAGAATAGGTTGGGGGCAACTGATGCACCCTAATAAAGGTCAATGAATAATGTGCATTGATTGCTGAGCTGATGGGCCGAATTCTGAATAATTAGGAGATGGCTGTGAGTGATAAATAACAATATATGCATGACAAATATGTCGCCTGCCAACATTCATAGGACAGCTCTGACAACTTATTGATATTGACAAATAACTGACTACGCAAATATGTCCACAACTCACATTGGTTGCATTTGTGTCAGGTGGCATCACAAATTAGTGTTGTTTTCTTGTACATTAGTTTTTTATATAAAAGGATCAAATGTAGCTATTCAGGGGGGGTCTGTGTACATTCATTTGTACCTCACATCCAGTTATGTCATGCAGAAGAAACACATTATCAAATGGCATTTCTTGACATTGCATCACTTACAAAACTGCATCGCTCTGTAAAACATGGCCAATCGCTGTGCCCCAGCGATATGATGTCACATACCAGTTGTCAGTGGGTTAGATCTTTCATTCATACATTTTGGTAGGACAGTAGCACCAGTGCTTCTCACACATGAAGTTTAGAGAGAGACTGCATGGGCCATTTTCTTTACTTACAAATCATCCGCCCAGTTTGTCATCTTGTGACTATCCAAAATCATTATGCATATTTGCCGTTACTACAAAGCAAAATGCAAATCAGCTACAGTAAACTGATGATGTCATATATTTTTGAAGACAATGTTGCTTGTGTGACATTTTTCTCTATCTCAAAATGATTATTTACACAAAAGTTAATGATGAGGTATGAAGATCACAGTAAGCTTGAAAAAAAAAAGAAGAATTCGATTTAAAGAGCATTTTAAAACTGCCACTAAATGACACCTTAATCCCTTTAACATCGAAAATCTAAGAAATATTTTAATCAGGGTGTCAAAAAGAACTATCTTGCAAAAATGTTCTGATTAATTTTCCCAAGTAATCCTTTTATGGCTCTTAACTCCCTCCCTCCATTTTGTCCTTTCTGACATGCTTCCTTTTTATCATGCTCACAATCCCCAATTTGGAAATTTGACTGAATTGTGCTTGAGCTTTGAAGACCTCAGACACTAATCTTCTTGAAGTCTTATATCACAAGAGTCATTCTATTGAAATAAAGAAAAGATTGATGAAAAAATTATGAGAATCTGAAATGAAGGCTAATTAGTATTTATGTCTTAACAAGCTTGGCAGATAATATTGGTTAGAGGTTAAAACCCCTTGTCAAGTCTTCTCTTTCATTGACTTGTTGGAGTCCATGGTGTCTTTGTTGATGCAACTTAAATACCACACAGTCTACAATTTAAAGTTATGATAATCTGTCCATTGTCATAAAAAAAAAAGAAGAGCTATGTTAGCTGAAAGAAACTGTGCAACCATCTGACTCTATGATTTTTAAAAGCTTACTAAACATTCAAATTTACAGAATACCATTGGGAACAGTTTCCCTGTAGCTGTATACGTGCATGGAAGTGGCAGCACTGCTTCTCCCACTTCAAACATCTTGTTCTGCTCTTGCATGTCTGTTGTGCCTTTGTTCGTCAATTTGTCAGTCTCTCTATGTGTCAATAGGCAAGAGCTGATCTGTTGTGTACTCACACGCAAGATAGTGTGTCGCCTTTAACTCAGGCTTTGTCAGTAAGACTGCCAATACCTGCAGACTAATCATCTTTGATCTTGGAGATTAAATTTCAATCGCAATGACATCAAGGAATTTGCTAAATGTCAAGAGACAGTCACAAACGGAATTCCTATTGAAGGTTGTTTATTGTCCAGCAAAGTTTATTGACCGTTTCATGTCATTGGTTCTACATTGCCTCAGATTGGACTAGAAGGTTGACAAATCCTTGGTTAATTTGTCTACCTGAATATCTTGGCAAAGTTAATTTTCTCATCTCGTGCTGTCAAACTATCTTCAGATATCACCGGCAATTCCTCTATCAGGATCAATCCAAGAGACAAAGTCAAGATGAAGAAAAAGAAAATAAGTAAATTCAAAGAGCATAATGAGAAAGATTAGACAAAGTCAGTTTTCAAGACACTTATACATACTCGTATAGTAACCATCTTTGCCTCTCTGACCCTTCTATTGGCCCATTTGTCTTTCTTATTACTATACATCGCCCCCCCCCCCCTCTTCCGTTCCTTGCAGGAAGTGTTAGTGTTCGTCTTACCGTATCAGGTGATGTATTTGGAAGGGTAGTGACCTCTCCTAGACCAAGTAAGTGATATCATTGTGGCTTTATGAGTACACCCCCCCCTGTTTAATATTTGATGATTGATCGTTAATCCTCACCCCTCTCTGCTTTCTGGAAACTAAATGCACACACTCAGTCAATGGTGGCTCTCGAAAATGACCGGCTTGCAACAAAGAGGCCTATGGCATGCAAGATATTATGATATTACCAGGAGCTCATTATTTGTCACTCATTCTTTGTAGGCTGTGAGGTTCCTAGTGAATAATTATGATACCATTTGACCTTTCATCTACCGGTAGTAATAAAAGAATCCCATGTCAATCTGGTTTATTTCTGGATACCCACACGGTCCAGGCGTCGGTCCTAGAATTTCATACTTCACCTCCAAAATGCTAATTTCCTCAACTACAAGGTACTATATAAAAACATGTAATGGCAGAAAACACTATCGTTTTTTTTCTCTGTCAGTTTTAACTGTTTATGTTCCAACCAAAACAATCTTCTTGATTCACAATGAACAGAAAACTATGTATGGACTGTTTTTGTTTTATGAGGCTCATATTGTAATCATCCAGGGTTGTTATTAACTTGTCAATTTCACCCTTGTAATTTTGAAATAATTGCATGCAAGTAGAAAGAATGTGAGAAGAGAGTTGTTTGTATCTTCAAATTTGTGCGTCTATGATACACTTTTTTTCTGAATGATACACTGCCTTGTAAAACCAGCTAAAAAAGTGAGGACCCATGCCATTTTGCTTTTTTTGGGCCCATTTCACACATATCTTTCTGTGTCATATTGATGCTTGAGCGTCTTGCATTGTGAAATGTTTTCCTCACAAAGACGAAAGACGAATATGTAAGAGGAAAAATCGTTTTATTGAGCAAAACCATACAACATGCCAGAATAGGAAATAAAATAGACTGAGAAAGACTGAGGAAAGAAAATGTATAAAAGATGTATGTTTTTTATATTGTTGCACATATTCTTATAAGATGGATATCTTACAGTAACAATTCATGTCCCCCATATTTTGTGGACAAGATCATAAGACAGTTTCATGAAGATACAGAATAATAATAACAACTAATACAAATAAATAAATCTATAACATGTTTGCAAAGGATATCTCTGCAGATGACGGATTTTTCCATTGGTTAAAGTTGAATCCCACGGAATACAGCTGCTCTACCTGTTGTACTCGATGTAACTAAACGTTCAACAAAAATACCCCAGCTGGTGGCTCCCCCGCTTGGTTAAATTGTTCATATGAATTGGAAAAGCCACAGATTTTTGAAAACAGGGGTAGGCTCACTCGAAGGCCGCTGGCTCAGCCAGGAATAATGGCACTAAACTATAAATACACACATTTTGGGTTGATATACAGGCCTATAATCCAATCCAACTTTCATAAAAATCGGAGAAGGAGATATTCAAGTTTATTTTAAGGGGGACTTAGTTTTGTTGAACTGTTTTTCATAATTTTCTCATATTGTACACCCCATAACTCTCAAAAAACATTAGCTACCCCCTTCAAAGACTTGTTTTTCAATAAAGTGCATTTTTAGCTGTATTCCTTTAATTTTTCATTAATATCTCTGGGATATTGTTGGAGTGACGCTGCTTTTCGTAATAAATCCAAAACATTTTAGTATTTTACTGTATGTTTTAATGTAATGACATATGATTTTGAAAAGATTGTAGTTCGAAAATTATGCTGGATAGCCCGCCTATTTTTTTTTACGTTGGAAACCTTTCTTTTTGGCAAAGTTTCATGAATATCTAATGGACTTTAGATTTCTTGCCAAGTGTGGGATTCAACTTTAGTATGTAAATGTGAATGTGGGATTTTTTATATTCCATAACACATGGGCATAGTCTTTGCATTTGTGGGCCAACATTCCTCCACTTTAAAATGTTATTTCCATATCAGTGGTCCAGAAGGGGGGGGGTAGTTAGTCCCCTAGCCCCCTCCCCCCCGGATCCGTCACTGACGACTACTCAGTGAGCATTCAATAATCTGGAAGCATTCACACATTATTTCACAGAAGACTCCTTTGATAATCGCTAATTAGATATTCAAGGTTAAACAATAACTGGAACATGTTCTTTTTTTTATTCCAAGCTTATAAATACACGTTCTTTTATGGCACTGTTTCGTAAGCTGGGAAAAGGAAATATTATGAACAGTCATAGATTTACATAATGATTGGTGCTTTCTGATGCATTGTAACTGATAGTTTCACTTATGGACAGAACTTCTGCTGATGCACAATTCAGAACTTAAGAAGATAACTGCTTTAGACTTTCATGTGTGACCTCTTTCATTTCATCTCTGGTTTCTATTAGTTCCTATTGCAGGTTGGCCATTGTCCAGCTATGTATACAGAGAAGCTCATAGTCCCTGACCATTGTCTGACATGGCATATCTTTGGCCTTTCATTGTCCATGGGTGGACCTTGGTCTGCCATTGTCCACTATAAAAGGACAAGGTCCAATTGGCCACCTGAGCTTGGTCAGCCATTGATCTCATCCTAAGATATGAAACAACATCTCATTGCACCATAGTATAATGCTAGATCCTCAGTAAAATTTATACATGGGTAGGCCTATATTAAAGATATGAAGACCATGTGTGTAGCAAGCTTGAAGAGAAGAATAATTAGATTTTAAAAGACTGAACTGCCACTAGATGATTCCTTAATGCCTTCATCACTGGAATCTGAGAAGTCTTTCAAGCACGGTGTCAGATAGAACTATCTCGCAGATAATCATGTTCTGATTAAACTTTCCAACTAATCCTTTCATGGTTCCAAACTCCCTCCTCTCCTTGTGTCCTTTCTGGCAATGCTACTTTTTTGCCAGACTCCTAATCACCCATTTGGAAATTCGACTGACTTGTGCTTGAGCTTCAAAGATCTCAGACACTAATCTTCTTGAAGTCTTATGTCACAGAGGACATTGCATTGAAATTAAGACGAGATTGATGAAAAATGATAAGAATCTGATTTGGAGGTTAATTAGTATTTACGTCTTAACAAACTTGGTATATATATCGATTGGAGGTTAGAACCCCATGTCAGGTTTTCTCTTTCATGGAGTTGTTGAAGTCATGGTGCTTGTGTTGTTGCAATGTGAATACTATGCAATGTACAGTTTGAAAGTTATGATAATCTGTCTTTTGTCATAACTTAAAACAACGAGCTAAGCTATGTTAGCTGAAAGAAACTGTGCAATCATCTGACTCAATGATTTTTAAAAGCTTACTCAAACAATTCAAATTTACAGTGTACCATTTGGAACACCTTCCTTGTATCTGTATATGTGTACGGAAGTGACTGCACTGCTTTCTGCCATTTCAAGCATCTTGTTCTGCCCTTGCCTGTCTCTTGTGCCTTTGTTGGTCAATTTGTCAGTCTCTCTTTGTGTCAATAGGCAGGAGCAAATCAGTTGTCTACTCACACGCAAGATAGTGTGTCTCACTTTAACTCTGGCTTTGTCACTAAGACTGCACACTAATCATCTTTGATCTTGGAGATTAAATATCAATCAAAATGACGTCAAGGAGTTTACTCAAATGTCAAGAGACAGTCACGAACGGAATTCCTTTTGTACGAGTAGGTTGTCTATTGTCCAGCAAAGCTCATCAACCATTTCATGTCATTGGTACTTCATTGTCTGTGATATGACTTTGGTCAACTGTCCATAAGAAAATTTACATCCTCGGTTAATTTGACTAAAAATTTGGATCAAAAAGACAAAGGACGAATATGGAAGAGAAAAATCGTTGTATTGAGCAAAACCATACAAAATGCCAGAACAGGAAAGAAATAACTGAGAAAGACTAAGGAAAGATAATGTATAAAAAATGTATGTTTTTATATCATTGCACATATTCAGCAGAGTAAGCCTCCTCATTAGATGGATATCTCACAGTAACAATTCATGTCCCCAACATTTTGTGGACAAGATGAAAAGGCAGTTTCAAGTAGATACAGAATAATAATTACAATTAATACAAAGAGCTTTCATAATTCTATAACAAGTTTACAAAGGATATCACGGCAAATGAGAGATTTTTCCATTGGTTAATACATGTATGTAAATGTGAATGCCGGATTATTTATATTCAATAACACATGGGAATAGTCTTGGCATTTGGGGCCCACATTCCTACACTTCAAAATGATATATCCATATCAGTGGTTAGCCCCCTAGGCCCCTCCCCGGATCCGTCACTGATGACTATTCCGTGGGCATTCAATAATCTGGAAGCATTCATGCATTATTTCACAGAAGACTCCTTTGATATTCACTAATCAGATATAAAATTTTATTCAAGGTTGGCACAATTACTAGAAAACGTTTGCTTTTTCCTAACAAGCTAATAAATACACTTTTGTCTTAGGCATAGCTTGGTAAACTGGGAAAAGGCAATTAAATTGTACAGTCATTGAAATAATGATTGGGGCTTTTTTATGCATACGAGGGAAATTTCACTAATGGGCAACACCTTTGCTGATGCACAATTCAGAACTTAAGAATACAACTGCTTCAGACTTTCATGTGTGACCTCTTTCATTTCATCTCTGGTTTCTATTAGTTCCTATTGCAGGTTGGCCATTGTCCAGCTATGTATACAGAGAAGCTCATAGTCCCTGACCATTGTCTGACATGGCATATCTTTGGCCTTTCATTGTCCATGGGTGGACCTTGGTCTGCCATTGTCCACTACAAATGGACAAGGTCCAATTGGCCACCTGAGCTTGGTCATTCATTGATCTGATCCTATGTTATCAAACAACATCTCATTGCACCATAATAATGCCCCTACTCAGTAAAGTTTATGCATGGGTCCTAATTTGCTTCAGTCTCAAAAAGTTTTTGAAGCCTTCAGCAGAGAGTGAGAACTAAAGGTGAAAGTCTATGCATTTGTACCAGCTTGGAAAAGTTAGCAAAAGGAAACCATTCCTGGTACTAACTACATGGATGTATTTTATTCTATAGCATTACAATCACATGTAAACGTGAAACTTCAATTTCATTCAAATACAAATGTACATGTGAAATATTGTGAATTTTTCTGATATCAGTTGTTAGGCCAGCGACAATTGGTTTTTAGCTTCTTTGACATACCAACACCAAACATTTTTTTCTGATAAGAACAAGCTTGTTTGACACAATAAAAAGATAAGATTTAACACTCATCTTTTTCCTCTACCAGCCGACCTCAAAAAATAATTAATGTTCCCCAAGAAGATCTGATTATGTCCAAAAGCACTTCCTTTTCCTAATTTGTACACACCAGTGTTGGAAGTCTTGAGGCTGGTAGTTTCATGACAAAAATAACTTACACTTATATTTCATCCGAATTTAATAACTGGACAATGCAATGCTCTGATGTTTAAAAAAAATTCCTCTTTGACTTAAATTTGTCTTCATTCATCATTTTAAAATTTTGAATACACATATCGCAATTGCCTTGTGTCCACAATATATTGTTTTTGCGAGATGTCTTTGCTGTTATATCTTCTTTTCTCAGAGCTATTGCTCCGCATTTGAAAATTTTACTGAGCATATCAAAAGAGATTCTTTTATTCACTTCAAATTTTAATAATATTAGTGCATTATCATACACTCTCCTTTACAGTGAAGAAATATGTTTTTTTCTAATGCAAAAGCACCTGCTTCTTCGGAAAATAATCTTGTTATGGCCTTCTTTGTTACAACGATCTTTCACGCTCTTGTGGGATTTACAGCTAATTGATAAGAAACAATGTGTTATTTAGAACTTTGTACACATACCATTTTGCATACATTGGCCCACCTGTTGTGCACAGTGTTTTCCTGGGTGTTGCGTACTGGTGGGTTTTTGCTGCCATCAAATATTTTTGTGTCAGTAGCAACGAGGGGAACAGTTTTCAAGTAGGCCACTTGCTTCTTTTGTCACAAACTTATGTTATAACTTCTCTCTTTCACCATAATATATTCCTACTGAAGAACAGATTGTTTTATTTTCTCATATATATGGATGTAAGTCTAGAAAAAATTAAAAAGGACCAATTCTGTTAGAAAGATGAAGAAAGTTCTGGATTCTAGGATTTAGTCTACTTTAAATGACTTGCATGATGTGACTCCCTCCCTGCTTAGCTAGACTCTTTCTTAGGCACTGGCAGATTGGAGGAAATTGAGCAACGTGATGGTAAACATTCATTTGCCATTTGTCATTGACTGCAGCTACTCGAGAAAACCACATTGCACTCTTCATGTCATTGCCCTTTCCTGAATCAACATCCTGGTCAATTGATTTCCTCCACAAAAGTTGCTGTCAGATTCTTGTTCTGTTTGCACATCTCTTTTCATCGATTTACTACATCTGTCATGGCTCAAGTCAAAATTTGAATCACAAGAAATATAGTTGTGGTCTTCAAAGATTGGTTATGGCAATAAACTGTTATTTAAATGAACTTATAATTGGAGCTCAAGAGATCGTTTGCAGCGCTGTTGCATAACATTCTACTTAGGAGTGTGTCATCTTGCTAATATATTTATTAGAATAATTATCCATAAAACATGTCCAAAGAACACATTACAGCAAACCAGGTGAAAGGCATAATGCCATGTGTATTGGGTAACAGGGTTGCTTCCAATGTAATGGTTACTTGACATGAAAACAAAACATATAGACTAATATAAATATTGCAGCTGTTTTCAGCTAATAATGTGAGTCACACAAAATGCAGTCGTAATCTTCCAAGATTGCTGATGATTTCAAAAAGCTGTGTTTCAAATAAGCTTGTACCTAGAGCTTACAATACCATCTACAGTAACTGTTGCATATTCTACTTAGTAATGTGTCCTATTGCTAATATTATATATTTGTTGTGATAATGCATATATATCCTGTAAAAAAACAAGTGAAAAGCGTAACACAACGTATTTTGGGTGACAGTATTGCTGATAATGTATTGGCTGCTTGACATGAAAACAAAACTACAGGACAAAATAAGCATCACAGCTGTTTTCAGTAAATAATATATCTAATTTTAATTTCCTCTATTTTGCAAATTTAAGTAATATACAAGAAGGAGGTTCAGGGGGAGACATTGCAAGAATCAAGTGCATGCAATGCCATTTGTTATCCAAAAGCCAAAACACAACATGCATCTCCTTGTGAGTAAAATACTGCACAAGATATCTGCCTCAGACATCCAAGTGTCACCTGATTTATTTCATATCTGCTTTCTATTATATTAGTTCCCTATGCTATAGATTGCAGGCTGGCCATTGTCCAGCCATTTATTCAGAGAAACTCATTGTCCTTGACCATTGTCTGGCTAGTTTGCATACATGCTATTACTAATTGTGAATCAACCTCGTAAAACTAAAACATTACATAATCTGATTGCAATTCTTTTTCAATGTTCTCGCAAAGATGTAAGAAATGGCAGACATCACAGCACATACACATAGCACAACTATTGAGAGCAATTCTCCTGTGTGAAACTTTGTGACATCTTCCTTTCAAAAAGCATTATTAAAGCTCCTCATACGCTGTAGACATCATTCTTATGAATCTTGTATGCCACCTGCCAGACTGGCTCAAGTTGGTCCCACAAATTGTAACGTGATTTGGACGAGTAATTCTTCCCTGTTTGTCATTCTTTGCTGAATGAGTAGGATGTGTGAGATCTGATATGTACACCCACTTCTTTCCAGTGAAGGACATGAAAATGGAACCAGACTTTAAAATTGGTAAAAAATGGAATGAATGCAGCTGCACACAACATAGACTAAAAAGTTATTTTTTCTGTGCATTTTGACAGTCAAAATTCTCAAAATACACTGAAAATATAGTGTTATATCAATTGGTCAATAACAGATCTATGCTCTTTAGGCCAATATTTCATGGTATGTGAAAATTTTACAAATATAAATGTTCCCCTTAACCAAGAATGACCCATGAAAGCAGCCTTGCTGATAGTGCCATCTGTCCAAAAAATGTCTTTAAAGTGGGTTGCATTGGGGTGGGTGGTTTGGCCAATGTGCAGACAAATAAATTCTGCAACAATGACTGGATGTATTCAGGTGGTTGGCTTATGGTTTTGTTTGCCCACCGTCTCATTATCTCCTACCTCACTTCTTCAGTCTTTATTACAACCCATTTCCCCTTCCAGCCACTTGCCCTTTTCTACTCTGCCTGACCATCCAGTATTCTATTGGGCCGTTTCTCTTTCCCATTGCAATAAAGACCTATTTCTCATGCATTCAATTGCATCTGGTTTCATTGCATGCCACCAGAGGTGCTAGTGTTCTTTTACCATATCATGTGATGTATTTGGAAGGGTTGTGACCTCTCCTACATCAAGCTAGTAATACAAGCCTGGCTTTATGACTGCATCTCTTCCGCTGTTCCTCACCTTTCTCTGCTCTCTGGCAACAACACACACATGGTCAGTGACCAGTGGACCTATTTGCAACAAAAGCCATTGCGATATTATGTAATACTGTTTGGTGCCCATTATTTCTAGAATGTACATTGCTCCCTTGGACAGCTATACAGTTGCGGACAAAAATATTCATACAGAGTATTCGCACATAACTGGTATTTGCAGGGATGCGAGAAGAAAAATTTCACTTTTAAGTCATTGTCCTAATCAATTGTCATTGTAAAGCACTGCAAACTTAAGCATATCTCTGTTTTCAACCTCACGGGGCACACAAACGAAAAATTTCAGCATGACAAAAGTATTCATACAGCTCGAACACGTTGGGTATAAAGTGCATCAAAACCTTGAATTTCTGTTCCAAATAATTTGTAACTTTCTGTGGCTTTTTTGAATAACCTGGTTAGATGTTCTGAATGCTTTTTTGGGTGTTTTTCTCTGTATTGGTTGACCCCTACCATCCTGCGGCGCTGGTATCACTTTACCATTAAATGTATATGACATTTCTCAAGAGATGGCAATAAGTCCATGAAGAATAATCTCATTTCTTCAAATGGTCCATCATAGTTCTCTTTATGCCATAGGTTGTGCCTGATGTAAACTACAAGAAGTTGCATTTCGTTTTACATGATTTAGACATGGGTACCAAATGTCTAGCAAAGTCTTGAAAGTTTTGCCCTTTGAAATAGCATTGGGCCTCGGCCAATTTTTACCCTAGGCCTTTGGCATTATGTGCAAATCATCACCTGCATGCCACAAGTTAATTTCAGTCCAAATGACAGTTTGCACAAATGATTAAAGCAAGCCATGAAACCAAATTTTACTCTGTGTGAGCATTAAGCTTGGCTTAATGAGCATCTTTGCAGAAGTTTCATATACATTTAATGGTAAAATGATACAAGTGCCATAGGGTGGTATGGGTCAACCAAAACAGATAAAAACACCAAAAAAAGCACTCAGGACTTCTAAGGAGGTTATCCAAAGAAGCCACAGAAAGTTACAAATTATTTGGAATAGAAATTCAAGCTTTTGATGCACTTTATACCCAGCATGTCCAAGCTGTATGGATACTTTTGTCATGTTGAAATTTTACTTTAGTGTGCTCCCTGAGCTTGAAAACAATGATATTCCTAAGTTTGCAGTGCTTGACAATGATAATTGATTAGGGTAATCACTTAAAAGTGAATTTTTTCTCCTTGCATCCTTGAATCAAAAGTAAATACCAGGTATGTGCAGAATACTCAGCTGTATGAATATTTTTGTCCGTGACTGTACCAAACACCAGTCTAGTAACAATGGCCAAGTCAATATTTTTGGTATTGATAATTTCATTTATTGTATTAGCCTGACAGGCCCAATGCACCTTTCTAAACATGATAGCTTGTCAAATGTTTTGGCTATCAATATTAATCTTTCAAGTGAATGAACCCTACAATGGCATTTGATATTGCATAAGGGCTCTTCCAGTCTTCCTTCTTGTTAGACCTATTCTTTGGATGCAATATTTTAAAACGTTTTATTGCACAGCAGTACTGAGGGATGTATTGTTCTTAATCAGAAATGCTTTTACTATTCATATAGTCTGCTATCAAAATCTGTCAATATCCATTTTTTGTAAGGCTTGTCCATTATTATATTTAGCACACCTTTCTGAACAAAATCACATTATGAAATGGTGCCCGTCCATCACTTTGACATCAATAAACCAGCCAAACTATTCATTGTGATAAAAAGTAGTAGAATGCCTTGGAAACATGGTCTTGAAGGAATGGGGTTTTTTTCATTATGGTCTTCTTCGTTGGTTGCTGAGAGGTGGCCTTCTACGTTGGTTAATACCACAACATTGTTTTATGATTCGCAACAAAAGCAATATTATCAAATACTTAGATTATACTCAAAAGAAGCTTTGCTTTCTTACACATCAGTAACCTGCTGGCAAGAAACAGACTTTAAGGAAGTGAGATGTACCTTTATCGAGTTTTGTAATCCTTCAATCATAAATAATACCATTGTTATCAAACTTTTTGCTTTACAAAATATTGAAGTAGCTGTTATCTAAAAAACCAAGCAAATGGTCAACTCATGTAAATAATGCACCTAGACAATCCAAATATATCCCTGAGGCCTTGGGATCTGCCTTATTGAATATGACAACACTGTAGCTAATTACTTCTTAGAGATATTTAAACTATGGTAAATTTAGATTAACTATAAAAAACAGTATCAAGTCAACTACAAAAAATAATAGTAGTTCATTGGCATCTCGGTATCCCTTGAATAAATTTTGATGAGCAATTTCTTGACTTAAAAATTTTGTACCTCTCTATGTGATGTTCACTGATGGGCGCTACAAACCTTAAATGTTGATTATTTTTGAACCTGACTCCCAACTAAATTCAAAGTTTATGAAGCAGGCCACCTAGCCAAGCTTTACTGTGAGAGAACTAGTCGCTCAATGAGGAATAAAAGAGATCATGTTATCGCATAATAACAGGAAATCTGGGTATGTAGATCCAATTAAAAAGCTAATTATAGGAGTTGAGCTTGGCATACTTTCATGAATAGACAGATGAATCATATCAATGAGTAATATTCAATATTCATAACTGGTCTTTCATTTCTATGGTTTGCTCTCTCTTCCTTTGAAGATTAGTTGAGGAAATATGAACTGATTGATTGCATGATCGATCATTACATTTTGTTTTATTAACTGAAATTACATTAAATGATACAAAAAAAAAAGGAGGCATTTTTGCAGAAGAACAAATAATTTCTAAATTCATGATTGACTATGGAGCTTACCTTAGTGGGGCAGATTTGTCATGAATAGGGGAGTAATATTGCATTTATACATAGAAGCATGGAACTTGGCACATCGTTTACAAACATGTTAAAGAATAAATTTAGATAGGGAGCCACTTCAGATTTGACCTGGTTGACCTATGGCAGCCATTTTCCAAAATGGCGGCTAATTCTCTCATTTTCCTGCTTTCTGTGAAGTGCCTACAGTTTGACCATATGAAAACAGTGGTCATTATTTCTTCTAAAGATGTAAATAACACTATCAATTGATTCCTGGGTTGAACTGAGGAATTTTATGGTGGTCAGGGTCCATTTTGTTATAACTGTTGAATAAAATGCAGCATTTTTGCAATTTTACGTAATTTTATGGAATCTCAATTAATATTCAAATAGACCACATATTTGATTTCCTTGTAAGAAAAGCTTTCAAATGAATGGTAGCATCACTAGTTTCTGTGAATTCTTAGTCAAACTGAACCACAGAACCGAAATCTTCAAAAATCCTATAATTTTCATTTTTTCCATTTTCACTCCAAATTTACGAAACCCATTAATGCGGGTACTCATTTGAAAACTCTTTTTGCGAGGAATTCAAATATGTAAATTATTTTTATATTCATTTAGAATTGGTGAAACCACGCAAAACCGCGAAAATATAGTATTTAAGATGATAATTCTACCAAAAAGGATTCTAGAAAGCCTGAAAATAGTTGAGGCCACTAAAAATGTTGTAGTTATGTTCTGAATACCTAGAGAAGGAATAACAAACACTATTTGCATGCATTCTATTCGTAGGAACTACACAGAAAGCAGCAAAATGGAAGAATTGACGGCCATCTTGGAAAATGGCTGCCAATAGCCATCTATGCTAAATCTGAGGTGGCTCCCTATCCAATTATATTTGTAGAGATGTTGTTTAAGTGTGCGCCAAGTTTCATGCTTCTATGTATAAATGCACTATTTTTTTACATACCTGGCCCGCTACCTTGGACAACTAAAGAGTAGTACATTTCTTTCAACTAAATTTGGGTGACAATTGCATTCAGTCATCTAAAAAAAGACAGCTGAACTTATTTGAGTTAAATTCTGTCAACCAGTCGCGCTATCCAGTTTAATTTTTTTTTTAGTCAGTCATGCTTGGTTTTCAATTAACTCCAGTGTCCAGCCATGATTGGATTTTCAATGGACTCAAGTAGCTTCAGTTGAGCTGGACTCTTGAGGCAGGTGGTGATATTATTACCAGTTCTACTGTCTTACACCTCTGCTACTATACAAGAACTTCTCTTTCTGCAACATACTCTACTTCTACAACTAATTCTCTTTCTATTTCTGCACGTTCTAAAGGCAATGCAACTCAACCCATAAAGTGCAGATGCATGCCGCTTGTAAAACATAAATTTCATCCAGGGCTGTTTTTGGCATCTAACTGTAGTCAAATGTATATTTGCTTGGCGGGGCTTGTCAAGGAGATGCAGCCAATGGCTATTAGCAATGATATTTTATCATCAGACAACTATAACCACACCCAACAATATAATATATAGCTTTCCCTTAGGTTTTGCGCATTGAGCATTGTCAATTGCCATAATTCTTGATTAGGTCAAGGCATTTCCACTTTACTCTCAATCTCATTGAGTTTTTAGCATGTATCAACATTGTTTTATGATTTGAAAGCCAAATGGATTTGTAAACAACTAATTAGAACTTATTTGTCTGATACGGCAGTGGCTTATAAAACATTGACAGAACCCTACAAATTGATTTTCATATCTATGTATACATACATACATTTTATGATGGGTCTTTTCTTCATCTCTTTCCTATCACGGTTCACGTTTAATGTGTGAGATTTAGGATTCAGATTTAGTCAGAAACTCATTGTGTTGACTGTATCACACACTCTAAGGACATCTTTTGGTCAGGCTTGGGAAAGCCCAGGTATAATGATATGCAGTGGAACAAAAGTAACACAATACCAATCACCAACCCTAGAGTGTGTCATACATGTACCTGAGTATGCTTAATTTAAATTCAGTTGTTTCCATTCTCCAACTGTCCAACACCTTGAGAAGATAAAGCAATTCATTGTCTGGCACTATCTGTGCAGTGAGTGTTTTCAACCTGAAGTAAGAGCTTAGTATGTCAGTGTTTCATTTGCTGTCACCACTCCAGACTCGCTGGCCTTGAAAAGTGTCTTTCATTCAAAGCAAGTCATAAAGGATCACAGACTGAAGGGTTTGGATGACAGAAATCACACACGGGATGGCCATATCACATTTGGTAGCTTAGTCAAGCTCTTTGCATCTACACAGTGTGTCTCCTGGTTACTTTGTGGGATTAGGCACGCCAACATGTATGACTGGTGGTGATTATGTTTGTTGGAAGTAACAACTTTGGTCTGTCCAGCTCTGCTCTAGTCTTGTTTTTTATTCAGAGAGTTCAAATGATGCACCAAAAATTTTTCTCTTGTTAATCACAGTGCATCATGTGTTGACCTCAGCTACTGAATTCAAATCAATATCATCTTGCTCCACTACTGAATAAGATCGAGATACAGATATTGCAAAAAGTGATTTTCCAGGATCATTTAGAACTGAGCTATGACCTTTCTGAAATAGCCCGGAAGAAATGAAAATGCTTGGAAAAAGTAACGTAGAATTATCATCTTGAAGTTCATAATTATATCAGTTTGGGATGCAATAAGTGAACAGTTAAAAATAATGTGGCAACATTTTAGTGATCAGAAGTCCTGATTAATGTTTGAGCACTGGATGAAGCTATTATTCACATAGTTGTACAACATAATGAATCATTATACAGAATCCAGTTTGATTATTTTGTAGCTATAACTAAAATGAACAATAAAGAACTGCCAAGGCTCAATGAATTGTGTGTTAGATTGTTAATATCATATTTTACAGAAAAATCGATGAATTTTGATCTTACGATCTTAGACCAAATCAAATCACTTAATCGTAAACTACATCTTATTATGAAAGAATTATCAAACTATGAATAAATAAAGTTGTTTAATTAGTCTTTCAACTGTAGAAAAATTACTGCCAGGCAACTGCATAGTGCCTCTGACAGACCAGCAAAATGTCTAGACAGGCTAATTTGAGCCATTTCGTTACTACATTATTTCTTCCACTCTGTTCCTAATTAGCTGGTGAGCAGGCTTAATCCCCCAAGGACCCAAATGATATTTTCTCCCAGCTCCCCTGCAAGTTTAAGATGATTAATCTAATTACAATTTCTATTAAACTTTTGAAAGTCGGTATGGGAAACCAGCTGCAATTAAGCCCAAGATTTCAAGTTCAATTTTTAAACAGATTTTTCGGTCTTATGCATGAAATATCAGAAACACTGACAACGACAGAAAATGGAATATGTTTTAAGTTAGTCAGACAAAAGAAAAGGCAAGAGAAGAGCAAGAAAAGAACAAAGGACTAAGCGATGGAACATTAAGTAAAATTCAAGGGAGGAGTGCTCAAGGAGCAGGCAAAGAAAGAGGGAAGATAGAGGAAGGTAGAGGGAAGAAGGAGGAAGGAAGAGGAAGGAAAGAGGAAGGAAAGAGGATGGAAAGAGGAAGAAATGAGGAAGGAAAGAGGACGGAAACTCTAGGAAGGAGGGGAAGTAGGGAAGAAAAAGAGATAAAAGACAAATTAAAGTGTGCCAAATAGGAAAATACCAGCTCCCAGAACATGCCCATTGTTTTGGAAGACAAGTGGCCGTTCTTTGTAGGGAGCACCAATTATTGACCATTAGCTAGAAACAGCTGTGTGTTTAATACCATTACTGAGTAATTACTCCAGGTCCCTAAACAAATTAGGTGGTGGGCTAGGACATTAGATGAGTTGGGCCGCCTCCATCCCAAATCAAGTTATCTTTGTTTCAACCGTAAGACAAGCCAATTTACTATGTATGCAGGGTACAGCCAATTCTCTGAGGCAAATAATTCATCTTAAGCTGCTTTGTTGTCCCAATCCACTAATTATTTTAGGGCATCATTTGATTAAAATCAAAAAAATGCTAAGAAAAAAAAAAGAGTAGTTCTTTCCTAAGGAACCAATTGCTTGATTTTCTACCTTGAACCTAACCAATTTGTTTCGCTGAAAGAGTCACGTGCCTTATGTTTGTTTGATAGTTTTACGTGCAGAAATATGGTTGTGGTCTTCCTCAATTGATTACCCAAGTATCGGAATAAGCTGCGTGTCAAATGAACTGGAGGACAAAAGATCAATTGCAGTCGCTGTTGAATATTCAATTTAGGAGTATGTGATTTTGTTTTGATAAAATATTTATTTTGATTATGCATACATGCAGTGTAAAGAAACAAATTAGGCCTACAGCAAACTGGGAGAAAGGAATGTTGTAACACATTTTGGGTGACAATATTGCTACAATGTAACATGATTCATGGTGCTTAACATGAAAACAAAACTATAGAACAATAATATTATCATGAGGGCCTTCCTATGGTGCCAAAAAGGAAAAATGGCTAAGTCTGACTTAGGCCAATTTTGCTTTAGGCTGACGAAATTTAAGTAATTACAATGAGGTACAAAAGAAGATATCAACACCATAAGAAGCTTGGAAATGCAAGAATTAGTCAACATTAATCCCCTCAACTCGACATTCTCGTAAGTTATCTTCTTGTCAGATGACACTGTCAATTTCGAGAGATTTTGGTTAATCTTTTGAAGTAATCCTTTCTTGTTTCTAACCTTATTACCTTTATTTTCTTTATTCTGATATTTGTTTATCAAGGGAAACCTAATCCCTGATTTGGTAATTAGACTGACTTCTACTTCAGCTTTGAAAGAACTCCTGACACAGATCCTCTTGAAGTTTTATTTCAAAGAAGAATCTAAATTTGAAGTTCAGACTTCAGATTTCACAGAATGCTTATTACTATTTGAATCTCCAAGGAGCTTTGATGGGCTGACGTTATTCATTGATTGTTGATTGTTGTGATGTCTTCGCCATATTTTATTATTTGGTGTATCTATTCATCTCCCTGCATGTCTGCTCCACCAGTAGCTGTAGTCAGCCATTTGTTAATCCCTCTTTGGATCATGAGAGTGAGATTATTGTGCAAATCAGTTATTCACTTCCTGTACCTCTTGCTTTGTCATTTCATCTGCCAATAGACCCATCATCTTTGATCTCAGAGATTAAAAGGCTAAGAGTCTGTCACAAATTCCAGGATATTGTCTGGTAGTGGAACGACACAAAAGAGAATCGATCAGATATGTAGTGTTCACATACACTATACCACTGCTGACATTTTGTGAAACTGAACAGCAGACCAGAGGTTAAAAATTCTATTAATGCACCAATTTAATATCAGAGGTGCCTTTAATTTTACAATTACAAAATGTATCAAGTTATGTTTATATTTCACTAAGGTGATAACCGCTGTTCAGCTGACGTGGTTCAACTACCTGATTTTCCAGTTTTGGTCTCTGGCAGTTGAAGCGCCTCTGTTCATCATATTGAGGCACTTTGCGCCAAGTAGTAGTACTAAGCCTTATAAATCGATGGGTTAAGGCAACATCTCAAACAATGACTAAAAGGTTTTTTTTCTCTGCATTTTGACAGTCGAAAGTCTCAAAATATAGTGTTATATCTGCCATTTCAGATCTATGGTCTGCAGCTGAACACGTCATGGCACGTAAAAATTGTACAAATATAAGTGTTCCCCTTAACCCAATATGACCTAACAAAAATAGCTTTGCTGAAAGTAACATCCTTCCAAAAGATATGTCAATAGTGGTGATAATGAGTGTGTATAATGGGCTGTATTAGGGTAAGTGGATTGACCAATCTACTGACACACACATGCAACTATGACTGGATGTATTCAGCTGCTTGGCTTGTGCTTATGTTTGCCCAATTGTTTCATTATCTCTTAGTCTTACCTCACTTCCTCAGTCTTTCTTCCAACCCATTGCCCCTTCCAGCCACTTTCCCTTTTCTACTCTGCCTGGCCATCGAGTATTCTATTGGCCCAATTTCTCTTTCCCATTTCAATAAAGACCTATTTCCCATGCATTCAATTGCATCTGGTTTCATTGCATGCCACCAGAGGTGCTAGTGTTCTTTTACAATATAATGTGATGTATTTGGGAGGGTTTTGACCTCTCCTACATCAAGCTAGTAATACTAGCTTGGCTTTATGACTGCACCTCTCCTGCTGTTTAATATCCTATGATTGATCTTTAATCCTAACCTTTCTCTGCTTTCTGGCAACAAAATGCACATGGTCAGTGATAGTGGGATAATCTGCAACAAAAGGCATTGCAATATAATGTAATACCGCCTGGACCTTGGAGCCCATTATTTCTAGAAAGTGCGCTGCTCCCTCAATCAACTATGCTAAGCACCAGTCCAGTAATACTAGCCAAGTCAACATTTCTATATTGATAATTTCATTTATTATATTAGCCAGACACTGGCAGACAGGAGCAATGCACCTTTCTAAACATGATAGATTGTCATATATTTGGCTGTCAATCTCAAGTAAATAAACCTCTGCCTTACAATGGCAGTGAACACTTGTGGTTTTAGTTAATATTTTATGTGAGACCTATTCTTCCCATGGAATATTTTATAATCTTTTATTCCATAGCAGTACAGAGAGACGTCCAGTTAATAATGTTTTGAGATTTTGCTGAGATACTTTTACAATCCATATGGTTTACTATTAAAATCTATCAACATCCATTTTTGCAAGGCTTGTCCATTATTATATTTAGCCCACCTTTCCGAACAATATCAAATTGTCAAGTGGTGCCTATCCATCACTTTGACACCATAAACCAGCAAAGCTATTGATGGTGATATAAACTAGTACCGTAATATGGGGTGAATAGGGACACTGGGGTGAATCGGGACAGAACAGAGAATCTTTTTATTTGCTAAAAGACACCAATTTCTACTAGCCATCATTCTCCCGTGGTCATCGGATCACTTCGAGCTGGCTCTGCCAGTGAGCCTCTGACCTGGTGGGCCACAAAAAGTGTGGTTTTACAGGTTCAATGTGATTGGTTGCGAAGGGAAGTGGTCGCACAATCAGAGAGGCTGTTACATTTAAAACAAGATTATGTAATTACAGTCTTTGCATACTATTGATAGCTGTTGGCTGTTGATCCGCTTGTTGTTTTTCGGTTTCCTCATGTTTGGCATTCAGTCAGTATGATGGAAGCTGTTACATGAAGTTGGTGCTTATTCTGCCAAGCATGAACAGTGGCAGTCTGCCAGATCCACACCACTCATTATTATGTGTACGAACCTTGACTCATTTAGAGCTCTTTGCAGATCATCGGTCCAGTAAAATGTTTGCAACTTCAACTTACGAATGAGCTTTGCCATGTCACAGCCCTTAACTTGGCCCTTAACATGGTTAAGGCTCATATGCATTGAGATCTCCTTTGTAAGAAGTACTTTCTTGCTGGGGAGGTTGGAGTTTTTTGGGCTTTTTTTAAACATAACTTCTTGTAAATAATTCTTTCTTGCTTGGGGACGGGGCTGCAGTTTGATTTTTTTCTAATAAATAATTTCTTGCTCAGTTTCAGTTAAATAAGTAGATTCTTTTCTGGCGGATTTGAAATATATAGATAATATCTGGTGGGGGTATTTCTTACAGATTATTTCATATTTGTAAACAATGAGAATGTGAGGACACGTTATTCTTTTGGGTGAAGTGAAGCTTTTTTATGTAACTTTTGAATTCATATCCTACAAAAATCACACTAGTCTCAGTGCCTTCTACAATTTTGAAATCATTATTAATTGGGGTTTCAGAGCTGGGGCAGATCCAGAAAATCTCCAACAGGAGGGATTAAAAATCGAAGTTAACTAAAAATATCGGGATTTTCATTTTTTTTTAACTTAAAATCTACAGACCCCCTAAACCCCCCCCCCAACTCTGGATCTGCTACTGAATTTTGCTTGATCAGAAAGGAATCTATTACAGATTATAGCGTACGGGATTTATCTCCAGTTACACTCACTGAATGCCTAATCTTTTAAATCACCCTATGCCTTCCTGACCTAAGTCAGGCCTCTCCTCTTTTCATGATATATATATAATATTATATAGCCTACTCTGATAGACAGAGAGATAGACAGTCTATCTACAAGCATATAGGCCTATATGTCCAGACTACGGGATTCTCAACTATTGATTCACCAAAGGCAAACATTACATTAGGCCTATATCAGCCCTATCAATCAGCAAATCAATGTAGGCCTATTTTTCTATCTATTTATCTATCTCTCGATCAATGCAGGCCAATCTATCAATCTATCAAATCTATCAAATCTATCAAATCTATCTATCTATCTATCTATCTATCTATCTATCTATATTCCATTTTGTTCTCTCCAGTCTACGGGCAACTGACTATTCTCTATACTATTAAAATGATGTGTAGTAAGTCTGAGATTGAGTCATAAAAATTAGAAATATAGTTGATTAGCAGCCCACAAACTGGCCACCATCAATTTAGCAGTGGTCATGAATTTGCACAGAAATGCGTTCTGAAAATTTTTAACTTGGACCAAGTCAATCACTGTCCATGAAGTTAACTCCAACCCAACAACCAATCAGATCAGAATTTAATTGCATGGCTGATGATGATTGGCACCTGAACTGTTCACAGTTTTGTGTTTGTCTTTAATTCTCATCACTCATTTCACAGTTTATGTAACTTTAAGATGACAGTTTCTTATTTGTTGTCTGTATGTTTTGTTTCATTGTTCTACATCAGAACTGTTGTTTGTTACAAGTTAAGTTGTGTTCAGTCATAGTCATAGACGAATCCCAAAATTATTTTGGAAGATTCATCCTGGTTGGCTGGACCACCCAAGCATGACAGCTCTTTACTTGACTAAAACCACAGGAAAAACTGTCAACAGAGTCAGAGGCTCACTGGCAGAGCCAGCTCGAGAAGTGAGCCGATGACTACGGGAGAATGACTAGCCATAGGAACTTGATTTTTGGCACACATATAGTAAACATATAAGCGCACAATGTGGTAGAATTTTGTATTTCTAACTGCAGGCAATGAGGAGCTGGAGCAACTTAAACTTGGCACTGCCGAATAGCCGTTTTACACGCTGGTCAAAACTTTGCTTGTGCCATATAAAGTATAAATGATAGAGCCCTCAACCTTGCTGCAAACTTTAAAATTATTCTGTTGTGGTTTTAAGCGATCATAGTTAAAGACTGGATATTGGATTGTATATGTTTGGTCCTTGATTCAAATCTCAGGTCAATGACAAAGTTTCGGAATTTACCAAAATAACCCCTCTAATTTTCATTTGAGTGTACTGGCGTGGCTTTTTGATGAATATTATTGAACTTGGCTTCATTTATAGCGGATTTAGTTCATAATTATCAGTTACCAGGAAAATTTGAAGAAAGCTGGATTTTTAATAGATTTCTCTCATTTATTGTATTTTTTTGAAACTGCATTTTATTAATAAAATTAATCCAAGATTTTCGTCAAAATGAATTTTTGGCATGTTGAACATCTTTTCTAATGTTTATTCACAAGTAGATATCACTCAAAGAAGGTATGAGCTATTAATTGTGGAAATAATGGAGTGTCCCGATTCACCCCAAATTAAGGGGTGAATTGGGACAGTGGTTTTTGGGGCCTTGAGCATTGGGAATTTAAAGTACCAAATCAAGACCCAAGGGGTACTTAGACCTTGTGCCCAGACACAATTTGACACCAAATTTTAATTTCTGGATTGAGTTTTGCCTATGCTATGACAAAAAAATGGCCAATTCTGTCCCAATTCACCCCATATTACAGTACAATGCCTTGGAAACATGGTCTTGAAGGAATGGGGTTTTTTTTCAGTATGATCTTTGTCCTCTGTTTCTGAGTGGTGGCCTTCTATGTTGGTTAATATCACAAAATATTTTTGATGATTCGTAAGAAAAGCAACATTGTTGGACACTTTGTCTATACTCAACAGAGGTTTGTTGACTTGCACATTATTAACGTGCTGGCAAGAAACAGACTGGAAGGAAGTGATAAAATTGACCTTCATCAAGTTCTGCAATCCTGAAATCACAAAATATTAGCGTTATTGTCAAACTTTTTACTTCACAAAATTGAAGTAGCTGTTGTCTAAAAACCAAACAAATGTTTAGGTCAGGCTATATCTAGTGTTTCTGTGGCAATGGAAACACATAAAAAACTATGCGTCTTGACGACCTAAATATAAATCTTGGGGATAGGGATCTGCCTTATTAGACAAAATACGACAAACCACTTTAGATAATTACCCCTCACATAAATCTAAACTCTAGTCAATTCATGTTAACTATAAACGATATTAAGTCAATTAAAAGATGCAATAGAATTTAATGTTATATTGGTATCCATTAAAAGTTCCATGCTTTTTCATTGATAGCACAAAAAATTAAATTTTGATGGGCAAGCTCTTGAGTCTTGATGTCAAAATGGTACTCCTGGCTGATCCGGGGTATACCAGCACAACACACTCAGTCAGTACAGGAAGCTTGGAAATGCATGAATTAGTCAACATTATTCCCTTTAACTCCACCAATCTCAAAAGACAGCTCCTTGTCAGATGACACTGTCAATTCAGACAGATTTTGTTTAATCTTTTCAGGTTTACCTTTCATGACTCTAACCTTCCTCCCTTTACTTTTTCATTTCTGACATTCTTGCATCTTTTGTCAAGGGGCTCTAATCCCAGATTTGGATGTTGCATTGACTTCTGCTTGAGCTTTCAAAGGACTTGGACACTAATCCTCTTGAAATCTTATTTCAGAGAAGAATGTAAATTTGAAATTCCGACTGAAGGTTTGACTGAAATCTTATTAGTATTTCAATCTTTGCTCGCATCTGACTTGCTGACATGATTTGTTTGATGTTGTTATGTTTATCCCATTGTATACAATCTCCCTGCTTGTCTGTTGCGCCATTTGCGATCCATTTGATGGTCTTTTCTTGCATCAAGAGACAAGACTTAGTGCAAATCAGTTGTTCACTTGCACGCAACACAGGGTGACCTCTTTTAGCTCTTGCTTTGTCACTCTGTCTGCCAATAGACCTTTTATCTTTGATCTTCAAGAAAAATAACTATCCCAATGTTCATAGTCTGGCTAGATTGTATGCATGCTATTAATAATTGTAAATCAACCTAGAAAAACTAAAACGTTATATAATCTGATTACAATTATGTCAATATTCTTACAAAGATGTTAGTCCAGGAGCATTAGATTTAACCCGGAACAAATTAGTAACAAGCTGAAATTTTCAGGAAACATTCAGAAAATTGTCTAGAATAACATACTAAAAGTCCTCGAAAATCCTCTTATTGGCACCTTGGGAATTCAAGATGGCGTCCAAGATGGCCGACTTGAGCGTTTTTGTTGCTTCTTTGGCTCAAAATACTCTACTAATGTCATCAAATTGTTGGAAATTAATATTCAAAGCTAGAGAATTGACTAGAAGCATGTATTATGTAATTTGGAATTCAAGATGGTATCCAGCATGGCGGAATTTATGTAGTCAGGCAGCCAAACTTGACTTTTTACCTGAACCCTGCACCGACAGATAAGGTTTTTTTCCCAATGGATTTGTAGTCCTTAGACCCTCCATAAAACATAAATGGCGGGTAACGAGAGCGTATCCTTGAGAATTTTGAAAAATGGCTGAATTTAAAATGGCCGCCAAAACGAGCATCGGTCAGCCTAACTTTCTTAATTTTGGGTCTAGAAAGATGTACAATACATCTATTTCAGGTAAAATAGACATGGAGAACTCATTTTTCAGGTTTTTAGATACACTTGTAGTTAAAATCAAAATATTGGATATTATGTGGAAAAATATAATTTTATCCCTCAAATTTACAATCATTTTCAGTGTAAGTTATTGTTTTAC
The DNA here is from genome assembly GCA_026936325.1 of Platynereis dumerilii. NCBI lineage: Eukaryota > Metazoa > Annelida > Polychaeta > Phyllodocida > Nereididae > Platynereis > Platynereis dumerilii. The sequence continues at coordinate 23,235,082 of JAPTHN010000010.1, read as the reverse complement.
AAATCATTAGGTTTATTAATGCAAATGCATGTCAAATTGTTTTGACACTTGTACATTTCTTTAACATAGGCCTATATGGGCAGGTGTTATTCTTGACACCGCCTGTGCATTTAAGGTTATAATGACAAACATGTGATTTAAGATTGAATTGGCGTACAGACATTGTTACAATAATTGCTGACACAATTTGCATTCTTTGACTTGCAAATGACCGTTTCAGTTCAAACAGACTTCAATCTGTCAAGGCAAAAGGTCCAATTGAATCATAAACATAAAAACATGGCAATGCTCTGCATTACGAAGTATAAAATTAATTAAATTGAAATAATGGTTCTTCGTACCAGATCAGGTACCACAAATTCGCATTCCTAATTATGTCATCAAGAAAAGAACTGCTGAGATGAAGAAATCAGATTTTTCTCCTGCACCTAAAAGACAGGACTATCCTTTGTGTTGGACCTCCTTGTGACTCAATAAGTCAATGTAAGTGCTTTTGCCAAATCTGCCAATCCGTTGCATTTTCGTTCATTGCAAACCAGAATATTTGATCCACAAAACTGAGAAACAAAGTAGATGTTGGAAATGGCCCCACTACAAATCAAGAAAAAAGCAATGAAAGGAATGACAATTGGGCTGGAGGAGGCTGGAGGAGTGCAAGATACTGGACATAATAACAGTCCATCTCCAAGCAACCAATTTGTGGTACCACAAACTATGTTATTCCGGATTCTTCTGTAATAGGGCAGATTGAGAGAGTTAATGAGAGAATATCTGCTCCATTATTTTGTTCACAGAAAGCTCTAATGTTACCCTTAATATAAACAATGAATATTAAAAGGAGGCTACAACAACACTTTTTGCTATCAGACAGATAAGAAGGGAGCTCTTATGGTTTGAAAAAAATCATTAGTATGATGAAGTCAATGATATTGAATATCTTCTGAAGAACCGATGCTCCTGTCTGAACAATCTCTTCATACCTGCCAATGGGAAGAGGCATCACTATTTTTGTGACAAGGTTTTTGGTGTGAAGAAATGCAGTTCAAACAGCAGTAACCAATGGCTGCAACAGCTGATGAAATCGTTTGTAAATCAAAGTAGCATAGTCCACAACCAAACTTCTTGGCATTGATATTTCATCTTTTTATATTCTTAGGGAGTCTCTGCCATGGAACTGCTTCTGCTGGTCCGATGGACCACTGCAGTGACTCAGTAACAGCCATGACATGATGGAAAACGGTTCCACAGCAGGTGGGATCTGCGTCAAAATTGTATACTTTGAATTAAATAATGTCAAGTGTTTGTTAAAATTGAAATTTTGCTCTGAATGCCATCATCCACACTTTGAACTGAGGAAGGAGACTGGATGGTCTCTGAAAGCTCTTCCTAGTCAAATTACGTTGTGAGTAAATTTACGGTTCCACTACAAGGATAGTCCTGTTTTAGGTGCAGGAGAAAAATCTCATCGCAGCAGTTCTTTTCTTGATGAAATAATTGAAAATGCGAATTTGGGGTATCTTATCTGGTATGAAGAACCATTATCTTAATTTAATTTATGTCAAGTAGTTCCTTATGCAGAGCATACCCATGTGTTTTACACATGAAACAGCCATTGCAAGTCAAAGAATGCAAATTGTGTCAGCGATTATTGTGACAATGTCTATATGCCAATTCAATCATAAATCACATGTTAGTCAATGTTATAACCTTAAATGCATCAGCATTATCCAGAATAACACCATTTGATAATCCACTGAAAATATATCTTACAGAAATATATAAATGTCAAAAACAATTTGACATGTAGTTGCATTAAAAACCTTATAATTTATAAAACTACGACTTACACGGAAATTATTGTAAATTTGAGAGATAAAAATTATATTTTTCCGAATAATATCCAATAGGTTGGTATTAACTACCTATAAACCTGACAAATGAGTTCTCCAGGTCTATTTTACCTGAAATAGAGGTATTTCACATCTTTCTAGACCCAAAATTTAGAAAGTTAGGCTGACCGATGCACGTTTTGGCGACCATTTTGAATTCGGCCATTTTCCCCAAATGCTCAAGGATACGCTCTCGTTTCCCGCCATTTATGTTTTACGGAGGATCTAAGGACCCCAAATCCATTGAGAAAAAACTTTATCCGTCGGTGCAGGGTATAACCCTCTGGCTACCTGACTATAATAGAAACATAAAGTCGGCCATCTTAGATACCATCTTGAATTTCTGATTACATAATAACTTCTTCTAGTTCATTCTATGGTCTTGAGAATCAAATCCATGACACTTTGATTGCATTTGTAGAGTATTTTGAGCCGAAAAATGGTATAATCGCTCAAGTCAGCCTTCTGGGACGCCATCTTGAATTCCCAAGGTGCCAATAGGAGGATTTTCGAGGACTTTTAGTATGTTATTCTAGACAATTTTCTCAACGTTTCCTGAAAATTTCAGCTTGTTACTAATTTGTTCCGGGTACATGCCAATATGGAGCTAATGCTACTGGACTATGTTAGAAATGACAGACATCACAGCACATACATATAGCACAACGACTGAGAGCAAATATCCTGTGTGAAACTTTGTTACATCTTTCTTTGAAATGAATTATTAAAGCTTCTCATACACTGTAGAGTGTTTAGAAATTTTTCTTATGAATCTTGGATGCTATCTGCCAGACTGGCTCAAGTTGGTGTCTCAAATTCTAATGTGCTCTAGCAGAGTAATTCTCTCCTGCTTGTCATTCCTTTGCTGAATGAATAGGACATGTAAAATCTGATATGTAGACCCACTTCTTTCCAGTGAAGCATATAAAATGGAACCAGAAAATTGGTAAAAAATGGAATGAACGCTGATGTAGTTTGATGCAGCTCCACACAACAATGACTAAAATTCTTTTTTTCTCTGAATTTTGACAGTCTAAAGTATAGTAGTGTTATCTCAATTGCAGATCTTTGCTCTTTAGGCCAAATTTTCATGGCATGTAAAAAATTTCAAATGTGATTGTTCCCCTTCACCCAAAATGAGCCAAATAAAACAGCTTTGATGATAGTTCCATCCTTCCAAAAGATATCTTAATAGCGGTGATGCTGAGTGTGTTTTTTTGTCGGCTGTATTAGGATGAGTGGATTGACCAATCTACTGACAAATAAATTTTGCAACAATGACTGGATGCATTCAGCTGGTTGGCTTATGCTTATGTTTGCCCCCATTTATTATCTCCTACCTCACTTTTCCAGTCTTTCTTCCAACCCATTGCCCCTTCTAGCCTCTTGCCCTTTTCTACTTTGCCTGGCGGTCGAGTATTCTATTGGCCCATTTCTCTTTCCCATTTCAATAAAGCCCTATTTCTCATGCATTCAATTGCATCTGGTTTCATTGCATGCCACCAGAGGTGCTAGTGTTCTTTTACCGAATCATGGTATGTATTTTGGCAGGTTGTGACCTCTTCTACATCAAGCTAGTGATACTAGCCTGGCTTTATGACTGCACCTCTCCTGCTGTTTAATATCCCATGATTGATCTTTAATCCTAACCAATCTCTGCTTTCTGGCAACAAATCGCACATGGTCAGTGACAATAGTGGACTAATTTGCTACAAAAGGAATTGCAATATAATGTAATACTGTCTGGTGCCAATAGCCAAGTAACATTTTTTGATATTTTCATTTATCATATTAGTCAGACAGGAGCAATGCACCTTTTTATATTAAACAAATATTTTATTCTACAGCAGTATATAGAGAGTCTGTTTAATAAGTTTCTAAACGCTAAAAAGCTTTTACTATCCGCAGTCCACTATTAAAAACTCGGAATATCCTTTTTTTGCAAGGCTTGTCCGTTATTATATTTAGCACGTCTTTGTGAACAATATCACATTGTTAAATGGTGGCTATCCATCACTTTGACATCAAACTCCTTAGAAACATTGTCAAGAAGGAATGGGGGTTTCATTTTGTATGGTCTTTTTCCTCGGTTGCTGAGTAGTGGCCTTCTACCTAGGTTAATATCATAAAATATGTTTAATGGTTTATAGCAAAAGCTACATTATTCAATACCTGAATTATACTCATTGAAATACTGTATTTATTTTTTAAACCTGACTTCCAACCAAAATTGAGGTGTTTGAAGCAGGCTGTTTCTTCAAAATGTACTGTATCAGAGATTGTAGCTGATAATATATTGTGATAGAGTTATGTGGAATGAAAGAGATTATGTAATCTCATTACAGCAGGAAGTCTGGATATGTAGATCCAATTAAATTGCTAATAACGGGAGTTGAGCTTGGCATACTTTTATGAATAGAAGAGATAAATCATAACAATGACTGCTATTCATAACTGGTGTTTCATTTTTATGCTTTACTCTCTTTTCCATAAAATATTATGGGATGGGTAACTACATTTTGGTTAATTGCATGATCTATCATTACATTTCATTTCATTGATTGAAAATAAGTCAAAATGAAGATCAGTATGAGAGGTATTTTTACTGAATTGCAAAAAATTGCTAAATTCATAATTGGGTGCATTAAATAAACTCAAACTCAAACTCAAAAATCAGGCAATCACCTTGGACAACTAACGAGTGGTACTTTTCTTTCTACTGAATGTGGGTAACTATTGCATACAGTCAGTTTATAAAAAGACAGCTGAAACTTTTTGAGTTAAATTCTGTCATCCAGTTGCACCATCCAGTTGAATTCCTGTTTCATAAGTTATGATTTGGTATTCAATTGACTCCAGTTTCCAGCTCAAATGAAGCTACTTATGTCTGGTAGTGATATTACTACTACTTTTATTATCTTCTATGTACCTCTGCTACTCTACAACACGCTCATGTTAACTTCTACAACTGATTCTCTTTCTAGTTCTGCAGATTCAAAAAGCAATGTAACTCAACCTCCTCCATAAACTGTAAATTCATGGCATTTGCAAATAATTGATTTTGTCCAGGGTTGTTCTAAGCATCTAAGTATAGTGGGTTATGTATATTTGCTTAGTGGGGCTTGTCATGGAGATAGAGCCCTGACCTAAAATGATAAGACAACTTCAACCACACCCAACAATATGATATATCAATTTCCCTTTATGTTTTTGCATTGAGCATTGTCAATTGCCATAATTCTTGATTAATTCATGGCATTTCCGATTTGACTCTCAATGTCATTTGACTTTTGGCATGCATCAACACTGTTTTATGATTTTGTTGCCAAGTGGATAATTTTGAAGACAATAACTTAGAACTTATGTGTCTGATAATATAGCGGCGTATAAAACATGGATAGAATCCTACATATTGATTAACCTGTCCACTCTGTCCTGACACAAACATTTCATGATGGGATTTTTCTTCATCTCCTATTGGAAGTCACTTGAATCTTTCATTTACTACTTTCCTATCATGGTTGAAAATGTGACATCTTGGCAGCTTGCTGTCGGTAATTTATTAATTTCTTCATCATAACTAAATGTATAACCATCAGAGTTGGTGTGCAGACATTTTTAGACAAGCGACACAAGTCAGTGTCAACAGAATTTCTTGTTATGTTGTAGTTATATTCTAGCGACACTGTATTTGGGGGTGATTGAGTTCAGTCAATGCAAGTGGCCTTGACTGCCTTACAGTTGTGCTTGAAAGTTTCTGAACCCCTGGCACTTCTTACCTTATTTTTGCACATCTCCCTAATATAACAAATGCAGGAATAGTTCTTAAATTGGGTTAATAATAGAACTGAACACCATCTTTTTTATGTAAACATATATTAATAGCAAATAATGACATTTAAACATGATTTTATGATGAAAGTCTCCAAAACTGCATGTTCAAAAGTTTCTGAACCCTTCTGAAATGTGTACAATAAACAATTTGTATGGCATGATTTTTGACCATTCTTCAAGAGACCATTTTCTTAACCCTGGTAAGCTGGTGGGTCGTCTGACGTGGACTGCTTTGTCAAATCTGAACAAGGCATATCTAGTTGTCTGTGGTCGGGAACTGGTCCAGGCAATGCCAGAGCCATGAATTTGACTGGTTTTAAACAATTTTTTGTGGATTTGCTTGTTTGCTTTGGGTAACATGCTGCTAGAAGACCAATTTGCAGCCAAGTTTCATGCTTGCAAGTGAAAGCTTTAGTTTTCTAAGTGCATATCTTGATATTTGTCAAAATTTGTTATGCTATTTTAACAACAGTTCTTTCTCCTGTCCCATTTAGAGTGAAACAACCCCATACTACAATGGAGCCAACATTATCTTTTGTGGTTGGGAGGATGTTATGTTCCTTGAATGTAGCACCTTCAGGGTGCCAAATTTGGAAATATTGACTGAGACCAAAAGGTTTGATTTTTAATTAGTCTGCCCACAGGACATCGTTCCAGTAATCATACAATCCATCGAGATGGTTTTTAGTGAAGAACAGTCAGGTTTCTTTGTGCTTTTAGCCACAATCAAAACAGACACGTTGGACATCTGGAAGGTCCTGCTTTCAAGGAACATAACACCCACCCGACTATGAAAGATAATGGTGGTCCCATTATGGTATGGACTTGTTTTGCTATATCTGAGACAGGAAAATGAACTAAAGTTGATATCATAAGAAATTCTGTGAAATAACAAGATATATGCTTAGAAAATGTAAGGCTTTTACTTGTAAGCCTGAAACTTGGCCACCAGTGGGTCTTTCAGCATAACAATTACCCAAAGTGCACAACAAAATCCACTGAAAATTTAATAAAATCCCTCAAATTTAGGGTTCTGGAATGGCCTGGACAGTTTCCCAATCAAAACTGATTAGATATGCCTGGGTCAGATATGACAAAGAAGTTCTCGTCAGACGACCAAACAGCTTATGAAGGTTAAGAAAATGCTCTCTTGAAAAATGGTCAAAAATCCTGCAGAAAATCTGCCAATTGGTAGTCCATAGCCATAAGAAGTGTTTGGAAGCATTTATTTTGGAAAAAGGGGGCCGTACAAATTTTTGATTGTATACGCTTCAGAAGGGTTCAGAAACTTTTGAACGTGCACTTTTGGAGACTTTCATCATAAAATCATATTTAAATGTCATTATTTGCTATGAATATATGTTTACCTAAAATAGATGGTGTTCAGTTGTATTATTAACCAAATTTAAAAGCTTTTCCTGCATTTGTTTGGGAGATGTGCACCAATAAGGTAAGAAGTGCCTGGGGTTCAGAAACTTTCAAGCACAACTGTAGGTCAGGCTTGGGAAAGCCCAGGTATAATGATATTCAGTGGAACAAGAGTAACACAATACCAATCACCAACCTCAAAGTGTGTCATACCTGAGCAGTGGCGTCCCTACAGGGGGGCACGGGGGGGCACGTGCCCCCCCATATTGGACCTGTACCCCCCCAGGTGCCCCCATATGAACTTTCCAACTCTGGCTAAAATATACAATTAGTATTGTGGGTGCCCCCCCAGAGAATCGCGTGCCCCCCCAGGTGCCCCCCCATTCGAGACCCCCCAGTTACGCCACTGTACCTGAGTATGCTAAATTAAAATTCAGTTGATTCCATTCTCTAACAGACCAACACATTGAGAAGATAAAGCAATTCATTGTGTGTTGCTGCTGACCATTGCACCTGTGCAGTGAGCGTTTTCAACCTGAAGTAACAGTTTAGTATAATCAGTGGTTCATTTGCTGTCACAGACTCACTGGGCATGAAAAGTGTCTATCATATTGGCCTGAGCAAGTTATGGAGGATCACAGACTAAAGGCTTTGGTTGACGCAGATCAAACACAGGAAGGCCACATCACGTTTGGTAAATTAGTCAAGCCTTTTGCGTCTGCTCCGTGTTTCTCCTGGTAACTTGATCTGTAGTCACACCAACATGTTTGTTTGACTGTGATTATGTTTGTTTGAAGTAACAACTCCGGTGTGCCCAGCTCTGCTCTCGTTTTTTATTCAAGGAGTTCCACTGATACACCAAAATTAATAACGTCCTCTTGTTAATCACAGTGCATCATCTCTGTTGACCTCAGCTTAATCTAACATAATTGAGGCGAAAAAGAAATAGTTTTCATCTTCGGTAAATTGACATCAAGATACAGAGATTTCTAAATGTGATTTTCCTTTATGGCCAAGTTCAAAAACTAGAAATGTCATAACCGGAAACCGGCGAGTGTTGCGCTGCCCGGACTTAGTCCTAAGGGTGAATCACACATGTATCTGTAGTTAGTGTATATCCCTCCGCGTAATATTTCAGTCAAATCTTCGCTCACAGGATCACTGCTGTCTTGTCTAAATACACATTTCCTGGCCATCCCACTGACCCAAACTATCCACCAGTCTTTGATTTTACTCTTCTGTTTTTCTGCCCAGGAGTAATTTACCAGCTTGTTATTGCTCTCTTATTTACGATTGGCACCACTGTTATTCCTTAAAAAAACGTGCAAGCACTTTTAAGAGTTGCTTGCATCTATCTATCTATCTATCTATCTATCTATCTATCTATCTATCTATCTATCTATCTATCTATCTATCTATCTATCTATCCATCTATCTATCTATTTTATCTTTCTATTCTACATTTCTCTCTGTCTTTCTCTGCATCTGACTATCTGTCTATTTTTTGAAACAGTTGCATAACTGCCTTTCATGCATAGGCTATACACTGAATATGAAATAAAAAAAATTAAGTTATGGTACCGCTATAAGTCCTTCAAAAACTTTTAAGTGCTGTGCGAATTGCTTATTTTAGTATTTGATATTTTGATGTCCATTTTATCTCTTATATTTTGATATGTAGGCCTACATGGATTACAGGGGCGTAGATTTTTCATATTTGTAGGGGGGGGATGATTTCTAAAAGGCTGATAGTCGTGCGATGACTTTCGACGACCACTTTAGGACCCAAAATCAATATATTTTATATTATCCAAGGTTTGTTCTGAGACTTGTATTTTCCACATAAGAGGCAACTGGTATCATGTAAATAATTGCTAAATACGACTGATAATGGTCAACAACTAGTGGAAATAATTTGAAATTCTAGGGGGGGGGATAATCATGTGATCATCCCCCAGGTTCATCCTAGGGGGGTGCATCCTCCCCATCCCCCCAGGATGTACGCCCCTGATGAATGATATATGTAAGACGCTTAGAGATATTTATTTATATATTGTGGCATAGAGAAATAAATTATTATTGCCTCAGATATTATGCTGAAGAGACAAAAATCAAACATTGGAATAAACATACAATAAATCAAACGTGGATCATCAGCTGTAGTGCATGGGCTAGCCATCTTTGCTCCGCGAGTGGGAATAAAGAGATTAAATCTATCTATATATGTGTTTAGCTGTGTATGTATCTGTCTATCTATCTGTCTATCTATCTCGAGGCCTTCCCTTCCTTCCCCCACTACATTCGGCATAATTACAAAATAGCCCCCGCCCTCTGATAACGGAATGAGCGAGACCATTGAAAAGCATAGGCTGCCACTCATTCCGTCAGAGGTGCAGGGCTTATTTCGTGATTATGACCTACATTCCTCCCTTCATGCCTTTGTTCATTCCTTTGTTCATTCCTTCCTTCATTCCTTCTTTTCTTCATTCCTTCCTGCATTCTTTCTACAGAATTTGTAAGCACTGGATCTAGCTGGCACTAGGATGATTTTAGGACAAATTTAGTATAAACAAGTTGTTGATAACAGCTAACTTTTACAGTTAACATCAAACAGGACTGCTACAAGGTGTGTCATGTTACTCACACATAGTTCCATGTGATAAATAGATATTCTTGAAGTATAAAGTATATGCTGACCTGCTTTTTTCACTTCTAAGGGAATACTTGATATGTGAACATGAATTAAGGTATGTTTTTCTTTAGGCTTTCTTATCATTGTCAGCTAATAGTAAACAACATGTCACATGAAATATTGTCTATTAGATTTTTAATATGATTGCACCATTTTCAATAAACTTCCTGTTGAGATTAATTGAGTACGAGCAAGCACTGACATAGACCAACTGCACAAATCAAGTAAAAAAAATCATTGTACTTATATTTGAAATTAAAGATGATAACTGCCAATTCTACATAGAATTCAACTTGCATTAAAATAACACAAACTGGTAAATTCACAACATTGGGGTGATATGAAACAATACCAATCAACACAATTGCATGTTTTTCAGAATTAAGTGAGTTCAATTCATTTTATTAGTCCAGTAGAGCCCCACTATGTCATAGGAACCCAAAAAGCTGTAAAACAAATCCTACTGAATTGAAAGCGAGTGCCCCCCCCTCAATGATGACTGTGATGCAGCCATAGTCCTGTGCCCTGCTATGTGAATGCATACAGGCCAGGAGACCAGGCTAATGCAGCCATAGCCACACTGGGGGAGTGTGTGTGTAGAACTGGGCAAGAAATACTTTCAAAATGTCACAATAAAGGCACTAAATGTTAGTTTAAAGATTCGGGGACAAACTTTATGACAGTAACGTAACATACAGTGAAGAAGGGCTCTGAAAGTAGTGGCAGGTGCCCAGTAGCTTTGACATAAAATTGGGGCAAGAATGTTAACATTTCAGTGTGTGCAAAAAAGCTTGCTTATGAAACCAAGTGCTTGCCCAAGGGGGGGCACCCCCAGGGCAGCGCAAATAATGAAGCCACGCAGCATATTTTCTGTGGGGGTCTCAAAATATGAGAATGGCTGTATGTAACAACTTATTGATACACCATTGCTTTAAGTACATTCTTGTGCAAATTTCCTGAAAATTTCACGACATTCCGGCTCATAGTCATTGAGATAGAGTCCACTTACATTGAAAAACAAGCATTTTTTCATTAAAAAAACGTGACGTAACATTTTTGACCACTTGAATTCTTTCAGTTTTACAAATTTGTACGTATTCTAAGACAATTTCCCTACACTTTTTGGAATCTCTCATTCCTCAGGCTCCATCAATCCATCAAATCGAGTACTTTTATTTGCCTGTGTTGACATTATTGAGCTATTTGTACTCATGGGTTGACTTCCAAAAATTAAGTCAAATTTGATGCTTACTGATCTGGGATGCTCTAGTGTCCCTTTGACATATGTCAGTTGAATATTTTGACCTCTGAGACCTAGTCTTATATCTGCTTACCCATTTTGGAGCTTCTTATGGTTGTGGAAAATTTATTTCACAAAAAAACTCCGATGAATAGCAGGGAAGGTGAATCCGTCGCAAGCGTAACGCTCAGAATACTTTGTAGTGCCAAAGAGCAATAAAAGCTCCGTTTTAAATCTGGTTTGGCTTGTGATATTGCAAAATCTGTGTAGTTTTGAGAAACAATCGAGTAATCCAGGTCCACAGCTTGTTTCTGGTGGTAAAATACCAAGATTTCTTAAATGGGGCTTTGTTGCAAGCGTAACGCTATGGAAAATATTGATCATATTTTCATGGTTTTCTTGTAAGGAGTAAAGTATTCATTCTAGTATTACTTGTACTGATACTCAACACAATATTTCAGTAGTTGGAGTATGTTTCAATGTTTAATTATCAAAATCTTGCTCCTTGTGAAGCTTTCCTCAATATTTGGGGCCAATTTGTTGAAAAATGCAATAACCAATACAAATTTCACTTTAATTTTGTAATTACTCATATGCTTCATCCAGTTATTACTGAAAATACATATAAGATCGATTTGGGTCAAAACCAGAACACTTTTTTTACTTTTGTGTCATGCCATTGCCCAAAAATGGCTTTTTGTCTTGAAAAATAGGCTAAAAAACACGCTTCTATCATCGTTTGCTCTGTTCGTATTCACTTCGGTGGCACTTATTTGGTACCAATTCGAAGCCCACATACAGATGCATAACACAGGACAGGTGAAATCATTTTAGAGGAAAATATGTACATCTGGGGAGAAAATACGTAAGTTTTTTTCTTTAATATTGCAACAAATTTCGAAAAATGCTGTTTTCCTCATAAAATATGCGGTGAATTTGGATGAAAACAGCCATGGACACTTAAGAGTATATGAGTTTTGTTATTCAACAAAAAAATTTGATTTAATTTGAAGATAAGTTACCTTTTGGTCTACTTTTCTTTCACGGCCATGGAAATAAAAATAATTAAAATTTGGTAATATTCTACTTTTATTAGTTATTTCCGCAATCCACAGCTCAATGGTAAATATAGTTTCTAGAACTTAGACATGTTTGTTACAATATTGTGTGGTCATTTGATACATAAATACATTTTAAAATTTTGATGGTCATGTCACACTTTGGCTTCATTATTTTTGAACTAGGCCTTATCAGTTAGGACTGAGTTTATATGATTATTCAGAACTAGCCTAGAGGAAATCGAAAGATGACTTGAAGTGTATATATCAGTTTGGGATAGAGAGTATATGTACAGTTTAAAATAATGTAGGAATAATTTAGTGACCAGAAGACCTAATTTTTGAGCACCACATTAAGCTAGCATATCACTCAAAATGATTTTCCAATCAAAGCAATATGTAGCTGTCAACATAGTGAATCATTACACAGTATCTAGTGTGATTATTATGTTGCTAAAACTAGAAATGAACAATAAAGAACTCCTCAAGTTTCATTGAAAGGATGGCACCTTTATAAGTCAATTGTAGAAATAATAATGCCGGGCAACTGCAAATTCTCACAGAAAGACAAACAAAATGTTTAGACAACTAATTTGAGTCATTTTCGTTTCACCATTATTTCTTCTATTCATAATTAGCTGCTGAGCATGCTTAATCCCCAAAGGACCCAAATGATATTTTCTCCTATTTCCCTTGCAAAGTTAAGATGATTAATCTAGTTAGAGTTTCCATCGAACTTTGTGAAAGTTGATCTGGGAAACCAGCTGCTATTAAGCCCAAGATTTCAAATTCATCTTTCTAAACCGGTTTTGAAGTTCAATGCATGGAATATCACGAACACTGGAAATGACTGAAGGTGTTGTAGCTGAAGTTAGTCAGAGCAGGGAAAAAATAAGGGAAGAGCAAGAAAAAAACAACAGAACAAGCAATTGAAGAGCAAGGAATAAACTAGGAGAGAGGAAGGAAACCAAAATGCAAGAGCAAGGAAAGAGGAAGAGAAATGATAGAGAAAGGGGACAGGTGGTACAGGAGCAAGGAAATTTCAAGTTTCCTTCTTCTTCTTCTCCTTCTACTGTGTGGTGGGATACCCGAGATAACCGGGTAGCTTCACTCTGATAGATCAGTGAAGCTGCACATTGGATGATCATTGATCACAGTATAATGGATGATGTGATAAGGCTGTGAGTCTGGTAGATACCCTACTAATTTAGGAGGTCCAGTTGCCCATGGTCTTTCAATTGCCCCAGCATAGAACACTGGATACAACCCATCTCCTTTTAACGTCCCATGGGCTTGGACTCAGTTTAGTTTTCGGTTTTCTTGTGGTGTCACTGGTGTGTATGTTTCTATTTTTAGAACTGGTACTTTTCTGGTGTTTGGTATCTCAGATTTCTGTTTGGGTACATGCTTAATTCTATTAGTTCTGGTTTCTTATCTGGTGTCCCTGCGTACCATTTCCGATTTATCTGAGTGAAGTTTTGGGAAATGGAGTCGAACCCATGTCCTCTCAGGCCATTTGATACAAAATTATCATCAATTAGGCCACCGGGGAACAGGAAAAGAGCAAAAAACATGCTTGCAGAAACCATGAACAAGCAAAGAGTGCCAAAGGAAATAGGAAAGGAACATGCAAATGAATAAGCTCAGGAAGAACAAGGGTCAAGCCTGGATATAGGGAAGAAACAGAAAAAGCAATGGAAGAGCAAGGAAGAAGTTTGGAGAGAAGAAAATACAAGCACAAAAAGGTAAGGAAACAGGACAGAAAGAGCAAGGGGAGAGAAAGAGAACAAGTAGGGAATAGGCAAGGAATAGAAAGAGTAAGGTAAGAGCTAGGGAAACCATGAAAGAAAAATGAAATAGCCATGGAACAAGCAATGTAAGAGCAGGGACCAAGCATGAAATGAGCAAGGCAAGGGCAAAGTAGGAGCAAGGAAGGAGCAAGGAAAGAATAAGGTAAGAATAAGGTAAGAGAGAGGGAACAAGCAATGGAAGAGCAGGGAACAAGCAGGAAAAGAGCAAGGAATAGAAGGGCAAAGTAGGAGCAAGGGAGGAGCAAGGAAAGAGTAAGGTAAGAGACAGGGAACAAGCAATAAAAGAGCAAGGAATAGATAGGGCAAGGTAGGAGCAAGGAAGGAGCAAGAAAAGAGTCAGGAAAGATTAAGGAAAGAGCAAGGGAACACGAAATGGAAGAGCAGGGAACAACCATGAAATGAGCAAGGCAGGGCCAAGGTAGGAGCAAGGAAAGAGTAAGGTAAGAGACAGGGAACAAGCCATTGAAGAGCAGGGAGCAAGCAGGAAAAGAGCAAGGAATAGAAGGGTAAATAAGAGAGCAATAACAAGCTGGTAAATTACTCCTGGGCAGAAAGACAGGAGAGTGAATTCAAAGACTGGTGGATAGTTTGGGTCAGTGGGATGGCCAGGAAATGTGTATTTAGACAAGACAGCAGTGATCCTGTGAGCCAAGATTTGACTGAAATATTATGCGGAGGGATATACACTAACTACAGATACATGTGTGATTCACCCTTAGGACTAAGTCCGGGCAGCGCAACACTCACCGGTTTCCGGTTATGACATTTCTAGTTTATACTGAGTGGAGTTATGCGGAGGTGGGGCGGAAATTGGCAGCCATATAACAGCTCTCAGACCACTCCTCTTTGTTTGGAAAGACAAGAGGCAGTTCTCCGTAGAGAACACCAACTATTGACCGTTATACAGAAACAGCTGTGTCTTTAATGCCGTAATTGAGTAATGCTTTCGAGGTTCCTAAACAAGGTTAGTAGTTGGGCAGGGATACTTGATGAGTTAGGCCTCTTCTGTCCCTAATCAAGTTATCATTGTTTCATTGGTAAGACAAGCCAGTTTACGTGGGGTGGAGCCAATTCTCTGTCGCAAATAACTCATTGTAACTTGCTTTGTTGTCCTATAATCCACCGATGAATTGATAGCAGCACTTTACTAATGGTAGAAATACATATGCCGACTTAGTAAGTTGTTTCTTTTCCCTAGGAGCCAATTGTTTGCTTTTCTACTAAGGATAAACCAACTGAGCTCTCGATAAGAGATATGCACCTCTTATTTTGTCACATAATTAATTTCACAAGCAGTACTTGATCGAAGGAAGTTCAACATAACCGTTTTATTGCAACACGTCATATTCAGACTATTATACTCCAACTTTTAAACCAACTTGTCCCAACTTTGCTTGTCACTGCTGAGTGCTACATCTTTTGAGCCAGAACTGTATATATACCTGAACCATAACTTGTGGGCTGCACTTAATGTTTTATGACTGCTTATGTCCATTAACTTTTTATTCAGCTCAGTGCCAATTGCATCCAGCAAATGATATCAATTTCTGTCATCAAAAAGTACACTTGGCTCATATCAATTTTTATTTTACTGCATTGCATTCTTAAAACGCTTTTTGTGTAATAATAACACATTTTGACAATGAAACAATTTATTTCCTGGCATGTAGCACCTTTGCTGTGGGTGTTGCCAACCCGAAGTAATAGGTCAGCATACCAGTGGTCCATATTTTTTTAATGGCGAAAACATCACATCCTTCAACAGCTCATATCAGCCATGCAGCCAATGCTCTGCAAAGACTTAAATAATAACAAGCCATCTGTATAATCAGAATTTCCGATTTAGATTCTTCTGTGAAATACGACTTCAAGAGGATTAGTGTCAAGGGTTCTTTGAAAGCTCAAGCACAAAATCAGTCCTGTTACTGAATCAGGGATTAGGGTCCCTTTAAAAAATACAAGAATGTCAGAAATGACATAATAAAGGGAAGAAGAATAGAGCCATGAAAGGATTATCTGAAAGATTAACCAAAAGCCATCTGCATTGACAGTGTCATCTGACAAAGAGCTGACTTTGAGATTTTCATTTCCAAGCTATGGTGTTGTTATCTTCTTCTGAACCTTTCTTGAATTTTTTGAATTTCCGACATAGAGAATAATATGAAACATAATTTCTACTGAAAACAGCTGTAATACTTAATAGTATATGTTTTGCTTTTGTGTAAAGGAACAATTACATTAAAATGAACATTGTCACCCAAAATGTGGTGCATTATGCCTTTCACAGTTTGCTTCGTGTGATGTTTACACAGTTTAATTATATACATACTTACAATAAATCCTAGGTAGAATATGCAACAGTTACTGCAAATAATATTTGGAGCGCTAGGTATAAGTTACTTCGAAACACAGCCTATTGCAATAATCGACCACATTTAGTGTGACTCGCATTTTGACGTGAACCATCATGGATGTGGCAAATCCACGAAAAGAGATGTGTAAACATGGAAAATCAGCCAGCAACTTCGGTGAAGGAAATCAATTGACCAGGATGTTTATTCAGGAAAGGACAAGAACATGAAGAGTTCAATGTGGTTTTCTGGAGGAGCTACAATCGATGATCTGGAATGTGATTGGCAACAAGTGCAAATTGCTGTTTGACAAACTGCAAATGAATGTTTACCTTTGTGTTGCTCAATTCCCACCAATCTGCTAGTGCCTAAGAAATAGCTGGGCAACAAGGAGTCCCAATGGACATTAAGTCAAAAGATTTCAGAGCAGCAGGGGAATAATCCAAATACCCTTGCCACTACCATAAATATTGTTGATGTCATGACATTTTTATTCCCTCCAGCAGAATAGATTATGTACTATAAGTCCTTCTTAGAATTATTTTGACAGATGTATATTCGAGAAAATAGAAGGCCTACAGACATTACTTGTCCTATACTTCAGAACACTAAACGAAGGCATTCAATATGCCTGAAAAGAAACAGAAAAAAGAAAACAATAGAACTTAGAAGAGACTGCAAAAGTATGATTATATTCTTTCATTTTTTATGGCTTGTGAATCCCCTGTGATAATAGATCATGGATTGGAAATGGATTGCTGATACTGTATGCTGTACAGTTACTTCAGGTTGGCAACAATAATTGCTGCAAAGGTGTGACAGACTGTGGTGCCAGGCAATAAATTGTTTCATACTGAGAATGTGTGCACGCGGAAGGTGTTCTTGAATGCATGCACTGCACTGAATGACAATTGATCTGAGCAGATGTGGAATTCATTGATGTTGGCCAAAAATATTGTGAGCTTGGTGAACTCTGTTATGAGAAAGAAAGTTGATCAATATCGCCAGTTATAAGGCATTAAGTGCAGCCAAGAAGTCATTGAAACCATCTGATTTTATCTAAAAATGTAGAATATGTTGCAAACACAGATGTGTAAGACTGCAAAGCACTGTCTGACAAATAATTTAAGCGATGTGTGGATTGTGGAATGTATAATGAACATTGGATAAATGTGTCATTTAGCTTTGTAAATGTATTTGGGTTGTACCTTCCGAAGACATAAGGCCACAATTCCTCCAAAACTAAAATTATGCACCAATTTTTAAGAGTCAAGAGTGGCTTTCTTTTTGAATGAGTGTTGTAACAACAAATGCGCCCAGAGGTAAATCACAATCTTATTTGTTCAAGTGCTAAAGATCTGGTTAAAAAACGTATCCTTGAGTTAGATAACAAGGAGTACAAAAGTCAGGAACATAGCAATTTGAATAATTTGAAACATTGTAGATACACCAGAGAATTATGCAGAACATCCGTGGATCATTTCTGCATGTGAAAGAGTCTAACAAACAATAGGTGCTTAACTCTTACAGTAAAATAAATTGGTTTAGCACAAGGTAGAAAATAAAAAAAATGATTCCTTGGGAAAAGAACGACTCAGTTCTTCAGCATATTCCTGCTATTAGTCAAAAGGTGCAATCAATTCATTAGTGGACCAGGACAACAAAGCGAAAGCTACCAGGAGTTATTTGCAAAAATTGGCTCTTTCCTACACAATTTGGCTTTAGACCGCTGAAACAATAACTTGGTTTGGGAAAGAGGTGGTCCAACTCACCTAATATTTTAGCCAGCCATCTAATCTGTTTAGGGACCAGGGAGACATTACTCAGTAATGGTATTAAACACACAGCTGTTTCTAGCGAATGGTCAGTAATAGTGCCCCTAAAGAGAACAGCCGCTTGTCTTCCAAAACAATGAGGCGTGTTCAGGGAGCTGTTATTTGGCTATTTGGCTGCTTTATTTCGTCTTTCCTCCCTTTTCTTCTCTCTCTACTTCCTCTACTCCTTCTCCTTCCTCTCCTTCCTCTTCTTCCTCTTTCCTTCCTCTTTCCTTCCTCTTTCCTTCCTCTTTCCTTCCTCTTTCCTTCCTCTTTCCTTCCTCTTTCCTTCCTCTTTCCTTCCTCTTTCCTTCCTCTTTCCTTCCTCTTTCCTTCCTCTTTCCTTCCTCTTTCCTTCCCCTTTCCTACATCTTCTTTGCCTGCTTCTTGAGCACTCTTCCCTTGTATTTTACATAATGTTCCATCGCTTAGTCCCTTGTTATTTTCTTGCTCTTCCCTTGCTTTTCCTTTTTCTGACTAACTTAAAACATATTCCATTTTCTCTCATTGTTGGTATTTCTCATGCATCAAGCCAAAGAATCTTTTTAAAATTGAACTTGAAATCTTGGGCTTAATTGCAGCTGGTTTCCCATATCGACTTTCAAAAGTTTCATAGAAATTGTAATTAGATTAATCATCTTAAACGTGCAGGGGAAAATATCATTTGGGTCCGTAGGGGATTAAGCATGCTCACCAGCTAATTAGTGGAAGAAATAATGTTGTAACGAAATGGCTCAAATTAGCCTGTCTAGACATTTTGTTTGTCTGTCGGAGGCAATATGCAGTTGCTTAGCATTAACTTTTCTGGGATTGACGGACTAATAACCCAACTTTATTAATTAATTAATAGCTTGACTATTCCGTTCGAATTAGATGTAGTTCATGATTAAGTGACTTGATTTGATCAAAGATCAATAAATCAAAATCCATTGATTTTGCTGTAAAATTTAAACAATCTAACAAACAATTCATTAAAGCCATGGCAGCTGTAAATACATGTACAACATAATAATCAAACGGAATACTGTCTAATGATTGACTGTGTTGTACAGCTACATAAAGCTTGATCTAGTGCTCAAAAATAGGGTCTTTCGATCACCAAAATGTTGCCACATTGTTTTTAAGTGTACATTTTATTGCATCCTAAACTGATATATGCACTTCAAGATGATAATTAGAACTGTGTGACTTTCTCCTCTTTCCATTTGCTCTGCACTATTTCCGAATAGTACTTGGCTCAATTCTAACTGATCCTGAAAAATCGCATTTTGCAATCTCTGTATCTTGATCTCATCAGGATTAGAACAAGTTGAGAATTACTTTACCTCAGTTGTTTCAGATTTAGCTGAGGTCAACACATGATGAATTGTGATTAACAAGAGATGGATATTTGGTCCATCATTTGAACTCTGAATAAAAAACAAGACTAGAGCAGAGCTGGGCAGACCAAAGTTGTCACTTCCAACAAACATAATCACAGCTAGACAAACATGTTATGACTGATCCCTCAGAGTTACCAGGAGACACACTGTGTGGATGCGAAGGACTTGAGCAATGTACTGGAAATGATGTGGCCTTCCTGCGTGTGATTTCCGTTGGCCAAAGCCTTTAGTCTGTGATCCTTTATAACTTGCTCTGGCCAATATGGCAGACACTTTTCACGCCCAGTGAGTCTGGAGTGATGACAGCAAACAAGCCACTGATATACTAAGTCATTACTTCAGGTTCACAACACTCTCTGCATAGATGAAACAGTGAGCAGTGCCATGAAATGAATTATTTTACTTGCACAAAGTGTGATTCTGTTGGAGAATGGAACCTACTGAATTTAAATTTGTCATACTCAGTTGTGACACACTGTAGGGTTGGTGATTGGTATTGTGTTACTCTTGTTCCATTGCATGTCATTATACTTTTCCAAGCCTGATCCAAGGATGCCCTAAGTGTGTGTGATAACTCAAAAATTCAACACAGTGTGTTTATAACTAAATCTGAAAACAAAATCTCACACATTAGACATGAACCATGATAGGAAAGAAGTATATGGAAGATTTGTGTTAACTTCCAAGCGGAGATCAAGAAAACTCATCATAAATAGTGTGTACGTCAGGACAAAGTGGACAGCTAAATCAGTACGTAGAGCTCCATCAGTGTTTTATTAGTTACTGCAGTATCAGAAAATAAGTTCTACTTGGCACCAAAATCATAAAGCAATGTTGATAAATGCCAAAAAAAAATTTGAATGACATTGAGGGTGAGGTGGAAATTCAGCAAACCGATCAAGAATTATGGCAATACACAATGTTCAATGCACAAACATAAAGAGAAATGTTTTCCAACATTGTTGGGTGTGGTTGAAGTTGTCTGGTCATTAAATGTCATGGCTAATAGCCATTGGCTGTATCTCCATGACAAGCCCCACTAAGCAAATATATACATATCTGGCTATAATTAGATGCTAAGACCTTAATAAAATGAATTGTTTGCAAATGGAATGTATCTTTACTTTTGAGGTTGAGTTGCATTGCCTCCAGAATGTTCTGAATTAGAAAGAGAATTAGTTGTAAAAGTTAAGCTGTAGTTTGAAGAGTAGCTGAGATACTAGAAGGTAGTAGAAGTATGAATAATGTCACAGTCAGACTCCGGTGTTCTGCTCAACTGAAGCTACTGGAGGTGATTGAAAACCAAATCATGACTGAAACAGGAATTCTACTCGATGGTGCGACAGGTGGGATAGAATTTAACGCTCAGGTTCAGCTGTATTTTTGCTAGCCAACTGTATGCAGTAGTTACCCGCATTAAGTAGAAAGAAAAGTGCTAATCTGTTTAGGTTATTGCCCATGCATAGTCAATCATGAATTTAGAAATAGTCTATTCTTCTGTAAAAATACCTCTCATTTTAATCAGCTCATTTTGATGTATTTTCAATCAACGAAATAAAATGTAATGATAGATCATGCAATTAATCAAGATTGAACTCATAATTCGTCCACATAGTTTTTGAGGGACAAGGAGAGTAAAGCATAGAAATGAAATGCCAGTTATGAAAAGCAGTCATTGTTATGATTTATCTCTCCTATTCATGAAAGTATGCCAAGCCCAAGTCCCATAATTAGCAATTTAATTGGATCTACATATCCAGACTTCCTGTTATGATGAGATTACATAATCTCTTTTATTCCACATAACTCTACCATATGAGCGACAAGTTCTCACACAACAAGGTTTAGTGGTGAAGTCTGCTTTATGCACCTCAATTTTAGTTGGTAGCCAGTCTAGAAATTATGAAACATTGAAAGAGGGATGTGGGGCCCAATTGTTAACTTCACATAGCGAGGTACCATGTAGAAGTTAAACACATGCCAATGAAAGTTGAGGTTGTTTTACTATCAAAGCTGAAGTTTGGAAACCAACATTTTCAAGGGATGTCAAGATAACAATAAACTAGCTATTATATTATTTTTCATAGTTGACTTCATCACGTTTTTATAGTACACTATGATCTAGATGCATGATTTTTCTATGTTTCCTTTCCCATAGAAACATTGGATATAGCTTGACCTAAACTTTTGTTTGGTTTGTTAGGCAACAGCTATATTTTTATAAAGTAAAAAGTAAACAAGACTTAATAAAGGTCAATTTTATTTTCACTTTCTTCCAGTATGTTTCTTTCCAGCAGGTCGAAGATGTGAATGTACAAGGCAAAACTTGTGTTGAGTATAATCAAAATTACTTAGTAATGTTGCTTTTATTTAGAACCATAAAACTTTTTTTGTGGTATTAACTCTTGTAGAAGGCCATGAAGGCATTCTACTACGTTTTATCACAATGCAGAGTTTGGCTGGTTTATTGATGTCAAAATGATGGATAGGCATCATTTGACAATGCAATATTGTTCACAAAGGTGTGCTAAACATTATAATGTACAAGCCATGCAAAAAATGGATATTGACAGATTTTAATACCAGACTATATGGATAGTAAAAACAGTTTAGCATTGAGAACAATATGTCTCTCTGTACTGCTGTGTAACAAAAGATTTTGAAAATTAATATTCCATCAAATAATAGGTCCAACAAGAAGGAAGACTGGAAGAGCTCTAATGGCATATTACCTGCCATTATAAGGCTCATTTACTTGAAAGATTGATAGCCTTAACATTTTAGAAGATATCTTGTTTTAAAAGGTGCACTGCTCCTATCTGGCTGATATAATAAATGAAATTGTCAATATCAAAAATATTGACTTGGCTATTATTACTGGACTCGTGCTCAGTATAGGAAGCAATGTATTCTCTAGAAATATTGGACACCAGACAGCACTATGCTATATTTCTATGGCTTTTGTTGCAAATTAGTCCACCATTCACTGACCATGCCATTTTGTTGCCAGAAAGCAGAGAAAGGTGAGGATTAAAGATCAATCATGGGATATTAAACAGCAGGAGAGGTGCTTTCATAAAGCCAGCCTAGTATTACTAGCTTGATGTAGGAGAGGTCACAACCCTCCGAAATACATCACATGATTCGGTAAAAGAACGCTAGCACCTCTGGTGGCATGCAATGAAACCAGATGCAATTGAATGCATGAGAAATAGGTCTTTATTGAAATGGGAAAGAGAAATGGGCCAATAGAATACTCGACGGCCAGGCAGAGTAGAAAAGGGCAAGAGCCTAGAAGGGGTGATGGGTTGTAATAGTGATTGAAGAAGTGAGGTAAGAGATAATGAAACGGTGGGCTAACATAAGCATAAGCCAACCAGCTGAATACATCCAGTCATTGTTGCAAAATATATTTATCAGTAGATTGGTCAATCGTCTTACCCTAATACAGCCCATTATAAAAATTCATTTTCACCGCTATTGAGATATCTTTTGGAAGGATGGCACTATCAGCAAAGCTGTTTTCTTTTGGTCATTTTGGGTGAACGACTGCCAGGGTACATTTATATTTGTACAATTTGTTCATGCCATGAAATATTGCCCTAAGGAGCATAGATCTGAAATTTAACAATTTATATAACACTATAATTTGAGACTTTTTACTGTCAAAATGCTGAGAAAAAAACTTTTTAGTCATTGTTGTGTGCAGCTTCACCAAGCTGCATCAGCGCTAATACCATTTTATATCAATTTTCTAGTCTGGTTCCATTTTAATAATGCTTCACTGGAAAGAAGTGTGTCTACATATCAGATTTCACATGTCCCATTCATTCAGCCAAGAAAGACAAACAAGGGAGAATTACTCTGCCAAAGCACATTACAATTTGTGGGACCAACTTGAGCCAGGCTGGAAGATGGCATTCAAGATTCATTAAAAAAAATCTATAGTAAATGAGAAGCTTTAAAAATGCATTTTGAAAGGAAGATGTTACAAAGTTTCACACAGGAGATTTGCTCAAAATAGTTGTGCTACGAGTACTGTATGTGCTGTGATGACTTGTCATTTCTAGCATCTTTGCGAGAACATTGAAAAACAATTGAAATCAGATTATGTAATATTTTAGTTTTATGAGGTTGATTTACAATTAGTAATAGCATGCATACAGTCGGTTCCAAATTATTATGCAAGTTGGTTTTTGTTATGATATCTCAAAAACAGCTAATCACATTATAATATCCTTCCCACATAACAATTTACAATGTAAGTTCCATGAAGGCAATATCCTGTAAGTTTTGTCCAATTCTGGTGGTACCTTTAGATCACTTTTTCTTACATTTGCATAATAACTTGGGACATCGAAAAACAGGGTATATGTTGCTCTGTGGCGTAACTCTTCACTGCACCACCAGAATTGGACAAAACTTACAGGATATTGCCTTCATGGAACACAAATTATTACGTGGGAAGGATTTTAAAATGTGTTCAGTTGTTTTTGAGATATCATAAAAAATCAGACTTGCATAATAATTTGGAACCTAATGTACAATCTAGCCAGACAATGGTCAAGGACAATGAGATTCTCTGGATAATAGCTGGACAATGTCCAAATTGCAATCTATAGGCAACTGCTATAATAGAAAGCAGATATCAAATAAATGAGGTGACACATAGAGGTCTGAGGCAAATGTCTTGTAAAGTGCTGCATTTTAATCACAAGGAGGTGCATGTTATGTTTTGGCTTTGGCACAACAAATTGCATTGCATGCACTTGACTCTTGAAATTGTGTAGATTTTAAATTATCTCTTTTTCCAGTCTTGATTGTGAATAGTGTAATGTCGGTAATCTGGATCATGATAAAGTTACCATTTAATCTTTCATCTTCAACATAACTATGCACTTATCTATCAACAATGGATTTAATTTTTAGCAATACAGAGGACTGCTGTTCACTCGCTCTCGAGTCGCCATACGATCACTGCAGAGTACAGATCATATTGTTTATCTTTTGTGCCTTGTAACTCTCTTTGCCTACTGACATTGTCCCGACATTTGTGACAGACTCCTTCATGGACATTGTGATACTGTGATAGCCATCTAATCTCCAAGATCAAAGATAATGGGTCTATTGGCAGACAAAGTGACAAAGCAAGAGCTAAAGGAGGTCACCCTGTGTTGCATGTCAGCGAACAACTGATTTGCACTAAGTCTTGTCTCTTGATGCAGAAATAGACCATCAAATGGCTCACAAATGGTGCAGCAGACAAGCAGGGAGAATGGATGTAATGGGGAAACATCGCAGAATCAAACAAATCACGTCAGGCGGTCAAATGTCAGCACAGACTTAAATAGTAATAAGAATTGAATCGAACCTTCAGTCTGAATTCCAAATTTAGATTCTACTCTTAAATAAGACTTCAAGAGGATTAGTGTCCAAGTTCTTTGAAGGCTCAAGCAGAAGTCAATCCAACATCCACATCTGGGATTAGAGCCCCTTGACAAAAGATGCAAGATGTCAGAAATGACAAAGTAAAAGGAGGAAGGTCAGAGCCATGAAAGGATTACATGAAAAGATTAACCGAAATCTATCTGAATTGACAGCATCATCGGACAAGGAGCTGTCTTTTGGGATTGTTGGAGTTGACTAATTCTTGCATTTACAAGCTTCCCATGGTGTCGACATCGATCGTCAGGAGGCAAAGTGAACCAACCCCGAATTTGGACATTTCCATGTTTTCATGGTTTTGATAATATCTAGGAAAGAGGTCCATGGGTAAGAAGGGTCAAAAGAGTCATTAAGGGTAGAGAAGGAATCATTTACATACACTATCGGAAAGCTTGGTGGTGTCAGAAATGTTTTTTCTCACCAGCATAATGAATTGTTTATAGTCGTCAACTTACAAGTATTAGAATAACTGAAGTTGACAGATAATATCAATTCATTCCATCTGTGCTGGTAAATGTTAACATCAACATTAATACACTGTCTTTTAACAGGCCGAAGCTTGAATGTGGATTGTTGATGTCATCCATCTTTTTCCAGTCTTCTTGGTACTATACATCAGATCAGTTTTACTTTGTATCTCTGCCAATTTACAATGTCCCTGCCTATGTGACAGACTCCTTCATGGCCATTGTGATAGCCATTTAATCTCCAAGATCAAAGATGATAGGTCTATTGGCAGACAAAGTGACAAAGCAAGAGTTCAAGGAGGTCACCCTGTGTTGCTTGGAAGTGAACAACTGATTTGTACATGTCCCTTGAGATAAAGAGAGACCAACAAGTGCATGACAAATGGTGCAGCAGACAGGCAGGGAGCTGAAACGATATATACACCAAACATTGAATATGGGGGAAAATCACAGCATTCAACAACTCATCTCAGACAGGCAAATCTCAGCAAAAACTTAGACACTATTACGCCTTAGATGAAATCTGAAGACCGAAATCCAAACTTAGATATTTTCTATGAAATAAGACTTCTAGAAGATTAGTGTCAAGAGTTCTTTGAAAGCTTGAGCAAAAGTCATTCCAATTGTCAAATTAGGGATTAAGGCCCCTTGAAAAGAAAATGTCAGAAGTGACTAAATAAGGTGAGGTAGGTTGGAGCCATGAAAGGATTTACAGAAGAAATTAATCCAAATTTATCGGAAATGGCGATGTTATCATACACAGAGCAGACTTTTGAGATTTTTTGAGTTGAAGGGATCAATATTAACTAAATATTATGTTGATTTAAAATATTACATTTCCAAGCTTCCTATGGTGTTTACATCTTCTTCTGAATATTTATGTAATTACTTGAATTTGCAAACATGGAGAATGATGTCAAATACAATATCTGCTGAAAACAGCAGTAATATTATATCAGTCTATATGTTTTGTTCTCATGTCAAGCAACCGTTACATCGGAAGCAACACTGTTACCACAAATGTGAGGCATTATGCATTTCACCTGGTTTGCTGTAATGTGTTTTTTGCACAGCATATATGCATAATTCCAAAAAACGTATTAGCAAGACGACAAACTTCTAAGTGGAATATTATGCAACAGTGACTGTTGCTGCGAATGAGCATTTGTGCTCAAATTATATAAATACTTTCATTTAAGAAACAGCTCATTGCCATAATCCATCATGGAAGGCCATCGCCAAATTTTGTGTGACTGAAATTTTGACTAGAACCATGACAAATGTAGTAAATCGATGAAAAGAGATGTGCAAACAGAACAAAAATCTGACAGCAACTTTTATGGAGGAAATCGATTGACCAGGATGTTTGTTCAGGAAAGGGCAAGGACATGAAGAGTGCAATGTGGTTTTCTAGAGTAGCCGCAGTCAATGACAAAAGGCAAATGAATGTTTACCATCACGTTTATCAATTTCCTCCAATCTGCTAGTGCCCAAGAAAGAGTCCAGCTAAGCAGGGAGAGCGTCGCATCATACGAGTCATTTAGACTGCATTGTCGGATTCAGAACGTTCTTCATCTCTCCAATGGAATGAATTATGCAGTTAGTCCTTTTTAAAACTGTTGAGACTTATATCTATTAATAAAGGAAAATAAAGTGATAGGTTGTTCTGTAGGAATATACATGGTGTTGGAAATAATTATAACATAATCTGGTGCCAAAAGAAACAAGTTCTTGAAAGCCTTCAAAACAATCCTGTTATCCTCAATGGGGCGGACACAAAAATGTGTGATTGCAACAATAACCACGTCAGAGTTTAAAGTTCAATGCTTTTTCTTTCAGTATCAAGCAGTAATCAGGAAACACTCTGCACCACATGCGGGCCAATGTATGAAATTTTTTTAAAACCGTATTTGTGTACAAAGAAATGAAACATTGTTTCTCATCAATTAGCTGTAAATCACACAAGAGCATGAAAATTCCCTGTAACAAAGTAGGTCATGGCAACATTATTTCCCATCTATTTTGATGGGCTCAGTATAATTTTAAAATGTTGAGCAATAGTTATGAAAAAGGAAGAATTAATATCAAAGACATCACAATTACTGTATTGTTTCAATCAAGCTTTTTTTTATCAGAAGAACATTTTTTGGTGTTGGTATGTTCGAGAAGCTAAAAGACAATTGCAGCTGGCCTAACGGCTGATATCAAAAAAATGAACAATAGTTCAAATGTTCATTTGTATTTGATTGGCAATGCAGTTTCACATTTACATGTGATTGTGATGCTATACAGTAAAATACTTCCATGTAGTTGGTGCCAGAAATAATATCCTTTTGCTAACTTTTCCAAGCTGTTACAAATGCATAGACTTTCACCTCTAGTTCCCAATCTCGGCTGAAGGCTTCAAAAACTTTTTGAGGCCGAAGCAATTTATGGTCCATGTATAAACTGTACTGAGCAGGGGGCATTATTATGGTGCAATGAGATGTTGTTTGATATCATAGAATCAGATCAATGGCTGACCAAGCTCAGGTGGTCAATTGCACCTTGCCCTTTTCTAAAGGACAATGGCGGACCAAGGTCCACCCATGGACAATGAAAGGCCAAAGATATGCGATGCGAGACAATGGTCAGGGACAATGAGCTTCTCTGTATAAATAGCTGGACAATGGCCAACCTGCAATAGGAACTAATAGAAAGCAGAGATGAAGTGAAAGAGGTCGCACATGAAAGCCTGAAGCAGATATCATATAAAGTTCAGTATTGTGCATCAGCACCAATTCAGCAGAGGTGCTGTCCAATGTCTTATGAAGAGACTAACTCTGCATCATGTGCAACAATTAAAAAACATCAATTTTTTAATGTAAATTTTTGTTTCCTCAGTCTTTTCCAGTGTATTCTGTTTCCCATGAATTTCTCGCATCTTGTATGGTTTTGCTCAATAAAAAAATTTTTCCTCTTACGTATTCATCCTTTGTCTTCGTGAAGAAAACATTTCACAATGAAAGACGCTCATGCATCGGTATATCACACTGAACGATATTTGCAAAATGGGCCCAACAAAAGCATAATGGCATGGTTCCTCACTTGTTCAGCTGGTTTTACAAGGCATGTATCATTCAGACGATGTGTATTATAGACACACATATTTGAGGACATCTTGACACAAACAACTTTCCATATTGAGTCAAGTGAAGGTGGAGGTAAATGTGTGTGGCATTCAACAGGATCCTTTTTTTTTGGTTGTACACATCAAGATAAAGTTGGCATTTGTAGCATATGTTGTATTTTGTCTGTGTTGAGCCATGATGCGATTTTTGATGATTTTTTTACTGAAAATGATCAATTTTTCCAGGTCACCCAAAGAAAGTTTTTCAAATAATCACAGCAACTAAAAATGGTTGATAGTATCATTTATACATAAATCTAATGTCTGAAGAAAAAATCTTTGTAATTCCACACATTCAATCACCGGTTTTAGAACTTTGAAGTCTTGACACCTTGAAAATCCTAATTATTCCAGCATTTTGGTCAAGAGTGTACTTCCCAACTGAGATTTTCACTCATTGTTGAGTGAATATAGAACTGAACCCTTCTCGACATTCTTTCTACTTGCATGCAATTGTTCCAAAATTACAAGGACATTTTGACAATTTGATAACAACCCTGGATAATTACAATATGAGCTTCATAAGTGAAAAACAGTGCATAAATATTTTTCTGTTTATTGTGAACCAAGTAGAATATTTTTGGTTTGGTTGGACAGTTAAAATTGGCAGAGAAAAATTGTGCTGTGTGATTGTGTATTCTGCCATTTTACTGTTTGCAGTGTTTGGTAGTTGAGAGAAAATGGAATTTTGGAGATTTAGTATGAACATTGTGGGACAGTGTGGGCATTCAGAAATAAACCAAATTCACATGGAGTCCATTATTACTACCGGTGAATGAAAGATCAAAATGTATCATGATTATTTCCTGTTTACTAGAATAAAAGAATGAGTGACAAATAATAAGCTCCTGGTTATATCACAACATATCTTGTATGCCATAGGCCTCTTTGTTGCAAACCAGTCATTTTTCGTGAGCCACCATTTACTGAGTGTGTGCACTTTGTTGCCAGAACGCGAAAAGGGGCGGGGATTAACAATCAATCATCAGATATTAAACAGGGGGAGGGGTGTACTCATAAAGCCACAATAATATCACTTACTTGATTTAGGAGAGGTCACCACCCTTCCAAATACATCACATGATATGGTAAGAAGAACACTAGCACATCCAGCAAGGGACGGAAGAATAGGGGCGATGTATAGAAATAAGAAAGAGAAATGGGCCAATAGGAATAACTGGAGGGTCAGAGAGGTAAGAGAGTTACAATATGTATCAGTCACTGTGTCTCGAAAAGGAAAATTATTTATGGAACAATGAAGTGATCTGCAAGAAAACAAAATAAGGGAATTATGGGAATGGCTTTAAGATGAAAAGAACAGCAGCAATTCTGACATAGATATATTCACATACAAGTATATATCGAATCATTGTGCCCATGCAATTACCCTAATGTTGTCAAGCAACATGATTCATGTATTCTTGTGTGCTTTTATAAATCAACATGAAAGGCTACAATAAAAATTATACTAAATCTGTTTGTAAGTTTGAGGTGTAATAATCAATATTGGAATATATGATCAATTATCGATGATGACTGACTTTGTCAAATCGGTCTCATTATGCTCTTTGAATGTACATATTTTCTTCTTCATCTTGACTTTGTCTCTTGGATTTATTGTGACAGAGGAATTGCCGGGGTTATCCGAAGATAATATAATTTCGTGTGACGTGATCATTACCAGTGAATAACTAGGTTCCCCAAGGCATGCAAGATTTCAAATGAACCATAGGTGTCAATTTTCTAATGGACAATAGTTGACCAAGGTCCAATCTCAGACCATGTTGAACCAATGACATGAAATGGTTGATGAGCTTCGATGGACAATAGACAACCTACAAAAGGAATTCCGTTCGTGACTGTCTCTTGACATTTGAGCAAAATCCTTGATGTCATTGTCATTGCAATTTAATCTCCAAGATCAAAGATGATGAGTCTACATGTATTGGCAGTCTTAGTGACAAAGCTACAGTTGGAGCACGACACACTATCTTGCGTGTGAGTACACAACAGATTTGCTCTTGCCTATTGGCGCAAAGAGCGACTGACAAATTGACGGACAAAGGCACAACAGACATGCAAGGGCAGAACAAGATGTTTGAAGTGGGAGGAAGCAGTGCCGCCACTTCAATGGACAGCTATAGGAATCTCGGGTGTTCCCAATGGTACACTGTAAAATTTGAATTTTGAGTAAGCTTAAATCATTAAGCGAGATGGTTGCACAATCTCTTTGAGCTAAGACAGCTAGTTGTTTTAGGTTATTACATATACAAAGGACAGACTATCATATGACTTGCACCATGACTCCAACAAGTCAATATAAGAGAAGACCTGACAAGGGGTCCTAAATTCCAACCAATATATCTACCAAGCTTGGTCAGACTTAAATACTAATTAGCCTTCATATCAGAATCTTGTAATTTTTCATCAATCTTGTCTTAATTTCAATAGAATATCTTCTGTGAATGATATAGGACTTCAAGAGGATTAGTGTCTGAGTTCTTCAAAGCTCAAGCATAAGTCAAATTTCAAATCAAGGAGTAGCAGTAGAGAAAAAAGCAGCACATTGCCATAAAGGACAAAAGGAGAGGAGGGAGTTTGGAGCTATGAAGGGATTACTTGTGAAGACTAATCAGAACATAATCTGCGAGATAGTTCTATCTGACACCGTGCTTGGACGACTTCTCAGATTTCCAGTGATGAAAGGATTAAGGTGTCATTTAGTGGCATTTCAGTATTTTTTAGAAATCGAATCCTTCATTTCAAGCTTCATAAAGGCTCTTCTAGTTCCCTATTGTCATACTGATTGTTTTTATGGAATCTTTTAAAATTGTTTTATTCCCTGGCAGTATAGAGATAATAATGTTTCAAATATATATGCTAAAATGCCTATACTATTCATAGCTTATTATTAAAATCTCTCAATAGCCATTGTTTGCAAGGTTTGTCACTTATTATATTCAGGGTACCTTTCTGAATAATATCACAATGTCTAATGGTGCCTATCCATCATTTTGACATAAATACACTTGCCAAACTATTCATGGTGAGAAAAAGTGGTATAAAACCTTGGGAATACCATCCTCTACAACAGTCAACACCTACGCAACCGTCACTACTTTTTCTGCATCTTGTATAAAGTTACAAGAATAACTACTTCTCTATCCACTTCTGCACATTCTGGAAGATGAGAGACTCAATCCACACTAAATGATAATGCATGCTATTTGCAAACAGCATGTTTCTCCAGGCACCATTCTTAGCATCTAATTATAGTCAGATATGTACATTACCTGAGTGGGGCTTGTCATGGAGATATAGCTATGACATTGAATGACCATACAATTTTCAGCCACACCCTACAATAATTTGCATCATTCCTGAATAAGTCATGCGATTTCCAGTTAATGTCAATCTGAATAAGTTTTTGGCATGCATCAGTCATTTTCTACGATTGTTGTGCCAACTGGTCATGCAGATGGAAGATTTATTTGGGCAATTCCATAGCAGAGGATAAAACACTGATGCAGGCCATGCACCGATTTTAAAAGCATTGGGCTAGCTGAACATAATTGAAACATTCATTCACCACTTTCCTATCACAGTTGATTTTCAATGTTTGAGATATCCAGATTTAGCTGTCAGATTCATTGTAAAGTCTGCAATTTTATATTTGCCTCAATATCAACAAAAAAATGCCGGATGTTTGGTAGTTTAGGTAATCATCAATAAGACACGCTAAGAGTATTTGAACATAAAATAACATAATATTGATTGTTCACAATATAAAGAGAGAGTCTTAATTGGCTGATGACACAAAAATCGTCAGATCATGGTACTGTATACCAAATCCCCAACCAAACAATGTACTCTGCCTGAGTATGATACATTAATTTTTTATTCAGTCGGTTGCCTCCTCTAAGAGACTATTAAGTATTTTGAGAATAAAGCTATTCTTTGCATAGCACCACTGGCTGTCACACCTGTGCAGTGAGTGTTGTCAACCAGAAGATAGCTTAGTATATCAGTGGTTCCTTTGCTGACACCAATCTATAGACTCACTCACCATGAAAAGCGTCTGCCACATTGGCTGGAGCAAGTTATGAAGGATCACAGACTCAAAGCTTATGCTGAGGGAAAATCACACACAGGAAGGCCACATCATGTTCGGTAGATAAGTCAAGCCCTTTGCATCAGCACATCTGTTGGAAAATCTGAGGGATCAGTCGCACCAATATGTTTGTATGACTGTGATCATGTTTGTTAGAAGTAACAACTCTGGTCTACCCAGCTCTGTTCTCTCCCGAACTCTCACTGTTTGACGCTACGGGTCCCTACTGATGTGCCCAGTGTTTGTTCTCTTGTAACTCATTCCAGTTGTGCGATTCTTGTATTGACATTTGCTGAAGGTAATCCAAACAAGCAAAATTAATTTCATCCTTGATAAATCTACTGAATGATATCGATAATAGCAGAGGTGGTTTTCCAGGACCAGTGAGAACTGAGCTGTTACTTTTCAAAAGTAGAGGAAGCTTAAGAACAACATTGAAAGAGTAGGTATAACTGAACTGACATATAGAAGTACATTGACCAGTTTGGGATAGAAAAAATGCATAGTTGAAAATAAAATGGAAACATCTTAACAATGACAGTGATCCGATCGTTGAGCACTGCAAGAAGCCAGTAAAGTCGTCAAAGCTATTTCTCTACCAAAGCAATTTATAATTATACAAACAGTGTTCAGTTTCATATGATGGCATTACATGATTTCCAAAGTACAATAAAAAAGTCGTTAATAATTCATTTTTTGAGACAGTTGCTTACATTTGCTACAAATGTGTGGATAACATCTAATAAACACTTGCTATAAAGCTGTGGATTCTGATCTAATAATATCAAGTTAAATCTGATCAATAAGTCACAATCTGATTTCTTGAGAAAAAAACAATAATGCCAGGTAACTGCATATGTCCTCAGAGGGACAAACAAATTCCTTGAGAGAGTAATGTGAGCCATATTCATTTTAACTTTACTTCTTCCATTCTGTTATTGATTAGCTGCTGAGCATGCCAAATCCTCCTAGGGTCTAAATGATATTTTCTCCCATTTCTCTTGCAATTTTAAGATGATTGATCTAATTATAATTTCTATTAAACTTTTTAAAGTCGATATGAGAAACCATCTGCAATTAAACCCAAGATTTCCAGTTCCATTTTAAAGAGATTTTGCAGTAACGTAAATGCTTGAAATATCAGAAACACTTGGAAACAGCTGAAAATGCAAAGATGCCATGAGCTTAAGCTAGTCAGAGCAAGGAAGAACAAGGGAAAACAAGAAAAGAACATGGGAACAAGTGATGGAAGAGCAATGAAAATTCAAGGGAAGAGTGCCCAAGGTACAGGCAAGGAAAGAGGGAGGAAAGAGAGTGGAAGGTGACAAATTAAAGATAGAAGAAAGAGGAGGGAATCAAAAAGAAACTACAAAGAAAAAGTAAGGTAGTTACACTAAGGGGAGGGCTGACAGGACAAGAATTTAGCAGCCAAACAACAGCTCCCAGAACACACCCTATTGTTTTGGAAGACAAGTGGCCGTTCACTGCAGGGAGCACCCATTATTGACCATTAGCTAGAAACAGCTGTGTGTTTAATACAATTAAATTGATGTCTTCCAGGTCCCTAAACAAATTAGGTGGTGGGCTAGGGTATTAGATGGGGTGGGCTGCTTCTGTCCCAAATCAACTTATTGTAGGATGTAGCCAGTTGTCTGAAAATAACTCATAGTAACTTGCTTTGTTGTACTATTCCACTAATGAATTGATAGCACCATGGCAAATTAAGTTGTTCTCCTAGGGAGCAAATTCTTAGCTTTTCTACCAAGGCAAACACAAACTGCCATCCCTGAAAGAGGTATCAACTATTCTTTGTAACATAATTTCACATGCCAGAGCTGTTAAGAAAGTTAAACACCTTCTTTATCTGAACATTATTTTTAGTGTAGAACTATGTGAGCCACGTGTGGCTGGGGAGATTCCTGCAGCAAAGGCAGTAGTTTGTTGACTCCATTGTGACTTGTAATGCCACATGAACTCACAAGTATTAGCTTGATACCAAATGGACCAATCTTAGTTATACCCCTGATCTCCTCCGGTTTTTTCTTACCATAAAAGTCTAAAGCTTCTGACACTGCAAGAGAAACAGCTTTGGTTGAAAAAAAATTTTGAAATTTATCTACAGAGGTCTGCAAGGAATGTTTTTTTGATAGGCTATTGATATAGCCATATGAATAAGTGCATTTGGGTGCTTGGGAGAACAGAAAATGATCTATGGAAGTTCAAAATAATTTATGTTACATGATTCCGTGAGACCTAATTCCTTGCATGCAATATAATTCTTTGTAATATAAATCTTTGTAAAATAACTCTTAAAGTTTGTATCGTGATTTATTGTTACTTGATTCTTCGTAACAATGATTACTGTTCTAATATATCAGCAACTTCACAATAAGACAATTATACTTAGGAGTTTCAAATGACCTTGTTGCTATTCCTTGTCACCTCAGAGAGCTATATTTTTTGAACACATGATATTGGAATTACCTCAAGAAGTAAACACCAAATGTAATAAGACTAGTCAAATGTAATATCCAATTTCATGATGAATTATCAGATCATGAATGGCTTGAAGATGAGTTTTTAATTAACTCCTAGCATAATAACACAATTTGAAATATAAAACTAATGCTGTTCATTTTCATAATTTATTACCAAATGCAGACAAACATAATATGTGTGTATGTTGTATGTTGGATTATTTAAGCATAGCTCTAAAAGGCTTCAGAGCTGGTACACAGACTAATTTGAACCCTTAAGAGAACTAGTTAATTAACTCTAGCTAGCATTATTAGCTGCATAGCCTATTTATTTCTCTTAAAATCTAAATGATGCTTTGTCTGGCTCTCCATCAATTTCAAATTCTCAAGACAATTAAACAAAATAAGGTTTTCATACAGCTGCTGAGTTTGATGCGGGAAGGGGCTGTGGTTGGGCTGGAGTTATTCCACATCACATATTGCTGAAGATTGTTGGATTTCAGAAATGTAGAGAACTTGAATTCGTGAGGTAAGCACAAAGATATCAAGTTTTTCAAAGCATAACTTATGTTCGGAAAGGGCAACTGTTCAATAAAAAGCTCTATTTGGTGAAAATATTCATTCCTCACTTCACTGTCTGAATTCATGAGCAAGAATGAAATATTCATCACAAAAATGAAATTAATAAGGCTCATGTGGCAAGAAGTCTGGGTACAGGAAGATTTTTCAGAGACTGAGTACAAGTAAAAATTTCATTCTTTGCTTGTGTGGCTGTTTTACCTGCAATGGTGAATAAAATATATCTTATCTTTATCTTATCTTATCTTTACCTTGCGAGCTGCATGGCTTCTTATATATACAGTGAGATCTACTGCCTACAACACAGATTTCTGCATCTGATGCAGGTCAGTTGTTATTACGTGCATTATATATTTTTTCACACTGTCTACCAAGTACACAATGGGAATAAGTAAAGGTTATTCACCACGGGAGAGGGAATATGTGATTTATCACCCGAGGCCTTTAGGCCGAGGTGTGATAAACACATATTCCTGAGACCATGGTGAATAACCGGCTTATACCATAAGACAAAACTGAAACTTACCATTTGTTGCTGCGGTTTTTTTCACAGCTTCACTTATTATTCTCCCATGGGAGGATAACTGGACAACAAAGAATATGGGTTTTATTTCAGTGAAATACTGGCTCATGATTGGCTGACAGAGGTGTCGAATGGTATAAAGCATTTTATTGACTTGTGGTACTGGCTGTTGCACCTGTGCAATCAGTGTTGTCAACCTGAAGTAATCCCTTAGTATATCAATGGTTCGTTTGCTGTCACCATTCCAGACTCACTGGCCATGAAAAGTGTCTCTCACATTGGCTGGAGCAAGTTCTAAAGGATGACAGACTCAAAGCTTTGGCTAAGAGATAATCACACACAGGAAGGCCGCATCACGTTCCGTAGATTAGTCAAACCTTTTGCGTCTACATTGTGGGTCACCTGGTAATTTTGTGGGGATCAGTTACATAAAAATGTTTGTATGGCGTAAATGATGTTTACTGGAAGTAACAACTCTGGTCTACCCAGATCGACTGTCTTCTCTTTTCTCTCTTTTGACCCTATTGTTCCGTATTTATATACCATTCTCATGCAACTGATTCCAGTTGCATGTCTCATGTGTTCACATTAACTCAAGATTAGCCAAACGAGGCAAAATAAATTTCATCTTTGATAAATTTGCTGAATGCCATCTCGATCAAAAAGAGTAAACTTTGATTTTGCAGGATCAGTTGGAACCCACCTTTGACCGTCCAGAAGAAACTGAAACACGTCTTGGAGAGAATAACACAGAAATATCATGGAAGTACAGGGCTGGACTGGCCTACGAGGGGCGTTCAGAAAGTTCGAGGCTTTTTTTCATATGGATACTTCTTTTAAATCTAGAACTATACATTTTTAACAGGTTAAAATTCAGCATATTAGGAATGGATTTCCAAAATTTTGGACAATTTGGACATTTTTAAGTCATTCTGTTGTTGCCATGGAAACTGAAAGTTGTGCTTCTTGGGGCAGGTAACACTGAAACCACTAAAGCCAAGAAATTGTGACTGTGAGAGACTTTTCTCTGTCACTTGACTTAGTGAGATTGACAATATTTGACACAAGAAATATGGTATTAGCTTCTAAATATGCTTTCAAGCACACCAAATGTGTGTATTCTTACACTGAACCCATGTAGGAAAGCACTCCTGCATGCCAGATTTGGCGAGGGAAATTCAGGAGGCAAAGTTGTGTTTCCCTCAGTACATAATGACTTGTGAAAGCATGGATTCACTAGTATGAACAAGGGACCAAAATGGATAGCATTATCCATCCTAGCTATTCCCGTGACATGCTGCTTTACATAAGTCCTTGTTTTCCCTTACTTTAGTCCACGGGGCTATAGTTTCAGGCACTGGAGGAGAAAAGGTTTTGGATGACCGAAATTCTTCCACAGAACTTTGTTTGGAGAACTTCAAGGAACATTAACTTCAATAGGTCAGGTGTATGAGACAATGCTTTTGGTGAGCTTGGGAGTATTTTTAAGGCTAAAATTATATTACTTGTGTCAAATATTGTCAATCTCATTAATGCAAGTGATAGAGAGAGGTCTCTCAGAGCCAAAATTCATTGGCTTTAGTGGTTTCAGTATTATCTGCCCCAAGAAGCACAACTTTCAGTTTCCACGGCAACAACAGAATGACTTAGAAATGTCCAAATTGTCCAAAATTTGGGAAATCCATTCCAAATATGCTGAATTTTATCCTGTGAAAAATTCATAGTTCTAGATTGAAAAGAAGTGTCCATATAAAAAAAAAGCCTCGAAATTTTTGAACGCCCCTCGTATGATGGTTGAGGGGCAGCTTCCATGGGCCAAACCACTCATGGCGGCCCGTGCAAGGTGCAAAAAAAAAGTTTAAAAATCAAAATAACTGCAAAAATGTCTGTCTTTGTGACCAGTTTGTGAACTGCATGATCCAATCAAACTTTTTAGACTAGAATCCAGTACAATGTTAGAGGGCCCTAAATAGGAAAGGGCCCTGTCACCTAGGCATAAATGGAGTAATGTCAAAAGAAGGAATGTGAGCATCATCAAATGATTATGAAACGTTGACAGTCCGCCCCGTGGAAGTACATAGATCAGTTTGGGACTTAATAAATGTTAATATGTACAATGCAACAACATTTTAGAGATCAGAAATACCTAATTTTCTACCACTGCATGAACTAGTGTATTAAACCATCATTTGAAAATGATTTTCAGATTGAAGTAATGTGTAGCAATTCAATGAGTCATTAGACAGTATTCAGTTTGATTATGTTGCCAAAACTTCAAACAAACAATTTATAACTGACAGGGTTCAATGAGTCATTTATTAGAGAGTTTATCATGTTTATTACATTTCCTACAAATACACTGATATCCAATCACAATTGATACTAAACTGTTGAATTTGATGTAATTATCTCGGAGAAAGTTAAATCAATTAATCCTTAACTTATTGGTGAAGGAATTGACAAAATATAGAAAGTTGGGGGTTATGAGTTTCATTGTATTGGAAGGGTGACACTAATATCAATCAATCGTAGAAACAATAATGCCATGTAACTTCATATTCCTTCAGACAGACGAACGAAATGTCTACAGTGTACATAGACACACTTGAGCCATTTTCATTTCAACATTATTTTTGCCATTCTGTTTCTAATTAGCTCCCGAGAATGTTTAATCCCCCAAAGGATCCGAATGCTATTTTCTCCCCAGGTGTTTCCCTGCAAATTTAAGATGATTAATCTAATTACAATTTTCTTTTAAACTTTTGAAAGTCAATTTGGGACAACATCTGCAATTAAGCCCACGATTTCTCATTCTATATTTTAAACAGATTTTGCAGTAAAATGAATGAAATATCAGAAACACTGGACACAACTGAAAATGGAAAGATGTTATCAGCTGAAGTTAATCAAAGCAAGAAAAAACAAGGGAAGAGCAAGAAAAGAACAGTAACAAGTAAAATAATAGCTGAAAACAAAGTGAGAGAAGTATTAAAGGGGTCACCTATTTCGAAGCAATTGCTATCTTTTTTAAAATTGAAATATTGTGGATGTTTGCTTGGAGAGAAATAAAATATCTAAATAAAATATCTGACGTAAATAGAAGAAAAAGTGAGAAAAGTTAGAGTAAAGTGTGAAGAAAAAGTGAGGTAATTACATTTAGAGGAGGGTAGGCAGGATAAAAATGCAGCATCCAAATAACAGCTCCCAGAACACACCACATTGTTTTGGAAGACAATTGACTATTCTCAGTTGGGAGCACCCATTATTAACCATTAGCTGGAAACAGCTGTATGTTTAATACCATTATTGAGCAATGTCGCCCAGGTCCCTAAACAAATTAGATTTTGAGCTACATTGTAGGATGTTAGATGAGTTGGGCCACCTCTGTCCAAAATAATGTGTGCTAGGAAGTTATTGTTTCAGCAGCCAGGCTAGCCAGATTATGTAGGGTGGAGCCAGTTATACCTGCAAATAGCTCACAGAAACTTGCTTTGTTGTCCTATTCCACTAATGAGTTGATATACTGACTAAAGATTAAGTTGCTTTCTTCCCCGGGGAGCCAATTCTTTGCTTTTCTACAAAGGCAAACTCACATTGATATCTTTAAAGGAATCATGCACATATTCTTTGTAGCACAATTTTACATAGAACTGTTCTAGTCTGGCAGATCATTAATACTTTGCAGGTCGAATTTGCCGCATCAGATATGTTGCGGCACTTTACACACTGCTAGCTGATTGTTAAAAAAATGTCAGAAGGTAAAAACACACTGTACCTTTCAGTTTGGGGATCTGCTTATGGTAATGCACAGAATCCGTATTTCAACATGCTGATCAATCATGTGATTTGCGAAATTGTATTTCATGCGAGGTCTGATCCATACACCAGGCATCCATGATAGCCCAGCTGACTTGTGACGTATTGATGACCTCCCCCCCCCCCTCAAGTTTCTTGTGAAATTTTAAAGGTAGACTATACTATTTTGTGCTTAAATCATGCTGTGATATACATGGAATCAATATATCAAGCCGTCAAAAGTAACCTGAAATGATCTGAAACTGTGGATAATATTGCAAATGTTTTGCATGAGTTCTATTAAGTGATCCATTGTCTTGAGATGCCCTGATTGGCTGGTTGTTATGAGTTTAATTGAAAGTGGTCAATTTGCTCCATAATATGTCATGCCCTGGCCGCATTTTTTATAGATAGATAGATAGATAGATAGATAGATAGATAGATAGATAGATAGATAGATAGATAGATAGATAGATAGATAGATAGATAGATAGATAGATAGATAGACATACAGATAGATAGATAGATAGACATACAGATAGATAGATAGATAGATAGACATACAGATAGATAGATAGATAGATAGATAGATAGATAGATAGATAGATAGACATACAGATAGACAGATAGACAGATAGACAGATGAAAAGCATTATACTTGATAATAGTGCATATAGCAATAAATAATCTTTGATCACAACTGGTGTTTGCTCCATTTCCAGAGCAATGTATTTTACACATCTCTTTCTATCTCTCAGTGTTTTTCTGAGAAATTTTGCGGTCTGGTCTGGTCATTTGTAGCTATTTGTGGGCTGATTCAATCACTGTTTCTCATGTATAATCTTGAGAGGATTAACCAATGAGATTTCTGCTGCATAACTGAATGAATGAATTCGAGATCTAGGATCACAGTTGTACACTGTTTGTCTCAACTAAACCCATTTTTGCTAATCAGTTTTACAGTTAGACAATCGGTTCTCTCATGCTTGAAAAAGGTCATGACAAACTATGCTTATGCTTATTGATAGCATATGACCTTAATTGACAGTGAGGCTATGAAATGTTGACACAAATTAGCGAATGTTAAAGGAACTTGGAATTTTTTAACCTGTAGCTCAGTGATTTACCAGGTGAAGTCCAAGTAACAGAAATGTGCCAAGTGAATGCTAACATCTTCGACATCACAGGTATGTAGAGTTTGAGAGTGGTTAAAACTCGTGGACTCAACAGACAGTGTAGGAAATGGCATGTTTTGATATTCCTGTGCCATTTCGACCATTTTGTGGCCCTGCTGGGGCTTGTCTCACAATTATATGTGTATAATCGTGAGACAAGGTTTTTGTCTAGAACTGTTCAGAAAGTTCAGAGTTTTTAAAAAAAATATTGACACTATTTTCAGTATGGAATTGTGTGTGCGAAAGAGCTTAACCTTTTAGCTTGTTCACAATCCACACATCACTCAGATGAACCTTACACATTTTTCATTCGCAACAAATTCTCTCCAATTTTGTTGCTGTGAAAATGGGATGGCTTCAAAAACGTGTGGGTGCCCCTTATACGTACCTTATGAATGAGCATATAATATATCGATCAACTTCTTTCTTGCAGCTCATTAGACAGTTCCACATCTGGCTCAGATCAATTGTCATTCAGTGCATAACATTGTTTAAGACCTTTCGTGTGAACTGAGCAGTGAGTACACATCGTCAGATTGAAGCTATTTACTGCCTGGCAGCTCAGTCTATCACACCTTTACAGTAGGTGTTGCCAGCCTGAAGTAATAGTATAGCATATCAGTGGTCCATGTTCTATTATCACTCAAGATACACATGTCATGAAAGATACCTTATATTTTCCATTTGCAGGGGCAAATTCCAAAGGTTAAAAGAATCAAAGCTCTGTCTGCCAAAAAATCATGCACAGGAACACCAAGCACATCATGTTGATTAGTCACACCTTTTTGCATCCACACAGTGATAGAAGGTCACAAAGTGACAGAATCAGTTGGTAAGTGACAAGCTGTTTGTAAAGCTTCTTTAATGTTCTTTGTCAGCTGGATTGTGTGAACCTCAGAAGACAAAAACCTTTGACAAATGGAAATAGGATTTTCACATACAATACTTGAAAAAAGAAGAATATTGTATCCATTCATGAAAGGAGCACGAGCTGCAGGTATGCTTTCCTACCTGGTGTATGACAAACTCATCATTGACAATATCACCTACACTGTTGATACACTGGATAAAGTACCAGCCAAGCTGAAATACTTACAAGAGGGATTTATCCAGATGCCTGAGATCAAGTCCTTAGCATTTTTTGGAAGCAAGTCTCCTCTCTCCAACTTTCATGATTCCCCTTTCAAGGAGGACAACCTAGCATTCAAAACAGTTGAGCACTATTTCTGTTACAAGGAGGCTCTCTTGTTCAAGGATGAAGTTACAGCAGAGAAAGTATTTCATGCCAAGACGCCTGCCCTTGCCAAATCCTTGGCTCAGAGCAAGAAAATCAAGCAGTTTGACGAGACTGTGTGGAAACAAAACTCTACAAGAATCATGAAAACTGCACTACAGCTGAAATTCCAGAACAATGAAAATTGTCGTAACTTCCTTCTGGACACAGAAAATCTGACACTGGCTGAGGCTTCACCGAATGACAAATTTTGGGGGATTGGAATGGCACTGTCAAACAAAGACATTGTCAAAGGTAATTGGCCTGGCGAAAACCTTCTAGGTAAATTGCTGATGGAAATCAGGGAGGAATTGCCCAAATGAAAGACTTATTTGTAGTAGTGTGAGACAATTTTGGAATTTATTTTTTGTGATGCCCACTTCTTATTATGTTGTAAGCTCATTGCATTTTCATGATATATAACAATTTTTGCATGTTTATTCTTCATATAGTGAAAGTATTTTTTAATATTTATTATTTTTTTCTGGACTGATATGCTACATAATTATCTTTTAATCAAGCATACCTAACATTTATATAAGTAAACAAACGTTATATTAATAATATTGATATAATTCAGTTTGCGTAACAGATCATAAATTGTCTTTTGTTGATCCAAATTATTGTGCTTTATTGTTTATCATTGATTGTAAATTACTGGTCAACAGCATAATTATATTTAGCACTGTTTATGTCATTGTCAATGTTTTAATGTATTGGCCCTTGGACAGGCATTGTTTTGTTTACAAATAAGCTGTGGATCAAGCAGCAACTAACTAGGCTAATTAAGTACAAACTGCCGTGCACTGTAATGATCTCTGTTTATAGCTGTTTTGACACTGAGGCAGTTTACTGTTTGTATAATAGACCGCTCTGAACATGTCACTTTGTGTGTCAGTAACTTTTTGATGTATTCAGGAACTGAAGGTAAAGTTACACTTAATGTTATCACAATTTGAATAACACGTTCTCTTTAATATAGTGATATTTAATAGTGTTTTCTTTCTCAGTAGTATATTTGCTATTTGTTACTGAAATGATCTAACTTGTGCTATCAATATTTAATGGACTATGAGTATTTGTGCATCTACACCATCTATGAACTGATGATCAATTGACATTTCAATGATAGTTAACACTTGAGAAAAAAAAAAGGAGGCAGAAAAAACTGTTTTAGCTGCTTGTCTTTAAAATGTTTAATCTATCTTTATTGGGCCAACTATCTATGCTGATGTTATGATTAGATCTGTGATTCAGTGGCTAATGTTGCAATATTAAGGAGCTGATAATATTTACATGACCAGTTGATAAACAAATGCTTGGGTTGATAACAAATCATGCCATATAATGAGTTATATACATATGTTGACTGGCGATATTTCAGTGTTTGGGGTATAGTGCGCAATAATCAAATGTGTCACAGATAATTCAAAATGGTTCAAAATATTATTTCTAACTAATTCTATTTATTTATTTGTTCTCTGGAATTTTTTTCACAAATTGTTACGTCATGCAGTGACACGTTTGATTGAAATTTTACTGTTCAACATTGAAAAAAAAAAAGGTCTATTATAACAAGAATTGTCTTGTAATGTTTGAAAGATTAATACTGACATTCTTTCACAATTATGATATATACAAATTATGATATATATATATACAAATTGTAACATGTTTGGTAATAGAACTAGTTTGAAGTAATTTATTAAATATCAAAATGCTACTTGTTCACTTGTGCTTGATAATTATTAGTATAATTTATCCAGTTATAAAATTTCTATTATTATTATTTTTTTATTAATTTTTTTATTTTATTTTTATTTTTTATTTTTTATTTTTTCTTGAATTGTCCTTTGTTCCTAACCTTTAGATTTAGAGTACATTCCATTTATTCTCCATGGCCCATGCGAATAAAATTCATATGTTTGTGAGTTTAACTTATGTTTTTAACTTTTGCTGTAATTACTTTGATGTTGTATGTTTCAGACTCTTATGTTTATTTTGTGACTGGAGAACTTGGTGCATGAGTGCTGTGCAGACGATAACATGCTTTGGTATAGTAACTTGACCATAAGTCAACACAATGAGTTTATAAATAATTTTGATGAACATTTTTCACCCGCGATCTATTAGAGGCTAATAATTTAGATGATAATGCTGAACCCTCACATGATATCAGACACTCTAACTATTACAATGATACAGAATTTATTGACTTGATGCTTGAAAAAAATTCCTCATTTTCTATTTTATCACTTAACTGCCAATCGCTTAATGCTAAATTCCAGGAAATTCAAGTCTACGTGGAAAATTATAGGAGCAAGGGTTGCATACCTTCGATGATCTGCCTTCAAGAGACCTGGCTCAGCAGCG
The DNA here is from genome assembly GCA_026936325.1 of Platynereis dumerilii. Lineage (NCBI taxonomy): Eukaryota > Metazoa > Annelida > Polychaeta > Phyllodocida > Nereididae > Platynereis > Platynereis dumerilii. The sequence goes on along the minus strand of JAPTHN010000010.1, from coordinate 23,190,256 downwards.
ACTCGGATACTTCTCTTCTTCAACTAGATGGATATAAGCTTCTTTCAAAAGGCAAGTCATGCAGTGCGCATAGTGGAACAGCTATATATATATTAAAGATGGTATTTCATTTAAGGAGCTCAATCCAAACCTTATATCACCACTTTGGGATGGGCAATTTGTAGAATTATCATTTGAGCGTAAAATAGGCAATGACTGTCACACTGACAAATTAGTAGTTGTCAACATTTATAGACCGCCTCGACCGGGGGTGGATAATATTGATTCTTTTATTGAAGATATGAGTCAAATTTTTCAAATATATGAAAGAAAACAAAATATAGTGATTGTTGGAGATTTCAATTTAGACATCTTAAAATTTCAGACTAACTCTCACATAAACAATTATTTAGAAAATATTGTCTCATCTGGATTCCTCCCAAATATCACTTTCCCAACCAGGCTAACACACCAATCAGGTTCGCTAATTGATAATATTTTCTCAAAATTTTCTCCCAGCTTTACAAATTCAATCTCTGGTATTTTGCTAAATCAAATTTCTGATCACTTACCTTGCTTTCTAATGTTTGACTATTTACACCAGAAAAACACAAAATCATACCGTTATATAAATCTTTCTGTTCATAACTCATACCTTAAATTTAAAGAAGACCTAAATAGTGATGAAGCATCACTTATTCTAAATAATGTAATTGGAGTTGATGTAAATGACAGCTATAACAAATTAGACATTTTATTGGGAAAATTTCTGAACAAAAATTTTGCAAAGAAAAGGGTGAAATTCAACAAGTATAGGCATAAGAAACAGAAATGGATAACAGTTGGAATACTGAAGTCTATTGCCTATAGAGACAAATTGTATCGTGACTTAAAGAAAACTTCTGCCTCCTCCTTGGATTATGAATCTAAAAAGTTCATTTTAAATTCTTATAACAAAATACTTAGACAATGCATCAGAAATGCTAAGAAGAATTATTATGAAAGCTGTTTCTGTCACTCTAAATCTGACATTAAAAAGACATGGAGTTTGATTAATTCTATTTTAAACAAAGATGCTGGTAAAAATAGCTGTCCGTTATCTTTCAATATAGATGGCCATTGTGTTAGTGATTTTAATTTGATAGTCAATGCTTTTAACAAGTACTATGTAGAAATAGGACCAAAACTTGCCAGTACTATTCTGCCATCAAATGATAATAATTTTCGAATGTATATTTCAAGTGCCTCTCAGAATACTTTTAAATTTAAAGAGGTTTCAGAAATTGACATCATAAAGGTCATAGATGATATAAAGCCAAAGACATCTCAAGGTATAGATCAACTAACTAATAAACTGTTAAAATTTTTGAAAAATGAATTAAGCAAACCTATCGCTAAAATTATTAATCAGTGTTTCCAGACAGGTATCTTTCCGGATAAATTAAAGATAGCCAAAGTTACACCCATTTTTAAGAAAAGTGATGAAACCATTTTAGAAAATTATCGCCCTGTGCCTGTTTTGCCTAGCATATCAAAGGTTTTCGAAAAAATAATGTACAACCAAATATATGAATATTTTACAGAAAATGAATTGTTTTATCAAAGTCAATATGGTTTCAGAAAAAATCATTCCACTGAATTAGCTGCTATAGAATTAGTAAATAAATTAACATTAGAAATGGATAATAATGAAGTTCCTATTACTATATTCTTGGATCTTTCGAAAGCCTTTGATACGCTTGACCATACCATATTGCTAGAAAAATTACAAACATATGGAATTAAGGACATGGCATTTAACCTGTTGTTAAATTATCTGTCAAATAGGTCACAATATGTAGATTTTAATGGTGTGAAGTCAAGTTTATTACCTATTACAACAGGAGTTCCACAAGGGTCTATTTTAGGCCCGCTCTTATTTCTCATATACATTAATGACATAGCAAATGCTTCTACTATTTTTCATCCAATTATATATGCAGATGACTCGACTTTGTTTACAACCTTAAAAACTGTCCAGCTTAGTAACCAAGACATTAATATTGACGAGACCTTAAGCATTGAACTTGCAAAGATTAACACATGGCTCAAGTTAAACAAATTGTCACTAAATTGTGGAAAAACAAAGGCAATGATATTCCACACAAAACAAAGAGTTGTTGAAATTCCCAAAATACAAATTAATAACCATGAGATTGAATTTGTAAAACAATTTAACTTCCTGGGTATAATTATTGATGAAAACCTTAATTGGAAAGCCCACTCAAATAGTGTCAGTAAGAAAATCTCAAAGACAATTGGTGTGTTAAATAGACTAAAAAACTTTCTGCCTGCAGAGGCGCTATTGCATATTTATAATTCACTTGTTGTGTCTCACCTAAATTATGATGTGTTCCTTTGGGGTAGACAATCGAAACAAATAAATATACTACAAAAAAAAAGCTGTTAGAGTACTGACTAGAAGTAGATATAATGCCCACACAAGTAAAATTTTCAAGAACTTAAAAATACTTAAATTTGATGATATATGTGCACTGCATGACTGCAAATTACTTTACAAATACTACAATAGAATACTTCCTGAGTCGCCGGTGTCCCTGGTCGAACTGAATGAGCAGGATCATCCAAGGTATGCAACTAGGTTGGCAAGTCAACCACTCTTACCTATTCCACGAGTAAGGCACGAATTTGCAAGACAATGTTTTTCATATAGGCTCCCAAAAATCTATAATGATATGAACAAATCAATTAAGGATAAATTATTTACTCACAGCTATATAGGGTTCAAGATATATGTTAAAAATTACTTAATTAATTGTTACACTACAAACTGCAGCATTACTAACTGCTACATATGTTCTCAAAATTGATTATTTCCCCATGAATACATGGAAGTTGTTGTATTTAAAATAATCATCCTTTGTTATTATTTGAACTATCTATTTTTCTATGGTTTAAAAAAAAATTTTGCTCTGCAAATAGCATCACATGCACCTTCTCCTCCTGTCACATCATGAACCCGCCAGTTAACATATTTTGATAGCCTTTCTTTTTGAAGTATTACTTATTTGTCTCCTTTTGTACATTTTCCTTTTTTTTTAGTAATTTATGATATAATTCTAGTGACTTATTTGTTGTCAATATTTATGTTTACTCAATAATTAAGGTGGCCCCTTGTTAGCGGCTATTTAAGCCTTTAAGGGGTCTCCTGACTCTATGTAAAATTTCTTTTGAGTCAAATAAATATATTCTGAGTCTGAGTCTGAGTCATACATGTGTGCCTTATCTATTAATATTAATACAATCCTCCCCTGTCATTCAGTCTTCTATCTTGTCAGTCACTTCCCTTCTTAACTGCTATTCTAATTATTTTTGGCTCTTGTAACTAATGTCAGCTGCATGCCAATTTCCTTAGTGTTTGCCACCTTTTTTTCCCTTGAATCAAATGAGACAAACTGTAATTTCATGCGATCAATACCTTACCTTGCAACATATGCAGCATTAACCTTACCAAAAGGTTGATTATTAGTTGGTTGTTGGGTGTCAAATTTCATATTGGGGAGCTATTCATATTGAGGAAAAGCAAATCTTTAACTTCATAGATGGATCTCAGATATCAATATTTACAGCCATAGGAATGACAAGTGTTTGCTAAAGAAATTAATTATGGTAGACTGGTTTAAGATTGTTTTCTTGGTTTGTAAATTCAATGAATCAAGAGCCAAATAGGTCCAGTAACTTTAATTTTGTTGCTACACCTTGGTAAATCAACTAACAAGTTACATTAATTTTCCTACTAGACCGCTAATTTGAATGCAATAACAGACCAATCAAATCTAGTAACCCAATTGCATGACAAATTATCAAGTTATAAATGGCTTAATGATTATTTAATTACTGGTATAATGACAAAATCTGAAATATAAAACTAATTCCACTCATTAATCGAAACTAAAACGCCGAACAATATTGAATTTATCGACAACATGCAGACAAACACGAAGTCGACACAGACTAATTTAAACCATTTTGGTAAGAGAAGCAGTTCATTAATTTTAGATTGCATAATTAGCTACACTGTCTACTTATTTCTAAAAAAATCGTAATGATATTTTCTCTGTCTCTTCGCCATCAATTTCAAGACAATTCGTTAAAATGACATGTTTTGTTTAGCTGCTTGTAAAAGGTTGATGCAAGAAACTGGTTGTGCTACAGCTGGAGATATTCTTGTGGCATATTTTTGGATTTCAAATGAAAAGAACATAAACTTAGCACAAAGATATTCAGTTTTTCCAAACTTTCTTTTCGTTTAGAAATATAGAGTAAATGTTCATGTTGTTCAATAAAAAGCGCTAAATATTCACCCTTCACCTCACTGAGTAAAAGAACTGTTCGATATATAGTTTACTTTCTGTGTGTAATTCTGACTCTGGATGATAGGGACTTCCAATATCCCAATGAATTGTTCTTGGTGGAACCTTTACTGTTTCTTGACTAACTCACAGTAACTTGCTTTTAGTGTTAATTCACTAACAAATGAATGAACCAGAGAGTTATCCAAAGCATTATCTGCTTCATGGTCAACCTACTTATGTGACGGACTGTGTAAGGAATATTTGTGATAATTAAAACAAAAATGGTTATACAAATTAAATTTGTGATTGTGCCATTGTTCCTGATGCCTTGATTGCAATAATAAAATAATAAAAAAACAGACAGTTGGCACCATAACAAAGTCTGGAAAGTGCTTTTTCAAGAAATGTGTGCTAATTTTTACTCGTCCAAATGTATGTTTCTCCCAACAAAAAATATAAAGAATGGAAATGCCTGGTTGTCATAAATTCCCAGAACAACAAACCAAAGGGTGGCCCCGTACCTTGACATACTTTTGTACCTTGCAAACTGCCAAATAGCAGCTCCCAGAATATGTCCCATTGTTTGGCAAAAACAGGCAGCTTTTCTCTGCAGGTAGGAAACACCCATTATTGACCATTAGCCAGAAACAGCAGTGTGTTTGATACCATTACTGAGTAATGCTTTCTTGGTCACTAAACAAATCAGTGGCTGGGCTAGGATACTTTATGAGTTAAGCCTCCTCCGTGCCAAATCAAGTTATCATTGTGTCCATTGTAAGACAATCCAATTTGTGTAGGGTTGAGCTAATTCTCCGTTGACAATACTTTATAGTAACTTGCTTTGTTGTTCAATTCAACCGATGAACTGATAGCATCACTTGATTAATATAATAGTAGAAATATGCTGATAAAGTTGTTCTTTGTCCCTAAGAGCCAATGCAATTGTTTCTACTGGGGAAAATACCAATTGAGCTCAACATGGAAGGTATATGCCTTTCATTTGCAACTTAATCTTCATGCAGAAATTGATCTGTGGAAGTTGCACACCATAATCATTCTATTGTACAACATTACATTATGGCAAACTCTACTAGAATTGTCAAGAAAAAATGCTAAACGGTTTTGAGGTTTACGCATTCAAACAAAGGAGATGGGGTTTACTTCAACAAGTAATTGTCATGGGAAAATTAGGGTACGGAAGTAAAGTTCTACCAGTACTATGTAAACTATGTTTTTGTACTATTAATAGTACTACCACAACTACAACCAGTGCTTCTACAGAGTGCATTTCATGGCTTTTAAAGGTACGTAACAATGCATGATTGTCAGCAGAGTCTACAGACAAACAGGCATTGTTATCTAAGTGTTGGCAATGTACAGTACAGCCCTCTCTCCTCTCCACCCCAAATCTCCTTACAACTACCTTTTACTCCTCACCACAACTTTACCCCATATTAAGAAGTCTATTAGGATAGTTGTAAATGTAATAGCAATCAGCAAAGGGATACACTACTAGCAAGTATGTCAAACACAATGGAACTGATGGACTTTGAATTGGTATTGATTTAATGCAAATTAAATTTTAATTTATAGGGTAGTTTTAAGTAGTATAACAGTAAGTGATTTGGAGGGAGCCAAAAGATGTGAATGGACAAAGTACTAGTGCCTTATTCTTCGTTCCTGCTGGGGCAGTCATACTGTGTTTTATTATGGGTCAGGTTCTAGAACTTGGTGTGTTATTATAATTTTTTTCATCGAACTTATTTAGATTAAATGTGTGTGAGCAATTCCATTACATACTGCATTTGAAAACATACTCTATTGTTAATTAAATTAATAAAGCTTGTCCTTAATTTTCTAAAATCAAAATCAGTATGTCTTGAAGAACTTGTTGGCTGCACTTCATGCCTTATGCATAATTTTGAATTAATGACTTTTTATATTGATCAACTTTTTCATCCAGCCCACATCACATTGCAACAACAAGCGTACAATAGCAATTTCCAACATTAGAAGATTCCACACCTGGCTCAGATCAATTGTCATTCAGTGTCGTGCATTCCTGAACACCTTTCGTGTGTACTGAGCTGTCAGTGCACACAGTTAGAATGAAGCAACTTAATGCCTGGCAGCACAGTCTATCACACCTTTGCAGAAGGTGTTGCCATCCCGAAGTAATAGTTTAGCATATTGGCAGTCCATGTTCTATTATCACTTCAGATTCATATGGCATGAAAGATGCCGGGAAAGTTCTGAAGGATCAAAGAATCAACCAGGAAGGCCAAAGCACATCATGCTGATTAGTCACACCTTTTTGCTCAACACAGTGATAGAAGGTCATAAAATTGGTGGAATCAGTTGGTAAATGATAAGCTGCTAGTAGGTACATCTGCGATCATTGGCTTTTTCTGAATTGTGGAACTTTGAAGACAAGAACCTATGACAATCTCCAGCTGGAAATAGGTTTTTGAATTGCTAAGAAGATAATAATTATTATCTAGGTTGTTAGGAGTATAAAGATATCATTATTTAGATTCTATAAATACATCGATTTTAACGCACATACTGATTATGATGTAATGACATACTGATGAGATCTAATGATTCAATTTCATAATGAATGATACAATTGATATATAACACTCATGCCAGAGTATTTGCCAGACATTTAACAAAATTACCAGGCAGCACCTAATTCTTTCATCGCATTCATACAAGCCTAATGTCTACATAACTACCTAATTTAATAGTTAAATTTACTAATTAGCTACAAATTATACGAAGTCTCCTTAATTCTCAGAGAAGGTGAATACTATTTTCTCTCATGCTCCATTAATTTCAAGACTTCATCAAATAAAATTTTTATTAGGTTGCTAAAGTTGATGCAGGAAATCATCTTAGTTAAACCATACATTTTCAGGGAATTGTTTCTTGGTCTTTAATTACAGTCCTTGTCATACTTACATGGAATCTCAAGTTTTTTTTTATGCTGTTGAACTGTGATGTCAGAGATGACTCTATTCTAGCATTGTTATATATTTCAATTAACTACAAGCTGTGATGTCATTTCAAACTGGGTCAGATTCCCCAGCTTCTAGCCAATGTTGATCCTCCTGAACTGAGCGTCACAGTTTCCACAGTGTCAGAGTAAGAATTTTATCAGGAATAGCCCCTTCAACCATGTCATCATAGCTTGATATCCAATGGGCTGACAGTAACTAAAAGTCACAGTTCAAATATTGATATTGAAGGAAGCATTGCATTTGTGATCCCAATGATTTATCACAGCAATCACTAGTCTAATCCTACCAAATGGCAGTTTGTAAGCATTCACAGTAGACAACTGTTATAATCCCCACAGAGTCGTTTGATTAATCTACAAACTTGCTAACTAACTTTAAACTTTGATGGAAGTTAGTATAAACAGAAGGCTTTGACAATTTGTTGTAAACACATGGCTTATGTTATGTATATTTGTTCTGGCAGCCCACTGGCTGAGAAGCTGTGATGTGTCAAACTTGCATGGGTTTACCCAGACCCAATTTTCACTCTGACACTGAGTTGAAACTATGATGATCAGTTTGGTGGATTCGCATTGGCTAGAAGCTGGAATCTGACCCAATTTAAAATGACATCACAGCTTAAAGTTAGTTTAAATACATTGCAATGCTAGAATAGTGTCATCTCTGACATCACAGTTCAACAGCATAGAAAAGAACTTGAGATTCCATGTAAGTATGACAAGGACTGTAACTAGAACAGAGAGGATTGTTAAAGTTAGTCTTTAATATAAATCAAAGAAGCTAAAGGGTGAATACAACATAGTCTGAACATTTGCTTTCTGAAGAAATTTCTTCTCATTTTTACACTTGAAACATATTATATATTCCTCACGCAACTCATATACATGTATGGTGGAAATGTCTGGCAGTCGTAAATTCTGGAACAACAAACTTGGGGTTCACCCTGGACTTTGCAACATTTCCATACCTTGCCAACTGAATACATGCAGTTCTTTTGGTTGCCCGGCCAAAACATACTGAAAAAGTATTACACAACAGTGAAATTAATTGCCAAAATCATAGAATTCCGCACCTGACACAGGTAGGTCAATTGTCATTGCTGCACTATAAATTTTCACACCAGTGTCTACCAAGAATACATCACAAACATAAAGAAATTTATGGACTATGGTACTGGCTGTTACACCTGTGCAGTGAGTCTTGTCAACCTGAAGAAATAGCTTAGTATATCATTGGTCCATTTCCTCTCATCACTCCAGATTCACTGACCATGAAAAGCGACTCTCATATTGGCTGGAGCAAGTTCTGAAGGATCACAGACTCAAAGCTTTAGCTGAGGGAAAATCACACACAGGAAGGCCACATCACGTTTGGTAGATAAGTCAAGCCCTTTGCATGTATACACACAATAACTGTGTGGGATTGGTCGGCAACAACAAGTTTTTTAAAAATCATTTCCGTGCGTGGATTACTCTGCTCTCCCATGCCATAAAATTACTGATGGACCCCTGTGACCGTTAACTTCCACCCGGTTCATCAACATAATATGTCTAACTGAATGGCTCTTCTTTTCTGTCATAAACATTGGCAATTGTCCTACCATTTGAATTTAATAGTAATTTGGTAATTTCAAGATTTATGTGCCATAAAGGGCATTGTTCCCTGGCTAAATATCCCAGGCTGGTTCATTGGTACATTCCCCCAGAACAAAAATGTTGGTTGTTCATGGACAGCACAGCCTGTTTCACCAAAGACAAATGATTTTGAAAATATGAACACCTTTGTGGCTATGAAAACAAATATTATTTTTGAAAGAACATTCTTCACACATTTGACAATATTGAAAGGAGCAATACATAGTAACTTAGGAACAACCCTCTCCCTTTTGCAGTCTCCTGACTTTTTTTTATGAATGCCTTAGCCTCTGTATTGATGCCAAAATGATGGATTGGCTGCCCGTGATGGGGAGATATTGTTCAAAAAGGTGTGTAAAGTGCAAGTCAAGAAGAATGGCACTTTGGGGAATAAGGAAGTGAATTTGTGAAAGCTGGTGGATGAGAAGTGGTACTAGAGAAAATTTCTGGCCCATGAAAACACTCAATATATGTTACTGGACTCAATATATATCTTTTGTTTATTTACAGCATCCCTCTAAGGGGGTCACCACAAAATGTAAAAGGTTGTGGGTTTGAGTTTTTTTTAGGGTATAATTTCTTACCCAGTTTTAGTAAAAAAAATCAAACCTTTCTGGGCAATCTTGAAATGAATCATTCCTGTTGGAGGAATCTCCTAACATGGTGTAGATTGATTTAGAAACAATCATTTGAGGATATTGCATGCTGAAAATAAACAACCACTGTTGCTGAGATCCCATTTCATAATTTCTCATCAAGGAAACTCCCAGCCCTCCCCCGAATATCTAATGGTATCAATGAACAATATTTCTTTCTCTCAGAAATAGAAAAACAGGACACCAACATACATCAAGCATACAACATATATATTAAATTCATCTCACTGTAAACCTGCTCTGCTGTTAACAAACTGTGGAATTGAAGAAAAGGTATTGTCAACAAAATTACGTATTAGTTAGACACCGATTTGGAGGGTTCTAACATGCATTTTTGTCAGTAACTGACAAAAATGCATGTTAGGAGCCGACAAAGAGGTGTCTAACTGACTTAGACATCATACGCTTCTTCTATTATACCTTTTAACTTATAATTTTTGCACAATAAACAATAATCTGACTGTTAGTTTGCTGTTGTAAACAGTGTTAATCCCTAGCTGGGCGCTAACATGCAATATTGTCAGTTAGATACCGGTTTTTCCAATGGTATAAGTATCTTGGTGATGTCTAATCTGAATTAGTTGTCTAGACATTTTTGTCCGTCTCATGCTGTGAATAAATTGGATATTTTCTGGCAATTCGTTTGGATTATTGACTTGCAATTTTGCAAAAGCTTCATATTTCCAATTTCATTATCATCTAAACCATCATAATTTCATTTCACAGTTCTTCATAGCTTGATAGTTCCTCATTACATTGGATTATGAGTACATCCGTGGAATCATTTCCCCGCAATTATGAGACTTTTTTCACGACATATGCTTAGATGTTACTCACAGTTGGCCACACCTTGTGCTGCCCAGCGATTAGTTGCTTCATTCTCACAATGATTGTGATCTTAGTATACGGGAAAGGTGTTCATGAATACACAAGAACGCAGTGCTCTGAATTACAGTTGATTTCAGTCAGGTGTGGGCTGTGGGACTCTTTGATGCTGGAAATCTATCTTGCATCTTGTTGCCTTTCATTCAAGATTAATTTATTGTAGTAATATTAATAAAAAGTGAAAGGGACATGATGACTGCACTTATGCTTGCAGGGCCTTACTACCGTAACGTCCACCTATGAATGCTAAACATCCTTAAATTTCTTTGAGGTATGTGAGAACAAATGGCAGCCAGTTTTCTTTACTCAACAAATATTTGCACATAATTCTAAGATATTACATTTGGTTTCACTTACTCATCAAATATTTTGATACGTAATGTAACTCCAGAGAACGGAGAAGAAATGATGCGGCCATTTGTCTCATATAGGCCTTATATACAATTATTGCTTCTGGCCTCAGGATATATTCATCATATTTCTACTATTAGTCAAGTTGTGCCTCCAATTCATTAGTGCATAGGGGAAACAAAGGAAGCCACTCTATGTCTAGTGAATACTGCATTCATTTAGGGCCAGATTGGCTCCATCATACAAAATTGGATTATCATACTTATGAAACAATGATAACTTGATTTGGGCAAGAAGAGACCTAACTGATCAAGCATGCAAACCCACCTGCTTTTGTGTGTAGGGGCCTGGAAGGCAATACTCAGTAATGGCATGAACACACGGCTGTCTCTTGCTAATGGCCAATAATTGGCGCTACCCACGGAGATCGGCCAATTGTCTGTCAATTATAGGGGCGTGGTCTTATAGCTGCTATTGACCTCTAAGTTTTCATCCTGGCTGGAGCTTCTGCTCGTTTCCTTATTGTTTCGTTATCATCTCTTGATCGTTTCTCTCATCTTCTCTTTTCCTGAGATATTCTTTTATATTATTTTCTTAATCAAGTTTGCCAAATGCTCTCCAATATGCTTCTGACTGGTGTTATGTGTACAACCCTACCTTTTCCTTTTACCAGCATGACTTTGTTATTATCTTCTGCTGTTTACAAGTGTTACATTGCCAGCTCTTTTTCCAGCTTTGGCAGATCAGAACATATAATGTCATGTGTTACCACCTAGTGACAAGTGTGCTATTCCACGAGTTCCTGCGAGTGGTCCACATCATTTCAGTCTGAGGAGCTCACACAATTTTGTCTCGAAGAAACCGGGGCTGTTTCTGAGTGTGCTGATGGCCTTGTCTACTTCCTTAGAGAATGTGATTGCCGAGTGGCCCGAGTCTGACTCTGGTATACATTAATGTTGAATAGAAATTTTGTGAATGTGCAATGAAATTGGAACTATTTCTTGGGACAGCAATGCTGTAGCACACAAAATCAACTTTTGTGCCAGGTGGCAGCAGCATGCAGTTCTCATTTTCACCAGACTGTATCTTCTGTATTTCTTAAGGCATTGACGGTAGTGAAGTGTGAAATGACAAATACATATAGAATCTGACATTTTGAAACATTTAAAGTTCTTTATGTAAACAGTGCCGGAAGCAAATGCAGACGGTAGGGGAGGTAATATAATGACACCAACAACAATTTCGCATATATTCTTACTAATTTGTAAAATAAGGCCTAACGATGTCTTGTCTTCCAGGTCAAAAGGACTCACCCTCTGCCCAACCCTCCTAAAATCACTTGCTTTTTCGAATGAGGTCAGTTCAACTCAATTCAATTCATAGGTGTAGTCAATTCCGTTCAATTTAAGTCATTTTGTCGCGAAACAAAAAATTCTCACTTGATTACAATTGTTAGGACTAAGTTTGCTTCTGTCCTTTCTTTGAAGTGTATGGTGGGGGTTGGTCTAGTGGTACATGTAGTGTACTAGACTGCTAATCTTTGGGTCCAGGGTTCAAATCCAGCTCTTGCTGGGTCACCTGGGCCAGTGTCGGACTGCTGTTTCAATCATCCTTCGCCTCATTGCCGTGTTCTCCTCCTGTTTTAATAAGCCTACTATGCAATTTAGTACCAAGAGCATAAATACTGAACGTAAAGTCCAAATCATCCGTCCATCTTTGAAGTGTATGAAATAATTTCAATAGCAACTAACATTTTGGTCATTGCTTTCGTTAATTTGACCATGGTAAATTTTTCATCAGTCATTGTTTAATGCAGAACCAGTTGTATAATTAGACATTTTCGCCACGAAATTGCAGATAAGATCGACCAAGACGAAATAAAAATCATATCACAAAGGTCTGCATTTTTCCACTCATCAGAGCTTTCACCCATCTCCCATGGGCCCCTTCACTATCTGTTGTTCTCAGTGTGTCACATGACTGCTCAGAGTCAAGTCATGTGACAGGAGGTTGCAGAATAGGTCAGGACAAAGCATACATAGTTATATCGACCAATACATTTTCCAAAAAAGACACAAAATATTTTTAACCAGTCAAAATTACTAATCGTTCGGAGGTTCAGATCCTTTATTCTAAATTCCTCACTTTTGGAGCTTTTTTTTAGGGATAATCAAAAATTCAGATATGATATATACTGGTTGTTTTTCCAAAATGGTCAATTCCATTAAATTCAATTCATAAACTGTTCAAATATAATTTATGACTTGAATTGTTCCCATCACTGCCGTGAATCTACAAGTAATTTGCCAATGTCCGAATTGATAAGATACATCTTGATAAATAAATCAGGAATGCCAAATATATGCAAGTGAAAAACTAGGGGCAAACCAGTTGCTAAATTACATTTACATCAATATATATACTCATATAGTTATTTGTCATTGCATGTTTTATAATAAGTTTTAACGGCCTTAATGGAATCTTCAATTCAAGTATTTCACCTGTCCGATATTGTATTACGTATTAATTATCTGCATTCAACATCTTTAAATCATAATTGAGCTAAAAAAAATCTAGTCTGGTGAAGCGGTTTCAAATACTTCGAATAATTGATGCATAAATTGTAAAATATGCAAAATCTGGTGAAAATAAATCAAGTAGAAAGTCAGGGGCTTAATTGGCAGTTTGTTTGCCACATTGACTTTTCGAATTCTGAAATCAAATTTGTAATTAGATTAATCGTCTTATAATTGAAGGAGAACTCGTAGAAAATTTCATAAAGATTCTTTTGGGATGAAATATGCTCTGCAGCACATTAAAAATGTAGAATTAATGAACTATTGCTGATATGGCTTAAATTATTCTTTCCAGACATTTCCGTCTGTCCATCATTTGTGTATAAATGTGCTATTGCCTGATATTCTCAGCTGTTTAGGGACCGTTCAGAATTTATGACTTGGGGGGGTTGGAGTTTTGGCGGAGGGGGTACTAACTTTTCACACGTGTTTCAAGGGGGGGTATTAATTTTTGACAACACTTCCTAGGGGGGGTAAGAAATTTTAACAAAGAAAAAATGTTAAAAAACACGCATAAACTCATTTTATTTGGACTTTTTTACGCGCAAAAGTCCGCGAAATGACACGAATCTGTACGCGTGGCCATGTATAACAGTATATATGTGTGTATTGCTTTGTATGTCGAGGGGGGGGGGTACTAAAAATACACGTGAAACCTACGGGTGGGGTACTAAAAATCCGCATGAAACCCAAGGGGAGGTATCAATTTTTGACCGGAAGTTCCAGCAAAACTCCCACCCCCCCAGTCATAAATTCTGAACGGTCCCTTATAGCTTTGCAATTCATGAACAAATTGGATCATGATTGATTGATAATATTTGATTATATTTCATCACATCAAAACATTTCAGTTAATGTTGTTTACATTTGATTAACTTGAAGTAAACAGACCGTATTATCAAAATCTGAATCATAGAAAAACTGGCTCTTACTAATCAATTAGATTAATGTAATGTTTTCCTCTTTTTTTCACCCAGGAAGACTGAAAACTGGAGCAAGCAAAGGCAAACACTGAGGGCAAATAACAACATTTATACGCAACTGATGGACAGACGATTTTAGGGCAAACAACTGGAATGAATTTCAACTGAACAAACATTTTCACGGGAAGGAGATCAGAGAAAGGACAGGATTAGGGGGTCATTGTCCAGGAGATAAAGAAGTCTGATAATTATATGCCTATTTTGGATGAAGGTGTCAAAAAACATATTCATAGGCATAGCCGTGCAAACAACTGGTGGCTAACTGATCACATCACATCAGTCAGACCCTCACAATGTTGATGCAAAAATGTGTTATTAATCTACATAATGTGCCGTGGTCTTCCAGAACATGAGTTCCGAAAGCTTTGCTTCTTTGAACTTTGGGACATGCCGGCGCTAATATAAGACATTTTTTTGGATTTGTAAGTGCAGACAACTGATATGCTAAACTGTTACTTCAGGTTGGCAACACTTCTTGCAAAGGTGTGACAGACTTCGCTGCCAGGCAATAAATTGCTTCATTCTATTGAGTTATCAGTATAAACACGAAAGGTGTTCAGGAATATTCAGCACTGAATGGAAATTGATCTCAGTCCGGCATGCAAATCTTTGACATCTTTACGCAATATGTCAAATCCAAGTACTATTTCATTCAGCACAGTTTTACATAGATGTATACTGAAGCATAACCCATAAACCCGACATTCCACTCAGCCAAGTGAATATGACATGGCTTTCACTCTGGTGAGACATACAAGACTCTATTTTGACAGTAACATTATCATCACTAACATACAATAGAACAGCCATGTCTGACTTTGATAGTTCAATTTCTCCATGTAGAGTTATGCTAAGAACAATAAGCTCATAACTCTTTCAGAGAGCTCAATTAGTCCATGCCTTGATAGAAAAGGAAAACAATTGGCTCTCAGGAATAAGCACAACTCAATTTGTCTACCATCAGTCAAGTGATTACATCAATTTGTTATTGTATTAAGGCATCAAAGAAAGTGACTATCAGTTCTTTGGGAAGCAGATTTGGCTCCAGCCTAACTGATCAAGTATCCCAGGCTGAGTGTACCTGTTAATTTTTTTAGAGGTTATTATCAGCATCTGCATTAAAACAGAGCTGTTCCTGCTTATGGTCAATAAAGAGTGCCACCCATGGAGATGGCCAATTGTTTGCCAAATAATCCTGGGAGGTTTTGGGTGGTCATTTTGAAACTGAGAATCATGAATACAGGCTATCAGTTTCCTGTATCAGCCTTCCTTTTAAACCATAATATACATGTACCGCATCTATTTTGTTGATGCAGTTTGAAATATTTCTAGTAATTGATGTGCTTAATTTGCAAAATCTGCTGAAAATATAGCAAATGTCAAGACGCAGGCTGAATTGCAGCTGGGTTCTAACATCCTCTTTTAAAATTAATCAAATTTGTAATTCGATTAATCGTCTCAGAATTGAAGAACTGCGAAAAATGGCGTTTAGACTTTTATGCTTTGTACATATGTAAATATTTCAATCAAAACTGAAGAGATTGTTTCCTAAATGCAACTGAAATTGGTCTGTCTAGACATTGATGCTTCTCTGATAAGTGGATAAATGGGATATCTCCTGACATTATTGTTTCGATTATTGACTGGTGTCATATCTCCAATTTCATTGTCATATCAACTCGTTACTCAGTGATTTATAGCTTGGCAAGTCCCACAAAAACTGGATAATAAATAAATTATTACAGTTGACATTGTATCATTAAATCAAAATCTTGAACACACTACTACAGACTGTACCTGTCCCTCTGAATATTAAGCCTCCACCATCGTTGGAGGAACAGTCTGATTTGGGGGAGTAAGTAGACTGATAAATCTCTGAGGAAAATAAGTACATAATTTTCCATGAGTACTTAATCATGCAGTAAAAGCCAGATACATGAAAATTTCATTGTCAGTTAGTATTTATATTTCTTTCACATAAATAGTAGGAAGGGTTTTGAATAAAGGCTGTGCAGGTCACCCTTGTCAAACATGCCACAAGTGGCAACACCTATAATCTGCCAGGATTCAAAAATCAAACTGCCATTGAGGATTTTTATTATTACACCCAGGCAAATCGTCCCAACTTCTATACCTCTGTGTAGACTGTTCCACAAGAAATTGAAATTTTGAAGGTAGAGATATTCAGAGTGCATAGTAATTAAGTCATTCTTTATTATGATTTTCTATCTCCTTGGGAAGGAGGCAGTCTCTTCTCAGACTGACACTATTAGTAAATGCAATTGGCTTCTGGTGAACAATCTTTTCAAGCTATGAAAATATTATTCATACCAAGGTACTTTTATGGCAAAATTATTGCTTCATTTTGATGTGTAATAAAATCGTAACAATAGAATTGGCATTATCTTGATTCAGTGTATTATATTGTTATAAGGGCCGAGGAGATGTACATTTGCTTTGTCAATTTCCGCCACCAATCCCAAATTCCAGCACAGTATATATCTGTCTGTCTAATTCAATAGCACTTGGATTTTGACTTCCACTGGATCATTATGAAGACTTTTGAGAGCTTTTGATTATAATGATGCTCAGGTTCTGTGATCACTCAAAAGTTAGCGAATTTTATTCTTAAATATTCTGAGCTCGCAAAGCTGAACCAACCTCACAGTAACACTCTACACTCCAAACTCAAAAGATGTGTTTATATTAAGAATCAATCTATTCTATTTTGCCTCATTCGATGGAAGCACAGAGACTAAGAACTTGTGCAGGCATTGGCAAGCACTTGAGCAAGCAACAGGAATGAGTTACAAGTGGACAAACATTTGAAACATCAGCTCTGCTTTCGAGCCGCACAAACATTGCAGAAAGCAAGAGAGAAGAGACAATGGAGGACTGGATCAGGGGTGTCCAGGAGAGAAACAACCGATTACAGAGAGTGCCTGTCAAAACTTGATAATCTGTTGCCAGTGAAATAATTTTGTTCCTGTTCTTAATGGAAGTCCAGAAAAACACATTCATAGCCAGCAAACAGATTTCGCCAACTGATCACATACACTACATGTGGTCAATGAGACTGTCGGTGTGTGGATGCAAAAAGTCGTGACTAATCTACATAATTTTCATTGGCTTTCCAGTTCATGAGTTTTTTGAACCTTTGGAACATGCCCTGGCTAATATAAGACATTTCTCATGGTTTGTTAATCCAGACTAATAATAGAGTACAGACAACTAATATGCTAAACTGTTTCTTCAGGTTGACAACACTCCTTGAAAAGGTGTGACAGATTATGCTGCCAAGCAATAAATTGCTTCATTCTAACAATGTGTTCTCAGTACACACGAAAGGTGTTGTTGAATATTCTGCACTGAATGGCAATTGATCTGAGTCAGGTGTGCAACTCTTTGACATTGGATGTTAATTGTACGTCTCTTGCTACAACATGACATATTTACATAATAAGTCACACTCAAGTATTTATACCTAGTTGTACATAGATATACCACTGTAGCAAGCTGAATCATAACCAGACATTCAGAAAAACGTTTAGCTTGCACTTTGCCTTGACATACAGATAAGAATAGAGACTATTTTGGGAGTAACATCCTGATCAAAATTTTTTCTAAGTCAGCTCTATAGAATAGAATACACAATTTATTGCACATGGCTGCATTTTGTGACATAACTATAATGTAATTTATTCCTACGCACTTTTCTGACAATGATTACTTGGGGTAATCCAATATTTTCGATCTCATGCATTTCATTGTTTACAGCGTGGCTGAACAAATTTAGCCTTTTGAATAGTAGGACATGCTGAAATAAAACTCATCGCATAGTGTGACACTATTAAAGTTGCAGACACAATAGAATAGTCATGTCTAACTTTGATATGTCTATTTCTCCATTATGCTGCAGACAATGATTCCTTCGGAGAGCTCAATTGATCTATGCCTTGATATAAAAGGAAAACAAATTGGCTCTTTGGAAAAAGCACAACTAAATTTGTCAGCATATTTCTACCATCAGTCAAGTGATTACATGAATTTGTTATTGTATTAAGACAACAAAGAAAGTCACTATGAGTTCTTCAGGAAGCAGATTTGGTTCCACCCTAAATAAATTGGCTTATCTGACTGATGAAGCAATAATAACTTGACTATGGACAGTGGCAGTAGCCCAAGCCTAGCCCACATGTTAATTATCTTTGTGGCCTGAAAGGTAATTCTCTGTAAGTGCATTAAAACAGAACTGTCTCTTGCTTATTGTCAAGAAACGAGTGCCACCGATGCAGACCAGCCAATTGTTTTGCCAAATAGTGCCTGGAGTGTGGTCTTGGACGGTATTGTGAAACTGAACAACCGGAAAACAGGCCATCAAGTTCCTGTATCAACCACCTCTTTCAAATCATATTATACAACATAATTTTTGGTTGATCCTGTTTGAAATATTTCAGGTAATTTATGCGTTCAAATTGCAAAAAAGTTGTTTAAAAAATATCAAATAACAAGTCACAGGCTGAATTGCATCTGATTTCTCACATCAACTTTCAAAATTAATCAAATATGCAATTAGATTAATCATCTCAGAATTGAAGGAGAACTCCGGAAAATAGCATTCAGAAAAAACTAAAGAAACATTTCTAAAATGCAGCTGAAATTAGTATGTCTAGACTACTGGTCTGATAAGTGATTAAGTAGGATATCTCCAGACAATATAGTTATGATAATTGACTGCGGCCAGTCTTATATCTCCAATTTCATTTTCATATCAATTCATTACTCGCAATTCCTGCAAAAACTGGATAATGAATAAATTATTGCATTTCAAATTGTATCATTAGGGAGCGACCATTTTTAAATTTCCAGGTGTGCTTGTAGTTTTCTTTGGAGGGAAATTATTCATTTCACAGTAACAGCGGCGGTATCTATTTATTTAAAGACACAAAGTCCTAAAATATTCATTCCTAAATCAAGCAATGCCTTATAAGTAACACTCCTGGCAGAGACTTTATTTATTCTCAAAAAGGTCCAAACCCTCCCCCTATGTATTAAATGGTCATCCCCTAAATAATTGATTTAGTGTCTGTAAGGGCCAAGGAAATGTGCAATATGTTGTAAATTTCGGCAAAAACTCCAAATTCCAGCACAATATAATTTTTATCTGTCTGTCCTATCCAATGACATCATCATAAAAACATTTGAGAGCTTTTGATTATAATGATGTTCAGGTTCTGGGATCACTTTAATGTTAGTTAATTTTATTCTAACTGAAATATTCTGAGCTTGCACCAAGGAACCATCTATGAGCACTGTCAAAACTATACTCTACAGTCTAAACTCACTAGATATGTTTAAGAATCAATCAGTTTTATTTTGCCACATTTGATGGAAGCACGAAGACTGAGAATTTGTGCAGACATTGCCAAGAACTTAGGCAAGCAACTAGAATGAGTTACAGGTGGACAAACATTTGAAACATCAGCTGTGCTTTGGAGCAGCCCAATCATCATGGAAAGGAGGAGATATGAGACAATAGAGGACAAAATGAATAACTTCGGTGTCCAAGAGAAAAACAAGCGATTAGATAATTTCGTTCCTGCTTTAATTGGAGTACAGAAAAAGCATATTCCTAGCCATGCAAACAGCTTGTTGCCAACTGATCACATAGTGTCAGTGAGAGTGAGACCATTGGTGTGAGGATGCAAAAAGGCGTGACTAATCTACGTAATTTGCTGTGGTCTTCCAGGGCATGAGTTTCTAAAGCTTTGCTTCTTTGAACCTTAGTAACATGCCCTGGCTAATGTAAGAATTTCTCATGGTTTGTAAATCCGGACGCATAATACAGTACACTGAGTACAGACAACTGATATGCTAAATATATTACTTCAGGTTGGCAGCACTTCTTGCAAAGGTGTGACAGACTGTGCTGCCAGGCAATAAATTGCTTCATTCTCATAGTGTGTTCTCAGTACACACGAAAGGTGTTCAGGAATATTCTGTACTGAATGGCAATTGATCTGAGTCAGGTGTTCAACTCTTTGACATCTGATGTTAGTCTTGTATGTCTCTTGCCATAATATGATGTTATTACATGTATGCAATATGTCACACTCAAGTATTCATGTCAATCATACATAGTTATACATAGATACATTGCTAGCTGAATCATGACCAGACATTCAGCTAAATTGGATAAACGGTTTACTTAGCCGAATGAATATGGCTTATGTTTTGCCTGGAGTTACAGGGCAACATAGTAAGCGAAAATTTTTCTATGTCAGCAATTGAAGACAACACAATTACTTTCTTATCGCACTACCATGCCATCTATTTCCAATGTGCTTTACTGACAATAACTACTTGAGGTAATCCCATATTTTCCATATCATACATTTCAGTGCTTACAGCTTGGCTGCAAAAATTTAGTACTTTGAATAGTAGGACATGCTGACTTAAAACTCAATGCATAATGTGACACTATTTAAAGTTGCAGATACAATAGAACAGTTATGTCTGACTTTGATGGTTCAATTTCTGCATGCAAAATTATGCTCCAAACAATGGGCTCATAACTCCTCCAGAGAGCTCGATTGGTCTATGCCTTGATAGAAAAGTAAAACAATTGGCTCTTAGGAAAAGCAAAACCTAATTTGTTAGCATAATTCTACCATCAGTCAAGTGATTACATCAATTTGTTATTGTATTAAGACAACAAAGAAAGTCACTATCAGATCTGCGGGAAGCAGATGTGGCTCCACCCTAAATAAATTGGCTCATCGGACTGATGAAACAATAATTACTTGATTATGGGCAGCGGCAGTGTAACTAATCAAGTATCTCAGGCCTAGCCCACCTGTTAATTTTCTTTGAGACCTGGAAGGTTATTCTCTGTATGTGCATTAAAACTGAACTGTCTCTTGCTTATTGTCAAGAAAAGAGTGCCACCGATGCAGACCGACCAATTGTTTTGCAAAATGTTGCCGGGAGTGTGCTCTGTGACGGCATTGTGAAACTGAGCAACAGGAAAACAGGCCATCAATTTCCTGTATCAACCACCTCTTTCAAATCATAATATAAAACATAACTTTTCGGTTGATCCTGTTTGAAATATTTAAGGTAACTGATGCATTCAAATTGCAAAATCTGTTGTTTAAAAAATATCAAATAACAAGTCACAGGCTGAATTGCATCTGATTTCTCGCATAAAATTTCAAAATTAATGAAATTTGCAATTAGATTAATAATCTCAGAATTGAAGGAGAATTCCGGAAAATAGCATTCAGAAAAAACTGAAGAAAAATTTCTAAAATGCAGCTGAAATTAGTCTGTCTAGACTACTGGTCTGATAAGTGAATAAATGGAATATCTCCTTACAATATTGTTAGGATTATTGACGGGGACCAGTCTAAAATCTCCAATTTCATTGTCATATCAATTCATTACTCAGTGATTATAGCTTCACAATTCCCGCAAAAACTGGATAATGAATAAAAGATTGCATTGAACATTGTATCATTAGGGAGCGACCATTTTTTAATTTCCAGGTGTGCTTGTAGTTTTCTTTGGTGGGAAATTATTCATTTCACAGTAACAGTGGGTGTATCTATTAAAGACATGAAGTCCTCAAATATTCATTCCTAAATCAAGCAATGCCTTATAAGTAACACTCCTGGCAGAGACTTCATTTATTCTCAAAAAGGTCCAAACCCTCCCCCTAGATAATAAATGGTCATCCCCTTAAATAAAAATCAAGTAAATGACTCCTGGTGAGCAATCTTTTTCGGACTATGAAAATACTATTCATACTTTTAATGGTGAAATTATTGCATTATATTGACTTGTAATAAAATCTTAAACAAATTATTTTCATTACCTTGATTTAGTGTCTGTAAGGGCCAAGGAAATGTGCAATATGCTGTAAATTTTGGCAAAAACTCCAAATTCCAGCACAATATAATTTTTATCTGTCTGTCCAATTATTGTAGTTTTTGTAATTATTGTTATTGTATTAAGACAACAAAGAAAGTCACTATCAGATCTGCGGGAAGCAGATGTGGCTCCACCCTAAATAAATTGGCTCATTGGACTGATGAAACAATAATTACTTGATTATGGACAGTGGCAGCCTAACTGATCAAGTATCTCAGGTATAGCCCACTTGTTAAGTTTCTGAGAGACCTGGAAGGTTATTCTCAGTCATTGCATTAAAACAGAGCTGTATCTTGCTTATGGTCAAGAAAGAGTGCCACCTATACAGACTGACCAATTTTTTTGCCAATTAGTGCCGGGAGTGTGATCTGGGACTGCATTGTGAAACAAAGCAACAGATAATACAGGCCATCAATTTCCTGTACCAAGCGTCTCTTTTAGATCATAATATATACAACATAAGTTTTGGTTGATGCTGTTTGAACCCAGTCAACATTTGAGTCTGCACAGCACTCACGGTGATATCACAAGAAACTCACATGGTGAGGTCATGCTGGAGGGTGTCATCAAGACATCACAGTGACCTCATACCTTGTGACCTCATGCATTGCTACCTCATGCAGAGCCCTCAGAAATCTCACAAACTGAGATCAAAATGTGGGCTCACTGTGAGGTCACAGTGATCTCACAAATGATGGTGTCACTATGAGATCTCACAGAGAGGTCACAAGTAACTCACACAGAGATGTCACAGAGAGCTCACACTGTGACCTCATGCATTGCTGCCTCATGGAGAGCTCTCAGAAATCTTACATACTGAGGTCAAAATGTGGGCTCACTGTGAGCTCAAAGTGATCTCACAAATGATGGTCTCACTAACAGATCTCACAGAGAGGTCACAAGGAGCTCACAAAGTGGTACCACTAAAGGTCATATAGAGATCTCACAGAGAGCCCACATTGTGAGCTCTTTGTGACAGGAAGTGACATCACATGACCATCACAACATTCCATCCACCATTTTGAATCAACATGCAACAGGAAATTTGGGAGATGAAATAATGCCTGTAAGTATGATTTTACATAGTTTGTAGTGTTGAAAATTATGTTAGCATGGATTTAAACATTTAGTGATTCTACCAGCCTTGAAATTAAGCCTCCGAAAAATTGACAGCAGTGTGTGTTTTTGTACAGCAATTTTGGCACAATCTTTCAACTGCCATTTTGTATTAAGAGCCATTACACTAAAGAAACACACAGTTTAATATGTATGAACTGGTAATATATTCCATTTTAAACTGTTTCTGTGGTATATGGACCATGTACTTTTGAATAATTAGTTAATATATATCAACCACACTCATAGTGTAAGATAATTCAGCCTATTGGGACATTATTCAAACTGCTTATATATGTAGCACATCCATTTATTTGTATTATCTTTTATTTTAAGTTTCAGGTTGATGGTTGATATTTATGGGTTGGACTGCAGGAATGAAGAGGATTGAATGAAACCCCCCCCCCCCCAATCCAGCAATGTGATTTGACAAACAAAATGTGGGAACAAACTTGCTATTCTCCATTTGTATTTATCTAACTCTTGAAGAGGTCAATGAGGGTGATTTGAGGTCACAGGTAGTTCACCCTCCAGAGCTCACAGGAAGTTCACCCTGCAGAACTGACCTCAGAAAATGCTCACAGAGAGCTCACACTAACAGCTCACATAATAGCTCAAAGAGAGCTCACAGAGAGCTCACAGAAAGCTCACAAGAAGGTCCCTCAAATCTCACTATGAGACCTCAAATTAGGCTCACAGGGAGCTCACAGTGTGACCTCAACATTTGAGCTCAAATCACCCTCATTGACTGGCTTCAAAATGAGGTTGATGTGAGGTCTTTCCTGTGAGCTTTCAAGCTATCATTGAAGAGCTCACATAGATATCACAGTGAGGTCAAATTGTTGACTGGGAAATATTTCCAGTAATTGATGCATTTAAATTGCAAAATCTATTTTAAAAAAATCAAATAGCAAGGCATGGGCTGAACTGCAGGCCGTCTCTCACATCGACTTTCAAAATTAATCAAATTTGCAATTAGATTAATCATCTCAGAATTGAAGGAGAACTCTGGAAAATAGAGTTTAGAAAAAACTGAAGAAGCATTTCTAAAATGCGGGTGAAATTATTCTGTCTGGACTACTGGTCTAATAAGTGAATAAATAGGATAACTTCAGACAATATTGTTAGGAATACTGACTGCGGCTAGTCTTATATCTCCAATTTCATTTTCATATCAATTCATTACTTAGTGATTTATAAATTGTAGCTTCGCAATTCCTGAAAAAACTGGATAATGAATACATTATTGTATTTCACATTGTATCATTAGGGAGTGACCATTTTTAAATTTCCAGGTGGGCTTGTAGTTTTCTTTGGTGGGAAATTATTCATTTCACAGTAACAGCAGTGATATCTATTTATTCCTAAATCAAGCAATGCCTTATAAGTAACACTCCTGGCAGAGACTTTATTTATTCTCAAAAAGGTCCAGACTCTCCCCATAGATATTAAATGGTCATCCCCCAAATAAAAATCAAGTAAATGATTCCTGGTGAGCAATCTTTTTCGGACTAGGAAAATACTATTCATACTTTTAATGGTGAAATTATTGCATCATATTGATGTGTAACAAAATCTTAAACAAATTATTTTCATTACCTTGATTTAAGGTCTGTAAGGGCCAAGGAAACATGCAATATGCTGTAAATTTCGGCAAAAACTCCAAATTCCAGCACAATATAATTTTTATCTGTCTGTCCTATTCAATGACATCATCATAAAAACATTTGAGAGCTTTTGATTACAATGATGTTCAGGTTCTGGGATCACTTAAATGTTAGTTAATTTTATTCTAACTGAAATATTCTGAGCATGCACCACTGAAACATCCACGAGCACTATCATAACTATACTCTACAGTCTAAACTCACTCGATATGTTTATGAATCAATCAGTTTTATTTTGCCTCATTTGATGGAAGCATGAAGACTGAGAATTTGTGCAGACATTGCCAAGAACTTGGGCAAGCAACTAGAATGAGTTACAGGTGGACAAACATTTGAAACATCAGCTGTGCTTTGGAGCAGCCCAATAATCATGGAAAGGAGGAGATATGAGACGATAGAGGACAAGATGACTAACTTTGGTGTCCAAGGGAAAAACAAGCCATTACGGAGTGTGCCTGTCAAAACTTGATGATCTGTTGACAGTTAGATAATTTCGTTCCTGCTTTAATTGGAGTACAGAAAAAACATATTCCTAGCTATGCAAACAGCTTGTTGCCAGCTGATCACATAGTGTCAGTGAGAGTGAGACCATTGGTGTAACGATGCAAAAAGGCGTGAGTAATCTACATAATTTGCAGTAGCCTTCCAGTTCATGAGTTTCTAATGGTCTGTTTCTTTGAACCTTCGGAACCTGCCCTGGCTAATACATATGTATAAGAATTTCTCATGGTTTGTAAATCCAGACGCATAATAGAGTACACTGAGTGCAGACAACTGATATGCTGAATATATTACTTCTGGTTGGCAGCACTTCTTGCAAAGGTGCGACAGACTGTGCTGCCAGGCAATAAATTGCTTCATTCTCAGAGTGTGTTCTCAGCACACACGAAAGGTGTTCAGGAATATTCTGTACTGAATGGCAATTGATCTGAGTCAGGTGTTCAACTCTTTGACATCTGATGTTAGTCTTGTACGTCTCTTGCCACAATATCGTGTTATTACATGTATGCAATATGTCACACTCAAGTATTCATGTCAATCATACATAGTTATACATAGATACATTGCTAGCTGAATCATGACCAGACATTCAGCTAAATTGGATAAACGGTTTACTTTGCCGAATGAATATGATTTGGCTTACGTTTTGCCTGGTGTTACAGGGTAACACATAAAGCGAAAGTTTTTCTATGTCAGCAATTGAAGACAACACAATTACTTTCTTATCGCACTACCATGCCATCTATTTCCAAGGTGCTTTACTGACAATAACTACTTTAGGTAATCCCATATTTTCCATATCATACATTTCAGTACTTACAGCTTGGCTGCAAAAATTTAGTACTTCGAATAGTAGGACATGCTGACTTAAAACAACGCATAATGTGACACTATGTAAAGTTGCAGATACAATAGAACAGTTATGTCTGACTTTGATAGTTCAATTTCTGCATGCAAAATTATGCTCCAAACAATGGGCTCATAACTCCTCCAGAGAGCTCGATTGGTCTATGCCTTGATAGAAAAGCAAAACAATCGGCTCTTAGGAAAAAGCAAAACTTAAAGTTACCCCGAATGATAAAATCCTGTACGAAATATGAGTGATTTTCTGTGTCTTACAACATAAACTGTTGATCATTGACATTTAATACTAATTTTTGAAAGCTTTCTTTGATTACATGAATTATTTACTTATTTCTTTTACTTTTTCTTGATAGTGCCTCCCACCTCCAGCACATCCATTGCAGATGACGTCACAATACCCATTGTTATAGATATATAGTTATAAGTTAACAAATTCTTACAATTGTGATGACGTCACAAGTAGAAAGCAATCAGGCAGGAGATTTTTTTCCGTGCGTACCCGAAATAAATCCAGGGGTCATTTGGTGCATTTGTTTGGTCTTTTCAACAAGAAAAAATTATCGTACAGCAAAGAAATTTTGCAGACTTACCAACACAGCCACATTGTACAATATGATGTAAAAATTAGAGAAATTTTGGGCCCAATCCCTACCCATCATTCAGGGTAACTTTAATATGTTAGCATATTTCTACCATCAGTCAAGTGATTACATCAATTTGTTATTGTATTAAGACAACAAAGAAAGTAACTATCAGTTCTTCAGGTAGCAGATTTGGCTCCACCCTAAATAAATTGGCTCATCGGACTGATGAAACAATAATTACTTGATTATGGACAGTGGCAGCCTAACTGATCAAGTATCTCACGTATAGCCCACCTGTTAAGTTTCTGAGAGACCTGGCAGGTTATTCTCAGTAAGTGCATTAAAACAGAGCTGCCTCTTGCTTATGGTAAAGAAAGAGTGCCGCCTATGCAGACCGGCCAATTGTTTTGCAAAATGTTGCCGGGAGTGTGCTCTGTGACGGCATTGTGAAACTGAGCAACAGGAAAACAGGCCACCAATTTCCTTTATCAACCACCTCTTTCAAATCATAATATACAACATAACTTTTCGGTTGATCCTGTTGGAAATATTTAAGGTAAATGATGCATTCAAATTGCAAAATCTGTTGAAAAAATATCAAATACGTTTTTATATGGACACTTATTTTCAATCCAGAACTATGTATTTTTTACAGGATAAAATTCAGCAGTTTTGGAATGCATTTCCAAAATTTTGGACAATTTGGACACTTTTAAGTCATTCTGTGGTTGCCATGGAAACAGAAAGTTTGGCTAGGTGGAGCATGTAGTACGGAGATCTATAAAATAAATGAATTGCGGCTGAGAGAGACCTTACTCTGCCACTTGCATTAGTAAGATTGACAATAATTAACACAAAAAATATAAAATTACCTTTTAAAAATACTCGCAAGTACTACAAAAGCATTAATTCATACACCTGACGCATTGAAATAAATGTTCCTTGAAGCATTCCTGGAAAAGTTTATGTGAAAGCATTTCAGTCATCCAAACCAGATCTTTAGTAAAGCTATATGTCAATTGAATAGCTTGAAAGGATAATGCTGTCCCTTTAGGTCTCTTGCTCAATACCAGTGAATCCATGCTTTGTCATAAGTCTTGATGTAGTTAAGGACTCAAATTCTGGCGCCTGAGTTGCTCTTGCCAAATGGGGCATGCAGGAGTGCTTTCCCACATTGGTTCGCTGTCAGAATACAAACATTTGGTATGCTTGAAAGTATATTTAGAAGCTAATATCATATTTCTTGTGTCAAATATTGTCAATCTTACTAATACAAGTGACAGAGAGAAGTCTTCCTCAGCCGCAATTCATTGATTTTCTTGATCTCCGTACTACCTGCTCCACCTAGCCAAACTTTCTGTTTCCATGGCAACCACAGAATGACTTAAAAAGGTCCAAATGTCCCAAAATTTTGGAAACCCATTCCAAAACTGCTGAATGTTATCCTGTAAAAAATTCATAGTTCTAGATTGAATATATAAGTGTTCATACAAAAAAAAGGTGTGAACTTTCTGAATGCCCCTCGTTACAAGTCACTGGCTGAATTGCATCTGATTTCTCAATTAATCAAATTTGCAATTAGATTAATAATCTCAGAATTGAATGAGAACTCCTGAAAATAGAATTTATAAAAAACTAAAGGGGGCTTATAGTTTTCTTCGGCCGGAAATTATTTATTTCACATTAACAGCAGGGGTTTTTATTTGTTTCAAACAAGCTAAGTCCTCGAATATTCATTCCTAAATCAAGCAGTGCCTTATAAATAGTCAAGGCTGAGAAATTATTCATTCTCAAAAAAGTCAAAACCCTCCCCTTGGATATTAAATGGTCATCCCCTTAAATAAAAAACAAGTAAATGCAATTGTCTCCTGGTGAACAATCTTTTTCAAGCTATGAGAATGTTATTCATACTTTTTATGCTAAAATTTTTTCATCATATCGATGTGTAATAAAATCTTAAACATATTATTGGCATTAGCTACCTTGATTTAGTGTAAGTGCCAAGGAAATATGCAATATGCTGTGTCAATTTCTGCAACCACTCCCAATTCCAGCACAGTATAATTTATATTTGTCAGTTAAATTCAATAACATCATCATAAGGACTTTTGAGAGCTTTTGATTATAGTGATGTTCAGGTTCTGGGATCACTTAAATGTCAGTTAATTTATTTCTATATTTGACTAAATTGTTCTGACCTCGCACCACTGAACCAACCATGAGCACTGTCATAGTAGCACCCTACATGTCCAAACTCCCTACATTTCCAAACTCATAAGATGTGTTTAAGAATCAATCTATTTCATTTCGCCTCATTCGATGGAAGCATGAAGACTGAGAACTTGTGCAGGCATTCAATTTGGCAAGAACTTGACAAGCAACAGGAATGAGTTACAAGTAGACAAACATTCGTAAAATCAGCTAGGAATTGGAGCAGCAGAAACGGTGTGAGAAGGAAGAGGAGAGAGGACGAGATGTGAAGATTATTTGACATTCATACGCCACAGGACATACTACTACAGTGTATGTGGAAACTTGGTGATAACCTATTCACAGTTTGATGACTTCTTGGCTGTATTTAGGTGAAAGCTCTACAAACATATTCATAGCCATACGAATAGCCTGTCACAAACTGATCCCGCAGTGTCGGTGATACGCTCACTTTATGGATGCAGATAGGTGTTCACAATCAACATTCCGTGCAGGCAAAGCTTTGCTTTTTTAAACGTTTGGAACTCTTCCCAACCAATGCAAAGATATTTTTCATTGCATGTGAATCTAGAGCAACTATAGAAGACAGGCCACTGCCAAGCTAAAAAAGTACAGGACTTCAGGTTGGCAACACCTACTACATAGGTGTGACAGACTGTGCGGCCAGGCGATAAATTGCTTCTTTCTCAGTGTGTACTCAGTACACACAAAAGGTGTTCAGGAATATTCTGCACTAAATGGCAATTGATCTGAGTCAGGGGTGGAACTCTTTGAGATTGTACACTGCTATTTTATGTCTCTTGCTTCAACATAAAATTGTTACACAATATGTCACACTCAAGTATTCATTTCAGTCATAGACAGTTATACACAGTTATACATATATACAGTGCCGCCTGTAAGTAAGTGAAACGCATGACATTGTGCCATTACATCAATGTTAAACATCCTTAACCAAAATGCTTCTGGAAGGACAAATTCTCATCCGATGAGAGGAAAACATTTTGGGTCATAAAGGCCGATATGTGAGGCATGTGGGATAAAAATAGCAGCCAATTTTCTTTGCTGTAGTTGGAGTTAGGTATGGGTCAAAGTCTTTGATAAGTAAGTGAAAAGCAGGCCCAATGTTAAAACATAGGGAAGGGTGGTTCACTTACTTATCAAAGACTTTGACCCATACCTAACTCCGACTACAGCGAAGAAAATGGGCTGCTATTTGTATCCCACTGGCCTCACACATCGGCCTTTATGACCCACTTTGTTTTCCTTTCATTCGATGAGAATTCATGCCTCCACAAGCAGTTTGGCTGAGGATGTTTAGCATTGATGCAATGGCACAATGTCATACGTTTCACTTACTTACAGGTGGCACTGTAGTATCTAGCTGAATCATAATCAGACATTCAGATAAACTGGATAAACTTTGCACTTTACCTAAACATACAGGGTAGAGACTCTATTTTGTGAGTAACATAAGCTATTTTTTCTTCGTTTGCTACAGAATAGAACATACATGGCTGAGCATTTTGCACCTTACCATTATATACCATTTACATCCAAGGCACTTTACGGAAAATAAATTCATAAGTCAAACGGCTCAATCCCCAATTTTCCAGGTGGATTTTGAAAGAGTGACAAATATCATGATGGATGACATACATCATCTGAACAAACTCTTCAAAAAGTTGCCATCGGGATGGAGAATACAGGTCTGGTTGGGCCTTGACTTGTAGGCTGCTGAAAGACATTTGTGCCGAGTGCAGTTCCCTGCTGTAACAAAAATCCTATGAAAAGAATGCGAAAATGACTATTATTTTGTTTCAAATTTCATTGTCCTGATTTAATTTAAATGGTTCAATAAATCAATTTCAATTATGATTCCAACTTGAAACTTAATGTGTAATGTTACACAACGCAAAGTTGCGGATGCAATAGAACAGTTATGTCTAATTTTGATAAATCAATTTCTCCTTGTAAAATTATGCTACAAACAATAGGCTCAAAACTCTTCCCGAGAGCTCTATCAGTCTATGCCTTGATAGAAACGCAAAACAGGGAAAAGCACAACTTAATTTTCAGCAGATTTCTACCATCAGTCAAATAATTGCATTAATTTGTTATTGTATTTAGACAACAAAGTGAGTTATTTGGGAAGCAGAATTGGCTCCACCCTAAATAAATTGGTTTATCTTACTTATGAAACAATATTTGAACAATAACTTGATTTTTGACAGAGGCTGCCTAATTAATCAAGTAACCAAGATTTTTAGGCCTAGCCTGTACCTGCTAATATAAATTGTTTGTGACTCTGGAAAATGATGGGGCTGATTTTATTATGTCGTTTTTCACATAATTCATAATGAAACTGAGTAACTGCAAACGCAGACCTTCAATTTCCTGTGCCAACCATCTTTTTTAAAATTCATCATCTCATACACCGTCTTTTCGGGTGATGATGCTTCATAATATTTCCAGTAATTGATGCATTTCATTTGCAAAATCTGCTTAAAAAGAAATCAAATAGCAAGTATAAAGGGCTGAATTGCAGCCTGTCTCTCACATCGACTTTCAGACTTAATCAAATTTGTAATTAGATCAATCTTCTCAGAATTGAAGGAGAACCCCAGAAAATAGCATTTAGAATCTGATGCTTAGCACAGATGTAATTTAAGCAAAACTGAAGAAATATTTCCTAAATGCAGCTGGAATTAGTCTGTCTAGACATTGAAGTTTGGATCTCTGATAAGTGAATAAATGGGATATCTCCTGACATTAATGTTTGGATTATTGACTGGGACCAGTGTCATATCTCCAATTTCATATTCATATCAATATTAATAATCATTACTCCAATTTCATATTTACATCAATTCATTAATCCAGTATTTATAGCTAATAAATTCCTAATGGAACTGGATTATGGCTGATTTTAACCATGAGGCTATTACACCTCATCTCTGAGATGAAAATGAGCATCTGGAGTACAGGACAACAATTTCGTGAATCAAACATACTTTAAATTGGACTCTTTTAAATATCAACCATACATTTGATGCATTCAACATGCAAAATATGCTTTAAAAAAGGCAATTCCTTGACTTTGTTTCTGCTATTTCCAATATTGACTTTCAACATTAATCCGACTTTTATCAGATTAATCAGTTTAGAATTGAAGTTGAGATTATTTCATTTTGATAATTTTTGTGATTAAGTGAATGTAAAACAGGAGAATAATTGCTGAATACAGAGCTGAAATTAGTCAGTCTAGACATCTGCAAAGTATATCTGTCCATTATCAGTGAACAAACTGGATGCCACCTGACATCATGCTTTGGAATATTGACTGGTACCAGAGTCCTATTTCCAATTTTATTGCCATACTAATTCATTACATGTATGCCACACATAGCTTGGCATTTCATAAAGAAATTGCATTAGAAATACATTTTATCTTGTATTGATCAATGAGTCAACATCTTCTGTTTTGCATTAAATAAAGCTAGCATTTGACAGTCACATTTTTGACACATAACTCATACTTTATATATTGTTGGAGTTATTGCATCATAATCAATGTTAAATAAAACCTTCTGATGTTGCAAATGATTTGCACGGCCTGGATTCCGTGTCTAAAATTAAGCCCTGGAAAAAATCGAACTCCTGCGCTGATTATGATTTTAAAAATGACTTCCACATTCTAGAAATGTAATGTCTGTCTGTTCAATACACCAATACTATGATGCTTCAGAAGATTTTCATTTTTTAAAAGAGTATTCTTTTTCTGAGAAACCAGACTATTAATGCTGGTTTGCATACTGAAGGTCTATGTGAGACCTTTTCAACCATAATTATGGCATGCACTTGCAAAGGTTCAATACCAAAAAATAAAAGGACAATCAATATGCACTTCAGGCTAGGGTGTGGTGGATATGATACTACAACAATGTCATGTCTCCTTGACAAAAATCACTGACAAATTGCCAATATATAAATTCGATTTGTGTTACATTAAAATGCCAAGACTGCCCCAAGATAAAAGACTTGGAGTGTGTATCTTATTGTTTGGAGGTAGAGCAAAACATTTTCCACACTTTTATTGATATCAGTTTTACTGAGAGTAGAGCAGTAGCAATAGCTGTACTAGAAATAGTGGTCAGAAGAGACAGGGTTCAGAGAAAGTATAGTCAGAAGAAGAATAAACCGATGGTAACATACTAATTTTTCAACATGCTAGTTTTTCGCACTTACGAAAGGCAATTCTCTTTAGAGTGCATAATCACACACTCTGGTGTCCAATATAAGGGAAATAAATGTGAGCTTTTGGGAACTTTCTAAGACAAGGCTGACACTGTTGTTTTGCGTATTTTGGAGTCTGTCCATGATACTTGGATGGCAGGGGCTATTGCTTTTTGATAAAAAAATGTCAACACATAAAGAAAAAAAAGCTTGTATTTATATAAATTCCCACCTAGTTTATCCTTGCTGACTCTTAACATTCATGCTGGCGTGAGTATGGTCTGTCACCTCAATCTATGATACACCTTTATACACAGATTGGACACTGATAAATATCCTATACCCTTGCTTTGAATTATTCAATTCATATTGTATTCACAGATTTTTCGAAGCATATCAATGAGCTATGAAAAGCAGTGAACACTCTAAAAAATGTCTGGACAAAATTGGTTTTTTAGATTCAAAATGGTTTTTTGAAAAACCAAATTTCAATGCGAAAAACCAACATGGATTTTCTTTTAAATCCATGTTGGTTTTGCATTGAAATTTGGTTTTTTTAAATCTAAAAAACCAATTTTGTCTGAATTTTTTTAGAGTGAATTTTCTTGAGATTCCCAACATGTGCTCATGTGTCACTTTGAAAATTTCTGGCAAATTTTTGTGGAATGAAGCCAGTGAAAGCTAAAAAACTTGATCAAATTTGGTTAAACTGTTTTCTGCAGAAAGAGAAACACAAACCGCTAACAAAAGATGACATGAGTCAATGGAAAGGAATCCCTCAGGAATTAAGAAATCTTTGTTCAAATATATATTTTTTTTTACTCTTCAACAAGGCCTAACTCATGCTACCAGAGATAAAATATTCATTGAGTTTCAGATTATTAAGTGATACTTGGCTGGAAATTAATTTCAAGAGAATTTGGTTATTTTAGGTCATGACTGACCTTGACTTAAATATAAAGTCATTGTGACGTTATTGTTTCCCCACACACAGAAGTCAAAAGCCAATGTCAGCATGACATTGTCCGTTGACTGATCTTCCATAGAATAAGACTGAGGTCAGAAATAGACCTCACAATGATTCCAAGGAATCATGTCACATAAACATTTTCCTTCAGGAAGGTTTTTAGCTGACCTTCTGATGTCGTACATAAGTCAGATGCCCAACTGAATGTAACTCCAATATGATACATCGTATTGCTTTAACAGCGGATTTTGGCATCCACCCAAGGTTATAATTTATCACTATTTTATTGCAAACCCATATTTGATATAACATAGTTAGAACATCAAATCTGACTTTAGAATGATGTCGTACTTGTGCCGCTCGTCCAATGGGATACAGACAATCTGCCACACCAAGATCAGTTAGAAAAATACATCTCTCGTTCAATTAATCATTCGTCTCTGACAAAGATTTCTGCAAGAAAATTTCTTTCAGAATCAAAGTAAGCTGTGAGGAAGTTGTGAATTATTCTTGGATTCAATGTTGTAAGTGAACTTAGTGAGAGCAATAAACTCGAGCGAATATGGTTAAAATACTTTTTGGTATAAAACGAAAATTGAAAAAACTGGGAAAAGACGGCTTGAGGAAACCAAACAGAATGCCTTCTGAATTGAGAGAAATCCAGATCAGATTGAAGATTTACTTCGCTTCTGATTATACAATGATCCTTGCTGCAAATTTGTTCAGAAAGAAAGCATCTATCGGTGAAAAAAGTAACAAGTATAAGCTTCTGACAGTGCTGATCTAAGACTTTATGTTATTTCATGCAATTGGTCATTCATTTGGTAGGAATATCAACCTTGTGTGAACTGGTTATTATTGTATAAAGAACATAACTTTGGTATCTAATATGATATGCTGCATTTGAAAAATTCTTACAGGGATATTTTAATAGATACAGAAAAATGATTACAATTTCCATACGAGGGGCACCAGGGAAGGCATAGGTTCAGTATGGGGGCAAGTGCCTCATTGACTGTATTAAAATTGAATAATAGTTCAGTGCTCACTCCTGTATTTTTATGGAAAAGTTTATTTATTAAAAATTATAGAAACTTTAGTTTGTTATGAAACTTGGTGTATGCAGAATAAAAGAATAATGTAGACAGTTTCAAAGGTTACTTACTTTTCTAGCTTGTCATTTATACGACATTCTCTGCTATCCATATCTTATAACAACAGAAGTACATTCTTCCTTGTAGTGTGCCCTGGCTCTGAATAATCTATTTGTATTCTGTTTATTTCATTTGAGAAAGCTTTTACGTTTCTCCTTTTATTCATTCTTCTCTTTAAATGGCATAATTGGAGGCAGTGAAGCACAAATATTGTCTTTTGTGTAAGAACAAAATGACATTAACAAAATGGAACGCTTGTCTCAGAAACAGCTAATGTCAAACAAAGACAGATAAGATACCCAATCTGATATTTCAAGACATTTGAAGTTATTTTTGTAAGAACATCATAGCATCCCACTCATTTTGATTGTTTGTTTTGCATTATTGCCGGTTTGATCTTGTGTGTGGATACTGGGGAGACCAAACTATCATAAAAAAATGCCTTTACGTAAAACAGGACATAGCACATGTACCTGTTTATGTATCAATCTAACAAATTAACAAACCGTTGGGCAAGTAAAAGATCCCTGACGTGGGGTTAATTATGACATGTTGACTTGTTGAGGACTCCTGCTCACTTTCCCATCTCATCAATCAGCCCTCTTGAGCACCCAGAACTGGGCTTAGAGGGCTGCATATCCATCTATCTATCTATCTATCTATCTATCTATCTATCTATCTCTCTATTACATGCGTGTATCACATTCGAAATGTAGATTTAAAAAAAGCTGGCTAGTTCAGTCACATCGAAGGCTATCTCCTTGAAAAGAATCGCTGACAAATTGCCAATAATAACGCATAATATACTCATACATGCCTCTGACTGCGTTTCCCTGATATTTTCACCTGCATCCATGTATTTCCTGAGACCTGAAGATAGATAGATAGATAGATAGATAGATAGATAGACAGATAGATAGATAGATAGATAGATAGATAGATAGATAGATAGATAGATAGAATCTATAGAATCTGTAGAATAGATAGAATAGATAGAAAATAGTGACAGTATGCAGAGCAGCCCTCTAAGCCCATTTCTGTTGCTCAATATGGTTGATTGATAAGATGGGAGAGAGCGGGAGTCCTCAACCTGCTACATATACCCCATAAGAAACCCTGCAAAGACACTGATACAATGCTTGCCAATTTAATTTCTCATCCCATTGGCATCCAGCTGAGATTTTGCCCTTGAATATCCAGTGATAATTTTAGTTTTAAGCTATTGCGCATTTTCTTTGAATTACTTAATTCACAAAAAGATTTCTTTGTATACTTTGTCATGTCAATTGAATGGGCTCTGAGAAGCCGTGAATTGTTTTGAGATTCTCAACATGTGCTCATTTGTTACTCTGACAACTTCTATCAAATGGAGTGGAATGAAGCCAGTGAAAGCAAAATACTTTAGCAAACTTGGTTCAACTCCTCCATGCTTAAATAGAAACACAAACTGCTAACAAAAGATGACTTGAGTCAATTTTAATGGAATCCCTCAAGAATTGAGAAATCTCTGTTCAAATATCGCTTTTATTCCAGGAGAGTTTCCTCAACAGTGATTTGCATGAACCACCATTGATAAAATATTTATACAGCTTCAAATTATTCACCGATTCCCAACTGGAAATTCATTTGTAATGTTGGCATTCTTTAATCAAAGACAAACAATGAGCTGAATTTCAAACCGGTCTATGTCTTTTTAGATAATCATAATTATCCAGTAGGCTTCTGAAAGTTGCAATCTCCTACTGCATTTTTGAATTTCAAAATGGCCACCATTCATTAAAAATAGTTCACAGAAACAAAAAAAAAGAGCTGCCAATTGGTCAATTTCCTTGTAAACTGGTAAAAACTCCTTCATATGACCACCAGTCCTGTAGTTTTTTGTAGATGCAATTCAAAAAGGAAATTCGAGACATTCAATTAAATGTAGACAAACTCAGATATTGTGATTTTGAAATATTCTGTAACTCGGAGAATGATAATATGATAAATCGCCTTTGAAATATTCACCCTGGCAAGCAGAGATTTCTGCTAGAAGATTTCTCACGGAATTAAAATAAGTTGAGAGGCAGTAGTGGATCATTCTTGAATTCCATGTAGCAAGTGAAGTGAGTGAAAGCAATAAACTGGAGCCAGTTTGGTCTTACAAAATTTCAATGAAAGAAAAACACAAGTATCTCGGAAATGACAGCTTGAGTGAACTGAACAAAATGTGTTCTGGATTGAGAAATCTTTGGTCAAATATCAATATCATTCGAAGCAGATTCTTCTGCAGACCTTTTTGAAATCTGGAAAATAAGAATATTTAGTTTGCTTCTGATTATTCAATGATCTCCGATTCCTTGTCTGGATATTCATTTATAAAGAAAACAGTTTTTTATAATAGACCAAATATGAGGTGAATTTCAAATTTCACTCGGCCATTTTATTATTGCCTAAAAATGAGTTGAGAAAGTTGCCAATTGTTCTAAATTCTTATAGCAAGTTCTGACATGTCACTCTGGAATTTTCAAG
This sequence comes from Platynereis dumerilii, assembly GCA_026936325.1. Lineage (NCBI taxonomy): Eukaryota > Metazoa > Annelida > Polychaeta > Phyllodocida > Nereididae > Platynereis > Platynereis dumerilii. The sequence goes on along the minus strand of JAPTHN010000010.1, from coordinate 23,152,071 downwards.
AAAGTGAAAGCGATAAACTTGAGAGAATGCGGCTAAAAGAAAATTCAAACCGGCAACAAAAGACGGCCTGTTACAACTAAAGCAAAATTCTGGCAACTAAAGAAATCTTCATGAAACTATCATTCTTATTTTGAGACTGCTTTCTCAAATTCAGTCTACTTCTGATTATTCAATGATCCCCCGCAGGAAATTCATTTGTTTTAAGGAAGCATCTGTGTGTCACCCAGAGAATCTACTGAAGTGCTATGTGTTGGAGAAAAACATAAGCAGTATTTCAAACTTGGCACAATTGTCTGAGGCTCTTGATCATCAAGTTCTGCATAACTTCTGAGTGTTACTGAAACTTTTTTTTTCCTCAATATTCATTACCTTTTGAAGTCCAATTGCACAGGTCTCCCCATATCACAGGGGTGTACCATAAGAGTAGTGTTTCTTTAATTGTTGAGCACATTACGTATCATTTGAACTACAGTGGTTCCAGCATTACAAGGCCGCCCCTTCTGCGGTCATTAAGCGGTCTCTCGTGGGGGTGCGGTCTGTCATCAGGGTACAAAATGCACCAAAAATACAACTTGGAGCAGGAGGAAGCTGGTCATATAAGGCAAGTCGACCTTACAACAGGAGGTCTTACAATGCAAGGACCACTGACCTTTTAAAACATTTATAATGGAACTTGGCTTTTTTCTTGTGTACAGGATTAAAGAGATTGCATAAAATCTCAGAGGTTAATCACTTTTCATGCCTCTGTTCATATCAAAATCTGTTCTTGCTTATCTTCTAAATAACGACATATTTTGTTCTTTGTACTGTGTACCTAAATGATCCCTTTTTTGCCTATGTACTTCTTTTAAAACTTCTCTTTCACAAATTTTTCGTTCAGGTCGTTGAATGCCATTTAATTTATTCGAGGCAGTGAAGCATAAAAGTTGTTTTGTAAAAGAACAAAACAACATAAAGAAAATGGAATGCTTGTCTCAAACACAGATGATGTTTGAACTTCTGAAATAAAGACAGATACAAAGGGCCACTCACAAAATGCGATATTTCAAGAATTTCAAGCTCTTTTGAGAAAATCATAGTACCCCACACAGGCCGACAGTTATATAGATATTCACAAATTTGAGGTTGATGCATCCTTTCTTTGAATTATTCGTGATCACCTCAGAAAAGATTTTCTTCATAGATTTTTTCACTGCATTAGAATTTTTTGAAATTCTCAACACGTTCTCAAGTGTCACTTTGGAAATTTCAAGCAAATGGAGTGGAATGAAGCCAGTGAAAGCTAAAAACTTGATCAAATTGGCTTAAACTGTTTTCTGCTGAAAGAGAAACACAAACCGCTAACAAAAGATGACTTGAGTCAATTGAAGGGAATCCCTTGCGAATTGAGAAATCTTTGTTCAAATATCACTTTTATTCTTTAACCAAGCCCTAAACATGTTACCAGAGATAAAATATCCATTGAGGTTCAAATTATTATGTGACACTTGGCTGGAAATTAATTTCCAAAGTTGTCCGTTGACTGATATTCCACAGACATCACATTCACTGTGCACTAACGAGAGGGGTACCCTCACCATCAGGGCAGCCATTACAACACTCGATTCAAATTAATTTTCTGTCATCCTGAGCTTATTTCATCAAATCCGAAGCTCATATTTGTCAAGCATGTAGTTCAGATGTTAAACTAATCCCAGGACTCACCTTCCATGTGTGATTAGTCACACAATTATCAGATTTTGCAGTTGAAATATATCGTCATGGCGAGGGTAACAAAAAAGCCTCTCGAGGGTAACACCATTTTCAAATATTGTCAAGGTGAGGGTACCACCCGAAATGACTGTTATGGAATTGTGTGTTTTTCCTGTTTTTCAACCATTGCTATACAGTGTGATATAAACAGCAATGGTGATGTGATGAGATTTACTAGAACAATAAGTTAAATTAGATAGACACTAGACAGATAGAAAGATAGACAGATAGACAGATAGACAGATAGATAGATAGATAGATAGATAGATAGATAGATAGATAGATAGATAGAAAGATAGACAGATAGATAGATAGATAGATAGATAGATAGATAGATAGATAGATAGATAGATAGATAGATAGATAGATAGATACACTGCTGGCAAAACGTCAGGAAACTGTGGTCGTCATTGAATTAGTGTAATGCAAATCTTTTTGTGGAAACATGAATTATTATCTCATCAGAAAAAAAAATCATGATAGGAAGAGAGATGTTATAAGTCATATGTAGTTTCTGTAAAGAAAAGGCACTGAAATTTGTCTTTTTGCTTTTGAAAAATACAGCTGAGTCAAAACAAGTGGGCGCCCATCTCAGTTAAATGGCATTGACCAAGATTTACTTAGTTTGATTTATGAATTTATTTACAGGTAATTTCATTAGTACGCGATTCTTAGGTTCTACACCCACCAAATACATGTCATTTTTAGTTAATCTGATTGGTTCAGAAACAACAAAACCTCACACATTAGCTTTATCAAACGTAGTATGTGTTGGTTTAGCACTGATTCCTCACAGCCAAGTGTGAAAGACAAGAATCGCATGGTAATGAAATCACCTGTAAGCATCCTTTAAAAAGTAGTACCATTTCCTGTAATTTACCTCTAATTTCCCTTTTCACACTCATATAGGTCTATCTTAATAAAGTCAAGTAAGAATCCAAGCACCCAGAAGATGCATTGTGTAATATTAATGAAATGGAGAGCCACACACTGTTTTCAAACTTTTGCCTGCAGTGTAGATAGATAGATAGATAGATAGATAGATAGATAGATAGATAGATAGATAGATAGATAGATAGATAGATAGATGGCGCGGTGAGTAACATTTAGAAAATTTCAATTTCCTGAGGACATGACAAGTGCATGCATTACATGCTATTCTTACTTGTTGAATATTTATTCATTTTTTTATCAACAAATGAAATAAGTGTCTACGAGTTTGTCAGCAGCAAAAATGCAGTGTCTACAACTTGGTAATATTATACTGACCAAACTGTCTGTTTCAACGACTTGGCCATCACAGTAAATTTGTTGTCTACCAGTTGGTAGTCCCTGGTGTCTACCAGTTGGTTGTCTACTAGTTGGTTGTCTGCCAGTCTATGACTTGACTCGATACCCTCAAATACCCATGGTCAGACACTTAGTCTGGATGAGTATGTCGTCATAACTTATAATTATCATTATGACGATGACATGGCTTCTTGAGAATAGTACTACCCACTAAACAATTTCATGTGACTATAAGGTTATGCCAATATTAGCCGCTAAGTTACGATAATATTAGTTGCCAATCTTAGGATAACCTTTTCCAGGAAACTTCCCAATTTATGTTACAATGTTAGCATATGATATTACCTCATAATCAGGAGGTAAGGTTAGGATAAAGTTATAACATAACATTAGCATGTAATGTTAGGATAACTTTTCTGAGGAAACTTCCCATTTCCTTCTCAGAATATTACCATACAATATTAGTTCAATTTACTTGATAATAAAGGTGTAAGGTTGAGATACTGGTTGATATGGAGTGGTTATTGCTTTTAAGATGATTGCCCGTTGTTACTGGATGACATGCACAAGTAATATTCAGCTGATATTGTCATAATCCTGTCTACAAGTTGACCGCTATTTGCTGCCACCTAGGGTGCAAAATTCGCGAGCTCCTGTGAGCGGTCAACAGAATTTGGATCAGTGGAAGACACCAGGACAGTGTGGAAGAAACCAGGACAGTTCCATCATTTAGTGATGGTCTAGATTATTTCCAAAAACTCTGCAAGTGTCTAATCTGACTTTGGTTGGCTTCAATTTTAAGCAGGCAGCTTATAAATACTAAAATAAGTTGGAACTATTTTTTATCATGGAGGATGTATACATTATAGCTCACATACATTGCCAGTATAGAGGGGGCCACTTGTGGCATGGACAAGACATTTTGCTGAGTGTAACACAGCTTTTATGAAATTGTGAATTATATTGTTGTCCTAGTTAATAAATCTCCATAAAGTAATAGAATAAACACAATTGAGCATTTTTGATATCACAAAGCAAAAACATTGGCTTTGTATGGACAAGTAAATAAGTGAGAATGCATTCTTTTTGGACCCTTTTCTGACCACAATTTAACATGCACTAAATGGCATAAGTAAATTGAATACCATCAAACTTCTGATGAGTAAAATCATCCCTTTCACAGGCAAAGTGTATGATAAAGTTTCAAAACTTTCTTTTTGTCTCATGATTTCCAAACATTTTCATTCAAAGCAGTGGACTGGATATTTGCCAGCAACCATGCTTTGTGAAAGTAGTTTGACGTAGTAATATGGACAGCTGTTGTGCGACCTGATCTGGTGATCTGTCCCAAACAGATCAAATTATTGTTAACCCAATTCGATTTTCCAGGGACTGTCAGCATTCTGCTGCCACTTGACAGTCCCGAACAGAGACAGGTCATAATCATAACAGTTCACATGCAATGTTCTGTTCATATGACCCTGACATCACAGAAATATTACAGATGAGACACAGATTGGCGCACTTAAAAAAATATTTTATACAGCACATGCAGAGAGAGATATCAGTTATATCACACAATCAGTTGGCTTCAAGTGAGGAACTTTCCCAGGAGCCAGAATGAGCTGGATGGGCTTCTCTGCAGCCCAATGTAATGTGCTGTTTCCAGAGGTCCTCCAAGCATGGACTTCTATGTCCAACCATTGTAATGCTTGGAACTGGCCAGGGGTTTCTGCCTTTCACTGTCCACGGTAACTGCAGCAAGGACAAATGAAGATGCGGAATCCCGGTCTGGAATTGAAAAGGTAGAAAGTTGTAAGAAGAAGTCACAGACAAACAGATAAAAATACAGGATTGGTGAGAAACAAAAATAAAAAGTGAGAGACCAGGCCTAGCAATTTGCCAGGTCAACAAAATTATCAGCTTGTTCTTTTTACAGAACAGCCCAAGTCTCTCTGGTGATACTGATACACTCACCTTGGAGGGTGTCATGCATTTCCAGGATCAATCTTTGTGGTCAAGGAAGAATATATCTCTCTCAGCTTCTGGCTGCCGTACACGTTTTCTTACACACTTCAAGCAATTGAAATCAATATCAATTGACATACTACCTAGTTCGTAGGCAATGATACAATAAAAAATTCAGTGAATTTGTCATCTTTTAATTAATCATACATTTTACACTCGATTGTGGTAACATTTGGACTGAGCATGGAGCAAGTGCTGGGCGCAGTCCATGTGGCTCCATCTATAAATTGACACCTCAACACATTGACGACTCCATGTCAACTGGTACACTGTGAAATTTGAAAACTGTGATGCAGCGGTATTTTGAGCTGTCTCAGAGTGCTCACAATTTTCCAGCTGCGATCGCTCACTGCTATAAGTGGTCCAAACCAGTCATAACATTAAGCTGCGAAAACATGAAAGTTCCAGTTGCTACAGATGAGCCTCAGGCCATTGAGATTTCTTCACAAGATATTAATTTCTAAATTTTCCTTGTGATGCAATTGCCTGTGTTGAATGCAAGGATGTAGAAAAGCCGCCTGGCTGTTGATCGTCCGTCGATCTCAAAAGATCTACAACTTCACTCTTCGTTCGAATGCATCTTGGGCCTGTCTGCGATGTGCTAAAATGAAGAACATCGGATCAGGTGGATCCCCTTGAAAGATCACTGCAATATTTTGGGATTATTACCCACATTCATAGTGACTTTATAAAAAGGATATCACAAATAACAACCAAAAGCAACTTAAAATAAATCAAGACAGTTCAACATCTTGAGTTTTCTCAGCTTGAAAGCCTAAGTCAACACAGCTCAGTATTTTTAGTTATCTCAACTCAAAACATTAACTATGTTAGCTCAATCAACTTGTACAACCATCTCACTCAATCAATTGAGCTGAATCAGTGCCTCCAATTTTACAGTGTATCTCAACCTTGTCTCTTAATTATACAGTAACATTAATATGCTAATATTCTGACAAGGAAATGGGAAGTTTCCTCAGAAACGTTTTGCTAACATTACCTGCTAATGTTATAACATAACATTATCCTAACCTTACCTCCTCATTATGATGTTATATTATATGGTAACATTATATACCCCTGACTAAAACCATTTGCTATGCTTGCTTCTGTCTACATGTTTTGTGTTACCCTCACCAATGTTTATGGAGGTTACCCTCGCCAACCGGAAATGACCCTCGCCCAAATCTTGCAGTACCCTCGCCACTTCTGGGTTGGTACCCTCGCCATTTAGGTTGGTACCCTCGCCATTTAGGTTGGTACCCTCGCCATTTTAGGTTGGTACCCTCGCCATTTTAGGTTGGTACCCTCGCATTTTAGGTTGGTACCCTCGCCAAAATGCTGGTACCCTCGCCCTGTCATTTTTTGTTTTTTGTGGTACCCTCACCTCCAGTGAATTTTAATTTCATGAATAGCTTACTTCATCTTGCTTGTGTGAGTCTGGTACTTGGCTCTGATTCATTCCACAGGCCATTTAGCCTGTCTAAACAATTTGAAGACCTCATTCCCCCTACATTTTTTGCAATTTCACTTTGAAATCACGAAGTGAGAGTTGTCATGGCCACCCTGATGGCGAGGGTACACCCTTCGTTAGTGCACAGTGACATTAGACTGAGGTCAGAAATGGACCTCACACTGATGGCAAGGAATCATGTCGCATAAACATTGTCCTTCTGGCAGGTTTTTGGCTGACCTTCTACTGATGTTGTACAACTTGTACTTAAGTCAGATGCCCAATGGAATGTAACTCCAATATGATGTTGCATTAACAGCAGATTTTGACATCCAAGGTTATAATTAATAATATTTTATTGCAAACCCATATTTGATATAACATGGTTAGAACATCAAATCCAACTTTAGAATGATGTCGTATTTACGCCATTTGTCCAATGGGATACAGATATTCTGCAACATAAGGTCAGTTAGTAAATACATCTCTTGTTCAAAATTATTCATTTGTCTCTGAGAAAGATTTCAGCAAGAAAATTTCTTTTAGAATCTAAATAAGCTGTGACGAAGTTGTGAAGTATTCTTGAATTCAATGTTGCAAGTGAAGTGAGTGAAAGCTATAAATTTGAGAGAATTTGGTTAAAATACTTTTTTTGGTATAAAGCAAAAATTTCAAGATGCTGGGAAAAGACGGCTTGAGGAAACCAAACAGAATGCCTTCTGAATTGAGAAATTTATTGTCAAATATCAATCTCATTTAAAGCTGATTCTTTGCTGGCTTTTGCGAAAGCTAGATCAGATTGAAGATTAAGTTTGCTTCTGATTATACAATGATCCTTGCTGGAAATTCATTCAGAAGGAAATCATCTATTGGTGAAAAAGATTTAAAGTAACACTTGTGAGCGTCTCACAGCACTTGCTGATCGACGACTTCATTTTATTTCATCCAATTGGTCATACTTTGGGTGCGTGTATCAGCCTTGTGTGAAGTGGTTATTATCGTATAAAGATTGTAACCTTGGTATGTAATATGATATGCTGCAGTTGAAAAGTTCTTACAGGGATCTTTTAATAGACATAGAGAAATGATTACATTTTCCATACGAGGGGCACCCAGGGAAGGCACAGGCCTAGTATGGGGGCAAGTTATAGTTTAGTGCTTACTCCTGTACTTTTATGGAAAAGTTTTTTTATTAAAAAATCCAAAAAACTTTAGTTTGTAATGAAACTTGGTGTATGCAAGATAAAAGAATATTGTAGACAGTTTCAAAGGTTACTTACTTTTCTTTCATGCTGTATATATATATATATATATGACATTCTCTTTCATCCTTATCTTAAAACAACAGAAGTATACTCTTCAGTGCGCCCTGTCTCTGAATAATCTATTTGTATTCTGTTTATTTCATTTGAGAAAGCTTCAAAATTTCTCCTTTATGAAAATGTCATTTTGCTCTTTAAATGGCATAATTGGAGGCAGTGAAGCACAAATATTGTCTTTTGTGTAAGAACGAAATGACATTAACAAATGGTCTCAGAAACAGATGTAGTTAATGTCAAACAAAGACAGATAAGATACCCCTAAATCTGATAATTCAAGACATTTGGAGGTCTTTTTGTAAGAACATCATAGCATCCCACACATTATAATTGTTTATTTTTCATTTTTGTCTGTTTGATCTTGTGTGTGGTCACTGTGGAGACTGAGCTATCATAGAAACTGCCTTTAAGCAAGTAAAATATCCCTCACGTGGGGTAAATTTGTGACATGTTGACTTGTTGAGGACTCCAGGACGTGCTCTCTCTCCCTTCTAATCAATCAGCCCTTGTGAGCACCAAGAACTGGGCTTAGAGGGCTGTACTTACCATATCCATCTATCTATCTATCTATTCATCTATCCATCTATATACCTATCTATTACATGCATGCATGATGCATCGCATTCGAAATGTAGATTTTTTAAAAAGTTGCCAAGTTCAGTCACATCGAAGACTATCTCCTTGACAAAAATTGCAGACAAATTGCCAATATATAATCATGTGTAATAAATAGATAGATAGATATTTATTAGATAGATAGATAGATCGATAGATAGATAGATATGGTAACTGTATGCAGTGCAGCCCTCTAAGCCCATTTCTGGTGCCCACTATGGTTGATTGACAAGATGGGAGAGAGAGCGGTAGTCCTCAACATGTTACACAATGTCATTTACCCCATACTATGAGAGATATTTTACTTGCCCTGCATGGACATTGATACAAGGGTTGACAATTTAATTTCTCATCTGAATGACATTACAGCATGTACAGCTGGTATTTTGCTCTTGAACGTCCACTGATAATTTGAGTAGGAAGCCATTGCACCTTGTCTTTGAATTATTCCATTCACTAGAATATTTTGTTCAGAGACTTCTTCAGCATTAGAATGGCCCCTTAAGAAGCAGTGAATTGTCTTGAGATTCTCAACATGTGCTAATGTGTCACTTTGGAAATTTCAAGAAAATGGAGTGGAATGAAGCCAGTGAAAGTTAAAACTTGAGCAAATTTGGTTAAACTATTTTCTGCTGAAAGAGAAACACAAACAGCTAACAAAAGATGACTTGAGTCAATTGAAGGGAATCCCTCGCGAATTGAGAAATCTTTTTTCAAATATCGCTTTTATTTAAACAGAGTTTCCTCAATGGAGCTTTGCATGCACCACCATTGATAAAATATTTATTAAGCTTCAGATTATTCAGTGATTCTCAGCTGGAAATTCATTTGTAAAGAAAGCATTCGTCCATCAAAGACAAACAATGAGCTGAATTACAAATCATTTTGAATTCTGTTAAAAATTTTCGAATTTGCCCAGTATGCTGTTTAAAGTTTCAATCTTGTATTCAGACAGCTACGTCAACTTGATTTGGCAAAATTAAGCCAGTCTCTACTTTTACCAATTTTAAGCCAGGTCTTGAATCACTATATTAATGTATCACTTTATGTCTTTCTGTATCTTTGAAACACCATTGTTTAGTTCAGTGTCACTTTATATCCACTCCTAGAGTAAGGAGGTTGCTGTTTATGGTTGAAGGATTCCTCTTGCAGTTTTCAATAGAAGCACTTTGAAGCACTACTGCCATCTAGGATTTCAAAATGGCCACCATTCATTCAAAGTAAATCACCGAAACATATAAGTGGTGAACTAGTAAACAATCCTTTACAAGACTGACTTCCTTGCACACTTTATGGTGGTGGGGAGGCAAGATGTGTCCTTTTGATCTGGGAGAAGAAACTCCATTAGGCTTTTTTTAAAGCTTAAATTTGTTAACGTATACTTATCATTGTAAGCCATTTTTGATGCTGTATCAAGATTTTGTTGTGTATATTGGATTTGCCTTCCTTTTTAAACCATCCATGCCACCCGCGACTCGCGTTTTGTTCTGGCATCCTTGAGCGACAAGTAGGTCATTCTCAGAATAATGATTCCGCAGTATTCTATAATTATTATAACATGAAGAACAGCAATTGTCAAACTTGTTTCCTTGAATCATTCTTCTGAGACAGAGATTTCAGCGAGACAATATTTCACAGAACTAAAATAGACTGGGAGGAAGTTGTGAATTATTCTTGAATTCCATGTTGCAAGTGAAGTGGGTGAAAGCAATAAACTTGAGAGAATTTGGTTAAGCTTCTTTTTGGTAACAGAACACTGCAAGAGGCAAGCCGAAGGCATCTTGATTCTTGAGCAAACCAGAATGCCTTCTGAATTGAGCAATCTTTTGTCAAATATCAATCTCATTCAATGCAGATTCCTTTTTCAAAATCCAAACAAGGTACAATATTAAGTTTACTTCAGGTTATTCAATGATCTGGCTATAATTTCTTTTGTAAAGAAAGCAATTATATATTGGACAAAAACATAAGGAGGTATTTCAAACTCGTTTCAATTGCCTGAGGCTATCCAAATGTTGACAGTTGATTTTTATTTTATTGGCTTCACTTAGGCCTAAATTGTACAATTGGTCAGCTACTAGGTGAGCATATTGGTCTGGTCATATGTCAGTTGATTATCATTATTATAACAGCAAGATAGAGAAAATTGGATTTGCTCTCTTTGTACTACGCTGTAAAACCAGCCCTGTCTTCAAGGGCAGCTACCTCAATGAATAAAATAAGTAATCTAGTTACGATACAATACCTTGTTTTTATGGTAGGTATCATTCTTTTAGCAGTAACTGTCATAAAAGCAACAGGATCCTGTTTTACAGAAATTTATATTTCATCTGCAGATTGACTTTGAATATCGGCATTTGTGACGCATACAAGCACTTTTATCCTTGTCTTACTACGAAAGATTATGTTCCTCTTTGTTTTGTGCTCTGTCTGTAAACAATCCATTGGTACCCTCTGTGTGTACTTGCTTTGAGGAAGGCTGTTAAAACTTCTCCTTTATTCAATTCTCATTCAGCTCTTTAAATGACAGAATTGGAGGCAGTGAAGCGCAAATATTCTCTTTTGTGTAAGTACAAAATGACATTAACAAAATGGAATGCTTGTCTCGCAAACGGATTGTATTGTCAAACAAAGACAGATAAGATACTCATTAAATCTGGCATTAAAAGACATTCGAAGTTCCTTTGTCAGAACATTATACAGCATCCACTGCATCCCATGCATTATATTTGTTTGTGTCATTATGTGTGCTTGTTTGATTAATGCATGCAGAGAGAACTATGATAAAAATTAGCATTTTTCCGCCCAGGTGATAGTCGGTGTAACTGTTAACGTAAAAAGCATGTCAAAAATGCATTGCGTTAAAATGAGCTGTGAGGAAGTTGTGAATTATCTTCAATTCTCCGCAAGTGCTCACATGTCCCTTTCCAAAATTTAAGTAAGCCCATGCAGTTCATCCCTGCAGACTGTCATTTCTCCTATACTGTAGGCCTACAATAGGCTGTAGATAATTTCTCATAGATTTCAAAAAAGGTGATTGGAGATATGTGAATTATTCTGAATTTCCATGTCGCCAGAGAAAAGTTTGAAAGCAATAAAATTGAGCGAAATTGTTCAAACCAATTCCAGCTTGTCAAAAAACATAACTGGCACAAAAAAGAGCAGCTTGTGTCAACCAAATAGAAATCTTCCCAACTTGATAAATCTTTGGTCGAATATCTTTTTTATTCAAAACTGGATTCCTCAGCTGCCATATATAACTAAAGGCTGGGAGAGAATAACTTACTTCAAATTCTTCAGTGATTCATCTGTTAAAGATGGATGGATGGGTGATTGGGGCTTTAGGTGTATTTATGTTTTTGGCAGAATAATAAGGACAAGAGGAGGACACTGCAATGAGGCGAAGAATAATTGGAACAGCTGTCCATACAACATCTGCCTAGGTGACCCGGCAAGAGATGGATTCGAACCCTAGATCCAGCAATTGGCAGCCCAGCATGCTACCACTAACCTAACCCTCCTCTTGTCTGTAAAACAAATATTGTATTTTTGACAAAAACAAAAACCGTATTCAAAATTAGGCAGAGATGATTCTTTCATAAAAGAGAACATCTCGCATATGCTGTGGCTGTCTGGCTGATGTATTTTTTCATGCCATAGGTGCCACAGAATATATCTATTTCTGTCTTTGTAAAACCTTTGATTCTGAAGGATATAGATTTTCCTTTCATGTGAGAAATATAACTATGATAAGAAGCAGAAAATAGACCGAGCAGCCTACAATGTATGATTATGTTCCATGTGGTGCTAAAATATACATGTGGAATTTGTGGATGGACATGAAAACCTCTTGACAAACTTAATTTAACAGGCCTATACAATGGTGAGTCCAGTAACTGACACAGTACTACTTTTTAAAAAGATTTGAAAAACAACTGGTAGAAAACTCATGTCTTTTAGAAATGCAGCAATAGCCTCAACGAACATTTTAATAAAATTTACATCAGCTGTATACTAAAGTTATCAGACACAGTATACATGGTATATGGCACAAATAAAAATATGACAGTTTATGTAGATATAGGCTTTGAGTAAGTTGTGAAGTGTTCGTAATTTCCATGTTGCTATTGAAGAGCGAAAAAAACAATAAACTTTAAGCCTAATGCTTGAATTTGTTTTCAAGCCGCTTCTTGTTAGTCCAAAAACCTCTCCCTCTTTATTACAGAACAATGGGAAGAGTTCAAAATTGGTATGATATTGTTCATTTATAAGATGTTGCTCTGTTTTTTCCAAACTTTCTGTAGGGGAAAATTCAATTCCGACAGAGTTATATAATATACGATTTTTGTGCCACAGAATATATTTTCAGCTCTGGTGAAAAAACCATTGATTCTGTGAGATACGGATTTTTCTTTTCATGTAAGAAGTACAGCTACGATAAGAAGAAAATATATCAAGCAGGCTACGATGTATTATTATGTTTCACATGTTGCTTGCATATGTGGATGTATGTTAAATCTGTTGACAATCCATAGCAGTTCCAAGTGAAATTATGAAATGACAGGCAGGTAATTCATTTACGGAGGTTAATCGATTTATGTTAAAAAGAAAGGCAATTTATCAACATGTCACAAAAAATTCAAGCTGTGAGAAAACCACCAAGGTTATAGTACTTACGAACAGGCCCAAGCCTATTGGTCTGGTCTTACCTGTCACTTATATATACGGTACAATGCTCTGACTCATCCCCCTAACTTCTTTTGACAGAAATAGGTCACATTTGAACTTCGCCAATCAGAAAAGTTATCATCAAATGTGACTTTGCAAAAATTTTTCTTATTGGCTGATTCCAAAAATTACCTCTTTTCAGTCCAGAAGAAATAAGCAGCAGGCTTAGTTAGAGCATGGTACCTTTGAATATACTAGTGACCAGTAAAGACAATCTCTATTGGGCTTGGTTCTGTACTGTGCTTCACTGAGACAGGGAACACGCACTGGCTCCAACTTGCATTATGAAAATTTTGTATATACAGCCAATACTGTAAAATTTTAATTTTGAGTTGTCTTCAATGTTTGATTGAGATGGTTGCACAATTCCTTTGAGCTAACATAGCTTGTTGTTTAAGTTATGATGATGGACATATTATCATAACTTCAAACAACACGCTCAAAGGAATTCGCACTCAAGCTATAGTTTGTCACATCAAGCAGAGGACAGACGTTTGTCCAAATATCTCAGCAACCACAAGCCCCACAGGAGAAATACACATACCTATGTATAGCTTAGGGCCTATCTCAAAAATAATGAAGCCAAAGTGTGACATGACCATCAAAATTTTAAAATGTACTTTTGTATGAAATGACCTAAGCATATTGTAAAGAACATATTTAAGTTCCAGAAACTATATTGGCCATGGTGCTTTGATGAGCGGAAATAATTGATAACAGCTGAATATTACAGAATTTTTAGAGTTTGTTTTTTATGGCAGTGAAACATAACTGGGCTGAATGGTAATTTGTCATGAACTTAAATCCGTTTTCTTTATTTGACAACAACTGGCACATTTTTAAAAGTCTTCTGGACGATTTTCATTCAAATGCACCAAATATATTTTGAGAAACACCCAATTTTTCGATTTTTTTCGGAAATTTCTTTTCAAAACTTGCATATATTAACCCCAGAAGCATATTTTTTCGTTAAAAATGATTTTAACTGTCCTATGTTATGCGTCTATATGTGGGCTTCAAATTGATACCAAATAAGTGCCACCAAAGTGAATGTCTGCTCAGCAAATGATGATAGAAGTGTGATTTTTTGCCCCTTTTTCGACATAAAAAGCTGATTTTAAGTACTGGTGTGATATGAATCTTCAGAAAATGTTCTGGTTTTGACTCAAATCGATTTTATATTAATTATCAATCATAACTAGGGGTAAAATACAACCATTTACAAAATAAAAAATATTTTGTTACTGTTTATTGTCTTTTTAGACAATTTGGCCCCAAATTTTAAAGAATGCTCCATAAATGTTAAAATTTATGTAATTAGGCAATGAAACGTATTCCAACTATTGAAATTCATTGTTAATTTTCACTCCAAATAATATTAGAATGATCGCTTCACTGTTTGTCAGAAAACAAATTGAATACGATCAAAAATTTTCAGAGCGTTACGCGTGCGACGAACAACGTCGAACATAACTTTTGAATTTAATCACCACAAACCAGCCAAAAACTTGGGTTAGTTCATAGATTAATAAAACTTCATAGATGTACTATATTTTGAGCCAATCCAGATTAAAAACAGAGCCTTCATAGCTCTGTACCATTTAAAAGTACTCTCAGCGTTACGCGTGCGACACATTCACCTTTCCAGCTATTCATTGGAATTTTTCCGTGAACTAGATTTTCCAGAATCATAAGCTCCAAAACAACTAAGTAGATGTAATACCAGATCTCAATGGCAAAAAGATTCAACTGAAATATGCTAAAGGGAAACTAGAGCATTTCTGATCAGGAACATTCAAATTTGACTCAATTTTACAAAGTCAACCTTTGAACCCAAATAACTCAATAATGTCAAAGCAAGTGGATGGAAGTGCTTGTTTCAATGGATTTATGAAGCCTGGGGATGTGGAGATTCCAAAAAGTAAAAGGAAATAGCAATGGAACATGTCAAACTTTGTAAAATTGAAAGAATTCATCAGGTGAAAAAGTCTATGTCACGCTAAATAAGTGAAAAAATGCATGTTTTCTGATATACTTTCATCTCTATCTCAATAACCATTTGACGAATTCCCACGAAATTTTCAGGATTTTGGCATAAGAATGTATTTAAGGCAATACTGTAATATGAAGTTGTTTCATACAGCTGTTATCAAAATTTGTGACCCTCAGTGAAAACCAGCTGTGTGGCTTCATTATTTTTGAGATAGGCCTTAGCTCATTTGTAATATGAATATCACATTTTCACAATGTTTCGGTGCTGTTTTTGTCCGATATTTGACAATTTATGGAAATGGCAGTCAAATTTCGCAAAATGTTGACATTTGTGATGCTGCCAATCTCACACACAATGGGTGGTGAAGTCACAAAAGTGCACTGCAGCACCACCCCAGAATTAGTTCTTGTCAATTTGGTATTTTCTGAACCTCCTATATCATTGCGGTGATTTTATGGCCTGTACAAACTATGCTAAATTTCTGTCTCAATGCTTGACGTGACAAAATGGAATTCAAAATTACAAAATTATACAGTGAAGGAGGGAACCGTTCTACTAATTGAAATGGTACAATGTTATGAGTCTGAGCCATATTCCAATCGAAAGTCAAAGATCACAACTTAAAATATCCTTTATCATAGTTTAAGACCAAGTGTGATATTTCAGTTGAAGTTCATATTTCCTTGCTATTCTACATAAGAGTACATGCTATCCTGAATGCATGCCAGACACACACAAACATAAAGTAAATGTCATAGTGTCAGTTGAGCCATGTCAGTATAACTTGGCTCTCATTGTGACTGAGAGCTCTCTAGATATAAAGGATTACAAGGATCTATATTAAGAGTCACATCCGTAGTAAGCCAGTCAGGCAGTTCTAAGTTAGAGTCATTGATCACTTGAAGATTTGAGTCTGTCTATCAAATTATTGCTCCCAATTCAAAGCAGTAATTAATGCAATAATGATTTTGTGACTCCCATCCGAAATTGCACCCAGTTCTTAGTGAATGCACTTTCTTTCAGATACAACATCCCTTGGAATTCTGTGTCCAACTGAACTCTAGTTTGTTCACATTTTTTGCTTTGCTTCACTCGCACAGCCGACGTGTCAAAGCATTGATCTGATGATGTTTTATTATGCCTCATTCGGTTGAAGCACGAAGACTGAGCACTTGAGCAGGCTAAGGCAAACACTTCAGGCAAACAACTGGAATGAGTTACGAGAGAACAAACATTTGGAACGTAAGTTGGGGATGTCAAGCAGCACAGTTGAGGAGGGATGGCAAAGGAAATTAGGAGAGTAGAGGTAAGAGCTCCAAATAAGAGGGGAGGGAAATTTGCCTTGGGAATGGGTATAGACTACTTCATTTTATGGAGCGGAGGGGATTACAAATAACATATTTCTCATCATAGATAAAATGTTATTTGATCAAACAGAATCTAATACTTTTCAAGCTGAAGCTGTGTCACCTTATATGTGCAGAATTAGTTGCTGGCAGCTGTTGAAAGGGAGCAGACAGTTATTGTCTCTCCTTTTTTTGTTGGATGTTGCCTGTTCTATTGTAAAAACATTTTTGCTGCTTAATGATGTTGGTTATTGTGGATGATATAATAGAAATCCTGTTGCAGCAGGGGATATTGATAGGTAGGTCTGGAAACTCAGGTCTGGTCCAAGCAATACCTTGCCATGGTGGATTATAAACTTCGTTATTACGGGGCCTACAGATCCGAACTCGGGGTCATTTTGACCATTGAGGATTTATGAACACATTTTCGTATAGTTTACCTTATGTCATCTTCATTAAACACTGTATTGCTCCATTTTATTCCCCGCCGCCGCCTGATCACAACACACGCACGCCATGATGGAATTGGGACAAGACTAAACCACCTGGGCTGCAGAGCCTACTGGAAGATCGTTCTCTGTCATTTCTTATAGTCCCACAAGAGTGGTTTTGATGTCGTTTTAAAGCTCTTGGAGAGATCTAACTCGTTCTAACTAACTCATTTGTTTATTAATTACCATCTTTCCATTATCTTTGCTGTATTGTGTTTATATATATGTTTTATTTAGAGCAACATGGTTGGACTACTGAGATAGTGACTCTGTGATGTCTTGTCTGATTGCAGTCACATTTCCAATTTGCTTTGATAGGCTTTAGTGTAAGTTCTTCTAACATAAATTGAAATTGCTATATTTCTGCTCCTTAAATAGCATCACTTTAATAAAAGTATTATTTTTTAAAGTAGCAGTTTTTTTACAGACAGACACACAGCTAGACAGACAGACAGACAAATTCTTTATTGACCTGTGTAAAAAATATACACCCAGCCCTATATGGGCTTACAAATCATCAAAACAATTCAAAAGTAACTTTAACAACTAATTTTCTGGAAACTACAATATTATATTTACAATAATATTTACATTATTTAAACAACAAACTTCTTCTTCTATGGAAAGCTTTAAACAAATATTATACAAACTACCGTTAACTACGTGGCATTTATGATTTTATGAAGTTTCATTTATTCACAAATATGGTTTTGGAAAATATTGGCACTTCACTCAACACATGGCTTGTAAGCTGTCATGTGGTTTTTTTTCACTAAAAGAACTTTATGTATGTTTAAAAAAAAGTACTTAAAATTTCAAGTAATTTTTGCAAAGTGCTCGGTACCAGTATAATACAGTACTTTTGGGTTCAGTACTTTCCAGTACCAGTAGCCTACATTCCAAGAAGGACTCAAGAAGGTGTACTTACGTTTTTTTCCTGGCCCGGACATGTCAATGTCTATACCCAATGACAAATTAAGTTAAAGTTTAAGTCTGCAGGTGGTGCGGATATAATTTATATGCTGATAGAAGCCTCTGCATTGGTCTAACACCAAAATTGACAGTCATGCCACATTGAAAAAAAAAAATTCTTAATTTTTCAAAATGTGCAACTTTCTATTTTGCTTAGAGCATTTACCCTAAAAGGCGTATTTGGATATAAGACATAATATAGGCCTACTAGGTTTATAACCAAATTCATGACCATATTAGACATATTTTTAACTCTAGTCTGGAAACGAAAAAAAATACTGTGTTCCCAATTTTCTCTCTTTATTGAAAAAGTATCAGCAGTGAATGAATTTGAGCACCAACTAACAGCTACAACAGTGTTGTAAGGTCCATTTATGCAAAAAGGTTCAATTTTTTTAAAATGAAAGTTGGCCGAATTATAGGCCTGTTTTGTCTATATATCCACCTTAAATGCATGCCACATTTGGATCAACTGTAGTCACTGGTGTGTTTTGCCAAAGTAAGTCAAAACCCGCTTTGATTTAATCATTTCGAAAGTGAGTGTTTGATATGTTGTCTTAGTTGATTTTTTAAAAACCAGATTTATAGATAATTGTAATCTTGAAAATAAGAATCAAATTGTTTGTGAATCTTGCCTTGCCTTTCGCCCTTGTTAAAAAATAATTTTTGAAAAGTTGTGTAGTCAGTTGTAATTTATTCAACCTAGTTGCAGTTGAATTTGGACAGTCATGATTTGATTTTCAACTGACCCTTGGGTCTATGTCGCAGTCTTAATCTAAGACACCTTGTCCTTGGCAGCCAAAAAATTGATAGCTGAAAAATATTCAGCTGGCCAGTTGAGATTTTAACCCTATATATATATTATACAATAGGAATGAGAATTTTTCCCCTCCATTTGGGCAAACTGAATAGTGTCTGTCACACAGAAACAAAGCTACTTTCAACTGAGTAAGTACCTCCAACCTCATTTGCTCTACCTTCCTGCTCCATCCAAAAGCTTTGCAATGCCAGGTTGTTCAGGGATTTAGAGCAATATGCAAATTAAAATTGCCTTTGCAGACCTCAGTTATTGTTGCTCTTTTTGGCCATGTTTGATACATGTGGGGCCCTCTATATATGTAGGATTCAGAAATTGGGCCATTCGACAATGATCGAGTGGCTCCAGGCTGTACAGTGTACATTTCATTACAGCACTGCCTTACAGCACTGCATTACAGCACTGCATTACAGCACTGCATTACAACACTGCATTACAACACTGTTTTGCATTACTGCACTACATTACAACAATGCGTTGCAGCTCTATCACAGCGCTGCAAAAAAATTATGACATCACCTTTCCCCATAGGATAGCATGTCCTAGAAAAGAATTCACATTCATTCCTTATGTCTACAAATATGAAACCATCTGTAAAAGCATTAAGGTTTAACATAAGAATTATGCGTTTCACAATTTAAAACAAAAAATTATGAAAAGGAGCAATTCTTGATGTTACTTGTGCTGTGTGAAAAGAAACTACAGAACTGTAGAATTCTGGAGGAAATTGCACAATTCTACATAAAATTGCAAAATTCTGCAGTAACTTGCTGAACTTCTGCAGAACTGCAGCTTTCTGCCTCTACTTGTAGAATTAGAGTAGCGCGGGGCATGCAGCCCCCCTTAACTTCGACGAGCGATTTGACCTACTTTTTGTGGTCGATTATTTGAATGCTTATGGCGTCAGGAAGGGATCACTTAACTCTACTTATAACTAGTGAAACGAATGTCTACCAATTTTAATAAAGGAGTTACGGCCCTTTTTGTAAAAAAATTAAAATGGCCTTCTTACCCCACCCATCGGGCAAGAAGCCCCCTATTATAATCCTATGGAAATTTTTTTTGCGAGCGCATTCAGCTTGATAGTTATTTCTTGGGGTTCTTCTATCATTTTTAAGGCATTCTATTCACTTTTTCTGAATTTCAGAATTTTTCTGTTCATACATTTATTTTTTAATATTTTTTGCCCTTTTTCAATTTCGGCCAAAAATTTTTCTATTTCAATTAGCTATTCTATCAAGATTTAAGGTAAAGTACACATTATTAAATGGTTCCTGAAGCAGCTTTGAGGCCTCAGTGAAGGGGGCCCCATGCCCCTTACCATGTGGGGCCTCTCGCCCCAAACCCACATATTTTAATTTTACCTCTATATTTTGAGCTAAAATGCAAAAAACATGATCCAAATCATATTTATGTGATGGTCATAAAGTGAAGCAATGCAGATATACATTATACTTTTAAAAATTTCCAAAGTTATTTCTGACAACCACTTTCAAAGAACTAATCAAAGTTACAAAAACCATGCACCTTTTTTTGTTTCTTTAATTACGACTATGGTTTTGTGCTGAATGCCTTGAAAATTTGTGACGTCACCTAAAAAGCCTCTAGCTTCAATCCTTTCAATAAGAAAAAGCACCAAAAATGTAAGTTTAGAAATAACCCCGGGGGGGCTTCTCACCTAACCCGGGCTTCTTGCCCCGACCCACTCTACGTTTGTGAAGAACTATAGTGCACTCTAAGAATCAAGTTACTTTCCCTGAGTGTTATAGTATTGCTGCAGCTACAAAATTTGTGTGCTACCTGCATGCTTTTAAAATGTTTGCACAATTCCTGTACAACGCTTCACTCATGTATACATTGCAGGCAGCATAGCCAAAACTTCCACAATGACAGCTTCTTTTTTATGTAATCTAAATGAACTATTTTAAAAACAACAGGAGAGGCTTCACAGATAGTGTGTAAGTGCAGCTGAAACGTCAGAAATAATTTAAATCACTATTGTACCTTTTAAATTTAAATTTTCCTTAATGTTTTCTTTTTAAAGATTTTATATCTTTTATGGCTACTGTGCAGATGCACTTCTCTGGGTGTGCAGATGTTCTTTCGCAAGTAAAAGACATATAAATATTGAATTATTTCCTTTAGAACTCAGCCTGTGCCTATATCCATTGAACTAAAGTTCAATGCTTTAATGTAAAAATTTGCTAATTTATGGTGAAGTGAATTACATTTTGTCCAGTGATTAAAAATGTTAAGATAAAAGAGAACTCTAATTTAATTGTGAAAAACCTAAACATTAATTAGAACTTCCAAAGTACTGTCATTGCATGTGAGCGTATATCTCTGAATTTTAATTGACCTTTAGATCAATAGACATCAAAGTTCCATTGCTAAGTGCAATCTGCTTTGACACCTGCCAGATGGACAAAGGTGTTGTTTATTGATGGCAATTAGGGTAAACTGAGGGTGAAACAAAGATTAAGAAACTAAAATTGCAATTAGCACTATTAAACTGCTCTGTCATACACACCAGTTCCTTCAGTCCTGGAACAAGTGGCTTGGTTCATTTGGCGCGAAAATCATGGGCTGTGCACAACAAAACAAGATTAGGCTGAGCGGGCAGGTGGTTTAGTTCGTGCACTTCGTGTGACGTCACGAGCGCCGGGATCAAAATATTTTCACTCGCTTCGATCTTGTAATCGGCCCGAACGGGAATAAATAATGGGCGTACAACACTGCAGGTAGGCTCATAAGATAGATCTTTGAAAAACGAACATTTTGATATCCAGTTTGATAGGATTAGTGCACTGTGGCGATCGCCACAGCGTGCTCAACTTTCTGGTGAGCAAACTTCTTAACAAAAGATGGGCTTGGCTGCTTGGCCGAAGGCTGCTGGTCTGATTGATAGGTTGCTCTTCATGGATTGTTCACAGCTCCCGACAAACATTACCATAGCTATACAAACAGCTTTTCACCAACTGATCTCACAGAGCAAGCAATTCCACCACTGTGAGGGAGAAAAAGGCATGGCTAATCTTCAAAATGTGCTGTAGCCAACTATTGTGTGATTGGCTATTAAAGGCTTTGCTTCACGGACTCCCAGAACATTTTTGAATTTCCCACTTGTCAAATTTAAAATAAATAAAAAAGTTCAATAAAGGTACTTGTTCACACACGCAAAATGCCGTCAGGCTATACAATACAGTTAAAATTGAGCAGTAGGAATGCTTCTCTGATTCAGTCCACATCATAAATTTAATTTCAGCTTTAACAGATATTTTCTTATCAAAACAGCTTGCATAATTTTAACATGTAAGATGTGCTTCTGCCAATCTAAAAATAGTTCTCCATCTATCAAATGCATGTATAAAAAGAAGGTGTTTCTTCCATTCGAAATTGCACCAAGCCTTTATTGGGAGCTCTCTCTTGAGATCTTCTTTAGTTTAGTTACAATTTATTCTTTAGCAGTTTTTGCTCAATTTAACTCCCTTCTACTCACATTTTCAGCTCTGTTGCACTGCCCGGCAAATGTGTCAAAGCTTCGATCGGATGATGTTTTATTTTGCCACATTTGATTGAAGCACGGAAGCTGAGACTTGAGCAGGCTAAGGCAAACACTTTGGGCAAACAACTGGAATGGGTTACAAGAGAACAAACAGTTGGAACATCAGTTGGGGATGTGAAGCAGCACAGTTAAGGAGAGACAGGGGAGCATGTGAATTGAGGGTGAGGGAGAGGAGGGAAAAGTTGGAGAATTGATACAGTGGCGTCGCTATGGGGGGGGGCACGGGGGGCACGTGCCCCCTCATATTGGACCTGTGCCCCCCCAGGTGCCCCCCCATATTAACTTTCCAACTTTGGCTAAAATATACAGTTAGTATAGAGGGTGCCCCCCCCAGAGAATCGCGTGCCCCCCAGGTGCCCCCCCACTCGAGACCCCCTAGTTACGCCACTGGGTATTGAGGAGAGTAAATTGTTAGATAGAGAGGGGATAATTATACTATGTCAAAAATTGAAGAAGATGGGACCAATACAAATAACAAAAACATATCTGTCCATCAGACAGAACAAACAGCTTCTGAAGTTGAAGCACTGTACCTTTAGAATGGATTTAAAAGAGGCTCTTATTGACCAATTACTGGAAGGGAGCAAGTAAAATGTTGTTATTGAAGCTCCCTCTTTGTGCTGAGAGGGTGCAAATGGCAAACCTAATCTTCTATAAGTGCTGCGCCCTGCCTGAAATTGTGATTCAATGCAGTCAAAGCTTTGCTTCATATAGTTTGAATTTTGTCTACATACCTTAAATTTGTTTCTCACAATGAGTTACAATACAATTCAGACAAGAAGTGCAGACTTCCAAAGTTGTTATCCTATGCTCTTTTCTGCTCTGTCTACTGTGCTATCCTATCCTATGAAGTCCTATCATATCCTATCTTGTCCTATCTGAATTAATTTCATTTGTTTTTCCTGTGTTGTCATTGTATCTCAAACTTACTTATTGAACTGAACCATCCACCTTCACAATTTATATCCTTTGTCCTTGCAAAGTGGAACTTTCACCAGACATGTCTATTATAGCTGTATAGCACACAATTCTGAATAATATAACATTGTCATGGCAACCTATCAATCTTTCGGACATCAATAAACCAGCTCAACCATTCATGGCTCGAAAAAGGTAGTAGAACACTAGTACAACAGGAGAGCTCCAGGTTCATTCCTCAATATTATGATTATTGTGTTCTCAAAATTTCTCCCTTTGTGGTGATGAAGTTGTGGTCAATGCATATCATTATTTACAATGTTGGATTACAACCTATTTAGCTGTTTCTAAAAAATCTTCAAAGTCAGCACTATTATCAAATTAAAATGTAAGATTTGGCCATTGTTGTCAATCCCTCGATTCAAGACATGTGTGTAAATTGTAGTGGCTTTCAGCATTGCCTTCCCCGCCCCTTTTTGATTACATCGTATCAAGATTGAGGCATACCACCTTGGTATAGTGGTACACACATCCGCCACCAGAATTTTTTAAAGTTCAACACCAGATCCTGTACCAATGCAACCGAAGTAACCTGGTCCAGGGCTCAGATATATTTCAAACTCTGCTGGATTTTCAGACTCCTTTAAATAGTATTTCTCTGTGATTTGGCGATGATTGTTCTAATTAAGATTATTTTGTCTAATGTAATCAATCTCTTTGGGTTGACATACATGTCAAAGGATATTTAGGATATTTAGACATGAGAGTGAAATTATACATGGCCACATTGGCCAGCCTTCTTTGGCAGAACTCTGCAAGGCTACACAATAATCATATTTAGGAAACACTTTTAATATTTGTCTGATCAGAACCAAGAGAAATGGAATTGTTATTGATTTTTGACATTTTGAAACAGCTTGCTCTATTTATCACTTGAAGTTTTCATGTCTATAGATCTAATTATTGCTCCCAATTCAAAGCAATAATGCCAAGAATTTGAGACTTTCATCCAAAATTGTACCCTACTCCAATAGTGAATGCGCTTTCACTCAATTACAATATGCCTCAGAAGTTTGTGTGTTTCTTCTGTTCACATTCTTTGCTTTGCTTCACTCACACAGCCTACGTGTCAAAGCATTGATCTGATGATGTTTTATTTTGCCTCATTTGGTTGAAGCACGAAGACTGAGCACTTGAGCAGGCTAAGGCAAACACTTCAGGCAAACAACTGGAATGAGTTACAAGAGAACAAAAATTTGTACATGAGTTGGAGAATTGAAGCAGCACAGCTGAGGAGGGATCTAGAGGAAATTAAAAGATTGGTGCTAAGAGCTCGAGGAGGAGAGGAGAGGTAACCTTTACTTAGCTGCTTAGGGTATAGACTACTTCATTTGAAGGAGAGAAGATTATTATATATAACACTAGAGGGCTCCATAAACTGATTTGCTTGATTGGAAGCAAATGAAATATAAGCAAATCATGTACACCCATGGGCCAGTCATTGAAAGTGGAGCATCCTTCTCTCTGCGGAGCCCAGGAAAAATGATACTTCTATTACTGCTACTACTTGTGTATGAGGGAGAAAGTTTGACAGAATGAGAATCATTGGAATTCATCTGTGACAGTAGTAGCAACAAAAAAGGCAGATAAAGTATGGGACTGTCAGGAATGTAGTAAAACAGAGAGATTGGTGTAATGATAGCCTGATAAAATACATAGCATTGCTTTGATGGTGTATTAATGATGATTTCAAATGGCAAATAAATGATCTTAATCTGAATCTGATTAATGTAGAATTGAAGGAATGTAAAGAACACAACGGAATGGTGCAAACCTTCTTTTATTTACAGTACAACCCGAAATAAAGTATGACTACCCCAGCAGCAAGGAAGAATCAGGCACTACTTTACCCTTTCACACCTTTTGGCTTTCCCCAAATCACCTTCTATCTTTACCTACTTTCTGCTACCCTTTAAGATTACATTAATTTACATTCAACCAACAAAAATTTGAACTCCATCATCCATATTATGTTTGATTTCTTTGATATTGTGCCCCCTTGCTAATTGCAATTTAATTGCTAGCTGTATTAATAGAGTTCTTAACAAGGGTTCAGTTTGTGGTAAGGAGTCAAAGGTAGTTGTACAGAGATTTGGGGTGGAGAGGGGAAAGGTGGGAGAAATAGGTAAACAGAGGACTTCTGACAGAAAATTTTCTTGCTTTATTTTGAGTTGTACTGTTGTAGGATACGCTGATCATAGATAACTCATTATTTGATCAGACAGAATACAAAACCTTTTTCAGCTGAAGCAGGGTCACCTTATACATGTGTTGTTAAGATATGCTGGAAGCTGCTGCAAGGGAGCAGACAGTTATTGTCATTCCATTTTTTGGTGGATGTTGTCTGCAGATTCTATTGTAACTAATATGTTCGCTGCTTCATGATGGTAGTTATTGTGGATAACTGAATGGGAATCTACTTGCCGCTGGGGATATTAGAAGGCAGCTTTTTGTGGATGGTTCACAGCTCCCGACAAACATGAACAGAGCTATGCAAACAGCTTGTCACCAATTGATCCCACAGAGTAAGCGATATCATCACTGTGAGGGTGAAACGGCATGACTAATATCTTCAAACATGCTGTGGCCAGCTGTTTGTGTGATTTGCTGTATGCTCACTCAAAGGCTGCCTGCTCAACCCGGAATAATGCCACTAATCTACAAATGAACACATTCACGTTTGATCTACAGGACCAGTGGCGTCCCTATGGGGGGGCACGGGGGGGCACGTGCCCCCCCATATTGGACCTGTGCCCCCCCAGGTGCCCCCCCATATGAACTTTCCAACTCCGGCTAAAATATACAATTAGTATAGTGGGTGCCCCCCCAGAGAATCGCGTGCCCCCCCAGGTGCCCCCCCATTCGAGACCGCCCAGTTACGCCACTGTACAGGCCTACGATTCAGCCAACTTTCATGAGAATCAGAGTTCTAAGGAGTTTTTGAGATATTCAGGTTTGTTTAAAGAGAGACTTATTTTTGTTGAACTCTTTACATAAAGTATGAAACTGCATGTGATCTTACTGTCCAAGTAACATGGATTATCACCAAGGTTCAAAAGAGGTTCTGAGCTTTTTGTCATGCTGCAGGCGAACAGGTGGATGGCACCACGGGTAAGGTGAACACTGTGTCGTAGGAAGCCTATATAAAGAAATGAACAAAACAGACTGAACAAATTATATCTACAGCCTAGAATGCCTGGCAATTGCATTCATCTTTGGTGCCTTATTGAAAATGGTATCCAAATGCCTGAGTCCTGACAAAAACTATAATATACGAATAAGACAGTGATAGACTGATTGCAAGATCACGCAAAATGGAGAAACTGATAGATTTACTGTTGCGTCATGTTAAGTCAATTAGTGAATACAAATTTTGGTAGAAATGGGTTTTCACCCCGGAGAGATGGTCATTACCATTCGTAAAACAAAGGAAATGCATTGGGACTTTAGAAAGGAGCCATCACATAAGACGCCAGTGAAACTGGGAAACATGAATGTGGAGGTTGTACAGTCTTATAAATATTTGGGCTTGTATATTGACAGTGGGCTCTCTTAATAAGTCTTATGCAGATCATGTTAAGATAACATGCAAAAAAGTGAACAAGAGGCTGTATTTTTTACGGTCCATGGTGAGACTCAAAGTGGACCCGGCAATAATTGCTCTATTTTTCAATGCCACCATCCCTCCAGTGTTGAATTACTCCTCTCTTGCCTTTTATAGACTAATTCCCCAATACCTCCGATCTGAAATGGATAAGCCCAGAAGAATATGTCAGAGACTAATTGGGAAAGGCTTCAATCTGATCGAAAATACATTGGATTATGAGTGCAAAGCTAAACATCAAGCAAAAAAGATAATTAATGAGAGAGACCATCCCCTCCACAGCGAGTATGAAATGTTACCCAGTGGTAGAAGGTACAGTCTTGAAAAAGCCAGAACTGAAAGGTATAGACTGTCCTTTGTGCCAGCGTCGCTGAGACTCTTAAACTCTTTATAGACTCTTTCTGATTTTACAATTTATTTATTTCATGTGGGTATGTCATCACAAGCAAATTTCATGTTACATGACCAATAAATCTATGTCTATGTCTATGTCTACCCAGTAGAAATTACATGGACAACAATTTCGCCCTTTTCATTAGTTCTTAATGTATTGCAACAAGTATTGCATCTGATGCTAGTCTAATATGTGTATTGCTTCACCTTAAACCATTATGAAGAAAACTTCACATGTATACATCTTCTTGAGTGTAAATCATCAAATTTGGAAAAAAAGTTAATTGTCCCAGTCAAGATCACATTGCAAATGTGAGCTTCTGTTAATTTCGTCTCATCACTAAACAGCATTGTTGACTTTATTCCATTTGAGATTTGCCTCCCCTAATCTAAAAATAGTTCTCCATGCATCAAATGTATTTCTGACAAGAATTGGTTTCTTTCCTTCAAAATAACGACCAGCTCTTGCCGAATTCTCTCTCTCGAGTTGTCCTTCAATCAGTTCAGTTTAGTCACAATTTATTCTTTAGCAGTTTATGTGCCCCATTTAACTCACATTTTTTACTCTACTGCACTTGCCCAACAAACGTGTCAAAGCTTCGATCTGATGATGTTTGATTTTGCCTCATTTGATTGAGGCCAAAATGAAGACTTCAGCAGGCTGAGAAAAACAGTACTAAACACTTTGAGCAAACAACTGGAATTAGTTACAAGAGAACAAATAGTGGGAACATCAGTGGGGAACTTGAAGCTAGGCACAGTTAAGGAGGGACAGGGGAGCAAGAGGACTGGAGGAGAGGAGGTAGATAAATACTAGTAAATTTTTAGGTAGGGAAGGGGTATACACTATAAAAGTTTAAGATGATAAGAGGATTAAAAAATAATATTCCATAAGACGGAAAGTACAACTATTAAAGCTGCAGCACTGTTAATGGTTAGTTTAATAGAAATCTACTGGCAGGGAACAGTCAGTTATTGAGGCTCCGACTTTGTGGGAGCACTCTCTGTTTTCAATAATGATTTTTTTTGTATGACCTTGTGGTAATCTATTTGCAGTGTAAGACTTTCACAGGTTGTGGTTTGTGCATCGTTCACAGCTCCCAACAAAAATGACCGTAGTTATACAAACAGCTTGTCACCAACTAAGCCCACAGAGTAAGCAATACCCTCAATGTGAGTGTACAAATGGCGTGACTAATCTGCAAAACATGCCGTAGCCTGCCTGCAAGTGTGATTTTGTGCAGCGAAAGCTCTGCCTCATATCCATTGGTAGAGTATGAATTTTGTCACTGGCCAATATGAGGGACACTTTCCTTGACTTATGAATTTTGAATGAAGATATGACCTGAACCGCTGATTCATATATCTAAATATTTCTGTTTGAAATGACTCAATGCAGAGGTTAAACAGCTGGTAGTGCAAGTTAATCAGTTGTTCTTGACATGGTAAGTTCATGAGGAAAGCATTTAAGTGGACAAATTCAAATCACTTAAAAAATAAATTTCTAAGTCTGATATGAATTTTAATGGCATCTTCATTTCCTGAATATAAGTTTTTGTTACTTGCTGCCTATGAAATATGCTTTATTGGTGTAGAAAAAGCAGCAGTGGAGCTGCAGAAACGAAATTTCATTGTATTAGATGAAGATTAAGAAATAGCATCAATATTTGGTTAAACATAAGATTAATAGAAGTTATGAGTATATAAATAGAGGTATATTTAGAGGTCGCGCGGGGCTACAGTTTGAGGGTGAAGAAGCAGGGAAGCACACAAATTCAGCAATGTTATAACCCTTTTATGTATGACAACGTTAACATCACCATCACAAAACGCTCTGACTGAGTCGGTATCTACATGGACAATGTATGCATCAAATATCCATGTACTTGCTACATTGAACCATACACCCTAACAATTTATATGCTATGTTCTAGCAAAGTGGAACTTTTACCAGACGTGTCTATTATAGCACATAATTCTGAATAATATAACATTGTCATGGCAACCTATCAATCTTTCTGGCGTAGATAAACCAGCTGAACCATTCATGGCTCGAAAAATGTAGTGGAATATTGGTACAAACGGAGAGCTGCAGATTTATTCTTCAGTATCGTTTTCTCAGAATATCTCTCTCTGGTGATGAAGTTGTGGTCAACACATATCATTATTTACAATATTGTTAAATATTTAGCTGTTTTTATAAAAGCTTTAAAGTCAAAACAATTACGAAATTAAAATGTAAGATTTCGTCCTCGTTGTGAATCCCTGGTTTCAAGACATACATGTAAATTGTATTGGCATTCAGCATTGTATTTCCCCCATTTTTCAATGTCATCATATCAAGATTGAAGCATGTCACCTTGGTATAGTGGTGCCCACATTTGCCACCAGAATTTTCTAAAAGTTCAACACCAGATCCTATACCAATGCAACCAAATAACCTGGTCCAAAGCTCAGATATATTTCAAACTCTGCTGGTTTTTCAGACTCCTTTAAATAGTCTTTTTCTATGATTTGAAGATGATTGTTCTAATTAAGATTATTTTGTCTAATGTAATCAATCTTAGTGGGTTGACATCCATTTCAAAGGATATTTAGGATATTTAGACATCAGAGTGAACATACATGGCAAGCCTTCTTTGGCAGAACTCTGCAAAGTTACACAATTATCACATTAGGGAAGTAGTTGTGAAGATATTCCGATCTAAACCCATACAGAAATTGAATTGTTATTGATTTTTGACATTATAAAGTAGCTTGCTTTATAGATCACATTTAGGATTAGCCCCTTTCTAACTAATTATGCCCCCAATTCAGAGCAATCACTTCAGGAATTTGTGACTTCTATCCCAAATTGCACCTTGCTCCAGTGAATTTACTTTCAGTCTGTGTGCCCAATTCAACTCCCTGCTGTCATATTTCTTGATCTGCTGCACTCACACAGCCTACGTGTCAAAGCATTGTTCTGATGATGTTTTATTTTGCCTCATTTGGTTGAAGCACGAAGACTGAGCACTTGAGCAGGCTCAGGCAAACACTTCGGGCAAACAACTGGAATGAGTTACAAGAGAACAAACATTTGTACATGAGTTGGAGAGGTGAAGCAGCACTGTCGAGGAGGGACAGGAGAGAAAATTTGAAAAGGGAAGGTAAGAGCCTGAACAATTTACTTTGGGTAATGACTACTTCATTTGAAGGAGAGAAGATTATTATATATAACATTAGAGGGCCCCATAAGGTGATTGGCAAGTTACAGATTGGGAGCAAATGAAATATAAGCAAACCACATACACCCATGGGCCAGTCATTGAAAGTATTCTCTCTGCGGAGCCCAGGGAAAATGATACTATAGAACACAATGTAATGATGGAAACCTTCATTTATAAAGTAGGATGTGCTCATCATAGATAACGCATTATTTGATCGGACAGAATACATAACATTTGAAGTTCGGCAGTGGTACCTTATATTTGTGCTGTAAAGATTATTGCTGAAAGCTGTTACAAGGGAGCAGACAGTTAATGTCATTCCCTTTTTCGGTGGATGTTACCTATACGTTCTAGTGTAAATAATAATTTTGCTGGAAATCTACTTGCCACTTAGGATATTGGAAGGTAATTTTTCATGGATGGTTCACAGCATAGGCGTACGGCGCGCGCAATTTTTGGGGGGGCGAGCGACATTTGCGCGAATTCCAAGATCTAGATTTAATGCAATTTCAAATGAAACCGCCTGGAAATCATTAATTTTCAATAGCGTTTATTTAATCATCTGCCCAAATTCTTTAGCTTTTTTGCCCGAATCTTACTGTTTCCCAAACTTTTGGGGGGGGGGCAATCGCCCCCCCTGCCCCCCTCCGCTACGCCTATGGTTCACAGCTCCCGACAGAAACAGTCACAGCTAGAGTCAATGATGGTAAATCCGTCCAAGAGTGTAAATCCGTCTACCCCCTCCTGAAGGCCTATGCATATATCCCCACTAATCTTTGAGTTAAATCTCAGGTCACATGACCACCGCAGCCGCCAGCTATTAACGCCTCCCACAGACATGTTACTCACTCAAACTATCCACCTATCCTTCTTTGTTGCTCTCATACTTCAGATGGGAGCCCACAATGGTCTAACTCCTCTCTCATTTACGTTTTCACACTCCACCACTCATCTGCCACCAGGAGTGCATGAAACTGCATATCTCTCATATTTTACTCCACAGAGGGAGCCGCTTCTCATAACCATTTTCCCAAAGCTGGCAGCATGTGTCTTTGTTTGTTTTAAGCTGGAGACACTGCCAAACCAAACGCCACCTACCACGACGAATTGCTCCCGCAACTAATCAGCCTCTACCTGCCTGTTCATAACATCTTAGGCCTCCAGCCAACATCTGCTTCCAATCTACCGGAACATTTCAACAATTAACCACTTTCAATTTGATAGCCTATTCAGGTTTAAACACGTACATGTCTCTCTAAATACCAGTACCAAATGTCCATAAAATATTCCCTTACTTTTACATTGTTTAACACGACAGCGTCACTTCACAATAATTCATTGTACACTTCTTTTACTATAATGGGCATTTTCTAGTCTATTACAATTAGAGCCCGGAACCGCCGACATTTTGCGCCGCCGCGAGGTGATTTTCCTGTCAGCTGAAGTGAGCTGAGATGTGTCAGTCCAGCAGCTGACACTGCTTCAAGTCTGCTGAGTTGAAAAGCCGGCTTGAAGCCAATTAAAGCCCTTGTTTCTATGGCAATTGAGGTCCAATATGAACAAAGAATCAATTTAACTTTCATAATTGCAATTAAGAGGTCAGAGAAAGCCTCTGCTATTATGTCTCATGATGGCAATTAGTGGTCGTTTTCGGATTGCAATTCACACCTTTGGCTTCGAGGATAGTGAATGAGCCCATTACTTTAATGTTTGAAGCATGGGAAACAGTATTCCTAGTTTGATAATAGAAAGAATTCATTTTGGTAATTTACCTAAATTTCATATTTGTCCTGAAAGGATACATTTGACATGTAGTTACAACTCTGTCAATGGGCTAAATATCAAATAGATATTTCAGCCTCAGTTAAATTAGCCAAACAAATATATACAATGTTGAGTCCTGTACATGTATTGGTTTTGATAGTATAGGCTACATGTACAGTACTACTGTGAGAGTACACTCTAGGCCCTACAGTAGGGTGCATCTCACCCCCTTACATAGTTGGATCACCTCTGACTTTTTTTTGCGGTTGAGGTTTGGTGTCCTGGATAAAATCCTAGAATTTCATTGAAATCCATTAAGGGCTAGGGGTGGCTGATTGCAATTGAAAATTATGCAATATCTATGCTTTTCGATCATTAAAATAATCCGCGGTCAATATTAGAGATACATCAGAGACAATGATTTCTCTCGAAAGCCCTGATCAAGAGCTTCAAAATGAATACCAACAAGCTATGTTTTTATACATTTTGAGCAGTGTTAGTCATCGTTTTCAAACAAGAAATCATGAAGTTCACGTGTGACGGAATGATGCTAAGAAGCAGTTTTTTGCTCTATAAGTCTCATTTTAATCATTCTCAGTGCCAAGTATTAGTTTTTATATGTCTGACACTCAAGAGAACTATTCATGCAGTAAAAATCACCAACTGCTGAAGTTTTGAGCTAAGAGTGTCTCAGCACTCAGGGGTCCATTTCTAGTGTGACGGAATGATTCTTACAATCATTCCGTCACGCTATATATGGACCCCTGTATACTGAGGCACCTTGAGTTTGAAAATTTAGCAATGGGTGATTTTTGCTGTTTGAATTGTTCTCATCACTGTCAAATAAATAGAAACCAAAATCTAGTACCAAGAATGATTAAATTGAGACTTATAGAGCAAAAAACAGCAAATAACTGCTGTTCATTTTTCGTGGACTTCATGAAATGAGGCTTTTTCTGATGACTCTATGCTAGGTCGTACCAAATTTTGACAAAGTTAACCGATCAGAGCCAGACCTTCCCAAAAGTTGTGGATGGAGTCCAGAAGACTTCCTGTGAAATTTCAGGTCAATTGAAGATGTCCATATGCCGGTTCACTCCCTACTTTTGATTTTACATTAAAAAATTGCCTTTTTCGGGATTTCCGGGCTGTATCTCAACAACCTTTCTACATAGAGAGCTGCAAATACACTCAAAATGTGTGGAATGGTCATATTTGGCGTGGTCCATGTACCCTTTTACCTTCTAGGTACCATCTCTGTTGTTATACTATGAAAACTGGTTCAAGGAACTTTAGGAAGTAATGTGAAGTCCTAATCCTAATGCCGCAACATGAAACACTAAGAAATTCCATTGCATCTCTCACTTTGCATGCAGGCTAAATGTGTCCTTTGGTAATATATTTGGTATTCAAAAAATCATTGAAGTCATTCAAGTGATAAAAGATGACAGAGCATTATTTGGTAATAGCCTAGATTGTGTATTCTTCTGCTAGAAAAGAATTAACAGTTTGACATGACCTGCCACGGCTGGAACACTTGGAAGGTCAAGTAATAATTCAATAGCTATTGAAATCTTTCAAACAAAGACAATGTTCATGTGACAGCTGTGAATCTTGCAAAATCAGAAGCATGTGTAATTATGGGACCAGCAGCTTTTGTTTCCATCTCCCTGTCATTGAATTCCATAGTGTCTTCATAAATGTATCATTATGAATTAGGCAAACCGTTATCATTATAATCAATTTCTTGCACATATGCCCAGTGGCATTGCCCACTTGTGGCTGAGCATGGTTTTACCACAGCAGTTTCTCAGCAATGGCATGTCTATATTTGCATGTTGTTGTTGAGTAAAGATGATCTGATGAACATTCAGAGAGAACAGTCCTGAGAGTTAGATGATGGATCATCATTTTCACAATGGTACTATTATTTTGATGGATTTTCAATGTGAATTTGACCGTTTCAATCACCTCTTTCTCAGTTGATGGCTGTTCTTTAATAAACAGTTTCAAACTCGGATACATTTCCTGGAAGTCAAGCTCTCTACATTTTCTGTACATCTCAATGATCACCTACGCCTTTTAGAATTCATGATTACATTACAAGATTTAACTGCCATTGATTCGCAGCCTTCACCGAGGAATTCAATTTCTACTTCTACGTGTCACAGCAAAACAAAAAGTGATAGTGACACTGACAGTCTTACCCACATGCAACCTCCAGTGCAGAATAGCACTATCTTCTTCTCTCTGACTGACGATGTCTTCACCCTTGTATTTGCTCCAACTTGCCAAGTCCAAGCCCTCAGCCCTTGCAGTCTTTAAACGTACCAGTTCCAGAATGAAGTGGGACTGACTTACAAATCATTAGAATATCTTTTTCCACTTGTTTAAAGTGATGCCTATGTATTTTCAAGACTGTCCCAGGGTATTGTCTGTCATAATAGGCCCCATTTAAGCATGTAACTCCCAAACGGAGCCTCCATTTGGGACTTCAGGGAGTTACGGGAGTTACGGGAGTTACGGGAGTTGAGAGGAGTTACCAGGAGTTGCGGGAGTTAGTGGGAGTTACCAGGAGTTAGGGGAGTTAGCAGGAGTTAGTGGGAGTTAGCGGGAGTTAGTGGGAGTTACGGGAGTTAGCGGGAGTTACCAGGAGTTACGGGAGTTAGCAGGAGTTAGTGGGAGTTATAGGAGTTATAGGAGTTAGCAGGAGTTAGTTGGAGTTATGGGAGTTAGGGGGAGTTAGTGGGAGTTACGGGAGTTAGCAGGACTTAGTGGGAGTTAGCGGGAGTTAGCAGGAGTTAGTGGGAGTCAACAGGAGTTGCGGGACGTCCAGGAGTTCCGGGAGTTACATGCTTAAATGGGGCCTCATAATATAAAATTCCTTCAAATCTCAGTCTCAAGAGATGAGTTTATTTTGTTATTTTTACCCAAAAGGTCATATCTCCATAATCATTGAACCTACAAAATTGGAATTGATCCTAAAATGTTCAGAATATGCATTTTTGTATTCAATGTCAATACATTTATGTGACCTAAAGTCAATAGTTTTCATATTTTGATGGAAAATACGATTTTTGATATCTAAATAGACGCGGTTTGACATTTAAGCCAGTAGCAGCTGGAATAAGCCTTAAAATTCGGTTTGGTAATATTTTACTTGTTTCTGGAGACAATGACCATGCTTAAAGAGGTTCCCCAAAAATTTCCATGACAATAATCCCCTCCTTGTTCACAAAATATAAGACTTTTTGGCATTTTCTTAGCTTTTTAGAGTTTGTAATCTTCAAATGAAATCAGCCACCCCTAGGCAACCTTCAAAATGGATGAAATTTGGCAGAATTACTCCTTTCTATGAACCTCACCACCAAAAAAAAGTCAGAAGGGACGTGACAAAATTTTGCATCTTGAGGGGGATCAGATACACCCTACCCTACAGTGTCACTTAACAAATTTAGTAATTTCTATCATCTTCCTCTCCCCCACCAAAGACCACAGGCAAAGACTTAAAAAAATTGACGCTACTGATTTCACATGGGTCAGTGAATAATTCCACGAAAATAACGCATCAAGTCAACCGACTCGAGTCAACTCAAGTTGCAGCCAACAAAATGCAGCTAGCTGAAAAAGTGAGCCACAGTTTCTTCAAGTGAGCTGACCAAAGGTGGCTGACTCAGTTCCGGGCTCTAATAAGTCTAATTACAATTGTGTGAGTTTTAAAAGCAAGGGAAGTATTTTTCAGCTAATTTTGCCGTGTTTCTCGTGTTCAGAGCTTTATCAATAATATTTCAGGTCCATTTAATAACAAAGGACAAAAAACAATCAAATTCTGTGACGTCATCACAGCCATTTTTTGATAAACACATGAGTGGGATAAGATGATATTATTGGCCTATTCCTGTCAACAAACAAACATTTATACGGTAAAAATCTTTAAATAAGATGCAAAATTAAATTATTCTTTCAGGATTTGTAAAATTGTGACTCCATAAAATGAAATACAATGGAAATAAAGGTGGACCAAATTACCATCAATATTTTGAAAGTGGCTTGATAGGAGGTTTGTAAATCCGTCCACCCACATAAAATTAACTTTTAAAGCACTTTTATTCTTTAAATAATAATAAATGGCATTCTTCTGATTACAGAAATTAGATAGGAACAGTCATTCCACTTCGGTTAGATTAAAAGGTTATTCAATTGAAATTTTTCCAAGTTAACTTAACCTCTATTATCTAATTCTTCTATTATCAGTGTAATCAGTGAATCATAATTCTGATATAGACACAAAAGCCTCTGTAAGACTTAATAAATTGCAAAACTTGAAAAAATAAAGAGATATGATAGTTGAGAGCTGTACTATGCCCAGTGGACGGATTTACCTTCCTTGCTGGATGGATTTATCAGCAAGGTGGACGGATTTAGATGCCCTGACCTTTAATCTTTGTTGCCAAGGTTTCAACCAAAATTATTTGAAAATTTACCTTTTTTGAATGTTGATGATAAAACGTAATATGCCCCTTCCAAAAGACTGATTTTTATTTTTATACCTTTTGCCATTTTCCTGGAAATATAGTTTCAGTAAAAAGTGGACGGATTTACCATCCTTGATTCTATTCAAACAACTGTCACCATTTTATCCCACAGAGTAAGCGATGCCATCACCGTGAAGGTTAGAATGGCATGACTATATCTTCAAACATGCTATGGCCAGCTGTTTGTGTGATTTGCTGTATGCTCACTCAAAGGCTGCCTGCTCAACCAGGAATAATGCCACCAAGCTGCAAATGAACACTTTCAGGTTGATATACAGGCCTGCAATTCTACCAACTCAGAGAAGGAATCGTTGAGATGTTTATTTAAAGAGAGACTTTTGTTTGTTGAACTGCTTATATGGAGTATGAAATGGCATGTGATCCTACTGTCTTAGTAACATGGATTATCAATAAAGTTCAAAAAAATTTTCTGAGCATTCTGTCACAGCATCGTGCTGCAGGCCAAAAGGTGGATGCCACCAACTGTAAAGGTCAAAGCTGTGTCAGAGGAAGCCTATAAAGAGATAAACAAAACATTAATTTTTTTTCTCATCACAAAACAGCTTCCTTGAATTATCAAATTTAAGAATTGCTGCCGCCAGTCTAAAATAGTTTGCCATCTATCAATCAAATGCCAAAAATGTTTCTTTTATGCAAAATTTCACCCAGCTGTTACCGAATGCTCTCTTTTGAGTTCTCCTTCAGTGAAGTTGCAATTGATTCTTGACCAGTTTTTGTGCCCAATTTATCTCTTCAATTCACATTTTTGGCTCTGCTGCACTGGCCCAACTACTCAAAGCTTCGATCTGATGATGTTTTATTTGGCCCCATTTGATTGAAGCAAGGAGACTGAGACTTGAGCAGGCTAAGGTTGACAGTATACTATACACTTTGGGCAAACAGCTGGAATGAGTTACAAGAGAACAAACAGTGGAAACATCAGTGGTGAACTTGAAGCAAAGCGGCACGGTTAAGGAGGGACACGGAGCAAGAGGACAGCACCAAAAGAATCTGACGTGGAGGACTGGAGGAGAGGAGGTAAAAACCGGAGGATGGATGCATGCAGATAAATAGTTAATTTTTAGATAGGGAAGGGGCATACACTATAAGAATTGAAGATGGTGAGAGGATTACAAAATAAATACATATTATTCCATTAAACGGAATGTACAACTATTAAAGCTGTTAATGATTGGTTTAAAAGAAATCTACTGAGAACAGCCAGTTATTGAGGCTCCGTCTGTTTTGGAGCACTCTGTGTTTTCAATAATGATTTTTTCTATGACCTCTATTTGCAGTGTAGGACCTTCACAGGTTGTGTTTTGTGCTTGGTTCACAGCTCCAAACAAACATGATCATAGTTATACTAACAGCTTGTCACCAACTGAGCCCACAGAGTAAGCAATACCCTTACTGAGAGGGTGCAAATGGCGTGACTAATCTGCAAAACGTGCCTTCACCTGCCTGCAAGCACAATTCTCTGCAGCAAAAGCTCTGCTTCATACCCAATGGTAGAGTTTGAATTTTGTCCCTGGCCAATATGCGAGACACTTTCCTTGACTTTTGAATTTTGAATGAAGATATGACATGAGCTGCTGAGGCATATATTTAAGTATTTCTGTTTGAAATGACTCACTGCAGAGGTGCAACATTAGTACCAGTTAATCAATAGTTTCAGCTTTGCATTATTGAATGAGTTTATACTAACTTTTAACTTTGATAAGTTCATGAGGCAAACATTTAAATGGGCATTGCCGATAACTTCAAGAATAAATTCAACATAAACACAAAGCAAAAAACTTCAAAAATCAAACCCTATCGAGGCTATCATATTATATCCTGTGTGTTTTCCTATCCTACCTTGCCCTACCTCACACTATCAGATCATATCTTAGCCTGTGTGTTTCCTGTTCTATCACATCCTGTCCCTTGTGTTTTCTATCCTATCCTGTTCTATGCTATGCTATCCAAGCCAGTCATAATCATATCCTACCTATCTTATATGTAAAGACATATATGGAGCCAATTGTTGCCGCTGTATATTAAACAAGTTCATTTGTTTATCCTTTCTCATCGTTCTATCCCAAACATACATACAAATTATGAACATGACATGCACTTAAACCACGTCACTTGGTCTACACTTTAACTCTCTCAGACATAAAGGTTATATTCTGAAAGTGACAGTCAGGTTTGAAAATTCAGCAAAGTTCATATCTATAAGATGCCTTTCGTGCCTTTCACAGCGGCTTCGTGCCAGTAAATTTATCAATATATACTGTATTAAAATATAAATATGCTTGCACAATGATAAAATAACAATAAACAATGAATGGTAACTGTGCCATGATTTGAAAAATAAGTGGTGAAATGCGCAATTCTAAAATATCACGGTCAGCTCATGAACGACACGTTGTAATTGGGTGTGGTGAAAGTAGGTATAGACTGGCAATTTCATGACACTGCTGAGCCAAAAATATATGCAGCTATGATTAGATGTTTAAAATGGCCTCAGGATAAGTGAAGTTTCCAAAGTTAATGGCATCTTCTCCTGAAGATACATTTTTTTATTGGTTTAGAAAAAGCAGGAGTGGAGTTGCAGAAAGGAAATTTTTAGATGCCGATAAAGAAATAGCATCAATATTTTAGCTAAACTTAAAGTAAGGTTAACATGATTTTAAAAGGATAAAAAGAGGTATATTTAGAGGAATTGGTATCCATCCCTGTTTCTTAACCCAAAACTTTGAACCTCCTGAGACCCTGAAGCTTGAAAGGGTCATGTGGGGATACAGCTTGAGGGTGAAGATGGAGGGAAGGATGCAAATTCAGCCATCTTAAAACGGTCTTAGTCAGAAGACCCATGGTCCATTCTCATGGCACTGTAACAAGAACTTTTTACGCCTCTCGGATAGTTTAAGATGTTTTCTTTGAAAAAAAATGGCTTACCTGGCGACACACAACGATCATATAACGATTATATAATTAATTAAAAGCATATCATGGTGGAATAAGATGTTAAATTGTTGGGATAAGATCGTAAATAAGAGGGATAAGATCATAAATCGGTTGGGGCAAGATCATATCCCTGTGGGCAAGATCTAAATCCCTATGGGGCAACATCTAACACAGGAGCAGGGGGAGGGGATGTCCTTATATCCCACTGGAGGTGTTTTGACTCATTCTCACTGAAAAAATGCCTGCTCGACATCTTTATATTGAGAAAAATTTGGGCTCTATCCTGGTGACTTGAAAACAAAGTTTCATCATGTTGAACCTTTTTTGACATCCACGGTGGAGTTCTCTCCATTTCTAGGAACCCATGAGGGATACAAAAGTACCTCTGTGGGATGTGAAAAAAATAACCCAAATTTCCAGGAAATACCATCCCGCCAACGACAAAGGTGCTCCATAATGTGCCGCGAGACCCGAGCATGAGCCAGGATCTAGGCCTACATTGTTTGCATCAAACATCCATGCACTCATTGCACCAAACCATGCACCTCACAATTTATATTCTATGTCCCTGCAAAGTGGAATTTTGCCAGACTTGTATATTATAGAACTCTGAATAATATAACATTGTCATGGCAACCTATCAATCCTTCTGGCATCAATAAACCTGCTGAACCATTCATGGCTCAAAACACATAGAATATCACTATGATGGGGAGAGATGAAGGTATGTTGTTCAGTATCCTGTTCCCAAGAAATCTGTTTGTGGTTATGAACTGAAGAACTTCTACTAGTCCACATTCATATTTGTTTATAATGTTGTGTATTATCGAGTTTTTTTCTCAAGAAATTTCAAATTCGGCCAAGTTATCGATTCAAATGTAAGATTGTTGTGAATCTCGGGGTTCGAGAATTCTTGGTGTCGCCATGCCACCTCGTTTTGATGACATCATACCAAGATTGATAAAGCACATAGTCGACATCAGAACTGAAGTGTCAATTCAAAATTCTGCACCAATGTGATTGAAGTATCTTGGTCTACAGCTCAGATATGTTTAGCACTGGATTTTGGACCTCAGCATAAATGGACGCACCTAAATTGTTGCTGCAATGTGAAAAATTTGGAAAAATAAAATCAATCTATCTATCTATGTTGCCCCTAACGTTACTGGAATACATCTGACATATAACAGGAATAGAGGAAATGTTTATGTATTCATGTTTAATGTTATCTTTTATTGCATTATTTTTGCATCCTATTAAAAGAGGTGCAGAGATCTTGCTAAACAGATTTTCTACAAGCATTTTAAGGAATCTGGGATATGGTGCATGTAGAGAACTCTACTACTATAATTGAATGCACAACCAGATTTATAGCTTACATAGAATGCAGTATAGGGTAATTTATTGAAGGACAATCAGTTGAAGACAAATTTTGATTATGTAATTTCACAACACGAGGCAGTCCAGTAATGCCAACAATAACCCAATTGAATGAAGATACCACTGGAAATAAAACTGAATTGCTCAATGCTCATTACAGAACTTTTACAAGAATAATAAAATGTTTTAACTGACAAATCATGCTACTGATGATTACAATACTTTGTTATTGTCTTTATCATTATCAGCTGTCTTGCTTTTCATAGAATGCTCATATACATAATGTGTAAAGATTTTAAACATTTTGAACTTATTGGGTGTTCGGTGCGGCTATGAATTTAGGTGGTTTATATCTAAATGCTGCAAACGCTGTTGCTGAGGTCATACAAGGTACTTTTGAAGAGTTCTTGC
Organism: Platynereis dumerilii; assembly: GCA_026936325.1. Lineage (NCBI taxonomy): Eukaryota > Metazoa > Annelida > Polychaeta > Phyllodocida > Nereididae > Platynereis > Platynereis dumerilii. The sequence continues at coordinate 23,110,473 of JAPTHN010000010.1, read as the reverse complement.
ATTTTCGCCTTCACAATGCCATGTTAGGGTGTGTCAATTTTCAATTTTTATGCAAATTTGAAAAGCACTAGTGTCTAAAAGGTGCGTTTTGACCTGGAGAATCCAAATCTGTTTTCAAAATGGTGATATGACAATTCTTACCTACTTCAATTTTGGTTCAAAGTTTCAATATTTTTTTCGTTTTCGACCATTTTCGCCAATCCGCGGTTCTCTATAACTTTGTCAATATGTGTCATAAAGAATTGTAACTGCCATGGTTGGAAAGCTCTCAAAAAGACCTTCATTTTGCATACCAACATCAATGGTCTAGGACGATATCGTAATTCCCATTGGCCCTTCAGCCTGCACTTTTTAGAATGAAAATGACGCAGATTGTCTAATCCTTTTAAAAAATGGCTTTGGAATTTTTTTTCAATGATAATTGCAGTGACTCACATTCTCTAAGTTCTAGAATGGCCAAATATAAAAAACTTTTTGATTTTTACCATGGGAGTGCCTGGCTTGTGAGTGATGAAGTTTTAATGTCAACATTAGTTGGAAACTCGTAAAATGTGAGATGGTGTCAATTGCATTTCATATCATATCTTCATCAGAATTTATTGCAGGGCAACATGAGTGGTACCACGTGAAAGAAAATACTCTTAGCATTCTCGTGGTACCAATGATATTGTACTACATTGTATATCTAATTCTTAGGAAGTTAAAATATGAAATATAACAGCCCCTCCATGATTTGTTTCAGGAGTTTGGACAAAATTTTGCATTAAAACTATCAAGCTCATAAAGCAGGATTTTCCATGACCAAATATATCAAAAATATTATATTTGCTTATTCTGGAAGTTGGAAAATGTGAATCACAGGAATTATCAGTGAAAAATATTCAAAAGCCTTTTTTTGATAGGATTAGACAGTCAGCAACATTTTCATTTCTAAAAAGTGCCGGCTAAAGAGTCAATGGGAGTAAAGATATCGTCCTAGACCATTGATGTTGGTATTCAAAATGTAGGTTTTTTTGAGAGCTTTCCAACCATGGCAATTAAAATGCTGCATGAGAAATATTGACAAAGTTATAGAGAACCGCGGATTGGCGAAAATGGTCGAAAACGAAAAAAAAACATTGAAACTTTGAACCAAAATTGAAGTAGGTAAGAATTGTCGTATCGCCATTTCGAGAACAGATTCGGATTCCCCATGTCAAAACGCACCTTTTAGGCACTAGTGCTTTTTGAATTTGCATAATAATTAAAAATTGACACACCCTAATGCCATGTCCTCTTTTCTTTTCTATTGCTGACTTGCATTTATATCAAATATCTAATTTTGAATTTACACTAGCAATAAGAAACACATTCCAAATATCATTACAGCTTAAGAATGACTCTAGCAATTAGATAATGAAAAAAATGCTAGAAATAAGTGGGTAACTGCTGAATAAGGAAATTCCATACATCACGCTCTAAAAAATGTTGGGACAAAATCGGTTTTTTAGATTCCACATGGTTTTTTGTAAAAACCAAAATTTCAATGCAAAACCAACATGGATTTAAAAAAAAAATCCATGTTGGTTTTTGGTATTGAAATTTGGTTTTTCAAAAAACCATTGAAAACCATTTTGAATCTAAAAAACCAATTTTGTCTGAAATTTTTTAGAGTACATTGTGAGTCCAGACTGAAAATTCATTTATTCTCTCAAGCATTTACGCCAAGCAGAGATTTCCTTTAGAAAATGATATGCTGCCATGGGGATATTTGTGAATTATTCAAAATGATAGCTCGCACATTATTTCGAAAATTCATGCATGCTCAACAATGAAGCCAGTAAAAAGCAATTAACTGTTGTGAATCTGGTTAAACAGGTTTTTGGCAAAGGCAAAATACCCAAAGTTTTGTATTAAACCACTCTATTTCTGACTCACTGCGACTCAGACTCCTCGATCTGGCTTTTTTGAAAGTGCAAATAGATAAAAAGATATTGTATGCTCCTGATTATTCAATGAATCTGGGCAGGAAAATCATTTGTAAGGAAAACTGTTTTCTTTAAACAAACAATGAGCTGAATTTCAAACTTGGTTCTGAGAGGATCCAATTCTGTTGCATGTTTATTTCGAAGTGACACCAGCTCCTCTCATGCAGATTTGTTGTTTTAAAAGTGGAGTCAATCTTGAATCACGGTGCCACATTTTTTGTCAATAGGGCATGGGGCTCAGCAAATACTTGGTATTTGATTGTTGGCTCTCTGGTTCCACTCAATCTCTGGCAAGGTCACCTGAATCAATGCTCGACAACCACATTGCTGTGTCCTCCTTGTGTCCAAATTACCCAAGCGGAGTGCATAAATACACGACGTAAAGCCTGAATCTTCTGTCTATCTATCTAACAATCTATATGTCTATCATTCGGCCTGCTATCTCCAGAAGAGCCTTCCTGTCTCTTTGTTCTGACCCAGTTATATTCGTGCCATTGATGTCAGAGAATACATCTCTGCTCTGGGGCAAAACCTTTGATGCCGCAAGGTATAGATTTCTTTCAAAGAAAAACTGTGATAAGAAGCTGAAAATAGTAGAAGTATGTCGAACTGTATTTCTGCATATGCGCTGCTTGATAATGATGAAGGCAAGAGGTACATGTAACTTTGAGATTTGTGTATTATCTGATGCATACATGTAAATCTATGCCTTGTTCAGAGCCCTGTTGTTTTATAGCTACATGTAGGTAGACAGCGAAAGCTCTAAGGGAAAATAGCAATTTAGGTCAACTGCCTACCAGGTGCTAGAAAGTAGTAAGTGGGTCGACACAATAAAATGAATTACTCTAAGTTAGCTAAGATATCTACTTGACTGTCACAACACATCCGGAATGATTTATTTCTTCGGACTGTATCACTCCTGTCGAAATATTTGGAGATGGGAAATTCAATTTCAAGATTTATAACTGTGTTGACAAGTAACATTATGCTAATTGCCCTATTATTATCTTGACCTTTTCGATATTCATAATGTGTCGGAAAGACAATATGACGCACGTAGCTGGGTTGTTCAACGGTGCTTTAAATCTTCAAATAGGATCTCAGACTAGCAAGTTTTACAAACAGTTTATATCTGCAACTGAACTTGCTATTGTATCGTATCACATCCTATCATATGTTGCAATTCTGTCTAACTAAGGCTACTGTTATGCTAAGCTATCCCATTTCGAAAAAAATAAATATCACTTTATTAAGCCATGTCGATATCTACCTTTTCCCTTTACTCTGTCAGACAGACTTATGCCTCAAGGTCTATATTGAGAGCAGAGACAGCATTTGAAACAATTAAGTTGAGTAAAAATACATGAGAAATATATATATCATTGAGACTTGCCAAAAAAGCAGAAGCTATATTTGATATAGACAATCTATGTTTCTAGATTTGATTGGTGGTAAATGCCAAATGCTCAATGCTGAAAATAATGAGCAATTAATATGTTACTGTTGGGTGTGGTGAAAGAATGGATTGAATCCTTGGCAAACACTGCTACAAATAATTGCTGATGTAGATGCCAAAAACTTCCTACAAATGTATATGGATAATGTTGCTTACAATGTATTTGTAAACTTTTAATCTGCTGTTCAGATTTTTGATCACTCTTTGATAGAAATGGTGACAATAATAGTGAAGGCATATTAAGATTGGTTAGTTAAGCAGGCAGCAGATTATAATTCTTACCTTTAACTTAGATCTAAAGTTCTGTTAAATAGTAAAATACCTTGAAAGACCCCGGAATTAACAATCGATGCTAAACACCTCACTGCTCCGATTGGTCTACCAAATGTATAAATACATGTCGCAAAGCCCCAATCTTCCGTCTATTCACCTATACATATATATAATACATGTCACCACACATTGGAATATTTACTGGAATTTGTGTGTGTATTTTGTTACTAAGATCGCCCATTTTTCACCTATGACTAGGGAAAGGGATAGGGAGTGGGTGAGAAAGAGGGGGTAAGTAAGTAAAATTTTATTTTATGTCGGTTAATCACAATATAACAATAAACATAAGCGCACAGCGCTTGTCTCCGAAAATAAATAATGAATAAAAAGATGATAACAAATGATTGATGAATATTTACAATGAAGAATAAAATAATTTAAAATAAAACTTATACCTGACACAACAGGCAAATGAGAGTCTGAAAAAGCATGTTAGCGGGAAAAGGAAGAGGGAAGTGATAGGGACTCAGAGGGAAAGTACAAAGGAGAGGGTAATTGAAAAGGAAATGGTAACGATAAAGGTACGTAAGGAAGACCAATTCACTCAACTATCACAAGATATCCCTTCACTGATACTTTCTAGAATTGCTTGCTCAGCTGGTATTGATTGATTCTAATTTAGATATTGCAGTCAATACATACATGTTTATAAAAAAGAAAAGAAGCATTAAGTGTAAAAAAATCCTGGATTACACACAAAAGTCTCACATGAGACTTATTTCCAGTGTGGTCCATGAAATCACAAAATGGTATTACGGTTCAAACATAACAATGTATAATTTATTTTATTTATATATAGACAGTATGACTAGTTATATGAGTAAATAAGTTAATATAAGTTGACGCAAATATTTATGTTATGCGGCTAATGTTCTGAGGTGAGCTTTGACTTTCTTCTTGAATAACAGTCTATTATTTATGGATTTTATCCAGGAAGGTATGCCAATCAGATTAATTCCAAAGAGGCAATGCCAAGTGTTCAATTCTATGAATAGATAAATTATTTACACACAACATAAAGGAAAATCTCATTGATTTAAACTTCTGAATGCAGACACAAATAAATTCCTGGTATTGGTAACCTCAGAATGATAGTATTGCCATTGATCAGACAATTTATCATTGAATTAGAATGAGCTTTGAGGAAGCTGCAAATTATTTTAAGCAACTGCTGACATGTCACTTTGGAATTTTCATGCAAGATGAGTGAAGGAAGTGAAAGCAATAAGCTTGAGCGAATTTAGTTAAACTCTATTTTGGTAATGAAAACCCAAACAGCTAACAAAAGACGGCTCGAGTCAACTAAAGATAAATCCTGACAAACAGAGAAATCTTTGGTAAAATTTCATTCATATTCTGGGATGGCTACCTCAGCTAGGTTTTTTCGCAAGCCACAAAATATCGATGCAATATTTAGTTTGCTTCTGATTATTCAATGATCCCCGGCTGGAAGTTCATTTGAAAAGAAAACTGCTTTCTATTAAAGACAAACAATCAGCTGAATTTCAAGCTTGTCTCAAAATGTTAAAAAATTCTGTTGAGAAAGTTTTTGTTAAAATAACACGTGTGTATCAGTCTATGTCAATAAAAACGTATATATATATATGTATACATTGGTCTATAAATACAAATAACTGCCTCTGCAGCATTGATAATATACATCTGATATCAGAGAATCCATATACTGCGCCCTTCTGGAAAATCTCCCATTCTGCAAAACAGATTTTTTTTAATGTAAGAATAAAATACCAGTAAGACGCAGAAAATAAAAATGTGTGTTCTGGATTAGTTTAGAACTTTGATTGATGAAAACGATCAAGCTAGTGCCTTTGACTCTCAGACTGCTGAAGTGGTGCACTGACTCCAACGACAAGCATTAAATTGTCTGCTGTAATGTTGAGCTAATAAAGAGCAGGGTTGTGGATTCAAGGTCATTGCCAAGACTTAATTGCCCTCCTTCTTTGAACTGTTCAAGAAGGTTAGCACCATGCACAATGCCAGTCGATAGAACAGCACTGACAGATTTTAATGATTTTTGTTTCAACCAAAATTAATTTAGCACAAGTGTTTCCAGGTATACAAAGTTATTCTACTTGGTTCCAAGAAGGTTGGACCCATCAAGTATCCTTGCAAACACACAGTCCAACAAACTGCATTTGGGCAATTCCGCAAGTCCGATTTACAGATTTGACACTTTAGCAGTTTGTATAGCGCTACCATTACACCTCAGCTATTTCATTGTTAAACAGAAACGAGGCAATGTTATATCTGAAGCCGCCAACCAAAGCTCAAATGCAACAGGAGCTGAGCAGTGTCAAAATTTCATTGTGTCGGAGTACATCGTGTGAGTACATCCGACATGGTGACATATTGCCTTGTAGCTCAGCTCCTGAAGTACATTACCCATGGGAGCATTCGGTAATGGCACTAAACTCACAGCTGTTTCTCTCTTATGGACAATAATGGTAGCTCCCCACTGAGACTGGCCATTGTCTTGCTAAACAAGAAGGATGGTCAGGGAGTAGTTATTTGGCCCTATACAGCTGCACCCTGCTTGTTTTACATTGTAGCTCAATCGATTTCCATGTGTTGTTCTATTAATTAGCTCTTTCGTTCTCACTTATGCTCAACGTTTTTCCTGGCATTATTTACTTTTAAATAGTGTTTTGTTTTGTTTGAATAATTCTTCATCTTATTCCCTCTTATCATGTGCCTTTGCTTTGTACTAAACTTTAGTCAAGTTATTTTGTCTGTTTCCTTGTATAAGCATCTGACTGATTGCATATTCTGGGGAAGTATCTACACTATCTAAGCAGTTCTCCTTTTAGTCTTGCTCTTTTCATCCACTGTCCCACATGTGACCTAAGAGGCCTCAATTTGTATGTATATATACACGTACATTGAATATATATGTTTCTATTTTTTGCAAAAATACACATTTAAGTGTAATTGTATTTTGTGTACCAATAAAATTCTATTCTAAAAATTCTAAAATAAAGTTTACTATTAAGCGAAGGCACATGGTAAGTATAATAGCTGTCCTTCTGTGTTGATATAAAATTATGGTATAACACTTTACCCCTCAATCCTTTTGTCCTTACCTTTCTTGCATGCAGTGCTATTCAGAACTGCAAGGGGCCATTACAAATGGAGTTTTCCGGTCACAAGCAACTGGCACGCGAAGGGTATGACACAGCACTGTTGTTCATGTTGTTTAGTTGTAAGGGTTTTGTTATAGGGACATTTAGATGGTCATTTTCAGCATGGAGGCTTTTAAAGTAATGCAAAAATGACATAGGTACAACCCTCCCACTCTGGTCCCAGGGTTACATGCCCTTATGATGTCATTTGGCTGGCCCCAGACTAAATGCCTTTAGTGGGTCTGGTAATCTGCTCTTTGGGTTCATGCGTGCTTTAGAACATCAGGCAGCCAAAAAATAGTTTTTATTGTCCAGGCAGGTTACATCCGCAGAAAAAAAAATAGTAGATTAGTGTTATGACTATTATGATTCTGCTTTTGTTTTCTGGAGAAAGTAAATACAAAAATACTAATAAAACATAAAAAGCTTGATTATTCAGTGTAAATTTTTTTTACAGATGTGGATAAATCTGTTCTTGGCTTTAGTATTTCAAAATACCATGAAATAATTTTTGAAAAACTTCATCAATATAAGGCATATTTTACATGCAGCTATTGCCAATTTTCACCTATTCATCAACTGCATTACTAGCAAGTGTTCCTTTCACTCCTCCAATCTGTAGAGTCAAGGAGGGTAAATCCGTCCACTTTTGGCTAATACTATATTCCCAGGACAATGGAAGTAGATATGAAAATAAAAATTGGACCCTTGGAAGGGGCTTATTCCGTACTATCATCAGCAGCCAAAAAAAGGTCAAATATTTAAATATTTTGCTGAAACCATGGCAACAGAATTTGAAGGTCAGGGCACCTAAATCCGTCCACCCTGCTGGTAAATCCGTCCAGCAAGGATGGTAAATCCGTCCACAGGGCTTAAATCAACACAAACTTATCATATTTTGTTACTTTTTCAAATTTTGCAATTTATTAACTATCACGAAGGATTTTGTGTGGATTGTAGAATAATAGGATGGTGATTGCACTTATAGCTGAAGTATTAAATAAGATAGGTCAAGCTAACAATCAAGAATTTCAATTTACTGCCTTAATTATAATTGAAAAACCCTTTAAGCCCAATCAAGTGGCCTAATTGCTCAATCTAGTTTCTTCAATCAGTGTTATGCCATTTATAGATATTAAAAGTGATAAAAGTACTTTAAAACCCCATTTGAAGTGGGTGGACGGATTTACAATCACCTATTCAAGCCAGTTTTAAAATAATGATGGCAATTCCGTCCACTTTTATTTCCATAGTATCTCCTTTCCAGATCTTGTAATTGAGTTAATTTAACAAATCATACAAAAATAATAAAATTCTTAATCTCAATCCACAATTTTTTACTTCCAATTCTTTGTTTGTTGATGGAAAAAGGCCAACAAGATTAGAGCTATCCACTACGCAAAATGGCTGTGATGACGTCACAGGTTTTGATTGTATTTTGTCCTCTGTTTTAAATGGACCTGAAATATCATTTGAAATGCTGTTAACACAAGGAACACGGCAAAATTAGTTGAAAAACTAGTTTATCTTGCTTTTAAAACTGGCACAACTGTAATAAATATGATTATATACCTATATAAGAGGGTGGACGGATTTACCCCCCTGGACGGATTTACCATCCCTGACTCTACTTCTCATTTCGTCCAACCAATAACCTGCAGCAATTCAGCTACAGAGCAATACTCTCGTACGAAACCTCGCTCCTCATCCAAAACCTTAAAATCACTGCACCATATCCTCTTGTAATTGGTCCAAGAAAATACCCATTCAACAGGCTTTACTTGCCCTATATAGTCTGCAGCCTCCAAGTTATCTCAAGGAGTTATGAAAATTACCACACTCCAGAAATAGATTTTGGGCCTGGTCTGGTCATATTGTCTAGCCATAATGTACTGGTAGCTTCCTTGTTTTCAAGGACAATATCTGAAAGTGTGTACTCAGGGTGTCTTTATCAATTGAGGTATTCATGCAATTACATCTCACTTCAGTTCAGTTGGGCCATCCAGAGATGTAGTTTAAAAAGTTTTATCTATAGACTGCTTATACAGATAAATTGTTTTTTGTCGGTTTGATAGTGATAGGGCTTCATGTCCAATAATTATATAATCACTCGCTGCCTACACTCTAAAAAATGTCGGGACAAAATTGGTTTTTTAGATTCGAAATGGTTTTTTGAAAAACCAAATTTCAATGCAAAACCAACATGATCCATGTTGAAATTTTTTAGAATGTAGGCTAGTGAGACAGACAGGTACCATGGTAATTCTGTTGATTCAGAATGAAACATCATTCTAATGGTCGGTTGCCTTGGCATATTATTTTGTTTATAGAAATAATTCTTGATCAGGGCTTTACTTTGGGGCCAACTGTGCAATGTCTCATACCTGAATTGCTGCTTAACCTAAGACATTACTCTTGAAGGCAGCCAACGTGTCAAAGGATTCAGCTGAGGATTCAAAGCAAGTTAGATCTAACCTAATTAATTCCAATGAAAAGCAATCGCCGTATGTTAAATTCTATAGATAAATTATTATTCACACACAGATGATAACCTCGCTAATTTAAAGTTTTAGAGGTCTCTGCATATTGGTTGGCCACTATTGGGACTTTTTTACTGCCAAATTGGCTTTGCCAGATCATTGACAGTTACTTGTTTGTCTTCTAATCCTTCTTTCAGGTGCCTACCTTACAAAAAGTAGAGTTTTTTTATTGACATCTCTGCTGATAGATAGATGAAACATGTTGACAAAACTATTAAACAGTAAGTGACTAAAACAAATCATTAAACTTCAGTGACATCATAAGGCCAAGTTAAATGTTCATTTATAAAGTGTTATGGGCCACTAATCTGCTGAGCGCTATAAATGGAGAGACACAAATAAATTCCTTATTTGAATAGTTGACTTTTGATAAGGATTTTCCTTTAGACAATTTATTGTTGCATCAGAACGAACTGGGTAGAAATTGCAAATTATTTTAGATTCTCGGCAACTGCTCACATGTCAATGTGGAATTTTCATGCTAGCTTAGTGAAGCAAGTAAAAGCAATAAAGTTGATAGAATTTAGTTAAACTGCTTTTTGGTAAAAGAAAACTCACATAGTTAACAAAAGACGACTTGAGTCACCTTAAGCGAAATCCTAACAAATTGAGAAAACCTTAGGTCAAATATCATTCTGATTCTGAGAGCGCTTCCTTACCTGGGCTTTTTCGCAAGCCACAGAAGATAAAATATTTAGTTTGCTTCTGATTATTCAATGATCTTTGGCTGGAAATTCATTTGAGAAGAAAACAGTATTATGAAAAGACAAACAATGAGCAATTCTTGCAATTCAGACCAGCAAACATTTCTTTTGTATATCAAGAAAGCTGTTAGAAAAAGCGTAATATAAAATTATCTCCTAGTCGTCTATCTATCATTCTATTTGTCTATCCATCTACAGTCTATCTATCTGTCTATCTATTCATCTATTTTAAAGAGAACATAACTGTCCTTTTCTATGAACGAGTTACATTTGTGCATTTGTCACAGAATCCATATATCCTGTGCTGCTGGGAAGATTTTCCATTCTGCGAAGTATAGATTTTCTTTCATGTAAGAAATATAATGCCACAAGTAGCAGAAAATAGCAGTGTATGTGTGCTACATGGTGTTGCCAACTGTGTAGTGTAAATAAAAATCCATCCATGATCGGCTACACTTCTTTTTAGAAGTGAATAGGTTAATCAATTGTTCCGGGGCTAAATGATCAAGCTAGTTAATTTTCATTTGTGATATATGATACTTTTATGAAACCTCCAAATCGAAACAAATGCTTACAGAATACTCAAACTTTTCATTCAAAAACTTGCACACTGCATTGATTTTTCATTGAGCAAGCTCGCTCAAACATATTTTACATGGTATATATTGTAGTCATTTTGGATTAAAATGACTTGTAAATTCTGAAAAGATTTGCGCAAGTTACAGTAGACACACCTTTTATTATCGCAACTCTTTTCAGCTTAATCATGGGCCTTAAGGTTATGGGTCCTGAGCGAATGCCCCTTTGCCTCAATTGCTATATACGTGTATGGCCCTGGTGGTCGGCATGCACCCTATAAGTTACTATAGAACTGCACTGACAAATTATTGTAATGCCTGTTATTTCAACCCATGTTTCACATCAGGTACACCAAGCTAATTTGATTTGGCACCTGGTAGGCCATACCCATCAAGTATCCCTGCCCAAACAGTAACTGTTTGGAGATGGAAATGAATTACCAAGGGAGCAGCCAGTAATGGCATTAAACACACAGCTGTTTCTCGCTAATGGTCAATAATGGTAGCTCCCCGCAGAGACTGGCCATTGTCTTGCTAAACAATGAAGCATGGTCTGGGAGCAGTTATTTGGCCACTACTGTTTCGCCCTGCTTGTTTTAGCCTAATCTGTCTCCGTGTGGTCTTTCTCTGGGGCTGTTGAATAGTGTTTCCAACGAATCTCGCTCGTCCCTCTCGAGAATGGTCATGGTCTAGTGCATGAGAATCGAGAATTTTTCCGAGAAATCTAGGACACTGTCCTGCCATTGACACAATGATAAAAGGAGAGAGATTTAATCATGCAACGGATCAAATTTTTTGGCTTTTTTGATATCTTTTGTAGTTCTGTTAATATGTGTGTTTTGTTTCCTATTTACCACAGCTAAACATCCAGCTATTAGATATTATACAATTTTAAAACATTTGTACAAGTTCAAATTCAGCATTTATCAGGCATACAATGGGGATTATCATAAACAGCTTTTTAAATTGAACAATGGAGCAAGTACGCAATAACAATAATATCAAGCTAAACAAAATAACAATCCAATGCTTCGTAACCGTCATAAACATTAAACACATGAACACCATGTCAAACAATGATCAACATTTCAATTCTCGAGAATGGCTCAGCGAGACAAGAAAATGGTGAATCATTAAAATCTCGAGACTTCTCGAGAATTCTCGCTCTCCTTGGAAACTACTGTTGAATACACTTTTGTGTTCAACAATAAGTCTTGATCTAACATTAAAATTTCTTGACTTTGGTGTCCTGTTTGTTAGTACAAATCCTCATCTCACTACTAATTACTACCTATGATGTGCTTCTGTTTATTAGTACGCTAGTTTCAGGACATTGTCCCTGTTTCCCAGTTTGAATCTGCCTGATTGCTAATCTGGCTTATCTGGTGGAAATTTCTTCACTCTGTGAAATTCTAATGAGTTCTCCATTCAGTCTATCTATCTTTGTCTATATCTATATACCTATCCATATGAATCGACAATAATCCATTACCTAGTGTCTGCCATATCATTTGGCGCAGTTCCCCTTGCTTTCTTGCCTGTAGATATAGTCTTGTCAAGTCATTGTCTTGTATTTCTTTTATAGACTTCCTGCGACACACCTTTAGCCTCTGCAGTTGGAGCCAGTCGCCTGTTGCCCTGCAGCATGACATTCTATAAACAAAAATCCTCGCTCCCTCCCATGCCTCAATGGACAACTGTATAGTCCAGTCTTTACACATTCATAATTTTCTATTTTAGAATTGTCATGACAGTCTTTAACATTATTTCTTTTTTTAGCAGTTATATCTTGGATGTTTCGGCCTTTGTATAGATCTACCTATCGTTCTTTATAAATCTATCAATCCTTGTGAGGGGTTAACTGAATTGGTGGCTTTCTAGGCTTCCAATTACCGAGTCCAGGTTTGATTTTCCACGCTGGCAGGGTAAACTGTTTCAACCATCCTTTGCCTCATTGCTCTGTTCTTCTCCTGTCCTAATCTGTAGAACGTAAAACCCCAATTATATATCAATCCGTCTTTCCTATCCTATCTTTCCATATGGTGTAATGCCCATCCCGTCCTTTGCCCAATTCATACCAAGAGCGCTTTTCAGAACTAAAAGGGGCCCTTACGATTGGAGCTGCCCAGCCACAAGCAACTGGCATACAAAGGGCATAACATGACATTGTTGTGCATGATGATTTTGTTATTAGGTCATTTACATGGTAATTTCAGCATGGGGCATTTTAGAGCCTTGTAAAATTGACAGAGATACAACCCTCCATGTCTGGCCACAAGGTTACACACCCTCATTGGGTCATTTGGCTGGTGCCAGACTTACTGCCCTAAGCGTGTCTGGCGCTTGGGTTCATGCTGCTTCAGGAAATTTGGCAGTCTCTATGATAGCTTTATTGTCGATACAAACAAACAAAATTTGTAGGTTATTTCAATGGACTATTACCTGCACTTGTTTAACTGATGATAAGATTGATTTCAAATGCTAATTTTGCTTTCAATTTGTAGAATGAATGCAATGTTTATATATATTCATAAGCATGGATGATTCTTTCCTTGATTTTGATATTTCATAATTACAGGATCATGTTAGAAAAACATTGAATGAAAGACATTTGATGTCAAATAACTCTTCCCGTCACAGATTTGACACAGAGCTATTGACAATTAACTTCTGAATCCCTCCAAAATTGACCATGATCACCACTCACAAACTACTATGCTTGTAAGTGTTCCTTTAACTTCCTCCAGACTACTTTTCATGCAGACATATTCTCGCATCCGATACACCTGCAGCAATTTAGTTGCAGGGCAATGCCCTCGTACAAACCTCACTCCTCATCCGACACCTTACAAATCACTGCACCAGATCCCATTGTAATTGGTCCACGAAAATACCCATTCAGCAGGCTTTACTTGCCCTATATAGTCTGCAGCCTCCAAATTATCACAATGAGTTATGAAAATTGCCACACTCCAGCAATAGATTTTGTTTGTCTAGTCATATTGTCCAGCCTCAATACAGCCTCCTTGTTTTCAAGGACAACACCTGGGAGTGTGTACTTAAGGTGTCTTTATGAATTGATGTAATTCATGCAACTACAGTCTTTGGAACTGTCTAGAATTGTAGATCTGATATATGTTAAGTTTAGGTAATGAAATGCAAAAATAAAAAAAAACCATAGAAACATACATTGGCCCCCACAGAGAAGGCCTTGGTTCATATTGCAGCTCCTTGGGAAAGACACAAAAGTAACTACTCCATGCATTTTGGCATGATCTGGACACTAATAGATTTATCTGCCACCTGCTCTTCTACTTTACAGCATAAAATACCCTAATTTGTAAGGATATTTGGCTCACTAAGCAACAAAATTGGCCATACCTCTTGGATATTCAGAAATTTAGCATGAGAATGTGTATTCGTAGACAGTGAATATAGATAAAGAATTCTTTGCAGGGGCAAGAAAATAGGGCATACCATCATGTGTCTGTTCACTGATCTGCAGGACGAACAGGGATCACTGTATGTAGGTGAGGTGCATTCTTGGCAAAGGATGAAACATTACTCTGATGTGGGTGGCCTGGACTTGGAATCATACCCTAGCTCCAGAGGCAAATTAATATTGTGTATTTTGTGTTGTGTATACTATTGAAATAATTCTTAAACTAATTTATTTTGGGACCACCTGTGCCATGTCTCAGCTCAAGTACTACTGTTTAACCGGAGACATAATTTTAGAAGTGTGCAAATGTATAAAACTGATTAAAGATATATTTTTTATAAGGAAAATAAAACATCAACTATGAGATGTATTTTTATTTTTCAATTTCTTATCCATACAATCACATTTTGATGGTATGAGGCAACACACCATGACCTAGAAATATTTCAAGGCAAAAGCAGGTTCTTCACTTTCGATTCACCTGTCACACAAAAATTAATTATCTTGACGTATTATCTTAGATGCCTGATGCCGAAAATTTGATTGAAATATTTGAAACTGCTTTTAATACAGCAGAATTTGAACAAATAGCAGTGTAGCCCTCAAAAAGCTCAAAAGTGCCTTAACCTACCCGAGGAGCCAACTCCATCTCCCTTAAAGCTTAACTGTAACCAATTCTCATGACATGTAACTATATATAAGCATGCCTAGTGGACACAACAAAAGTAAATTCCCAAGAAAGGCCTTTGCAAAGTGTTCAGTTCTATGAATAATACAAGGAATTATTTATACACAGACGAAAACCTTACCGTAATATGGGGTGAATCGGGACAGAATTGACCGTTTTTTGTCATAGCATGGACAAAAATCAATCTAGAAATCAAAATTTGATGTCAAATTGTGTCTGGGCAAAAGTTCTAAGTACCCCTAGAAGCTTGAAATGATATATTAAATTCACAATGCTCAAGGCTGAGAAAACCACTGTCCCAATTCACCCCATACTTTGGGGTGAATCGGGACAGTCCATTATTTCCACTATAGATACTCCCTGCCTACTTTGAGTGATTGCTACTTGTGAATAAATATTAGAAAACATGTTAAACACGTCAGAAAAAATTTTAGAAGAAAATCTAAAATCAATTTTATTGATAATATGCTGATTTTAAAAAATGAGATAAATGACAGAAAACTATTATAAACTGTGTTTTTCTTCAAATTTTTCTAGTAAATGTTAATTCTGGACTAACTTCATTGCAAATGATGCCACGTTCAATATTATTCACCAAAAAGCCACGCCACTACACTCAAATGAAAATTTGTATGGTTATTTTGGTTGGAATCCTGAAACTTTGTCATAGACCTGGATCTTAACCCAGGGCCAAACATACACAATCCAATATCCAGTCTTTATCTATAGTCTTCTAAAACACAATAGATAGATTTTAAAGTTTGCTGCAAGATTGGTAGCTCTAGTATTTATACTTGAATTGATACTGGCAAAGTTTTGACCAGCCTGTGAAATATCATGCAGTCAGAAATATAAAATTCTATCACAATATGCGCATGTACGTTGAGTCGTTGACTACACATGTACCAAAAATCAAATTCCCAAAGCAAGTAGAAGTTGGTGTTCTTTGAGCAAATAAAATGTTTCCCTGTTCTGTCCCGATTCACCCCAGTGTCCCGATTCACCAGATATTACGGTACTGATTTCAAATTCTAAATGGAGACACAAATAAATTCCTTATTTCAATTCTTTATCCCAGACAGATTTCCTACAGACAATTTATCGCATAAGAATGAGCTGCGAGGAAGTAGCAAATTATTTTAAATTCTCTCCGAGTTCTCACATGTCACGGTGGAATTTTCATGCAAGCTGAGTGAAGCAAGTGAAAGCAATAAACTTCAGAGAATTTGGTTAAACTGCTTTTTGGTTAGAAAAAACTCAAACAGCTAACAAAAGACGGCTTGAGTCAACTAAAGCGAAATCCTGACAAATTGAGAAATCTTTGGTCAAGTATCATTCTTATTCAGAGACGGCTTCCTCAGCTGGGATTTTTCGCAAGCCACAGAAGATAAAATATTTAGTTTTCTTCTGATTATTCAATGATCCCCTGCTGGAAATTAATTTTTGAAGAAAACAGTTTTCTATCAAAGACAAACAATGAGCTGAATTTCAACTGGCTTCAGTGCATTTAGAATGATTCAATGCTGTTGCAAGTCATTTTAGGACAACACAGACCCGTAAAGATATATCTGTCTTATGCCATATCTGTTTGATGCCAAATCTGTCTGATATATTATGCTGCCAAACCTGCTTCTATCTATCTACCTCTCTGTCTATCTATCTATACATCTACCTTTGTATCCATGTTGCTATCTGTCGTTCATATAGAGCTTCATAATCCATTATCTGGTGTAGTTTTTAGGACTGTGATCGGTTATATCACTCTCTGCACAACTGTCTTGGTTATCTTGCCTGTAAATATTATCTTTTCCAGTCTTGGTCTTGCATTCCTTTTATAGACTTCCTGTGACACCGCTTTCACCTTTACAGTTGGAGCCAGTCACCTGTTGCCCTGTAGCATGACACTCTACAAATAAAAGCTCCCTCTCTCCCACTTCTCAATGGACTCTACTGTCCTTTCTTCCATTGATAATAAATGTCCGATAGCAATTCGTCATTTTTGTGTTCTCAAATTGCCACCATGGTCTTTGATATCAAACTCCTTTCATTAGGGGCTGAATTGCTGATTTTCTCTGTTTAGGCCTATCAATCTATCCCTCTCTCTGCCTATCTGACTATTACTCCCTGCTTTGCCCAACCCTCACTGCAGTGCCACTCAGAACTGAAAGGGGCTATCACATATGGAGTTTGACCGGCTTCAAGCAACTGGCATGCAAAGGGCATAACACAGCACTGTTGGGCATGATGGTTTTGTTATTAGGGCATTTACATGGTCATTTTCAGCATGGGGGATTTTTAGGGCCTTGTAAAATGACATAGACACAACCCTCCCAGTCTGGCCCCAGGGTTACACGCCCTCATAAGGCCATTTGGCTGGTCCCAGACTAAATGCCCTTAGTGGGTCTGGCAATCTGGGCAGGGCATACTTCAGGACATAGGCCAGTCTCTCTCTCCATAATAGCTTTATTGTCCAGAGAGATTACAGCATAAATGGTAGGTTATTTGTAACAGACGTTTATTTTCGTACTTGTTTCTTGAGAAGGGAAGCATGCCCACTAAAATACTAATGAAGCATCAAAATATTCCAGCATACAGTGACTAAAATGATCGTAGGCGTGAATAAATCTGTTCTTGAATTTGGTATCTCAAAATTACAAGGTTAGGCCTACTCACAATGAAACAGTTTTTGATAAACTTAAACAAATGAAAGTTATCCAAGTTTTCATTGCTCCTGCTAGAGATTTGTTAATTTGTTGCAAAGCTAAAATACATAAAAATTATATCTAGCTATATATTGTCAATTATCGTCTGAATCCCTTTAAAATTGGTAAATCATCCATCATCATGATTCACTGACTACTTTACTTTTTCAAAGTAACGTTCATTCCACTTCCTCCAGACTGTACTTTTCATCTTCCAGACAGTAATTTTCATGCAGACATCTTCTCGTATCCAATATACTTGCAGCACTTTAGTTGCTGGGTAATACCCTCGTACAAAACGTCACTCCTCATCCTCCACCTTGCAAATCACTGCACCAGATCCTCTTGTAATTGGTCCAAGAAAATACCCATTCAACAGGCTTTACTTGCCCTCTATAGTCTGCAGCCTCCAAATTATCACAATGAGTTATGAAAATTGCCACACTCCAGCAATAGATTTTGAGCCTGGTCCGGTCATATTGTCGCCATAATGTTGCCTCCTTGCCTTCAAGGACAACATCCAAGAGTGTGTACTTAGTGTGTCTTTATCAATTGACGTAATTTATGCAACTGTAGAATTTTAGATCTGCAGTGGCACTGAAAACTGGCAAATTGAAGCATATTGTTGGTACATGTATTGGATCCTTCACACACAAGTTTTAGGTTAAAATTGGTCACACACAAGGAAGATAAAACACCATTTGTCGAGGCATAGGCTTGACACTAAATAAATGATTTATCTACCAAAACTTCTAATGTGTACACCATAGAACACCCTCACGTATGGGATCCTTTGGCAGAGCCTTGAAATTAATAAAATTATTGTACCTCAAGAATATCCAGAGATCTTGCATGAGAAAGTTTATACACAATTGGTAACCAGCTGCTTCTCTTTAATGGCAGCTACCGTAATGAATACAAACAATTTTCAACTATCAGCAATAACAGCTGTTTTTACAGCAAGTATCGTTGCATTAACGGCATCTGCTATAAAAGTCAGAGAAGCTTGGTTTACGTTGCAGGTAAATTATTCTTTGTTGGGCAAGGCAATACACTGTATATGGACTTTAAGCCCTGTATGTCCATGTACTGACTGGGCTGAGTGGGACCAACAGGAACAACAAGAATGAACAAGATGTACACTTGGCAAAGGAGGAACATCCTTCTAACATGAATGGTTGCTCAGGCTAGAATTGAGTCATGGTACAGCGGTATGAGAGGTAAGCAGCTCAGTTATGATTCAGACTGCATGGTCCAGTAATCAAATCCTGGATCAGAGATGGGCAGCTCTGTGTGCTTCAACTGATCTACAGTGCCGCCTTAAGTTAGTGAAACAGGCAATATTTTGCCATTTCCGCAATGATAACAATCGCTGCCAGTTTTCTTTGCTGTACTTGGAGTTTGGTATCGGTCAAAGTCTTTGATAAGGAAGTGTAACCTAAGTCCAATATTATTTTAATAGGAGGGTTGGTTCACTTTCTTATGAAGATTTTGACCCGTACCTAACTCTAAGTACAGTAAAGAAAATTGGCAGCCATTGTTATCTCACATGCCTCAAATATTGGCCTTCATGGCCAAATAGGTTTTCTTGACATCGGATGAGAATTCATGCTTCTACAAGCAGTTTTGTGGAGGATGTTTAGCATTGTGGCAATGGCAAAATATCACCCATTTCACTAACTAAGAGGCGGCACTGTGGGCTCCAGATATTACATTACATTACATGTTATATAGTACATTATCTCATGCGATTCTATTGCACTTCACAAAACAAATTAAAATGTAACATGGAATATGATAATTAAAATCGAGACATAAAACTTTAAAATAAGATTACAGAACATTATATTAAAACATTTTCTTGGGAAACAATCCTAGAGCCTAAACTGCATGTATGCAGACCAGATCAGTCCTAAAGCTGGGCCACCTCCACCAAACTAAAAGTACCACGCTGAAATTGATAACATGAATTTCAGTTTCAAGTCTTTTTTAAATTTAATATTACTTTTGTCTATAAGAATTTGCAGAAATGGAAGTGTCACAGTGCCGCCCGTAAGTAAGTGAAACGCATGATATTGTGCCATTACATAAATTCTAGACGTTCTAAACCAAACAGCTTTTGGAAGGATGAATTCTCATTTGATGAGAGGAAAACATATTGGGTCCTAAGGTCGATATGTGAGCTATGTCTTATGTAGTTGGAGTTAGTAAAGATCAAAGTCTTTGATAAGTAAGTAAAACACAGGCCCAATGTTATTTCATAGGTAAGGGTGGTTCACATACTTATCAAAGACTTTGATCCATACCTAACTCCGACTACAACTAGGGTTTTAACTACCCGTGTGATGTCTCAGCTCAGGTACTACTGTTTAACCTGAGACATAAGTTCTGAAGGGTGCAAATGAGTAAAAATTATTTAAGATATATTTCGTATTAGGGAAATAAAACATCAACAATAATAAGAATTTTTATTTTTCTATTTCTTATCCATACAATCACATGTTGAGGGTATGTTACAACACACCATGACCTAGAAATATTTCAAGGCAAAAGCAAGTTCTTCACTTTTCATTCACCTGTCACACAAAAACAAATTAATATTCGAAACAAAAATAAATATTGGTAAACTCTTGCAGAATCTACAAAATAAAAGCTTCAGTATAATCTTGAATGTTGTTACAAAACTCTCACAAAAAAAATTCCGATTAAGTAACTCCATATTTAACTGTTTAACATCTCCGATTCACTGTTGTCCAAGAGGACACTAAAAATATTATACACTACCCTCCAAAAGTTTGAATACACCTGAAAAGGTGAGATTTCTTTCAAAATTACCTAATCTGCAACACAACTTTTGTTTTATGCTTACATCAAATAATATGGAAATTCACATTCAGGCCATAAAGTGTCCATATTTCATGGTTTTAGATCATTTTGGTATAAATTTATATAAATTTCTCGATATTCAATTTTTTCATTTTTTATAAAAAGCTATAAAACCACTGTTGTCTTCCATATTTATGATATTTTATCATTTTTTACACATTTCCACTGGTTTTTGATGATTTTACTCATAGTTTCGGACCAGAAAATGGCCGTTGAAAATCTGACAAAAATACTGATTTTGGCTATTTTTGGTTCAAAACAATGCTGAAACAGCTCAAATAAAATAATTTTCACTAGAGAAGATACATTCCATGATTATACTTCATGGTGACCCGAAATTATCTAAATTTTGTATTTTTGGTTGGTCAATGTCCAATTTTTAAACTGTCTTTTTGGGGTCAAAAATAACCGCTACGACCATGTTAAAACTCTGGAAATGCTTGAAATATGATTAAATATCATAAACCTAGAAGATAGCTCGGCTGTGACAATTTTCTATAAAATACCAAAATTTGGGATATCAAGAGAGGCCATAAATTTCAACCAAAATGACCTAAAATGACAAAATAAAGACAACTTCTGACTTCAATGTGACTTCTTATATTGTTTGATGTAAATATTAAACAAAAATTCCATTCAAAATCAAGTATTTTAAAAGAAACCTCACTTATCCAGGTGTATTCAAACTTTTGGAGGGTAGTGTAGGTCACGAAATTTATGATTGATTTTGAAAGATAACAGCAAAATACATGTTTTCTCTTACTACCTTGAAAAAAACCTCAAGGAAAACAAAAAATAATCTCAATGCTTCCCAATCATCATAGAAGAACAGAACTTTAATTAGGGACTATCACAATACATGTTATTTCCTAAATTGTCTCATAAAAATAGCATATTTATCCAATCAAAACACAATTAAGATCCCGCCAGTGTGATATCAGGTCCCTGGATGAATCCCAGCGGTCATGAGTACAAGTGGCGTTGCCACGCCACCACTTTTCGATGTCATCTTACCAAGGCCGAGGCATGTCGTCCTGGTGTAATAAGGCACACAGTCGACACCAGAACTTAGTGTCAACAAAAGATCCGGTACCAATCCAACTGAAGTATGAATTATACTTCTCATCATCCTGGTCCAGAGCTTTCAGATATGTTGCAAGCTCTGCTGGATTTTGGAAATCCTCAACATGAATGAAAGAGTTTGAAGGGGCCACTGCTTCATATTCTTGGCGACGTGCCCCCATCACAACCGGAATTACGCCTGACCTGAAAATAGAACATATGAAGTTGCTGTTAATATAAAGATGATGATTTCATTTTGAATAATGGGAAAGAGGGACGATAAACATATCATTGCAAACACTGTCAAGACTCCTTTGATATTTTTTCCTCTTTAATAATATCATTCCCTTTCTTACAGCCTTGCTTCACATTCTCCCTTTATCTTACCCTTTCCCTCTCCATCACACATCCCTTTCATTTTCCCCCTTCCTCTTTGAGCTCTCATTCCCTCTGCCCTGCCAACCCCCTTTCTCTTAATGTTTAATCTTACTTACTTCATACTAACTAGAGATGGGATGCCAAGTTGAATACTATCAAATTAATTCAAAAGAAAGGCAACAGCATAGTTCTCTTTTCTATAAATCATCTTTATACCATTCGACACCTCATTCAGCCAATCACATGCCAGTGTTGCAGGGAAATAATTCTCATATTCTTTGTTGTCCAGTTAGCCTCTCGTGTTTGACTGTTTGAGTGTTTGTCTCATTGTATAAGCCAGTTATTCACTATGGGATCAGGAATATGTGTTTATCACACCTCGGGCTCAAGCCCTTGGGTGATAAATCACATATTCCCTCTCCCTTGGTGAATAACCTATACATACACAGAAGAAAACCTTGTTAATTTTAACTTCTAAATGGAGACACAAATCAACTCCTTATTTGAATTCTTTGCCCAGACAGATTTCCTTCAAGTAATTTATCGTTGCATTAGAATGAGCTGTGAGGAAGTCACAAATTATTCTAAATTCTCTCCAAGTTCTCACATGTCACTTTTGAATTTTCATGCAAGATGAATGAAGCAATAAACTGATTTTTGGTAAAAGAAAACTCAAACAGCTAACAAAAGACGGCTTGAGTCAACTAAAGCAAAATCCTTACAAATTGAGAAATCTTTGGTCAAATAGCATTCTTAGTCAGAGACAGCTTCCTCAGGTGGGATTTTTCGCATGCCACAGAAGATAAAATATTTAGTTTGCTTCTGATTATTCAATGATCCTCGGCTGGAAATTCATTTGTAAAGAAAACAGTTTTCTGTTAGAGACAAACATTGAGCTGAATTTCAAACTGGCTCCTATTCTTCGAAAATAATTCAATGCTGTTGCAAGTCATGTTCTGATAACGCAGACCCATAAAGACATATCTGTCTTATGCGATATCTGTTTAAGCCAAATCTTTCTGTTCAATGAATATCATCTTTCGTGCTTCTACCTATCTGTCTATCTATTTATCTGTATATCTATCATCTATCTATCTATCTATCTGTCTATCTATCTATCTATCTATCTATCTATCTATCTATCTATCTATCTATCTATCCATCTATCTATTGATCTATCTATTGATCTATCTATTGATCTATCTATTGATCTATCTATTGATATATCTATCTATCTATCTATCTATCTTCTATCTATCTATCTATCTATCTATCTATCTATCTATCTATCTATCTACCTATCTATCTATCTATCCATCTATCTATCTATCTATCTATCTATCTATTTATATATCTATCTATCCATCCATCTATCTATCTATCTATCTTTTGATCTACCTTTGCATCTATGTAACTGTCTATCATTCATCTAGAGCTTAATTATCCATTATCTGGTACAACTTTTAGGACTCTGATCTGTCATATCGCTCTCAGCACAAATATCCTGGCTATCTTGCCTGTCGGTATAATCTTGTCAGTTTTTGCCTTGCATTCCGTTTATAGACTTCCTGTGACACAGCTTTCACCTTTACAGTTGGTGCCAGTCACCTGCTGCCCTGTAGCATGACACTCTACAAATAAAAGCGCCCTCTCTCCCACTTCTCAATGGACAACTCTGTAGTCCTTTGTTCCATTGATGATAGATGTATATACCCAATTACCCATTCGTCATTTTGTGTTCTCAAATTGCCACCACAGTCTTTGACATCAAACTCCTTTCATTAGGGGCTAAATTGTTGATTTTCTCTGTTTAGGCCTGTCTATCTATCCCTCTCTCTATGTATCTGACTATTACTCCTTCCTTTGCCCAAACCCTCACTGCAGTGCTATTCAGAACTAAAAGGGGTTATCATGAATGGAGTTTGACTGGCCCCAAGCAACTGGCACGCAAAGGGCATAAGCCGCATAACACAGCACAGTTGGGCATAATGGTTTTGTTATTAGGGCATTTACATGGTCAATTTCAGCATTGGGGCTTTTTAGGGCCTTGTAAAATGACATAGACACAACCCTCCCAGTCGTCTGGCCCCAGGGTTACATGCCCTCATAAGGCCATTTTGCTGGTCCCAGACTAAATGCCCTTAGTGGGTCTGGCAATCTGGGCTGGGCATGCTTCAGGACATAAGGGAGTCTCACTCTCTCTATAATAGCTACTTGTTTCTTGAGAAGGGAAGTACCTACGGCTACTAAAATACTATTAAAGCATGAAAAAAATCCAGCCTACGGTGACTAAAATGTTCGTAGATGTCGATAAATCTGTCCGTGATTTTGGTGTTTCAAAATTACAAGGTCACTCACTCTGAAATAATATTTGATAAACTTTTTTGAATAACAGATATCAAAGTCATAATTGCTCCTGTTAGATATTTGTTAATTTGTGGCAAAGCTGCAATATGGATATATTAAATCTAGCTATATATTGCCAATTATCTTCTGAATCCCTTTCAAATTGGTAAATCATCCATGATCATGATTCACAAACTACTTTACTTCTTATAAGTAGTGCTCTGCTCATTCCACTTCCTCCAGACAGTATTATTCATGCAGACATCTTCTCGCATCCAATATACCTGAAGCCATTTAGCTACAGGGCAATACCCTCATACAAAAACCTTGCTCCTCATCCTCCACCTTGCAAATCACTGCACCAGATCCTCTTGCAATTGGTTCAAGAATATACCAATTCAACAGGCTTTACTTGCCCTATATAGTCTGCAGCCTCCAAATTATCACAATGAGTTATGAAAATTGCCACACTACAACAATAAATATTGGGCCTGGTCTAGTTATATTGTCTAGCCATAATATAGCCTCCTTGTCTTCAAGGACGACATCCAAGAGTGTGTACTTAGGGTGTCTTTATCAATTGAAGTAATTCATACAACTATAGAATTTTTGATCTGCATTGGCATGGAAAATCTGCGTGTAAGGTGTTTGAGGGAATCAGAAAAATTAAGAATATTGTTGGTGCATTTACTGGTAGCATTCACAGACAAGTGTTAGGTTGTAATTAGGGACAGACAGCAAGGTTAAAATTCCATTTATTGAGGCATAGGCTAGACACTAAAAGATTTACCTACATGTATCAACTCCTCTAATAAAACATAAAAAAACCTTCATATGTGAGATCCTTTGGCAGAGCCTTGAAATTAACAAAATTATTGTATCTCAAGAACAACCACATAATCTATGGACTACGTATATATACACAAATTGTAAAAACCAGCTGCATCTCTTTAATGGCAGTTACCATAATGTATACAAAAAAATCGTCAATTTATGGTAGTAAAAACTGTTTTTACAACAATTATCAATGCTTTCACTTTATCAGCCACAAAAGTAAGAGAAGCTGGGTTTACGTTGCAGACAAATTACTCTTTGTATGGGCTTTAAGCCCTGCACATCCATGCACTGACCAGGTTGAGGAGGACCGACAGGAATCGCAATACTGATGCAAAGTGCACATTTGGCACGGGAGAAACATCCTTTTAACATGAATGGTTGCTCAGGCTTGAAGCCAGACATGGTACAGCAGTATGAAAGGTTGGCAACTCAGTTATGATTCGGACTGCATGGTCCAGTAATCGAATCCTAGACCAGATGTGGGCAGCCCTGTGAGCTACTACTGATCTGCAGTGCCACCTTAAGTTATTGAAACAGGAGATATTTTTCCATCGCTGCAGTTTTCTTTGCTGTACTTGGAGTTAGGTCCGGGTATATGTCTTTGATAAGTAAGTCTAACCCAAGCCCAATGTTATTTCAATAGGAGAGGTGGTTTACTTCCTTCTGAAAGACTTTGAGCCATACTTAACTCCGAGTACAGCAACGAAAATTGGCAGCCATTGTTATAACACATGCCTCAAATATTGGCCTTCTTGACCAAATATGTTTTCCTGTCATTGGATGAGAATTCATGCTTCTAAAAGCAGTTTGGTGGAGTATGTTTAGCATTGGGGCAAAATTATCACAGGTTTTCACTTACTTACGGCACTGTAGGCCCAAGACTTTTTCTTGGGAAACAATCCTAGAGCCTAAATTACATGTATGCCGACCAGATCAGTCCTTAAGCTTGGCCACCCCCACTGAACTAAAAGTACCATGCTGAAATTGATGATATAAATTTCAGTATTATATATTTGTTAAACTTAAGATTACTTTTGTCTTTAACAATCTGCAGAAATAGGAAGTGCGTACAGAGCCACCTGTAAATGAAACTCATGGTGTTTTGCCATTGCATCAATGCTAAAACATCCACAACCAGACTGCTTGTGAAAGCATGAATTCCTCATCTGATGAGAGGAAAACATATTGGGTCATAAAGGTCGATATGTTAGGCATGTCTGATAACAATGGAAGCCAATTTTCTTTGCTGTAGTCAGAGTTAGATATGGGTCAAAGTCTTTGATAAGTAAGTGAAACACAGGCCCAATGTTATTTCATAGAGAAAGGTGGCTCACTTATAAAAGATTTTGACCGACATCTAACTCTGACTACAACTAGGGTTTTACCTACCTGTGTGTGTCTCAGCTCTGGTACTACTGTTCAACCTGAGACATAATTTTTGAAGTGTGCCAATGAGTTAAAATTATTTAAGATGTAGTTCTTATTAGGAAAATAAAACATCAACAATAATAAGCATTTTTATTTTTCAATTTCTTATCCATACAATCAAATTTTGACGGTATGTCACAACACACCATGACCTAGAAATATTTCAAGGCAAAAGCAGGTTCTTCACTTTTCATTCACCTGTCACACAAAAAAAAAAATTGATCAATATCTGAAACAAGAATAAATATTGGCAAACTCTTGTTCACAGCTTCACAAGCAACAACTACAAAATAAAAGCCTTGGTTAAACCAAGAAGGTAGTCAGAAAAAATTTCAAATAAGGAACTCTATATTTAACTTTTAAACATCTCAGATTCACTGTTTTCCGAGAGGACACTGAAAATATTATAGGTCACAAATAGTTGTTAAGAGTCAACGAAATTTATGATTGCTTTTGAAAGTTAACTGCAAAATACAGGTTTTCTCTTACTACCGTAATATGGGGTGAATCGGGACACTGGGGTGAATCGGGACAGAACAGATAAGCATTATATTCCTTCAAAAAACACCAACTTCTACTTGCTTTAGGGACTTGATTTTTGGCGAACTATTAGAATACATTCTAGTGAATCTTGTGGTGGATTTTTATACTTTTACCTATAAGCACTACGGAGCCACAGTACTTTTAAGTTGCGCCAGCAGAATTAACATTTTCGGAATGTGGTCAAATCTTTGCTTGTACTTTAAAAAGTCTAAATACCAGAGGCACAATACCTCACAGGAACCTATCTTTCAATTTAAAATGGTTTCAGGGGACCAGAATAGTAGACCAGAAATGGGATTATTTTGGTTTGGTCATGGGTTCAGATCCAGGTCATTGGCAAAGTTTCGGGAATAATCAAAATATACCTTACCAATTTTCATTTGAATGTGCTAGCACGGTCTTTGGATGAATATTATTGAACTTGGTATCATTTATAGTGGATTTAGTCCAGAATTCACAATCACCAGCAAAATGAGCAGAAAACAACAGTCTTCCCTATTTTTTTGTCATTTACCCCATTTTTAAAAATCTGCATATTATGAATGAAATTGATTTCAGATTTAAAAAAAAAACATTTTTGGCATATTGCACATGTTTTCTAATGTTTAATCACAAGATGCAATCACTTAGGGAAGGTTTGAAGTATTAATTGTGGAAATAATGGAGTGTCCGGTTCACCCCAAAGTGTGGGGTGAATTGGGACAATGATTTTCCGAGCCTTGAGTATTGGGAAAGTGAGATATCGTACCAAGCTCCAAGGGGTACATGAAAGTTTGGTTTCTAGATTGATTTTTGTCCATGCTATGACAGAAAAACTGCCAATTCTGTCCCAATTCACCCCATATTACGGTGCCTTGAAAAAAACCTCAAGGAAAACAAAAAATAATCTCAATGCTTCCCAATCATCATAGAAGAACAGAACTTTAATTAGGGACTATCACAATACATGTTATTTCCTAAATTGTCTCATAAAAATAGCATATTTATCCAATCAAAACACAATTAAGATCCCGCCAGTGTGATATCAGGTCCCTGGATGAATCCCAGCGGTCATGAGTACAAGTGGCGTTGCCACGCCACCACTTTTCGATGTCATCTTACCAAGGCCGAGGCATGTCGTCCTGGTGTAATAAGGCACACAGTCGACACCAGAACTTAGTGTCAACAAAAGATCCAGTACCAATCCAACTGAAGTATGAATTATACTTCTCATCATCCTGGTCCAGAGCTTTCAGATATGTTGCAAGCTCTGCTGGATTTTGGAAATCCTCAACATGAATGAAAGAGTTTGAAGGGGCCACTGCTTCATAGTCTTGGCAAAACGCCCCCATCACAACCAGAATAACGCCTGACCTGCAAATAGACCAAATGAAGTTGCCATTAATATAAAGATTTTAATTTAATATTGATTAACGGGAAAGAGGGACAATAAAGGAGTCTTGACAGTGCATTTCATTGCAAACACTGTCAAGACTTCTTTGATAGTTTTTCCTCTTTATCAATAATATCATCCCCTTCCTTACAGCCCTTGCTTCACATTCTCCCTTTATCTTACCCGTTCCCTCTCCATCACACATCCCTCTCATTTTCCCCCTTCATCTTTGAGCTCTCATTCTCTCCTCCATGCCAGCTCCTCTGCTTCTTAGAGCTCTCATTCCCTCTGCCCTGCCAACCCCCTCTCTCTTAATGTTTAATCTTACTTACTTCATACTAACTAGGGATGGGATGCCAAGTTGAATCGTATCAAATTAATTCCTAAGAAAGGCAACAGCATAGTTCTCTTTTCTATAAATTATCTTTATACCATTCGACACCTCATTCAGCCAATCACATGCCAGTGTTGCAGGGAAATAATTCTCATATTCTTTGTTGTCCAGTTAGCCTCTCGTGTTTGACTTTTTGAGTGTTGTCTCACGGTATAAGCCAGTTATTCACTACGGGATCAGGAATATGTGTTTATCACACCTCGGGCTCAAGCCCTTGGGTGATAAATCACATATTCCCTCTCCCTTGGTGAACAACCTATACATACACAGAAGAAAACCTTGTTAATTTTAACTTCTAAATGGAGACACAAATCAACTCCTTATTTGAATTCTTTGCCCAGACAGATTTCCTTCAAGCAATTTATCGTTTTATCAGAATGAGCTGTGAGGAAGTCACAAATTATTCTAAATTCTCTCCAAGTTCTCACATGTCACTTTTGAATTTTCATGCAAGCTGAGTGAAGCAATAAACCAATTTTTGGTAAAAGAAAACTCAAACAGCTAACAAAAGACGGCTTGAGTCAACTAAAGCAAAATCCTTACAAATTGAGAAATCTTTGGTCAAATATCATTCCTATTCAGAGACAGCTTCCGCAGCTGGGATTTTTCGCATGCCACAGAAGATAAAATATTTAGTTTGCTTCTGATTATTCAATGATCCATGGCTGGAAATTCATTTGTAAAGAAAACAGTTTTCTATTAAAGACAAACAATGAGCTGAATTTCAAACTGCGCCAATGCATCGAAAATGATTCAATGCTGTTGCAAGTCATGTCATGATAACGCAGACCCATAAAGATATATCTCTCTTATGCAATATCTGTTTGAGCCAAATCTTTCTATTTGATGAATATCGTCTTTCGTGCTTCTACCTATCTATCTATCTATCTGTATATCTATCTATCTATCTATCTATCTATCTATCAATCTATCTATCTATCTATCTATCTATCTATCTATCTATCTATCTATCTATCTATCTATCTATTGATCTACCTTTGCATCTATTGATCTATCATTCATCTAGAGCTTAATAATCTATAAGCTGGTACAACTTTTAGGACTCTGATCTGTCATATTGCTCTCAGCACAACTATCCTGGCTATCTTGCCTCTCGGTATGATCTTATCAGTCTTTGCCTTGCATTCCTTTTATAGACTTCCTGTGACGCAGCTTTCACCTTTACAGTTGGAGCCAGTCACCTGTTGCCCTGTAGCATGACGCTCTAACAATAAAAGCTCCCTCTCTCCCACTTCTCAATGGACAACTCTATAGTCCTTTGTTCCATTGATAATACATGTATATACCCAATTACCCATTCGTCATTTTGTGTTCTCAAATTGCCACCACAGTCTTTGACATCAAACTCCTTTCATTAGGGGCTAAATTGTTGATTTTCTCTGTTTAGGCCTGTCTATCTATCCCTCTCTCTCTATCTCTCTGACTGTTACTCCCTGCTTTGCCCAAACCCTCAGTGCTATTCAGAACTGAAAGGGGCTATCACAAATGGAGTTTGACCGGCCCCAAGCAACTGGCATGCAAAGGGCATAACACAGCACAGTTGGGCATGATGGTTTTGTTATTAGGGCATTTACATGGTCATTTTCAGCATGGGGGTTTTTTAGGGCCTTGTAAAATGACATAGACACAACCCTCCCAGCCGTCTGGCCCCAGGGTTACATGCCCTCATAAGGCCATTTTGCTGGTCCCAGACTACATGCCCTGAATGGGTCTGGCAATCTGCTCTTTGAGTTCATGCATGCCTCAGGACATAAGGCAGTCTCTTTCCATAATAGCCTTATTGTCCATACAGATTACAACACAAATGGTTGATTATTGTTACAGAATATTACTTTCGTACCTGATTGGAAGTATTAAAATACTAATAAAACAAGGAAATTTCAGGATGCAGTGATTGAAAATGTTCATAGATGCGATAAATCTGTCCTTGACTTTGGCATTTCAAAATAACAAGATCACTGACAATGAAATGTTATTAAAATTTTGATAAAATTCATCAAATAAAAGATATCCAAGTCATAATTGCTCCTGTTAGAGATATCTTAATTAGTGGCAAGGCTACAATATATATGAATTATATCTAGCTATATATTGCCAATTATCCTCCGAATCCCTTCCAAATTGGTAAATCGTCTAAGATCATGATTCAATATTAAACTTCATTACTTTTTAAAAGTAGTGGCTGTAATGCTCATTCCACTTCCTCCTGACGGTACTTTTCCAGCTAGCATCTTCTCGCATCCAATATACCTGAAGCCATTTAGCTGCAGGGCAATACCCTCATACAAAACCTCACTCCTCATCCTACACCTTACAAATCACTGCACCAGATCCTCTTGCAATTGGTTCAAGAAAATACTCATTCAACAGGCTTTACTTGCCCAATATAGTCTGCAGCCTCCAAATTATCACAATGAGTTATGAAAATTGCCACACTACAACAATAAATATTGGGCCTGGTCTGGTTATATTGTCTAGCCATAATATAGCCTCCTTGTCTTCAAGGACAACATCCAAGAGTGTGTACTTAGAGTGTCTTTATCTATTGAGGTAATTCATGCAACTGTAGAATTTTAGATTTGCATTGGCATGGAAAATTTGCATGTAAGGTGTTTGAGGGAATCAGAAAAATTAAGAATATTGTTGGTACATTTATTGGTAGCATTCACAGACAAGTGTTAGATTCTAATTAGGGACAGACAGCAAAGTTAAAACTCCATTTATCGAGGCATAGGCTAGACACTAAAAGATTTACCTACATGTATCAACTCCTTTAATAAAACATAAAAAACCTTCATATGTGGGATCCTTTGGCAGAGCCTTGAAATTAACAAAATTATTGTACCTCAAGAACAACAAGATAATCTATTGACTACGTATATATACACAATTTGCAAAACCGCCGCTGCATCTCTTTAATGGCAGTTACCACAATGTATACAAAAAAATAGTCAATTTATGGGAGTAAACGCTGTTATTACAACAATTATCAATGCTTTCACTTTATCAGCCACAAAAGTAAGAGAAGCTGGGTTTACAGTGCAGACAAATTATTCTTGGTATGGGCTTTAAGCCCTGCACATCCATGCTCTGACCAGGTTGAGTAGGACCGATAGGAACCGCATTACTCATGCAAAGTGCACATTTGGCATGGGAGAAACCTCCTTTTAACATGAACCGTTGCTCAGGATGGCAGCGAGACATGGAACAGCAGTATGAAAGGTTGGCAGCTCAGTTCTGATTCGGACTGCATGGTCCAGTAATCGAAGCCTGGACCAGATGTGGGCAGCCCTGTGTGCTACTACTGATCTGCAATGCCACCTTAAGTTAGTGAAACGGTTGATATTTTTCCATTGCTGCAATGATAACAATCACTGCCAGTTTTCTTTGCTGTACTTGGGAGTTAGGTACGGGTCAATGTCTTTGATAAGTAAGTCTAACCCAAGCCCAATGTTATTTCAATAGGAGAGGTGGTTCACTTCCTTCTGAAAGACTTTGAGCCATACCTAACTCTGAGTACAGCAAAGAAAAATGGCAGCCATTGTCATAACACATGCCTCAAATATTGGCCTTCTTGACCCAACAGGTTGTCCTGTCATTGGATGAGAATTCATGCTTTTAAAAGCAGTTTGGTGGAGTATGTTTAGCTTTGGGGCAAAAGTATCACAGGTTTCACTTACTTACAGACGGCACTGTAGTCCCCAGACTTTTTCTTGGGAAGCAATCCTAGAGCCTAAATTACATGTATGCCAACCAGATCAGTCCTTAAGCTGGGCCACCCCCACTGAACTAAAAGTACCATGCTGAAATTGATGATATAAATTTCAGTATTATATCTTTGTTAAACTTAAGATTACTTTTGTCTATAACAATCTGCAGAAATAGGAAGTGCGTACAGAGCCACCTGTGAGTAAGTGAAACTCATGGTGTTGTGCCATTGCATCAATGCTAAAACATCCACACCAGACTGCTTGTGAAAGCATGAATTCTCATCTGATGAGAGGAAAACATATTGGGTCATAAAGGTCGATATGTTAGGCATGTCTGATAAGAATGGAAGCCAATTTTCTTTGCTGTAGTCAGAGTTGGATATGGGTCAAAGTCTTTGATAAGTAAGTGAAACACAGGCCCAATGTTATTTCATAGAGAAAGGTGGCTCACTTATAAAAGATTTTGACCCACATCTAACTCCGACTACAACTAGGGTTTTACCTACCTGTGTGTTGTCACAGCTCAGGTACTACTGTTCAACCTGAGACATAATTTTTTAAGGGTGCCAATGTGTAAAAATTATTTAAGACATATTTCTTATTAGGAAAATAAAACATCAACAATAATAAGCATTTTTATTTTTCAATTTCTTATCCATACAATCACATTTTGACGTTATGTCACAACACACCATGACCTAGAAATATTTCAAGGCAAAAGCAGGTTCTTCACTTTTCATTCACCTGTCACACACAAAAAAATAAATAAATTTAATCAATATCTGAAACAAGAAGAAATATTGGCAAACTCTTGTTCACAACTTCACAAGCAACAACTACAAAATAAAAGCCTTAGTTAAACCAAGAAGGTAGCTAGAAAATTCTCCCCAAAATATTTCAAATAAGGAACTCTATTTTTAACTTTTTAACATCTCAGATTCTCTGTTGTCCGAGTGGACACTAAAATTATTATAGGTCACAAATAGTTGTTAAGAGTCAACAAAATTTATGATTGATTTTGAAAGATAACTGCAAAATACAGTTTTCTCTCACTACCTTGAAAAAAACCTCAAGGAAAAAAAAAAAATCTCAATGCATCTCAATCATCATAGAAGAATAGAAATTTAATTAGGGACTATCACAATACATGTTATTTCCTAAATGTCTCATAAAAATAACATAATTATTTAATCAAAACACAAGATCCCGCCAGTGTGATATCAGGTCCCTGGATGTATCCCAGCGGTCATGAGTACAAGTCGCGTTGCCACGCCACCACTTTTCGATGTCATCATACCAAGTCCGAGGCATGTCGTCCTGGTGTAATAAGGCACACAGTCGACACCAGAATTTAGTGTCAACAAAAGATCCAGTACCAATCCAACTGAAGTACGAATTGTACTTCTCATCATCCTGGTCCAGAGCTTTCAGATATGTTGCAAGCTCTACTGGATTTTGGAAATCCTCAACATGAATGAAAGAGTTTGAAGGGGCCACTGCTTCATAGTCTTGGCGACGTGCCCCC
Source organism: Platynereis dumerilii (assembly GCA_026936325.1). NCBI lineage: Eukaryota > Metazoa > Annelida > Polychaeta > Phyllodocida > Nereididae > Platynereis > Platynereis dumerilii. The sequence goes on along the minus strand of JAPTHN010000010.1, from coordinate 23,076,421 downwards.
ATCACAACCGGAATAACGCCTGACCTGAAAATAGACCAAATGAAGTTGCCATTAATATAAAGATTTAAATTTAATATTGAATAACGGGAACGAGAGACTAAGAGTGGAGCATGAATTTGTTGCAGGGCATCTCTCACCGACATACATGCAAAGTATTTTTGGTAGCCAATGACACTTTCTGATACTTAACATTTAAGTATATTGTACATTTCTAAATACTACCTCCTGAGTCTTGACACATGAATTTCATTGCAAAACGTCCCATGTCTTCACCATCTTATTTTCCACTGCTCTCTGCCTCACACTCAACCTTTGTCTTGCCATTTCAATTACCCTCTCATGTCCCTCTCCTTTTCCCTCTTCTTCTTCTCACTCTTACTCCCTATTCCTAGCCAACTCCCTCTCCCTTAAAGCTTAATGTTTGTCAACTTATTTCTAGTAGCGATGCCGAATTGGATACAATCAGATTAATTCCAAAGAAAGGCAATTACTAAGTGCACAATCCTATTAATATTTAAAAGGAACTATTTATACATGGAAGAAAATCATACTGATTTCACCTTAAAATGGAGACCCAAATAAATTCCTTATTTGAATTCTCTACCCGCAAAGGATTTTGTTAAGCAATTTATCGTTGCTTTAAAATGAGCTGTGAGGAAGTTGCAAATTACCTTAAATTCTCTCCAAGTTCTCACATGTCACTTTGGAATTTTCATGCAAGCTGAGGGAAGTAAGTGAAAGCAATAAACTTGAGAGAACTCGGTTAAACTGCTTTTTGGTAAAAGAAAACCCAAACAGCTAACAAGAGACGGCTTGAGTCAACTAAAGCAAAATCCTGACAAACTGAGAAATCTTTGGCTAAATATCATTCATATTCAGAGACGGCTTCCTCAGCTGGGATTTTCGCAAGCCACAGAATAAAATATTTAGTTTGCTTCTGATTATTCAATGATCCCTGGCTGGAAATTCATTTGTAAAGAAAATAGTGTTCTATTAAAGACAAACAATGAGCTGCATTTCAAAGCTTCAATGCATCGAAAATTATTCAATGCTGTTGCAAGTCATTTTAAGATAACACAGACCCATAAAGATATATTTGTCTGATGCCATATCTGTCTGAAACCAAATCTGTCTAATTCATTATATTGCCAATCCTACTTCTATCAGTCCGCTTCCATCCATCTATGTATCTATCTATGTATCTATCTATGTATGTATCTATCTGTCTATCTATCTATCTACCTTTGTATCTATGTAGCTATCTATCATTTTATATAGACCTTTTAAAATAATCCATTATCTGGTACAGTTTTTAGCACTGTGATCTGTCATATAACTCTCTGCACAACGGTCTTGGTTATCTTGCTTGTAGATATTATCTTGTCCTGTCTTGGTCTTTTACTTCTTTTGCAGACTTCCTGGGACACAGCTTTCACCTTTACAGTTGGGGCCAGTCACCTGTTGCCCTGCAGCATGACACTCTACAAATAAATCCCCACCCCCTCTATTCCACCTCTCAATGGACAACTCCATAGTCCTATGTATACCTACTCACCATTTTCTCTTCTCAAATTGCCGTTATGGTCTTTGACATCAAACTCCTTTCATCAGGAGCTGCATTTTGTATGTTTAGGCCTATCTATCTATCTCTCTATATCTATCTATCTATTACCCCTTTTTGTACAAACCCTCACTCCAGTGCTATTTAGAACTGAAAGGGGCTATAACAATTCGAGTTTGACCGGCCCCAAGCAGCTGGCATGCAAAGGGCATAACGCTGCACAGTTGGTCATGATGGTTTTGTTATTAGCGCATTTACATGGTCATTTTCAGCATGGGGGCCTTTTAGGGCCTTGTAAAATGACATAGACACAACCCTTCCAGTCTGGCCCAAGGGTTACACACCCTCATAAGGCCATTTGGTTGGTCCCAGACTAAATGCCCTTAGTTGGTCCGGCAATCTGGGCTAGGCATGGTTCAGGACATAAGGCAGTCTCTCTCTAATATAATAGCTTTATTGTCAAGAGATCTTTCAGGAAAAATGGTGGGTTAGAGCAACAGACTATTACACTTGTGCTTGTTTTTTGAAATGAGAAGTACGCCTGCTAAAACACTAATAAAGCATGAAAATATTCCAGCATGCAGTGACTAAGATCTTCGTAGATGTGGATAAATGTGTCCTTGACTTTGGTATTTCAAAATAACAAGGTCACTGACAATGAAATGATATTTGATAAAGTTCATCAAATAAGAGATATCCAAGTCATAATTGCTCAGGACGTGTTAGAGATTTGTTAATTAGTGGCAAAGCTACAATATGTATGAATTATATTTAGCTATATATTGCCAATTATCCTCCGAATCCCTTCCAAATCGGTAAATCATCCAAGATCATGATTCAATAACTTCTTTACTTTTTAAAATACTCTTTAAAAGTAGTGCTCTGCTCATTCCACTTCCTCCAGACAGTACTTTTCATGCAGACATCTTCTCGCATCCAATGTACCTGCAGCAATTTAGTTGCAGGGCAATACCCTCTTACAAAACCTCACAGCTCATCCGCCACCTTGCAAATCACTGCACCAGATCCTCTTGTAATTGGTCCAAGAAAATACCCATTCAACAGGCTTTACTTGCCCTATATAGTCTGCAGCCTCCAAATTATCACAATGAGTTATGAAAATTGCCACACTCCATCAATAGATTTTGGGCCTGGTCTGGTCATACTGTCTAGCCATAATGTAGCTTCCTTGTCTTCAAGGACAACATCCAAGAGTGTGTACTTAGGGTGTCTTTATCAATTGAGGTAATTCATAGAATTTTTGATCTGCAGTGGCATGGAAAATTTGCGTGTAAGGTGTTTGAGGGAATCAGAAAAATTAAAAATATTGTTGGTACATTTATTGATAGAATTCACAGACAAGTGTTAGTTTCTAATTAGGGACAGACAGCAAAGTTAAAACTCCATTTATCAAGGCATAGGCTAGACACTAAAAGATTTACCTACATGTATCAACTCCTCTAATAAAACATAAAAAACCTTCATATGTGGGATCCTTTGGCAGAGCCTTGAAATTAACAAAATTATTGTACCTCAAGAACAACCAGATAAACTATGGACTACGTACATATGCACAAGTTGTAAAAACCAGCTGCATCTCTTTCATGGCAGTTACCATAATTTATACAAAAAAATTGTCAATTTATGGGAGTAAACGCTGTTTTTACAACAATTATCAATGCTTTCACTTTATCAGCCACAAAAGTAAGAGAAGCTGGGTTTACGTTGCAGACAAATTACTCTTTGATTGGTCTTTAAGCCCTGCACATCCATGCACTGACCAGGTTGAGGAGGACCGACAGGAATTGCAATACTGATGCAAAGTGCACATTTGGCACGGGAGAAACATCCTTTTAACATGAATGGAAGCCAGACATGGTACAGCAGTATGAAAGGTTGGCAACTCAGTTATGATTCGAACTGCATGGTCCAGTAATCGAATCCTAGACCAGATGTGGGCAGCCCTGTGAGCTACTACTGATCTGCGATGCCACCTTAAGTTATTGAAACAGGTGATATTTTTCCATTGCTGCAATGATAACAATCGCTGCCAGTTTTCTTTGCTGTACTTGGAGTTAGGTACGGGTCAATGTCTTTGATAAGTAAGTCTAACCCAAGCCCAATGTTATTTCAATAGGAGAGGTGGTTTACTTCCTTCTGAAAGACTTTGAGCCATACCGAACTCTGAATACAGCAAAGAAAATTGGCAGCCATTGTTATAACACATGCCTCAAATATTGGCCTTCTTGACCCAATATGTATTCCTGTCATTGGATGAGAATTCATGCTTCTAAAAGCAGTTTGGTGGAGCATGTTTAGCATTGGGCAAAAGTATCACAGGTTTCACTTATGTACCGACGGCAGTGTAGGCTCCAGACTTTTTCTTGGGAAACAATCCTAGAGCCTAAAGTACATGTATGCCGACCAGATCAGTCCTTAAGCTTGGCCACCCCCACTGAACTAAAAATACCATGCTGAAATTGATGATATAAATTTCAGTATTATATCTTTGTTAAACTTAAGATTACTTTTGTCTATAACAATCTGCAGAAATAGGAAGTGCATACAGAGCCACCTGTAAGTGAAACTCATGGTGTTGTGCCATTGCATCAATGCTAAAACATTCACAACCAGACTGCTTGTGAACGCATGAATTCCTCATCTGATGAGAGGAAAACATATTGGGTCATAAAGGTCGATATGTTAGGCATGTCTGATAACAATGGCAGCCAATTTTCTTTGCTGTAGTCAGAGTTAGATATGGGTAAAAGTCTTTGATAAGTAAGTGAAACAGAGGCCCAATGTTATTTCATAGGGAAGGGTGGCTCACTTATAAAAGATTTTGCCCGACACCTAACTCCGACTACAACTAGGGTTTTACCTACCTGTGTGTTGTCTCAGCTCAGGTACTACTGTTCAACCTGAGACATAATTTTTTAAGGGTGCCAATGTGTAAAAATTATTTAAGACATATTTCTTATTAGGAAAATAAAACTTCAACAATAATAAGCATTTTTATTTTTCAATTTCTTGTCCATACAATCACATTTTGACGGTATGTCACAACACACCATGACCTAGAAATATTTCAAGGCAAAAGCAGGTTCTTCACTTTTCATTCACCTGTCACACAAAAAAACTAATAAATGTAATCAATATCTGAAACAAGAAGAAATATTGGTAAACTCTTGTTCACAGCTTCACAAGCAACAACTACAAAATAAAAGCCTTAGTTAAACCAGGAAGGTTGCTAGAAAATTCTCCCCGAAAAATTTCAAATAAGGAACTCTATATTTAACTTTTTAACATCTCAGATTCACTGTTGTCCGAGAGGACACTAAAAATATTTTAGGTCTTAAATAGTTGTTAAGAGTCAACAAAATTTATGATTGATTTTGAAAGATAACTGCAAAATACATGTTTTTTCTTACTACCTTGAAAAAAACCTCAAGGAAAACAAAAAATAATCTCAATGCATCTCAATCATAATAGAAGAACAGAACTTTAATTAGGGACTATCACAATACATGTTATTTCCTAAATGTCCCATAAAAATAACATAATTATTTTTAAAATCAAAACACAAGATCCCGCCAGTGTGATATCAGGTCCCTGGATGTATCCCAGCGGTCATGAGTACAAGTCGCGTTGCCACGCCACCACTTTTCGATGTCATCATACCAAGTCCGAGGCATGTCGTCCTGGTGTAATAAGGCACACAGTCGACACCAGAATTTAGTGTCAACAAAAGATCCAGTACCAATCCAACTGAAGTACGAATTGTACTTCTCATCATCCTGGTCCAGAGCTTTAAGGTGGCTCGATACTCGTGAACTTTCTAAAATAGGATTTCTTTAAAATAGTTTAAAATTATCCAAAATATAGTTTATAGCAACGATATGTAAACAAAAGTGGTCGCTACCAGCCTTTCTTTCAAAATATTTGAGTTTATGTAAAAGAAAGTCAGTCCACGCAAACCTGAAAAACTCAATTTTTTTCTTAATTTTTTTACTGTGAAGTTTTCCCTGCCATTCAGTGGCCATTCATCCTATGTTATTAAATGAAGCATGGAATTAAAGAGGAAAGGTTGATGGAAAAGCTGACCCAAATTCCATAGAAATATATTTAGTTCATAGGACTTTTCTAGGGGTTCGGAACAAAAGTTTCAATTTTGAAAATCAAATATTTTTTACGAACCATAGCGCAAAAAAAAAATGACGAGATAGAATTCTTTATTTCTTTGTCATTTGCTTCCAAATAAAGTGAGGAACAATATAATGATACAGACATATGGCCCAAGGGGCCTGGATATTGATACAAAAATTTATTTATGTCACAGAGTCTTTTTTGAGAAATTAGACATGCTTGCCGAAAATCGCCTGCAGAGATTTTCTGCTGGGAGTAGAGAACTGAAAGTCTCTTAGATTATAGTTTTGGTCATAGCGCATCTAATGCTCCAAACGAGAAGTCTCTAACCCCAATAGAAGTGGCGCAAATTGCAAACGAAGCGGCCGACGCATGAAATTCTCAGAATTTAAAAATGAGCTTGAAGCAGTGTCAGCACAGTGGTGACGTTACCATAGATAGGGCCTGCCTGGCTGCGCGGAAATGTGCGTAAATGACGTCTTTTGGTGAGTAGCGAGCCACCCTAAGATATGTTGCAAGCTCTACTGGATTTTGGAAATCCTCGACATGAATGTCAGAGTTCGAAGGAGCAACTGCTTCATAGTCTTGGCAACGTGCCCCCATCACAACCGGAATTACGCCTGACCTGAGAATAGACCATATGAAGTAGCTGTTAATATAAAGATTATGATTTCATTTTGAATAATGGGAAAGAGGGACAAGAATAGAGTCTTGACAGCGCATTTCATTGCAAAGACTGTCTTGAAAACTTATTTGATATGTTTTCCTCTTTATCAATAATATCATTCCTTTCTTAAAGTCCTTGCTTCACATTCTCCCTTTATCTTACCCTTTCCCTCTCCATCACACATCCCTTTCTTTTCCCCCTTCCTCTTTGAGCTGTCATTCTCTCCTCCATGCCCACTCCTCTGCTTCTTGGAGCTCTCATTCCCTCTCCCCTGCAAACCCCCTCTCTCTTAATGTTTAATCTTACTTACTTCATACTAACTAGGGATGGGATGCCAAGTTGAATACATCAAATTATTTCCAAAGAAAGGCAACAGCAAAGTTCTCTTTTCTATAAATTATCTTTATACTCCACCAAGACAGTTTTCTATTGTCTTTTGCCATGGTATAACCAACAGATTTGTTAGTTATACCACTATTGGGGATAAGTTAGCCAGTTGTACTATTTTTTCTGTAAGCAACGCACCTGAAGATGACAACAAAGCAACAAAATTAAGTTAAAAATCCTTCAAGAATCATATATGGAGTATAAGTCGTTTATAAAATGAGTTTTCGGTGCATAACTAACCTTTCAGGGGGTAAATAACCACCTGAAATGTTAGTTAAACACCTCAAACTCGTTGTATAACCTATTCATACACAGATCGAAGAAAACCTTGTTAATTTTAACTTTTAAATGGAGACACAAATCAACTCCTCATTTGAATTCTTGGCCCCGGACAGATTTCCTTCAAGCAATTTATCGTTGCATTAGAATGAGCTGTGAGGAAGTCACAAATTATTTTAAATTCTCTCCAAGTTCTCACATGTCACTTTGGAATTTTCATTCAAGCTGAGTGAAGCAATAAACTGATTTTTGGTAAAAGAAAACTCAAGCAGCTAACAAAAGACGGCTTGAGTCAACTAAAGCGAAATCCCGACAAATTGAGAAATCTTTGGTCAAATAGCATTCTTATTCAGAGACGGCTTCCTCAGCTGGGATTTTTCACATGCCACAGAAGATAAAATATTTAGTTTGCTTCTGATTATTCAATGATCCCCGGCTGGAAATTCATTTGTAAAGAAAACAGTTTTCTATTAAAGACAAAATATGAGCTGAATTCCAAACTGGCTCCAATGCTTCGAAAATGATTCAATGCTGTTGCAAGTCACGTTATGATAACTCAGACCCATAAAGACATATCTGTCTTATGCGATATCTGTTTAAGCCAAATCATTCTGTTCGATGAATATCTTCTTTCGTGTGTCTATCTATCTATCTGTATATCTATCTATCTATCTATCTATCTATCTATCTATCTATCTATCTATCTATCTACCTATCTATCTATCTATCTATCTATCTATCTATCTATCTATCCATCTATCTATCTATCTCTCTCTCTATTTATATATCTATCTATCCATCCATATATCTATCTATCTATCTTTTGATCTACCTTTGCATCTATGTAACTGTCTATCATTCATCTAGAGCTTAATAATCCATTAGCTGGTTCAACTTTTAGGGCTCTGATCTGTCATATCGCTCTCAGCACAACTATCCTGGCTACCTTGCCTGTCGGTATGATCTTGTCAGTTTTTGCCTTGCATTCCTTTTATAGACTTCCTCTGACACAGCTCTCACCTTTACAGTTGGTGCCAGTCACCTGCTGCCCTGTTGCATGACACTCTACAAATAAAAGCGCACTCTCTCCCACTTCTCAATGGACAACTCTATAGTCCTTTGTTCCATTGATAATAGATGTATATACCCAATTACCCATTCGTCATTTTGTGTTCTCAAATTGCCACCACAGTCTTTGACATCAAACTCCTTTCATTAGGGGCTAAATTGTCAAATAAGAAACAGGCCATTTTTTAAGAGTTACAGACATACAGACGTCTGCTTTTTCTGAAAAATGGAGATAGCAGACCTCTGTTAAACCACTAATTTGTATCTTTGCAGACGTCTGTATAACTTAATTTAAAAGGTCTTCCAGACGTCTGGAATTAACCATTTCGTGGATACAGCAGACAGCCAAAGTTTGATCAAGAACTAGCAGTACTACCACAGATGTCTGGATGACATCAGAATCTTTGCCCAAACCCTCACTGCAGTGCTATTCAGAACTGAAAGGGGTTATCATGAATGGAGTTTGACTGGCCCCAAGCAACTGGCATGCAAAGGGCATAAAATAGCACAGGTGGGCATGATGGTTTTGTTATTAGGGCATTTACATGGTCATTCTCAGCATGAGAGCTTTTTAGGGCCTTGTAAAATGACATAGACACAACCCTCCCAGTCGTCTGGCCCCAGGGTTACATGCCCTCATAAGGCCATGTTGCTGGTCCCAGACTAAATGTCCTTAGAGGGTCTGGCAATCTGGGCTGGGCACGCTTCAGGACATAAGGGAGTCTCACTCTCTCTATAATAGCTACTTGTTTCTTGAGAAGGGAAGTACCTACGGCTTCTAAAATACTATTAAAGCATGAAAAAATTCCAGCCTACGGTGACTAAAATGTTCGTAGATGTCGATAAATCTGTCCTTGATTTTGGTATTTCAAAATTACAAGGTCACTTGCACTGAAATAATGTTTGATAAACTTTTTTGAATAGCAGATATCCAAGTCATAATTGCCCCTGTTAGATATTTGTTAATTTGTGGCAAAGCTGCAATATGGATAAATTAAATCTAGCTATATATTGCCAATTATCTTCTGAATCCCTTTCAAATTGGTAAATCATCCATGATCATGATTCACAAACTACTTTACTTCTAAAAGTAGTGCTCTGCTCATTCCACTTCCTCCAGACAGTACTTTTCATGCAGACATCTTTTCGCATCCAATGAACCTGCAGCAATTTAGTTGCAGGGCAATACCCTCGTACAATACCTCACTCCTCATCCTCCACCTTGCAAATCACTGCACCAGATCCTCTTGTAACTGGTCCAAGAAAATACTCATTCGACAGGCTTTACTCGCCATATATATTCTGCAGCCTCCAAATTATCACAATGAGTTATGAAAATTGCCACACTCCAGCAATAGATTTTGGGCCTGGTCTGGTCATACTGTCTAGCCATAATGTAGCCTCCTTGTCTTCGAGGACAACATCCAAGAGTGTGTACTTAGGTTGTCTTTATCAATTGAGGTCATCCATGCAACTGTAGAATTTTAGATCTACATTGGCATGGACAATTTGCGTGTTTGAGGGAATCAGAAAAATTAAGATTATTGTTGGTACATTTATTGGTAGCCTTCACAGACAAGTGTTAGGTTCTAATTAGGGACAGACAGCACAGTTAAAACTCCAATTATCAAGGCATAGGCTAGACACTAAAAGATTTACCTACATGTATCAACTCCTCTAATAAAACATAAAAAACCTTCATATGTGTGATCCTTTCGCAGAGCCTTGAAATTAACAAAATTATTGTACCTCAAGAACATCCAGATAATCTATGGACAAGGTACACTCTTGCTCATAAATATGGAATACAGGAAAACATGAAAACTACAATTGAATTGTGGCTACCCCATTTGAACCCAATGGATAAAATCACACTTTTAAGAACATAAGTGGATTCCCGAAGAGTTATTTGAAGTCATTACCTGAATATTTGCTTAAATCTTTGAAAAGTTGGGAGGCTGGAGGAAATTGAAAAAACCATGCAAAATTTGCCAAAAACATGAAATTTATATACGGCTTGAAATCATCCAAAATTTTTGATTTGTGAAAGTTACTGGCAGCAAAGGAAAGATTAACCTTTAAATTAATCAATAAAATGGTAATTAGCATATGGACCCTACATGGCAAATAATTACAGCACAGACAAAATGGGTCATATTTATGCTTGGTCCAATGGAACAGTTGTTTACATTTTCAAATTCCAAGACCGCATGATAACCAGGAACGTTTTATTGATATAGAATTTTACACCCTATGTGTGCTCTACCAAAATGTACTATAAATCCAACTAGATATAATTTTGACTGCTAGCAATTGAGAGTTTATCACAATAAACAATGTTGGTTTATCACCATGGTTCATGAAAACCTCAAAATAGACAAAATCCACTCAAGCCATTCGTATCGGGCTAGTTGAGCCTCTTCTCCGCATGTTGAAGTTAATTTTATAAATCTGGACTCGTTAAAAACAAGGGTATAAAAAAAAAACAAGTATCGTGGTTATTTCGTAATATTCCTTATTTATGAGCAAGAGTGTATATATACACAGGTTGTAAAACCAGCTGCATCTCTTTAATGGCAGTTACCATAATGTATACAAAAAAATAGTCAATTAATGGTAGTAAACGCTGTTTTTACAAAAATTATCAATGCTTTCACTTTATCAGCCGCAAAAGTAAGAGAAGCTGGGTTTACGGTGCAGACAAATTCCTCTTTGTATAGGCTGTACTGATGCAAAGTGCACATTTGGCACGGGAGAAACATCCTTTTAACATGAATAGTTGCTCAGGCTGGAAGCGAGAATGGTACAGCAGTATGAAAGGTTGGCAGCTCAGTTATGATTTGGACTGCATGGTCCAGTAATCGAATCCTAGACCAGATGTGGGCAGCCCTGTGAGCTACTACTGATCTGCAGTGCCACCTTAAGTTATTGAAACGGGTGATATTTTGCCATTGCCGCAATGATAACAATCGCTGCCAGTTTTCTTTGCTGTACTTGGAGCTAGGTACGGGTCAATGTCTTTGACAGGTAAGTCTAGCCCAAGCCCAATGTTATTTCAATAGGAGAGGTGGTTTACTTCCTTCTGAAAGACTTTGAGCCATACCTAACTCTGAGTACAGCAAAGAAAATTGGCAGCCATTGTTATAACACATGCCTCAAATATTGGCCTTCTTGACCCATAATATGTTTTCCTGTCATTGGATGAGAATTCATGCTTCTAAAAGCAGTTTGGTGGAGTATGTTTAGCATCGGGGCAAAAGTATCACAGGTTTCACTTACTTACAGACGGCACTGTAGGCCCCAGACTTTTTCTTGGGAAACAATCCTAGAGCCTAAATTACATGTATGCCAACCAGATCAGTCCTTAAGCTGGGCCACCCCCACAGAACAAAGAGTACCGTGCTGAAATTGATGATATAAATTTCAGTATTATACCTTTGTTTTTACTTAAGATTACTTTTGTCTTTAACAATCTGCAAGAACAGGAACAGCGTACAGAGCCACCTGTAAGTGAAACTCATGGTGTTGTGCCATTGCATCAATGCTAAAACATCCACAACCAGACTGCTTGTGAAAGCATGAATTCCTTATCTGATGAGAGGAAAACATATTGTGTCATAAAGGTCGATATGTTGGGCATGTCTGATAACAATGGCAGCCAATTTTCTTTGCTGTAGTCAGAGATAGATATGGGTCAAAGTCTTTGATAAGTAAGTGAAACACAGGCCCAATGTTATTTCATAGGGAAGGGTGGCTCACTTATAGAAGATTCTGACCCACACCTAACTCCGACTACAACTAGGGTTTTACCTACCTGTGTGTTGTCTCAGCTCAGGTAATACTGTTCAACCTGAGATATAATTTTTAAAGGGTGCCAATGTGTAAAAATTATTTAAGACATATTTCTTATTAGGAAAATAAAACATCAACAATAATAAGCATTTTTATTTTTCAATTTCTTATCCATACAATCACATTTTGAAGGTATGTCACAACACACCATGACCTAGAAATATTTCAAGGCAAAAGCAGGTTCTTCACTTTTCATTCACCTGTCACACAAAAAAAAAAAATTTAATCGATATCTGAAACAAGAAGAAATATTGGAAAACTCTTGTTCACAGCTTCACAAGCAACAACTACAAAATAAAAGATTTAGTTAAACCAGGAAGGTTGCTAGAAAATTCTCCCAAAAAAATTCAAATAAGGAACTCTATATTTAACTTTTTAACATCTCAGATTCACTGTTGTCCAAAGGATACTAAAAATATTATAGGTAACAAATAGTTGTTAAGAGTCAACAAAATTTATGACTGATTTTGAAAGATAACTGCAAAATACATGTTTTCTCTTACTACCTTGAAAAAAACCTCAAGGAAAACATAAAATAATCTCAATGCATCTCAATCATCATAGAAGAACAGAACTTTAATTAGGGACTATCACAATACATGTTATTTCCTAAATGTCTCATAAAAATAACATAATTATTTAATCAAAACACAAGATCCCGCCAGTGTGATATCAGGTCCCTGGATGTATCCCAGCGGTCATGAGTACAAGTCGCGTTGCCACGCCACCACTTTTCGATGTCATTATACCAAGTCCGAGGCATGTCGTCCTGGTGTAATAAGGCACACAGTCGACACCAGAATTTAGTGTCAACAAAAGATCCAGTTCCAATCCAACTGAAGTATGAATTATACTTCTCATCATCCTGGTCCAAAGCTTTCAGATATGTTGCAAGCTCTACTGGATTTTGGAAATCCTCAACATGAATGAAAGAGTTTGAAGGGGCCACTGCTTCATAGTCTTGGCGACGTGCCCCCATCACAACCGGAATAACGCCTGACCTGAAAATAGACCAAATGAAGTTGCCATTAATATAAAGATTTAAATTTAATATTGAATAATGGGAACGAGAGACTAAGAGTGGAGCATGAATTTGTTGCAGGACATCTCTCACCGACATACATGCAAAGTATTTTTGGTACCCAATGACGCTTTTGGATGCTTAACAGTTAAGTATATTGTACATTTCTAAATACTACATGCTCAGTCTTGACACATGAATTTGATTGCAAAATGTCCCATGTATTTACCCTCTTATTTTCCACTGCTCTCTGCCTCACCCTCTTCCTTTGTCTTGCCGTTTAAATTTCCCTCTCATATCCCTCTTCTTCTTCTCACTCTTACTCCCTATTTCTAGCCAACTCCCTCTCCCTTAAAGCTTAATGTTTGCCAACTTATTTCCAAGTAGCGATGCCGAATTGGATACAATCAGATTAATTCCAAAGAAAGGCAATTGCTAAGTGTACAATCCTATAGATATTTAAAAGGAATTCTACGCAGAAGAAAATCTTACTGATTTCAACCTGAAAAGGAGACCCAAATAAATTTGTGATTTCCTTAAGCAATTTATCATTGCTTTAGAATGGGCTGTGAGGAAGTTGCAAATTATTTAAAATTCTCTCCAAGTTCTCACATGTCACTTTGGAATTTTCATGCAAGCTGAGTGAAAGCAGTAAACTTGAGAGAATTCAGTTAAACTGCTTTTTGGTAAAAGAAAACTCAAACAGTTAACAAAAGACGGCCTGAGTCAACTAAGACAAAATCCTGACAAATTGAGAAATCTTTGGTCAAATATCATTCTTATTCAGAGACGACTTCCTCATCTGGGATTTTTCGCAAGCCACAGAAGATAAAATATTTAGTTTGCTTCTGATTATTCAATGATCCCCGGCTGGAAATTAATTTGTAAAGAAAACAGTTTTCTATTAAAGACAAACAATGAGCTGAATTTCAAACTGGCTTCAATGCATCCAAAATGATTCAGTGCTGTTGTAGTCATTTTACGATAACACAGACCCATAAAGATATATCTGTCTGATGCCATATCTGTCTGAGGCCAAATCTGTCTGAATTATTATATTGCCAATCCTACTTCTATCAGCTTGCCTCTATCTATCTATCTATCTATCTATCTATCTATCTATCTATCTATCTATCTATCTATCTATCTATCTGTCTATCTATCTATCTATCTATCTATCTATCTATCTATCTATCTATCTATCTACCTTTGTATCTATGTAGCTATCTATCATTCATATAGAGCTTTTAAAATAATCCATTATCTGGTACTGTAACAGTTTTTAGCACTGTGATCTGTCATATAAGTCTCTGCACAACTGTCTCGGTTATCTTGCCTGTAGATATTATCTTGTCCTGTTTTGGTCTTTTACTTCTTTTGTAGACTTCCTGCGACACAGATTTCACCTTTACAGTTGGGGCCAGTCACCTGTTGCCCTGCAGCATGACACTCTACAAATAAATCCCCACCCCGCTATTCCACCTCTCAATGGACAACTCCACTGTCCTATATATACCCATTCACCATTTTCTGTTCTCAAATTGCCATTATGGTCTTTGACATCAAACTCCTTTCATCAGGAGCTGCATTTTGTATGTTTAGGCCTATCTATCTATCTCTCTCTGTTTATCTATCTATTACCCCTTATTTGCACAAACCCTCACTCCAGTGCTATTCAGAACTGAAAGGGGCTATAACAAATGGAGTTTGACCAACCCCAAGCAGCTGGCATGCAAAGGGCATAACACAGCACAGTTGGGCATGATGGTTTTGTTATTAGGGCATTTACATGGTCATTTTCAGCAAGGGGGCTTTTTAGGGCCTTGTAAAATGACATAGACACAACCCTTCCAGTCTGGCCCCAGGGTTACACGCCCTCATAAGGTCATTTGGCTGGTCCCAGATTAAATGCCCTGAGTGGGTCTGGCAATCTGTTCTTTGGGTTCATCTATGCGGGAGGACATAAGGCAGTCTCTCTCTATAATGGCTTCATTGTCCATACAGATTACCGCAAAAGTAGATTATAGTAACAGAATATTACTTTCGCCAATGTTTGGAAGTACTAAAATACTAATAAAACAAGAAAAATTTCAGGAAGCAGCGAATGATAATGTTCATAGATACGGATAAATCTTTCCTTGACCACTGGCAGTTGCCTAGACTGACTGTACTGTACAGTCTGTTTAAGACTACACAAGGTGACTGACTCTGCAGAAAACCTGCTCATCCTAGCTGGCAGTGATGTCATAAGGCAGCCAATCAGCCAATCAGCATTGGTATTACAAAATTTCTAGTTCTGTAATATCCAAGAGAGGGCTCTGTTTATATCTGTGGCACAGTGTGGGAGTCCTCATGGATGATTCAAGTACGCAAATTTGGGAAAAATAACCAAATGTGCAGTTACAAACTATTTCTATTTGTTGATACATAAGATTTCCAAGATCTATGACAAAATTCTACTCCTATTCACAGTTTTTCAGTGGAAGGACTTGCGGTGTAAAATCCCATAGGTAGCTCTTCTGCCACCTTGGGTGAGCGAACTTACAGTTGTTAATTATACCACAACTCTGCAAGCAATTCCCTTAAATACAGGCAAATTACCTATAATTCCATAGAGTTAAGTTGTGGAATTCGAAGTTAACTTTTCTGTGAAGAGATTTATCAAAATGACAGCAGTGACACAGTGTTAGATGCTTGAAATTTATCCCTGAAAATGGAGCTGGTATTTGCCTCAGCTTTGGAGTCACGCACCTTGATGATATTTAAACTGAATATCCATTGACTAATACAGGGGTGTGCCTGTGTCGTGACTTTGGTATTTCAAAATTACAAGGTCAGTCACAATGAAATAACATTTGATAAAGTTCATCAAATAAAAGATATCCAAGGCATAATTGCTCCTGTTAGAGATTTTTTAATTAGTGGCAAAGCTACAATATAATATTATATGAATTATATCTACTGTAACTATACAGTGTATATTGCCAATTATCTTCCGAATCCCTTCCAAAATGGTAAATCGTCCAAGATCATGATTCAATAACTTCTTTAATTTTTAAATGTAGTGCTCATTTCACTTCTTCGAGATAGCACTTTTCAAGCTGACATCTTCTCGCATCCAATGTACCTGAAGCCATTTAGCTACAGGGCAATATCCTCATACAAAACCCCACTCCTCATCCCACACCTTGCAAATCACTGCACCATATCCTCTTGTAAATGGTCCAAGAAGATACCCATTCAACAGGCTTCACTTGCCCTATAATAGTCTGCAGCCTCCAAATTACACAATGAGTTATGAAAATTGCCACACTCTGGCGATAGATCTTTGGCGAAGTCTAGTCATATTTTCCAGCCATAATGTAGCCTCCTTGTCTTCAAGGACAACATCCTAGAGTGTGTACTTAGGGTGTCTTTATCAATTGAGGTAATTCATGCAACTGCGGAATTTTAGATGTGCAATGGCACTGAAAACTTCCATTTACATGTTAGGTGTGTGCAGCGAAACAAAACAATGAAGCATTTGTCACACTGTAAATTTTGAGTAATCGCAAATTTTTGAGTGAGATAGTTGCACAATTTGTTGGAGCCAATATAGGTTTAAGTTTTAAGTTATGACAATATTTTTGTTATAACTAAAAACAACAGGCTATGACAGCTCAAAGTAATTATGCAACCACCTCACTCAATCATTTAAGCTGACTGAATATTCAAATTTTACAGTGCATGGCACATGTATTAGTAACCTTCACACACAAGTTTTAGGTTCAAATTGGTAACAGTCAATGAAGTTACAACCCCATTTGTCGAGGAATAGGCTGGACACTAAAGATTTATCTACTAACTCTTCTGATACACGCCGTAAAAATAACAAATTACTCTTTGTTTGGGCAAGGCAATACACTGTATCCATGCACTGAGAGGGCTGGGTTGGACCGACAGGAACCATGGTAATGCTGCAAAGTACGCTCGGCACAGGCGAAACGTCATTCGAACATGAGCGGTTGCTTATACTGGAATCAAGTCATGGTACACCTGTATGAGAGGTTGGCAGGGCAGTTCTGATTATTTTTGTCTGTAAAAACTCTGCAGACACAGGAAGTGTAGTGTTTTTGTCTGTCTAAATTCAGAGCTTCTAAATTGGTCCAGAAATTCTTCAAAAGGAAATGTCAGAGCGTTCTTATTTGAAAGTTGTGCTAATATTAGAATGGTGAACTTTAATTTGTGGTTTCTTTGTTGAGCAAGTTTATCAGTTTAAACGCACCTACATCAGGACCAGGCTGAAATAAAGTCCATGCAACATCTCCAATTTTATCTATCTATCTATCTATCTATCTATCCATCTATCCATCTATCCATCTATCTATCTATCTATCTATCTATCTATCTATCTATCTACCTATATATCTATTATCTGGTACAGTTTTTGGAACTGTAATTTGTCATATCACTCTCTGCACAACTGTCTCGGTTATCTTGCCTGTAGATATTATCTTGTCCTGTCTTGGTCTTTTACTTCTTTTGTAGACTTCCTGCGACACAGCTTTCACCTTTACAGTTGGGGCCAGTCACCTGTTGCCCTGCAGCATGACACTCTACAAATAAATCCCCACCCCCTCTATTCCACCTCTCAATGGACAACTCCATAGCCCTATATATACCCATTCACCATTTTCTCTTCTCAAATTGCCGTTATGGTCTTTGACATCAAACTCCTTTCATCAGGAGCTGCATTTTCTATGTTTAGGCCTATCTATCTATCTCTCTATATTTATCTATTACCCCTTTTTGCACAAACCCTCACTCCAGTGCTATTCAGAACTGAAAAGGGCTATAACAAATGGAGTTTGACCGACCCCAAGCAGCTGTGCATGCAAAGGGCATAACACAGCACAGTTGGGCATGATGGTTTTGTTATAAGGGCATTTACATGGTCATTTTCAGCATGGGGGCTTTTTAGGGCCTTGTAAAATGACATAGACACAACCCTCCCAGTCTGGCCCCAGGGTTACATGCCCTCATAAGGCCATTTGGCTGGTCCCAGACTAAATGCCCTTAGTGGGTCCGGCAATCTGGGCTAGGCATACTTCAGGACACAAGGCAATCTCTCTCTAATATAATAGCTTTATTTTCCAGAGATATTACAACAAAAATGGTGGGTTAGAGCAACAGACTATTACACTTGTACCTGTTTTTTGAAATGGGAAGTACGCCTGCTAAAACACTAATAAAGCATGAAAATATTCCAGCATGCAGTGACTAAGATCTTCGTAGATGTGGATAAATGTGTCCTTGACTTTGTTATTTCACAATAACAAGGTCACTCACAATGATATGACATTTGATAAAGTTCATCAAATAAGAGATATCCAAGTCATAATTGCTCAGGACATCTTAGAGATTTGTTAATTAGTGGCAAAGCTACAATATGTATGAATTATATCTAGCTATACAGTGTATATTGCCAATTATCTTCCGAATCCCTTCCAAAATGGTAAGTCGTCCAAGATCATGATTCAATAACTTCTTTACTTTTTAAATGTAGTGCTCATTTCACTTCTTCCAGATAGTACTTTTCAAGCTGACATCTTCTCGCATCTAATGTACCTGAAGCCATTTAGCTACAGGGCAATACCCTCATACAAAAACCTTGCTCCTCATCCTCCGCCTTGCAAATCACTGCACCATATCCTCTTGTAAATGGTCCAAGAAGATACCCATTCAACAGGCTTCACTTGCCCTATAATAGTCTGCAGCCTCCAAATTATCACAATGAGTTATGAAAATTGCCACACTCCAGCAATAGATTTTGGGCCTGGTCATATTGTCTAGCCATAATGTGACCTCCTTGTCTTCAAGGACAACATCCTAGAGTGTGTACTTAGGGTGTCTTTATCAATTGAGGTAATTCATGCAACTGTAGAATTTTAGATAGATCTGAAGCCACACAGAAAACTGACATATAAGGTGTTTGAGGGAAACAGAAGCATATCGAATTGGCAGCCTTCAATTCACAGACAAATTCTATGTTATAATCAGTGACAGACACCAAAGTTAAAACTCCATTTGTCCTGGCATAGACTAGACACTGAAAGATTTATCCAACTCTTCTAATATAACATAAAACACCCTCATGTGTGAGATCCTATGACTCACAGAGCCTTGAGATTAATAAAATTTTCTGACCTCAAGAACATCCAGAGATTTTGCATGAGAAGGTTTGTCCAATGACTACATATATACAGGTTGCAAAACCAGCTGTGTCTCTTTAATGGAAGCTACCATAATGAAAAAAAAAGGAAGGCAATTTATGGTGATAACCGTTGTTTTTATGACAAGTATCGATGCTTTGACTGCATCTGCCGTAAACAATAAAACTGACTCAATATTTTAAATTTTACAGTGAATGTGCACACTTGGCACAGGAGAAACATACTTCTAACATGAACGGTTGCTCAGGCTGGAATTGAGTCATGGTACAGCGGTATGAGAGGTTAGCAGCTATGTTCTGATTTGGGATGCCCGGTTCAGGAATCGAGTCCTGGACCAGAGGTGGGCAGCCCTGCGTGCTGCGACCTAGCTACAGTATTTGCAAATCTTGCTATAACAGCATATTATTTTGATCAAGTATCCTTTTTCTTGGTATGTACAGGATGCCCACTGCTTTCCTGATGTTCTGTCTGACTTATAATGCTTCGTAGCAGGTAAGCATAGATTTACATGTACATAGGTTAATTATCAAGCCTTTTTTCATAAAAACAGGCAAATATTTCACTTTCTACAAATAATAAATAAAAGTTAACCCCCAGATATTACTTTGCCATGCCAATTTTATCATGTACTAAAAAATCAGGAAAAAATATTCACTTCTGAGAAAGATCTGGGAAAATGACCAATTTTGCAGTCGCGCGAATGAGGAATTACATTATAAACTTTGAGGGCTTTGTGCCACCTCTAAACGTTAACCGATTTGGTTGAAATTTTGCATGTGATTGCTTTACTTATGTGGTCATCAATTTCCACTTTCAAATTGGGGGTTTTATGAGATTTGATTTTTCCCATTGGAATGTGGACCCCCCTAAGCTACACTGTAAACCAAGCTGCTGGCAGTTACTGTTAAAACAACAGAACATGGCACTTTTTTTATATTTATTATGGTAGCTGCCATTAAAGTAACACAGCAGGTTTTACATTCTAGGCCCAAGGCATTTTCCTGGGAATCTGACCTAAGTCTAAACTGCATGTACGCAGACCAGATTTGTGTTAAAGCTGGGCCAACTCATAGGGCTGGAAGTACAATGCTGAAATTGATAACATAAATGTCAATTTAGAGTCTTCGTTAAACTTAAGATTACTTTTGTCTGTAAGAATTCTGCAAAAAGAGGAAGTGTGGTATTTTTGTCTGTCTAAATTCGGAGTTTCTAAATTGGTTACGAAATTCTTCAGAAGGAAATGTCAGAGCGTTCTTATTTGAAAGTTGCGCTAATGTTAAAATGGTGAACTTTAATTTGTGGTTTCTTTGTTGAGCAAGTTTAAGCACACCTACATCAGGACCAGGCTGATATAAAGACCATGTAACATCCTCATTGCTTTATTCCTCAGGCTTGGCTTATAGATAGGGCTGCACTTAGAATGTCTATCTATCGATCCGGTTATCTATCAATCTATATATCAATCTGTCTATCTGTCTAATAGATTTATATACCCATCTGTGTATCTTCATACAGTGTATCCAGTGATGGAAATGGGGGGGGGGAGCTTGGGGGAGCTGAGCTCCCTTGACCAAAAAACAGGGGGAGCTGAGCTCCCTTGACCAGAAAACTGGGGGAGCTCTTCCCTGCAAAAGCCCCCATGATCAGTGGTGAAACTTTCACTGTAAAAATACAATTTCCTGTTCATCTTTTCAGTCCACCAAGTACTATCAGTCAAAATTATACTATGGTGGCAGTTTTTTTCCTTTTTAAAAATTTGGAATGGCGAGACGCCGCCGGACTACCCAAGGGCTCCTCCTACGAAAATTTTCCATTTCCATCACTGAGTGTAGCTATTACCTCATTCCTACCTGTCTCATTGTGATAGGGCGTAAGGTCTTGTTATCATGCTCTGATGTGATTAAGGAAATAAGGGAAGGACCATGGCAATGAGGAACATGTCTTAAAAGTTGCCTTCCTGGCACAGCGTGAAACATGCGTCTGACATAGGTTGCTGAAGCTGGAATCAAATCATGGTGCCAGAGGTTTAAAGCAAGCGCTGACCTTTTGAGGCATGCACTTTCTGAGACAACCGGTCTACTTGACCATATCATGTGGTCTTACCATTCTTACCCTATGTTTCCGATACCATGTATGCAAGAAAACCCATTGTGATAGACCAGTTCACAATCGCAAGTTTATTGCACCGTTTCTCGTTCATCGGTAACCGACTTTCATCTTTGTGGCGTATGAATCAACAAGATCTTGTCGTGGAGGAATGCTCTAGTTTCCAACCGAACCACTGCCGACAACATACAAAAAACCATGCCCATTCAATAGTCAACATGGTAACCGTGAGACCATTCTCTCCTTTTCTCACTCTCAATACAGAAGGCGGAAGGGGGGGGGGGTACCTCAGGGACTGGGAATTGATAAAGTGCTGCTCGACCAATTTGCCATAGAGGCAACGCCAGTCAAGGCGCCAGTTAAGGCCCATATATGGCATTATACGTGCATTATGTTGCCATAGCAATCCCCTGCCTCTAACCATATAAGTCCTGCTACTAACAGTTAAAAGGCCTTCATTCATGCCCCACCGACAGTCAACAAATCCTACAACTCAGTGCAAGACACCTACCATGAGATTATCAACAGTATTTTGGCTAGCAAAAGATCTACAAGAAATAAGTGGTATTTGGAAAAGGATTTCTTTTTCCAGGTTTGCCTAGATGAAAATGTGTTTAGTGATAAACAGAAAAACTCAACCGGACTCAATATTCAACAACATTTGGTTCTGATTAAAAGTTTAAAGAATTATGAACAAAACTAGTCGTTAGAATTCTTACTGAAGCAGTTGACTGTCACACTGTATTAAAAGATAGCTATGTTTTCAAAGTGTAGCCCTCTGCTACTTCTGGTGCCCTCAAGATTTCTCAAATTTACCACATGTGATGGCTCTTTTGCTTGCCCAGTACAGACACTGTGCCCAGCACAGAAACTGAATCAGATACAAAGGGCTGCCAATTTACTGTCTCATCTAAACAACATCCAGCTGGCATTTTGTTCATGAATGTCCCCTGACAATTGTGGCTCAAACCATGAAGCGAAGCAGGTGGGAACTTTAACCATGGGCAACCACACCAAATTTACAGCTCACTGTGGCTTGATAATGGCTAATTGCCGAGTTCTGGGTTCAAGTCCCCAGGCGTTCGGCTGAGCCTCAATCTATCCTCATTAATCTGCCATTAATCCCAATTTTATTTCATGGGCACTTGTATGAAATAAGCGATGTAAAGCCAGTTCAATAATTCACTAGAGATCTACATTTGGCCTACAGTGAATAACTTCAACATGTAAAGTTTCTGAAAAAACAATATGGTATGCTTACAGCCTTACACTAACAAAGAATGAATGTCTGGATGACATATGTGCCTTGGAAAGGGTGAAAACTACATGTACATGAGAGCTCGGTTCTGTGGCTATGCAGACAGACTCTGCTGAAAGCCCTGCTGAAGCCGGAGGCCCTTCACTGCCAACTAACACAGCCAGCTCAAATGCTCTCAGGCTCACAGTTCTGTATTGAAATGATTATGCTCATGAAATCAACGCGGTGCCATTATTAAGCTGCCCCAAATGGTTTCAACACACGCGATCATTAATCGGCCTTTTATTGCCTTGTCTCAATGCTCCCACATCCTCGTGCACTCTCCCCACCCAAAGAGCTGTAACAGGGGCGGAGAGAATGAGAGGGGTGGTCATTGCTTCAAGTTAGAAGGAAAGGATTAAGGAGAGGGAATGAGGGAAGGAGAGGAGAAGGAGAGAGGAAGGAGAGAAGGAAAGAAGGAGAGAGAAAAGAGAGAAAGATGAGAGATGAAAGAGAGAAGGATGAGAGATGAAAGAGAGAAGAAGGAGATAGGAAGAAGAGAGGAAGCAGAGAAGAAGAGGAAGGGGAGAGGAAGGAGGAGAGGAATGGATGGGGAAAGGAAGGGGAGAGGACGGGGGAGAAGAAGGGAGAGCAAGAGGGAGAGAAGGTGGAAGAGGGCGAGGAAGGGGGAGAGGAAGGGGGAGAGGAAGGGGGAGAGAAAGGGGGAGAAGAATGAGAGACGGATGAGAGAAGAAGGGGAGAGCAGAGGGAGAGCAGAGGGAGAGCAGAGGGAGAGCAGGTGGAAGAGGGCAAGAGTGGGGGAGAGGAAGGGGAGAGGAAGGGGGAGCGGAAGGAGTGAAGAAGAGGAGAGGAAGAGGGGAAGGAAGAAGGGAGAGTGGAAGGGGTGTGATGAAGGGGGAGGAAGGAGATAAGAGAAGAAGGAGACAAGAAGCAGAGGAGAAGAAGAGATTGATGGATGGATGATTAGGGCTTCACGTCCCGTATTTATGCACTTGGTAGGCTAAAGAAGGAGAGGAAAGGAAGACTTGGGGGATAGCAGGAGAGAGGAAAGGTGGACATAGGGGTGAGAAAGAGGGAGGGGAAGGAGAGAGGAAGAGAGAGGCAGGGGAGAAAGAAAGGTATACAGCTGTATTTTTATATTACAGACAGAAAAAATGGGAAGGGGATGAGAAATAAGGAGCGTATAAGAGGTGAGGGACATGGTGGAAAATGAGAGGGAGATTCATGAGAGATGTGTTAAAACGAGGAGAGTGAGATTTGAGCGCAATAGAAGAAGACGACGGAATCATGATAGATCACAAACTCCTTAACAGCTGTGACATAGAGAGAAGAGGTGGACGTACGATGAGGCAAACTCCTCAACTACTGTGCTACCCAACCACCTCACCACATCATCTTACATGTATCATCGTCATCATCGTCATTATTACAATGACTTTAAACTTTAAAGCCTGAGAAGCCCGGCATCAACGGGGTGCTAAAACACCTTGCCTAACAGCTCACAGTGGCTTGATAATGGCTAATTGCTGAGTTCTGGGTTCAAGTCCCCAGGCATTCAGTTGAGCCTCAATCTATCCTCATTAATCTGCCATTAATCTCAATTTTATTTCATGGGCACTTTTATGAAATAAGTGATGTAAAGCCAGTTTTAATCATCCCGCCAGAGGACACATTGAAAAAATATAAATCTTAAAAAAAATTCTGGTACTTTAAACAAAGTGTTCCATACATCATTTATTACATAGTATATGGTTTACAGAATCCCTAACCATGGAATAAATACAGATTCACTTACATTGCAATTAAAATTTAAATGATATAGGCAGAGGAGAGAGGAGACGGAGAGGAGATGGAGAGGAGAAGGGGAGAAGGAGAGAAGGAGAGAAGGAGAGAAGGAGAGAAGGAGAGAAGGAGAGAAGGAGAGAGGGCAAGAAGGAGAGAAGAGGTATAGGAGAAGGAGAGAGGGAGGGGAGAAGGAAATAGATACAGTAGAGGGAGAGAGGGAGAAGAGAGGGAATGAGGTAGAGGAGAGGAAAATATGTAGTGATGTAGTAGAGAGGGAGAGAGGATGAGGCGAGGGAGAGAGAAATGATGGAGGGGGAGGAGGGGAGTAGGGCAGGAGGGGAGCAGGGGAGGAAGGGAGGAGGGGAGGAAGGGAGGAGGGGAGGAGGGGAAGAGGGGTTAGCGAAATAAGAGACACGAAAGGGACAACGAGAGATTATACAATTTATGGAGATGAATGAGAAAAGTATATGAAAAGAATAGGAAAGCTGTGGAAAGGGAGAGGGAAATGGAGATCTATCTCTTATTTTCCGAGAGAAAACCAGTTTAAAATCCGCTCCTGAAATAGCCAAACTTTTGCAGGCTTGCATTGAGACTCAGTAAACTACTTAAAAATAGCTGTGCCACCACAACAGGCCTGGAAACAGGCGATTGCTCCATAACCGAGCGGAGTAAGATCATAAATTTCATGAAATGCAGGTTACAGAGACCTCAAATTGGTTGGCATCTGATTCATGAATCCATTGTCCTTCCTTTGTGGCTAGTCCATGGCCCATGTCAGAGGCTTTCGGGCAGTTCTGCTTTAATGGCAACAAGCCTGAGCAAGGCAGCATCAACGATTTGCCATTCTATGGCTATAGAATCACAGGCCTGGTTACAGCCTGGGAAGAACCAGTGATTAAATCGATGTCACCAATCACCATTGGTCTCATCTTTTACATGAATTGAGCGATCAAGTTGTTGGAGACATGTGACCTCAATTTTAGTCGGACAACCATCGAAATTTTACTGGTATATAGGCCTATGTAGCGTCAAGGAGACGTAATGAAGACATAACAATGAAATGAATTACAATTCCCATTCTTTGGTATTTTATCAGTTTCTGACAGAGAGTCGGACATAACTCATCCAACATATTATAAGATCCTCCATACTTTACAATATGATAGACTTCTGGTGATAACATGGCAAGTATTTATAGTATAATGACCTCACTAACTGGATGAGGGTCCTCAGGTATAGCTAAAATGCATTTTAGCATACGATCATCATTTCCTGCTGTAAAGCAACCCTTGTGAATCCACAAGATCCTGTCCAAGGCTGGGGCCCAAGATACTGTAAAAGAGCAGTTGAACACATTCTCATGCCACACTCTAAAAATATAACTTTCATTGTGACTTTTTTCTTACATCCGTAACATAGTTATAGAACTGGCAAGAGAGTGCTCTTTTTTTCCCAGCCGCAACTGTGACACCTTGATGTTTGGCAAGTGGAAAATATGTAGGCCGGAAAATATTATGTTGTCTCAAATGTCCTCAGTGATCGTGTCCTGCAACACCTAATGTGTAGTGAATTACAATTTGTTCTTTTGATATGGCTAAAATTAAATTATCGAAAAAGAATAACATATTTTTGATACTGGCTACCGGTGAGTTTAGCCTTAAGTGAGCTCACTGATATTTGTTCCAGTAAATAACGAAGTAGGCATAGAAGTTTGCATTCAATTAGTGGAAGTAGCTATTAAGTACTTGGTAATGGCAAAGTCAATTTATACTTAAAATTTTGGCGTCATTACTGCAATTGCTTAAAATGATACAATGCTAACCTTGCAAAATCCTCCAACCTCCAGAATTACGAAATATCTAGACAGAAAATCGGAATAATTTTGATGTAATAGCTTTCCGTTTAATTGCGAAAATGAATGATGTGAAGATGTCATGTTGACCTCAGAGAGGTTGAGCAATAAGGAAACGCGAATTTTCAACGTGGCCTGTTGGCAGAAATTATTATCATAATAGCAGGCATACAAGATGTATTCAAGTTGGCATTGCAGGTAAGCAGATAGTATTTAATGCAAGATATACGGTATAGGCCTATATAGGGTACAAAATCAGAACATTGAATTGTATTTCTTTGCTACGATAAAACCCTGTTTTAAAGACGCCCATGAAGCTATTGATAACATGATTACATAATTATAGTTCCCCAAATTAGACGAAATAAGGCTTTAAAAGATTGCCAACGTTCACAAAAATCTCCGTTTCAAAGTGCAAGGTCCTTACCTACAAGAACATGCAGTGGCGTCCCTATGGGGGGGCACGGGGGGCACGTGCCCCCCCCATATTGGACCTGTGCCCCCCCCCAGGTGCCCCCCATATGAACTTTTCAACACAATACAATTAGTATTACGGGTGCCCCCCCAGAGAATCGCATGCCCCCCTAGTGCCCCCCCGCTCGAGACCCCCTAGTTCCTCCACTGAGAACATGGATGGATGGATGAATGGATGATTGGGGCATAGGGGCTCTACGTCCTGTATTTATCCAGTCAGTAATAGGCCTATATGCAGTTTGATGGATAATAATTGAAGCTGCGATCTGAAAGGACCTCTGAGCTAGGATTGAACCTGGGAGCTGATGTATTGATTGGCCAGAGGCAACAGCGGGGGCAACAGGAAATTATAGTCATTTAATTGGCACCATTCAGCCTGCAGGCTATCGATCAATACTCAATAGGTATCCAGCGAGATTTTGCTACATGGTCTGCAACCAATTCGTTATAGTACAATCCCCTGGGGGGTGGGGGGTGATGATGACAAGACAGAGCAATGAATAACACGTCCCATTATCGGGTGTTTTGTCGATTTTCACATTGAATGTGTTTTTCATAATTTAGATTTTACAGTTGTGAAAACTGTCCCTGTTTTGCAATACAAAGCATTCTCCTGCATGCATGAGTAACGATCATATACTTGCAAGCCAACATGTGCCTACGGGTGGTACAATAATCTCAAACAATATTTTGCATTTCAGATTCTCACTAGAATTGATAGAGAGAGACAATGAGCTGATTTGCTTCATATATATTTTTAAATAGTTGTTTAGCATTGAAAATAAACTGATGACAATGTTTACAAGAGCATCTACTATTGAGCGTTTTATTTATAGAACGTTTTACAGCCAATCTGCTTTTGGCCCCGAACAATATGGTAGCTATACTATATCAGTTGCAGCTTGGCATTGTCTGCAGTAAAATATAACTTCTCCCTGTCTAACCCCCCCCCCTCTCTCTCACCCCCCCCCCTACTGCTGTGTCATTATGCCATAAAGTCCATGGAGTGTGCTGATGGCCTGATTGCGTCTAATGATGGCTTAGAATAGATTCTTGCTCCATTAAACTCTTTATGAACATCACCTGTCACATGGGATATTGCTGTCATCTTTTTAGTGCTTAGTAAAATCAATAATCAGATTGAAGTTGATTTACTGACTGCTTCCAATGTGAAAATAGCTCAGTCAATGAAAAAACTAAAAAGAATCAAGCACTTAAGTGACATAGCACAGATTGATTTACGGACCACTAGCTCAGTCAATGAAAAACCCACAAGCACTACGGACCTACTGAAATATTGAGAACTTAATGCTCCAGTCCGATTGTTGACTTATCCCAATGACTCATTCGCTAATTGAATGTCAAATGGGTTTCTGACAATCATTACTAACAGTTGTAGCCACCCTGGCGCACTTGTGAGAGCTTTTAAGGCAATTCAATCTGTTGCAAAAATACGGATAAATGTAGAGGTAATACTGTGAGATTCAGTGAGAGCTGGAGAGCTTTTTTGTGGTGGGGCAAGTTCTATGACTTATTGAGGT
This sequence comes from Platynereis dumerilii, assembly GCA_026936325.1. Lineage (NCBI taxonomy): Eukaryota > Metazoa > Annelida > Polychaeta > Phyllodocida > Nereididae > Platynereis > Platynereis dumerilii. The sequence continues at coordinate 23,048,212 of JAPTHN010000010.1, read as the reverse complement.
GGTTATCTATCTATCTATCTATCTATCTATCTATCTATCTATCTATCTATCTATCTATCTATCTATCTATCTATCTATCATACATTCAGTCAGCATTATGTTTGCTAGCCATGCAGCCAGCCAGCCAGCCAGTCAGCCAGGCAGTCATCTGCAGTCAGTAAATCAGCCAGTCAGTCAGAGAACTGATAAACGGAAATGTTTTGTACTATCACAGAGGTAGAGTTCCTCCGTGGCCTAATGGTTTGCGCAACCACTGGCTCTGAGGGCGTGGGTTCGAATCCCACCCCGGAACTCAATTTAGTCCGAGCCCATGGGACATTAAATGGAGGCGGGTTGTATCCAGTGTTCTGTGCTGGGGCAACTGAAAGACCCTGGGCATCCCTGAATTAATAGGGTATGTGCCAGACTCCCAGTCTTCTCATCTCATCATCATACGGCGATCGCCTGCCTCGATATAGCCCACTAAGGTGCTGCAGAGGCATAAAACACAAACAAACAAACAAACAAGCTATCACAGAGGTAAAATCAACTTATACATAGCTCTATCCTTTTGGCAGGTTAGTCGGCCAGACAGTTTACTCTATATTTGTTGGAGATGAAAAGGTTTTATGGCCCAGTCGACTTTGGATTCTTGGCTTGGTTGTTAATTCCCATTTTACGCTCTACCCAATTTTATAGCAGATAATTTGGCACCAAAAAGAATTACAGAACAAAATTAATTCATCCAGTTTATATCATACAATATTAGGTCAGAAAAAGTCTATTGAGAAATGTAAATTGGTTAAAACGTAATTTAGGTTTATGTGATGATTTTAGAATTGAATTTAAAGAAATATTGACAAGGAGTTTTACACCAAAGTGGTCTATTTTTAGAATTTATTTTGAGGGAATTAAGCTTTGGCACTGCTTACTGTGCTTTTCTTATTCATTTCAAACCATTGTATAATGTTGCTTGAGTGCTTCCATGCCTAATTATGTTGTAACTGGTTCATACTCCCTGATTTTAAATAATTTTGACTGTAAACACACTGCATCCTATTGAAATTTGATAATATTAAACCAGCATACAAATTCGAATGCCTAAGATCTAAGGAGAGCAAAGTAAGCTAATTAGTCAGATGGTTGGCTGTTGGTAATTTGGCTACTCAGTCACTCAGGAAGCCACTCAGTCACCCACCTATTTTAGCAGTGAATAAGCAGCCCTCAGTTCAAGTAGCAGCTCATAGTTCACTCACCTCAATGCATTGGAGAAGAACTTTTCTGTGATGTAATACTGACAGTTGGAATTCTCAAAGGCCAGATAGAACTTGTAGTGTTGACGGAGGAGGTTCAGACAAACCTCTTGTTTCACTTTGGAGCATTTATTGGGCCCACACGCTCCGTAAATGTCGACCTGGATATGTTTCTGCAGCTCACGGACGTAAGCCATCCGCTTGTTTCGCGCATTACAGTTTGAAACAAACCAGGCGACAAGTTTGGTCTTTCCTTGCGCATGATTTGTCTGCAGTGGAAAAGCAGAGGAGGCATTGGAGGCCCTTGCGATTGTCTTAATTGCGTTTGGACTGCGATTCTCATTCACCGCAGGGACAAACTTCTCGTAAGGGGTGACGAGCGTGGAATCGCTGCGGTAGGAAGCAGTCCAGTTGATTCTGTTTGTCAACCCGTGCAGAGCAGGAGTATTGAGCGGGGATTCCAGCAGGGACAGCAGCCACACTTGGTGGGAGGGTTTAGTCCAAGTATCGGGGCCGGGATCAAAGTTGAAAATGACGGCATCCGCCTTCTGGGCCCATCTTACGTCCCAGGTTAAATAGCAGGCATTGACAGGGCACTTATCGTCGGTAAACTTCTTCTGGCCCTCGGGCAAACCTGATGAGCCAGAGAAGGTTAGGATGATCTTGTTGATGCCAAATTTCATGTCCCTCTGGGCCTCGGAAGACACAAATTGCAGCTGCTCAACAACCCGATCAGAGTGAGGCCTTTCCGGGTCGGGGAACAAGTACGCTCGCCGTCTCTTTCTCCCGGGATAGAAATGTGGGAAGGTGGATTCATGAGAATCCCTAGCAAGGCCATTTGATGCCCCCCTGGGATCTCCTGTGTCTTTAGAAGTGTTGCTCAAAGCACCGTCCACCCGTCTGGTGGCAACTTCCATTGCATAGTGTCTTCTTTGGTGTTTTTTGCGAAATATGTATCTTGATGAAAGGGAATCCTTCTGTACACGTATCACAGATGAACTTAAATTCGAAGCTATCACATTTATCAACTTACTTGAAAGACTTGAGTTTTTAACATAGTTGTTAACAACCTGATCTATAGGTCTAGGGAAACTTTGCTCAGAACTGGTAGATCTCAGCTTGGTCCCTTCTGATTTAAACCCCTTGATTTGTGAGCGTCTGCTCGACTTAGCTCCTTGGGTGAGCGATGGCAGTTCCAATCCATTTGCTGCTTGTTCGCGGTGCACACGGTTCGATGCTCCCCTGAAGGAGAAAGTAGGCAAGCCGTCAAGGCCCTGCGGTGCCACTTCCCCACGATCACCCCCACTCCAAGGTAATGACCCATCGCTCCTCCGTTGCAGCTCCCATTCCTCAGCGTTGGCCGCTTTGATTTCATTCTCTGCTTTGTGTTTGACCTGGAAAACCTGGCGAATGGACAACTTGCCTTGAAGTGCCTCATTCTGTGCAAAATCTGGGTTGTCGAACAGCTCCAAACTCCTGGAAAACGGGTTGAACTGAAGGTTAATGAGATTTACAGCTACCATGCATACAGCCGAAAGCGCCAGCAACACACTAAGTAGACGTCTGATTGTCATACGCATTGTAGGCAATGGCGTAGTATCACAACATGGTAATCCTTTTGAAATCGAGCCTCATTGTGTAGTTGTAATACGCCTTGTACTACTTTGTCTCACATTATGCCAGGGTAATGATATTACAGCCTGTGATATTTGATTCCGAGTGAATTAATCGCCAGAAAGTTGAGGCGTGTAGCGGCTGCTGTTGTTGCTGGATAAACCTAATGGGTGGCTAATGCAATCCAGGGCATAAGTTAGGAGTGCTTGGGGTAACTCCATCACTCCATCAAGGCTGCTGTAGTTGAGCGAAAGAGGGTGGATGAGTGGAGTGGAGTGTCATTAATGAAGCATTAGCGAAAGACAATCCCATCATACCAAGCATCCTAGGACCGTCTCCCTAATTGCTCATTGTGTGTCATAGATGCACTGCTGCTTCCCCTCCTCCTCATTCTCATCCCCTACAACAAGTGATGCTGCTGCTATGGATGTTGCTGCACCAAGGGATGATGCTACACTAAGTGGTGATCACCGATCAGGCACCAAGTGATGTGCCTGCTCCCCTGCCTCCGATGCCACTGATGCCTCTGCTTCGCAAACTGCCTTTACATCCTCCATCGGGGGTTGAGCTGGACTGCGCCGGAGAGTCAGCCCGGGCCCTTTAATAGAGATGTTCTACCTCAGTTCTGGCCCATAGAATCAATGGGAGTTGAGCCTGTGTAGGTAGGAGGCAGCTTGGAGCTGTGTTGTTCCGCAGAAGGCTTCTGGCACTCCAGGTGTTAACACAACAGACTCCTGCCCTCCTGCCTCACACGGTGTGTTTCGCAGTGTCTGCCTCACAGCGCTGGAGCCTGGAGCTCACATTACCTCCTGTTTGCTACCGTTTTACTCTCTTTATCTGCTGTTGGCTCATGTTTTACTCGTCTTGGCTTCCATTTAGCTGGTGTAGTAGTTCATGTTTAACTGGCTCTCATTTTTAAGGTTTGTGTTTTCTTTTGATTGTCATCGTTTGTGAATTGTCTCTATATGCTGTCAGATCATGCTTTTATGTCTTGACTTCTGCGTTTAACTCAATTTAGCTCATATGCTTTACATTGATGTTTAATCTAAATCATTTTTGGCATAGTGGTTATTGTCTTTTTCTACTGAAGGCTCGTGTTTCACTTCTCTTGACTTTGATTCAACTGGTTTAGTACCTCATGTTTAACATGCTCACTTTTTACTTTCGTGTTTTATTTTAATTGTCATCTTTGGTGATTTGTCTTTATATATGCTGTCTGCTCTTTATTTCTGCTCTTTAGTTTACTCATCTTGGCTCATATGTTTTACATTGATGTTTAATCTTAATCATTTTTGGCATAGTGGTTATTGTCTTTATCTGCTGAAGGCTCATGTTTCACTCCTCATGTTTAACTGACTCATTTTTAAAGTTTGTGTTTATTTCAATTGTCATCTTTTGTGTTATCTTTATATGCTGTCAGATCATGTTTTGCTTATCTTGGCTTCTCTGTTCAACTCAATCGAATCTCATAATTATGTTTACATTAGCTGGTATACATAGTACCACATGTTTAACTTGCTTACATTTTTTGTTACTTTGGTATTTCATTTCGATTACCATCTTTTGCAAATTGTCTTCATCTGCTATCAGTTCTTGTTTTTACCCATCTTAGCTTCTGTGTGCAACTCAATCTGACTCATATGATTTACATCCGTGTTCAATTTAAATTGTCTTTGGCATAGTAGTTATTTTCTTTACGGTCTTTATCTCATGCATTAAAGCTCATGTTTGACTTCTCTTGGCATTGATTTAAGTGGTATAGTAGCTTATGTTTAAATGTCTTGCTTTTTTTCACTTTTGTGTTAATTTCATTTGCCATCTTCTGTGAAATTCTCGTGGATTGTCTTACACACTGTCAGCTCTTGTTTTAACTCATCTAGTATTCTGAGTTTAACTCAATTTATCTCACATTTTCACATTGGTATTAACTTGTTACATTTGGCCTTTGTTTCTAATCTGCTGCAGACTCACATTTCACTCCTCTTGGCGTTGATTCAACTGGTATGGTAGCTCATGTTTAACTGGCTTGCATTTGTTTTTACTTTTGCATGTGTTTTATTTCAGTCGTCATCTTTGGCGAATTGTCTTTATAAGCTATCAGCTGTTGATTTTAATCATCCCGGCTTCAACTTTTAACTCAATTTAGCTCATAATATTATGTTTTACATTGGTTTCTAATTTAGAGCATTTTTTGCATAAATGTAATTGTCTTTATCTGAGGCAGAGGCTCGTATTTCATTTCTCGTGGCTTGGATTGACTGGTATCTATATAGCGGTTCATGTTTTATACTCCATTACAGCTTATGTGTTTAAATGTTTGTTTAATATTAGTGGTCATCTTTTGTATATTGGTTTTATCGATCTCTGGCTCATCCATCATGCTCCTCTTGGTTCCCTTTGCCTGGTTCCAAAAGTCAATTTAAGTCAAATAGTGCTTTAAAAAATTCAACTGCAGCCTTTTATTAACTGTACTCCATTTATCTGCTGTTGATTGTAGCTGCCCAACAGTTAAAGCTCACATCGTTTAGCTCCTACATAACTCAAAACTTATATGTTTAATTTCAACCACCATCTTTGGTGTCTGCTATCTTTATCTGATGTTGACAACCCTTGTTTCTAGCTCGCCTTAAACCACCTTGTTTGAAACGCTTTAACGGCAACGCATGCCAAAGCGTTTTTCGGTTGATGCCTGCATCGCAGTGCTGGATTCTTCGTTGAGCTCATGTTTGGTTCTTTTTATTTTTTATATTATTTGTAACAAATTGTGTTGTTTCTATCAATTCTGAGGTCTTGGCTTTCTCCTAAATGCTACTGTTCACTTTAAATAGATTGCTTTTAATTCAGTTTTGAATAATGTCCTTACTCAATTGTCTGCTTATGGTCCTGTTATTCAAATCTGCTCTTTAGCAGCTGTTACTAACCCTGTTTTACTCAATTTGCCCAACATCAGCCTCTGTAGCTCATTTCTGAAGCTTCCCCTTTTGTCGATCTACCTCACACTGCTTTGTCGGGCACAGTCTGCTTCTGGCCTTGTCACTCGCTCACCCTTTACTGCTTCTACGCCTAGCTGCTGTTGGCCAATTTGACTCACTTTTATTCCTTGCTTGTCTAACAGCTTTACTTAAGCCCCTCTCAGCTCCTGTATAACAATTTAAGCCTATGTTCAACACAAGCTCACAAGGGATTATTCCCTTTGAAACTCCAGTACGACACTGTTTACCGGTGTAGGCGGCAGCAACATCTCCAGCCAGACTACATCTTGCACGAATAATTGGACGAATGGATACTAGAAAAATGGCACCTCTTTTAATTGAAGTGGAGTTTCAAACATTTCGCCAACTGTTAATTAAATAAAAGAAACACGTTTCCGTTGATGCTTTACAATAAAAAAAGCCATTTCGTACATGTACAGTGATCTTGTCAACTTGAGTTCTTTCTTATTCTACACTTATCACAATTTAGGTAAACACAAAAATCTATTCAATTAATACTTTAATACATATATAGATAATTATAGTGGATTATTCAGCTGACCATTTTAAGTTTAATTTAAAAAGTGAACGGTGTGTTTCCCTGGTATATGTTCAACTTAGCTCTAATTGTTTGTTGTTTCAATGATTATACAGTCTAGAAGACCAATTAATGGTGAGCTTACTGTGAAATAAATGCAGGCATATACTCCAAGAAACTTTGCAAATCCATTCCCAATTACCCACCGAACTTCTGATTCTCCATAACTGATCTATCACAACGATAATAGCAATCATAATTGTCTGCTTTAAATACCAATAAAAAAACTCAAACAGTTTTCCATTGGGAGGATTTCCCTGCGCACCATCCTCATGACAGGTGATGATTGCTTGGCAAATGTTTTAGTTTCCCTTTCTAAACAAAAAATTCCCATCTTTAACAATAGAAAGGCAAGCTCTATTAACCTGCATCAAATCTCTGACATCTATTTCCCCTGATGCCAAGACTGTCATATGCCTCCTATTAGGAAAGCTAATGGTACCATATTTTCATTGGATTACTTCGAAATCTGGTTACAGAAAAAAGGAACTATGTGCCATATTGTTTGCTGTGTTTATGAACATGCCTGCAACTTTTATTGGTAGACTCACTCTGGAAATAGTAATTATTGTGGTGATCTATCTATCTATCTATCTATCTATCTATCTATCTATCTATCTATCTATCTATCTATCTATCTATCTATCTATCTATCCATCTATCTATCTATCTATCTATCTATCTATCGATCAATCTGTCTATCTGTCTATCTATCTGCCAATTCATATATCTGTCTCTCTGTAGCTCTCCACTTGTCGCAGAATTATAAGATTCTCCCAATCCAACTTGGTGTGATACATCCTTACCTGAGAATGTACCATGTTGATACTCATGAAAGACCACTTAGGAACCAGGGAATTCAGAAATTGCAGTCTTACAACACCCTGGTCACTGCATTTTTAGATCATATTTAAACAACTGATTATGTTAGAACATCTTATATAAAAGTCTCCCTCTAATGAAACTACCATTCATCTAACTTTGACATCAGGAATTATCCAGGGTAGCCCTCTGCATCCTGTTTGTAAAAGCTCTAACCACACCGAGGAAACAACATCCAGTTTCATTGGCAGTTCATTTCTCTGCTACTGACGGGAGCTGACCATAGTCCAAACGACCTGTCACCATCCAATGGCAGTGTTAGATGTCTTGTTGGCAGATCAATCGTCTTCTGACCTCCAACATCCGTTTCCATGACACTGCTTCCATGCCAACCAGTTGCTAGGTCAATAGGATAAAAAGGACATGGGAGTATTTTGGCTGAAGGCTTTATTTCCCAAGGTCATTGACCTTTATGTTTAGGTAATATGATACGAAAAGAGTATTTGATCTTTTTTTGGATCAATGATGATCATAATTATTAGTGTTTCCTTTCACAAATTGCCCTTGCAAAAGGTTACCTGTTTTAAATGACAAAATTTTGTTCTTCATAGATCAAATGCGTACCCACATACCAAATATGCACATTTTACAAGTATAGAAAAATTATCATTATAACAAGTTATTAATTCATACTCCTGATCTGCCCTGATAGAAATAGAAAATGTTTTTCCATGTATGTTTGGGATCAAAGACTGATGGAAAAAATCATCAGATTTTCTTAGAGCCTTTACATTTTTCAATTCTTTGACTTTGAGCTCACACCAATATTACCTAGTTGGTAACAAGAAAATATTCATCATATCATGTTTAGTGGGAGCTAACAGGTTTTCATCACTATTTATTTATAAGAAGATCAGGGGACCTCAACAAGTGAACATATGCAGGGCATGCATCAAGATGATTGTGGCTATCAGAGAGGAGCAATGGAACAGCAACAGGAATCCTGGCCAGGAGTCTTGCCCGAGCATTGTTGGTCCATCAAAGTAGGGACTTACCTGACGATGAAATATTAGCTATTTCGCTTTATGAAAATTATGTTTGGGTGTATGTTTATGATATTCTTGTTCCTTATCTAGAACACAAACAATTGTATTCCACATGATGCACCCTTTTCACGTGCAGGCACACTTCCTGTTCGTACACCAAGTAACATAATTTTACAAATAAAAGTACCCTGGATAGAACACATCATCACAAGCAACAACCTGTCTATGTGCACCAAAGCAGAGACAAAATCAGTAAGAGAATTCATTTTATATCTCAATAATCAAAATTTTTCATAAATTCAATGCAATAAAGTCATGAAGGATTTCTTACTTATACAAAATCATTCCCTCTCCAATTTCTTGCCCTAAAGAAGTTTGCTTCACCATTGTATATAATGTCAAATTAATACAGAGCTACGTCGTAAAATTAAAAAATAAACCAAAAAAAACATGCATACATCAAGTTCAAAGAACTAAGATATTTCCTGACATATACATGTACATTATGCTATTTCATGCCATATTAAATGAATAATAAACAGAGAGAAAATTTAAATATGCTGCTGGAAATGCCATCAGCCTAAACTATGTTATCGATTGCATACAGAGCCTTTACAGTCGGAGCTTACATACATTATTTTGTCGCTGTGCCTCTATCTAATTCTAATGTAGCTATATTGCATTGTTGTGTTGACAATGTTTTGCTGAAATATACAAATGACATTTTTGACAAATTGAGTGCACTTCTGTGACACTGTGACAGAATTTGTTTTTTATTGGAGTCTTTGTCTGTTTGACCGGCGATACCGTTCGACTATCCATCCAGTTATTTCCCAGCTAAAAAGTTTAAAAAAGTCCATAGGCTGTGTCTTGCCGCTTGTTGTGAGAGCATCTGTCTCTTGTGAGTTTGCTGATCTCCAAACCTCAACTAAGTTGGCACCGCGACCCTTCCACCACAGGACCAATGGTGGAACCTAAATTTTTGACCCAGGACCAATTCAGAAACTGGTTGAGATGATTGAGATGATGGTGGAAATACCGACCAAAAGTCATTTTGTGCCTTGCCCGGGGTGTATAGGGTCCCACAGCATTGGGAACCCTCCATTCCACCACAGGACCATTGGTGGAACCTTTTATCCACCACAGGACCAATCGGATAGTTTGAGTCAGCTTTTGCTTAAATGGTTGTTATATGTCTCTTAAAAGTCATTTTGAGTAATTAGGTCAGTGTTGGGTTACACGGATGATGGAACCCTGCAATCCACCACAGGACCAATGGTTGAACCTTCTTTTTTCAACCCAGGACCAATTCAGAAACTGGTTGAGATTATTGAGATGATGGTGGAAATACCTACCAAAAGTCATTTTATGCATTACCCGAGGCGTATAGGGTCACACAGCATGGGGAACCCTCCATTCCACCACAGGACCAATGGTGGAACCTTCTTTTTCAACCCAGGACCAGTTCAGAATCTGGTTGAGATGATGGTGGAAATACCGACCAAAAGTCATTTTGTGCCTTACCCGTGGTGTATAGGGTCGCACAGCATTGGGAACCCTCCATTCCACCACAGGACCAATGGTGGAACCTTTTATCCACCACAGGACCAATCGGATGGTTTGAGTCAGCTTTTGCTTAAATGGTTGTTATATGTCTCTTTAAAGTCATTTTGAGTAATTAGGTCAGTGTGGGGTTACACGGATGATGGAACCCTGCAATCCACCACAGGACCAATGGTGGAACCTTCTTTTTTCAACCCAGGACCAATTCAGAAACTGGTTGAGATGATTGAGATGATGGTGGAAATACCTACCAAAAGTCATTTTATGCATTACCCGGGGCGTATAGGGTCACACAGCATTGGGAACCCTCCATTCCACCACAGGACCAATGGTGGAACCTTCTTTTTTCAACCCAGGACCAATTCAGAAACTGGTTGAGATGATTGAGATGATGGTGGAAATACCGACCAAAAGTCATTTTGTGCCTTACCCGGGGCGTATAGAGTCACACAGCATGGGGAACCCTCCATTCCACCACAGGACCAATGGCGGAACCTTTTATCCACCACAGGACCAATCGAATAGTTTGAGACAGCTTTTAATATAATGTTTGTTATATGTCTCTTAAAAGTCATTTTGAGTAATTAGGTCAGTGTGGGGTTACACGGATGATGGAACCCTGCAATCCACCACAGGACCAATGGTGGAACCTTCTTTTTTCAACCCAGGACCAATTCAGAAACTGGTTGAGATGATTGAGATGATGGTGGAAATACCTACCAAAAGTCATTTTATGCATTACCCGGGGCGTATAGGGTCACACAGCATGGGGAACCCTCCATTCCACCACAGGACCAATGGTGGAACCTTCTTTTTTCAACCAAGGACCAATTCAGTAACTGGTTGAGATGATTGAGATGATTGTGGAAATACCTACCAAAAGTCATTTTGTGCCTTACCCGGGGTGGGGGTGTATAGGGTCGCACAGCATTGGGAACCCTCCATTCCACCACAGGACCAATGGCGGAACCTTTTATCCACCACAGGACCAATCGTATAGTTTGAGTCAGCTTTTGCTTAAATGGTTGTTATATGTCTCTTAAAGTCATTTTGAGTAATTAGGTCAGTGTGGGGTTACACGGATGATGGAACCCTGCAATCCACCACAGGACCAATGGTGGAACCTTCTTTTTTCAACCCAGGACCAATTCAGAAACTGGTTGAGATGATTGAGATGATGGTGGAAATACCTACCAAAAGTCATTTTATGCATTACCCGGGGCGTATAGGGTCACACAGCATGGGGAACCCTCCATTCCACCACAGGACCAATGGTGGAACCTTCTTTTTTCAACCCAGGACCAATTCAGTAACTGGTTGAGATGATTGAGATGATGGTGGAAATACCTACCAAAAGTCATTTTGTGCCTTACCCGGGGCGTATAGGGTCACACAGCATGGGGAACCCTCCATTCCACCACAGGACCAATGGCGGAACCTTTTATCCACCACAGGACCAATCGAATAGTTTGAGACAGCTTTAAATATAATGTTTGTTATTTCTCTCTTAAAAGTCATTTTGAGTAATTAGGTCAGTGTGGGGTTACACGGATGATGGAACCCTGCAATCCACCACAGGACCAATGGTGGAACCTTCTTTTTTCAACCCAGGACCAATTCAGAAACTGGTTGAGATGATTGAGATGATGGTGGAAATACCTACCAAAAATCATTTTATGCATTACCCGAGGCGTATAGGGTCACACAGCATGGGGAACCCTCAATTCCACCACAGGACCAATGGTGGAACCTTCTTTTTCAACAAAGGACCAATTCAGAATCTGGTTGAGATGATGGTGGAAATACCGACCAAAAGTCTTTTTGTGCCTTACCCGTGGTGTATAGGGTCGCACAGCATTGGGAACCCTCCGTTCCACCACAGGACCAATGGTGGAACCTTTTATCCACCACAGGTCCAATCGGATAGTTTGAGTCTGCTTTTGCTTAAATGATTGTTATATGTCTCTTAAAAGTCATTTTGAGTAATTAGGTCAGTGTGGGGTTACACGGATGAAGGAACCCTGCAATCCACCACAGGACCAATGGTGGAACCTTCTTTTTTCAACCCAGGACCAATTCAGTAACTGGTTGAGATGATTGAGATGATGGTGGAAATACCGACCAAAAGTCATTTTGTGCCTTACCCGGGTGTATAGGGTCGCACAGCATTGGGAACCCTCCATTCCACCACAGGACCAGTGGTGGAACCTTTTATCCACCACAGGACCAATGGGATAGTTTGAGTCAGCTTTGCTTAAATGGTTGTTATATGTCTCTTAAAAGTCATTTTGAGTAATTAGGTCAGTGTGGGGTTACACGGATGATGGAACCCTGCAATCCACCACAGGACCAATGGTGGAACCTTCTTTTTTCAACCCAGGACCAATTCAGAAACTGGTTGAGATGATTGAGATGATGGTGGAAATACCTACCAAAAGTCATTTTATGCATTACCCGGGGCGTATAGGGTCACACAGCATGGGGAACCCTCCATTCCACCACAGGACCAATGGTGGAACCTTCTTTTTTCAACCCAGGACCAATTCAGTAACTGGTTGAGATGATTGAGATGATGGTGGAAATACCTACCAAAAGTCATTTTGTGCCTTACCCGGGGCGTATAGGGTCACACAGCTTGGGGAACCCTCCATTCCACCACAGGACCAATGGCGGAACCTTTTATCCACCACAGGACCAATCGAATAGTTTGAGACAGCTTTTAATATAATGTTTGTTATATGTCTCTTAAAAGTCATTTTGAGTAATTAGGTCAGTGTGGGGTTACACGGATGATGGAACCCTGCAATCCACCACAGGACCAATGGTGGAACCTTCTTTTTTCAACCCAGGACCAATTCAGAAACTGGTTGAGATGATTGAGATGATGGTGGAAATACCTACCAAAAGTCATTTCTTGCATTACCCGGGGCGTATAGGGTCACACAGCATGGGGAACCCTCCATTCCACCACAGGACCAATGGTGGAACCTTCTTTTTTCAATCCAGGACCAATTCAGAAACTGGTTGAGATGATTGAAATGATGGTGGAAATACCGACCAAAAGTCATTTTGTGCCTTACCCGGGGTGTATAGGGTCGCACAGCATTGGGAACCCTCCATTCCACCACAGGACCAATGGTGGAACCTTTTATCCACCACAGGACCAATCGGATAGTTTGAGTCAGCTTTTGCTTAAATGGTTGCTATATGTCTCTTAAAAGTCATTTTGAGTAATTAGGTCAGTGTGGGGTTACACGGATGAAGGAACCCTGCAATCCACCACAGGACAGATGCTGGTACCTTCTTTTTTCAACCCAGGACTAAATCAGAAGTTGGTTGAAATGATTGACATAATGGTTTAAATATCTACTCAGAGTCATTAGCTAGCCACATATAGGGTCACATGTCCTGGGGAACCATCCGTTCCATGCCAGGCGCATAACCAGTGGTTCAACCTTTTTTATTTTACAGAAGAAATTTTATTGTTTGTTCCGACTATTGATAAAATTCATCGGTAATATCACTTATAATACATCATAATAAGTAATTCGACCAGTATGGGCTTACATTGATGAAGGAACCTTTCAATCCACCACAGGACCAATGGTGGAACCTAACCCCCTGCCCCTGACTACACTTAATATTTTATAATTATAATTTCCAATAAACATCTCATAGTCAATGCCCCAGATGACAGGGAACCTCAACTTCCACAACTGGACCATTGATGGAACCTGACCTCCTGCAAAGGACAAACTTAATATTTGGGAGGAACAATATTTGATTATTAAGAAATGCCTGATAATTAATGCTCTATAGACCTGGCCCCATCGGCGCACAACATCTAAGATTCAAATTCTGTTAGTTGAATGATGAATTTGAGTTAGGTATTTGGTTATTGGGTCAAAATGGTATTTTGAATGCTAAGGTGACAGAACCTGCCTGGCCAGGTTTACAATAACAAGGCCATTGTATGGTGATGGCACTTAAAATATGGGGAAATACTGAAACTCAGGGCTTTGGAGTCGGGAGATAAGTGAACCGACTCCGACTCCCGACTCCTTCGGCTTTCTGATAAGCGACTCCGACTCCGACTCCTTAGGTCTCCTGCTTTACGACTCCGACTCCAACTCCGACTCCGCTTATCAGCATTATTGCACATAAATATTACATGGTTAACAGAGAAGAAAAAGTCATTCTACAAAGTTTTCATAGGATTTTGTGCATGAATACTTGCTTAAGAAGTTTAATATAAAATTTGGAATTCATTTCAGATTTTTGAAATTGTGTTTTTGTAAATTATATTAATTATTTTAAGGAGTCAGGAGTCACCACTTTAATTTACGACTCCGACTCCACCTGAAAATCAAAGTGCGACTCCGACTCTGACTCCGACTCCACCCAAAAACCTCAGACTCTACGACTCCGACTCCCGACTCCGACTCCAAAGCCCTGCTTATACTAATTATATTAATTCGCCAAAAGTTTTGCAAAAACAGGCGGTTCATAGAATTAAAGGTGTTAGTCGAAGAACACCTTCGAACAGTAAAATTAACTTAAAAATTGTACAACCACCTAAATTGTATAAAGTTTCAATTATAATGATTATGTATAAGTTTGTAAGAGGTGAAATCAAAGTCAAAGTCAAAGTTAAAATTACTTTTATTTTAGCAGGGTAACATGTTCAGCCTTCGCTGTTTTTCAACACGGCCCTGACTAGAATAACAAGTACATAAAAGCAACAAGGGTAAAAGCAATACAAAAGGTAAAAACAAAAGAACAATATATCATAAAAAAGTATACATAAAATCTATGAACGTTGGTTTAAAATGTGTTTTAGCATATTGCTTTTAAAAACATCAATACTGCAGGATGACTTCACATGACTAGGTAGAGTGTTCCAAGCACTAGCACCACTATGTACAAACGAACGTTGACCCATGTTTGTAGTACACCTTAGCACCTTCAAATTTTCTTGTAGTCTTGTACCATAGTTGTGGTCTACTTTTTCAAACAGAGATGTAAGATAGTTTGGACACATATCATGCAAGCATTTGTACATTAAAATTGATTTGTGATAAAGAGACCTTTCACTAAAAGTAAGCCATTTCAGCTTGTTCAAAACAAAAGAAGTAGGAGTGTCAAAAGGAACACTTAAAACAATTTTGCCTCCTTTTACCATAAGTTTCTCAACCTTTTTCATGGATTTCATGCAGCAGGAGGAATATGTAATATCACAGTAGTCTATAAGCGGCATAACTAAAGCATTATACAATTTCAATGCAGTATCTTGGTCCAGGAATGATCTTACTCTTTGTAGCACACCGAGTCAAGTTTCTTGCACATTGTTTCGACATGATCTTCCCAGTTGAGAGTTTTCTCAAGCTGAAGTCCAAGATATTTGTAGCAGGACACATGTTCTAATTGTTCATTGTTGATAGAAACACTTGGAATTTTTTCAGATATGTTCAATTATCCAGCTGATTTTTATCATTACGGAACAAGAAATATGAATAACCTTCGATTACCATTTTGAAGATCACAAATTGTTAAAATGCATGTCAGATTTAAAGGTGCGGAAATTTGGAATTCTGTTGTGAATGTCATTGATTTAAATTGTAGTAAATTTACATTTAAAAAGAAAGTAACTAATATTTTAAGGAATTTGTGGTCTCTACCTAGAATATCTTTTGTTATTCTGTAATACAAAACTATTATTAAGATTATTGTCATTACCACTTTTGTAGATATGATAGTGCCTATTAATGTTTTTAATTTATCAGTATAATTATTAATTTTTATTTCCTATAATATATATTCATTCACTGTTCCATAAAGATTAAGAAATTATATTGTGAAATTGCTAGGGAACATACACTCATTCAGTGTGTCAGTTCCTTTTTTTTATTGGTATTATAATTCTGCTATTTGTTATGTTGATTCGTTGAAGTGTAATTGTATTTTGTTTACCAATAAATTTTAATTCTAATTATAATTCTAGTCTAGATCAACTTACCAATTAAGTAGTGGGATAAAAATCAAGGATTGTTAAATGACTATGAACTAATACCACTTAAATAGGCCAGCAGGGTGTATTTTTTTCCCGTTTCTATCCATTTGTTTGATTCTTTTAAAATAGCTTGGAATAGATATATATGATAATATTATGAAGGCTGCACAAGGTATGGAACTTCATCATACAGCGGACCAATGCTGGAATATCTTGCCCTCAAGAGGACATTGTTAAATTTATTAACTTGAGCTAAATATAAAATTATGGAGATTACACAAATCATTGATCTTTTCCTCCACCAAAGGACCAATGCTGGGACCTTCTCCCCTCGAGAGGACCACTTTTAGAATTTACCACTTGGTACTAAATATGGAATGATGGAGGCTATACATTCAAGTAACCTCCTTGTCCACCACAGCACCAATGCTGGAACCTCTTCCCCTAAGTATTTTAAGAAGAAGAATTTGATATATATATAATAGTTACTCAAATCAATTTATCTGCTACACATCATCATGTGGTCAGCAGAAGATAAATTCAATTACTAAAATGTTTCAAGAAGGTTTTATGCATTAATATTATTTAGTTTCATTGAGTTTCAAACAGGATAATAACTTAATTACTTAACTTACTACAATAGGGATTACTGCATCTTTAGCAACATGGCTCTAGCTGAAGAGACATTTATTTCTTTTACAAGTAAGGATAGATTTAGCAGTCACTTTAATTTCTGATATCAATATTCAAATTTTTCTAGATGCTCCAGTTTTCAAAAAATAAACATGTGGTTTTGCCCGTTTTGAGCTTTTTAAAATACTTTAATTTCGTTCTTCCTCAAAAAAATTACATTGTAAAAGAAAATGAACTTCGAGTTCAACATCACCTTTTTTATAATTTACGCAAATATTCCTCTACACTTTTGCAATACCATCTATCAATTTTCGATCTCCAGTGGAAGTATGCCTGTCCTAAACAGTGCAAGAAAAGAGCGTTCTTTGTACGACTCATGAATCTTGTGACATATATGGTTCAAGGCAATATATATTCATGGTTAAATTGTAAGTACACAATTTTGATTTTGTATTAATATCGTCTGCCTATTGGATGCAGCGGAGTTCATGTAAAATTTACCAGGCATTATTTAAATGTTGTAGGGGAGACTGGGGTAAGTTGTGCCGCGGGGTAAGGTGTCCCGCCCACTGTTGAGGTGAAATGAAGAACTGGGCAAAGAGGCAATGCCTACCATATATACCCTCTTGGTCAACATCATTTGGCACCAAGAAAAAAACTACCAAATATAATGGTATGAAAAAGTACACTCATAAATTCAATTTTGTTACTGAAAACTTGAAGTGGCAAGGACTGACATTCTTGTTTCTCTGTCATTTGGTATTTATAATGAGATGATGTCCCTCTGGTAGGATGGAGTTAGGAGGTATATCTCGACATTTGTGTTGTTAGATTTCTTCTTGCATTGTTTATTTATTTTTGACAACCAGTTTCATCCAGAAAATCAATTTGGGGTAAGTTGTGCCATTTGTTAATTGGGGTGAGTTGTGCCGATGGTATGACATAGGAATGAATTTTTTATTCATCTTTACTTGTCTTCATTTTTGCATAAAATGTTTGATAAGTTTCAATGTCATGTAACATGTCAGCCAAAAGTTAAAAACATGATACAAATGATCTATCTTAAGAAACGGGTGAAATACAAGGTTTTTTTGGAATAAATTAAGCGGATCAACTTACCCCGTCATGCGTCACAACTTACCCCGGCACCTACTTTTTTAAAATGCCTACCATGACCTTCCCTATGGTCAGATTGCTCTGAAACTTTGGTCGATTCTGGCCAACGTATTGTATTTTGATGTCTGACTTTCAGATTACTTGATTAGGCTTCGGTTTTTCGGAAAATCAGCCTGACGCCAAAGATGGCACAACTTACCCCGGTCTCCCCTACTCTTGGGCATTTAATATTAGATGCTTATTGCAGCAAATGAAAAAAATTGAGGGTAGTCTTGTGCTGCATAATTATATTTTTAATCGAGTATAAATAAAATTATTTGATTTTGAATTTGAATTTATTTGAATTTGCAAGTTAGGTTCCATCATTGGTTCTGTAGTGAAAGAGGAGTTTCATGGTCCTTTGGGGTATTTATAAACAGGCGTTTATTGGAAATAATGAAATGTTGAGGGTAGTCCTACAGTAGAAGATGAGGTTCCTGGTCTGTTTGGGCCTTTATGGTGAGGTGTTTATTGGAAATAATGAAATACTGGAGGTTGCCCTGTACAGGAGGTCAGGAGCCACCATTGGTCCTGTGGTGGAAGATGATGTTCCTGGTCATTTTGGGCATTTATGGGGAGATGTTTATTGGAAATAATGAAATATTTGGGGTTGTCCTGCACAGGAGGTCAGGAACCACCACAGGTTCTGAGGTGGATTGCAAGGTTCCATCAATCATTTATCCCCATACTGAACTAATTACTCATAATGACATTTAAGAGATATATTACAGGCATTTTATCAACGCTCACTCTAACTATTCAATTGGTCCTGTGGTGGATTAAAGGTTCCACCATTGGTCCTGTGGTGGAATGGAGGGTTCCACAGGCTGTGAACCTGTTCGCCCCAGGCAAGGCACAAAATGACTTTTTGTAGGTATTTCCACCATCATCAGTATCATTTCAACCCATTTCTGAATTGGCTCTGGGTTGTAAAAAAGAAGGTTCCACCATTGGTCCTGTGGTGGAATGGAGGGTTCCACAGGCTGTGTGACCCTATACGCCCCAGGTAAGGCACAATATGACTTTTGGTAGGTATCTCCACCGTCATCTGCATCATTTAAATCCATTTCTGATTTGGTTCTGGGTTAAAAAAAATTAGGTTCCACCATTGGTCCTGTGGTGGAATCGAGGGTTCCACAGGCTGTGTGACCCTATACGCCCCAGGTAAGGCACAAAATGACTTTTGTTAGGTATTTACACCATCATCTGCATCATTTCAACCCGATTCTGAATTGGCTCTGTGTTGAAAAAAAGAAGGTTCCACCATTGGTCCTGTGGTGGAATGGAGGGTTCCACAGGCTGTGTGACCCTGTTCGCCCCAGGTAAGGCACAAAATGACTTTTTGTTGGTATTTCCACCATCATCTGTATCATTTCAACCCACTTCTGAATTGGCTGTGGGTTGAAAAAAAGAAGGTTCCACCATTGGTCCTGTGGTGGAATGGAGAGTTCCACAGGCTGTGTGACCCTGTTCGCCCCAGGTAAGGCACAAAATGACTTTTTGTAGGTATTTCCACCATCATCTGTATCATTTCAACCCATTTATGAATTGGCTCTGGGTTTTAAAAAAGAAGGTTCCACCATTGGTCCTGTGGTGGAATGGAGGGTTTCACCGGCTGTGTGACCCTATACGCCCCAGGTAAGGCACAAAATGACTTTTGTTAGGTATTTCCACCATCATCTGCTTCATTTCACACCATTTCTGAATTGGTTCTGGGTTGAAAAAAATAAGGTTCCACCATTGGTCCTGTGGTGGAATCGAGGGTTCCACAGGCTGTGTGACCCTGTACGCCGCAGGTAAGGCACAAAATGACTTTTTGTAGGTATTTCCACCATCTTCAGTATCATTTCAACCCATTTCTGAATTGGCTCTGGGTTGTAAAAAAGAAGGTTCCACCATTGGTCCTGTGGTGGAATGGAGGGTTCCACAGGCTGTGTGACCCTATACGCCCCAGGTAAGGCACAAAATGACTTTTGTTAGGTATTTCCACCATCATCTGCATCATTTCAACCCATTTCTGAATTGGTTCCGGGTTGAAAAAAAGAAGGTTCCACCATTGGTCCTGTGGTGGAATGGAGGGTTCCACAGGCTGTGTGACCCTATACGCCCCAGGTTAGGCACAAAATGACTTTTGTTAGGTGTTTCCACCATCATCTGTATCATTTCAACCCATTTCTGAATTGGCCCTGGGTTGTAAAAAACAAGGTTCCACCAATGGTCCTGTGGTGGAATTGAGGGTTCCACAGGCTGTGTGACCCTATACGCCCCAGGTAAGGCACAATATGACTTTTGGTAGGTATTTCAACCGTCATCTGCATCATTTCAATCCATTTATGAATTGGTTCTGGGTTGAAAAAAATTAGGTTCCACCATTGGTCCTGTGGTGGAATGGAGGGTTCCACAGGCTGTGTGACCCTATACGCCCCAGGTAAGGCACAAAATGACTTTTGTTAGGTATTTACACCATCATCTGCATCATTTCAACCCATTTCTGAATTGGCTCTGGGTTGAAAAAAAGAAGGTTCCACCATTGGTCCTGTGGTGGAATGGAGGGTTCCACAGGCTGTGTGACCCTGTTCGCCCCAGGTAAGGCACAAAATGACTTTTTGTAGGTATTTCCACCATCTTCAGTATCATTTCAACCCATTTCTGAATTGGCTCTGGGTTGTAAAAAAGAAGGTTCCACCATTGGTCCTGTGGTGGAATGGAGGGTTCCACAGGCTGTGTGACCCTATACGCCCCAGGTAAGGCACAAAATGACTTTTGTTAGGTATTTCCACCATCATCTGCATCATTTCAACCCATTTCTGAATTGGCTCTGGGTTGAAAAAAAGAAGGTTCCACCATTGGTCCTGTGGTGGAATGGAGGGTTCCACAGGCTGTGTGACCCTGTTCGCCCCAGGTAAGGCACAAAATGACTTTTTGTAGGTGTTTCCACCATCATCTGTATCATTTCAACCCATTTCTGAATTGGCCCTGGGTTGTGAAAAACAAGGTTCCACCATTGGTCCTGTGGTGGAATTGAGGATTCCACAGGCTGTGTGACCCTATACGCCCCAGGTAAGGCACAATATGACTTTTGGTAGGTATTTCCACCGTCATCTGCATCATTTCAATCCATTTATGAATTGGTTCTGGGTTGAACAAAATTAGGTTCCACCATTGGTCCTGTGGTGGAATGGAGGGTTCCACAGGCTGTGTGACCCTATACGCCCGAGGTAAGGCACAAAATGACTTTTGTTAGGTATTTCGGCCATCATCTGCATCATTTCAACCCATTTCTGAATTGGCTCTGGGTTGAAAAAAAGAAGGTTCCATCATTGGTCCTGTGGTGGAATGGAGGGTTCCACAGGCTGTGTGACCCTATATGCCCCAGGTAAGGCACAATATGACTTTTGGTAGGTATTTCCACCATCATCTGTATCATTTCAACCCATTTCTTAATTGGCTCTGGGTTGAAAAAAAGAAGGTTCCACCATTGGTCCTGTGGTGGAATGGAGGGTTCCACAGGCTGTGTGACCCTGTTCGCCCCAGGTAAGGCACAAAATGACTTTTTGTAGGTATTTCCACCATCATCTGTATCATTTCAACCCATTTCTGAATTGGCTCTGGGTTGTAAAAAAGAAGGTTCCACCATTGGTCCTGTGGTGGAATGGAGGGTTCCTCACGCTGTGTGACCCTAAACGCCCCAGGTAAGGCATAAAATGACTTTTGTTAGGTGTTTCCACCATCATCTGTATCATTTCAACCCATTTCTGAATTGGCCCTGGGTTGTAAAAAACAAGGTTCCACCATTGGTCCTGTGGTGGAATGGAGGGTTCCACACGCTGTGTGACCCTATACGCCCCAGGTAAGGCACAAAATGATTTTTGTTAGGTGTTTCCACCATCATCTGTATCATTTCAACCCATGTCTGAATTGGTCCTGGGTTGTAAAAAACAAGGTTCCACCATTGGTACTGTGGTGGATTTGAGGGTTCCACAGGCTGTGTGACCCTATACGCCCCAGGTAAGGCACAATATGACTTTTGTTAGGTATTTCCACCATCATCTGCACATCTCAACCCATTTCTGAATTGGCTCTGGGTTGAAAAAAAGAAGGTTCCACTATTGGTCCTGTGGTGGAATGGAGGGTTCCACAGGCTGTGTGACCCTGTACGCCGCAGGTAAGGCACAAAATGACTTTTGGTAGGTGTTTCCACCATCATCTGCATCATTTCAACCCATTTATGAATTGGTTCTGGGTTGTAAAAAAGAAGGTTCTAACTTTGGTCCAGTGGTGGAATGGAGGGTTCCACAGGCTGTGTGACCCTATATGCCCCAGGTAAGGCACAATATGACTTTTGGTAGGTATTTCCACCATCATCTGCATCATTTCAACCCATTTGTTAATTGGTTCCGGGTTGAAAAAAAGAAGGTTCCACCATTGGTCCTGTGGTGGAATGGAGGGTTCCACACGCTGTGTGACCCTATACGCCCCAGGTAAGGCACAAAATGACTTTTGTTAGGTATTTCCACCATCATCTGCATCATTTCAACCCATTTCTGAATTGGTTCCGGTTGAAAAAAAGAAGGTTCCACCATTGGTCCTGTGGTGGAATGGAGGGTTCCTCACGCTGTGTGACCCTAAACGCCCCAGGTAAGGCATAAAATGACTTTTGTTAGGTGTTTCCACCATCATCTGTATCATTTCAACCCATTTCTGAATTGGCCCTGGGTTGTAAAAAACAAGGTTCCACCATTGGTACTGTGGTGGATTTGAGGGTTCCACAGGCTGTGTGACCCTATACGCCCCAGGTAAGGCACAATATGACTTTTGTTAGGTATTTCCACCATCATCTGCACATCTCAACCCATTTCTGAATTGGCTCTGGGTTGAAAAAAAGAAGGTTCCACCATTGGTCCTGTGGTGGAATGGAGGGTTCCACAGGCTGTGTGACCCTGTTCGCCGCAGGTAAGGCACAAAATGACTTTTGGTAGGTGTTTCCACCATCATCTGCATCATTTCAACCCATTTATGAATTGGTTCTGGGTTGTAAAAAAGAAGGTTCTACCTTTGGTCCAGTGGTGGAATGGAGGGTTCCACAGGCTGTGTGACCTTATATGCCCCAGGTAAAGCACAATATGACTTTTGGTAGGTATTTCCACCATCATCTGCATCATTTCAACCCATTTATTAATTGGTTCCGGGTTGAAAAAAAGAAGGTTCCACCATTGGTCCTGTGGTGGAATGGAGGGTTCCACACGCTGTGTGACCCTATACGCCCCAGGTAAGGCACAAAATGACTTTTGTTAGGTATTTTCACCATCATCTGCATCATTTCAACCCATTTCTGAATTGATTCTGGATCGAAAAATTAGGTTCCACCATTGGTCCTGTGGTGGATAGGTCGCGGCGCCGACCTCTATCAATAGGTTCGATCACAGCTGCAATTTATTTCCACACGGGGCTTGGCTATAAATCTGTTTGCAGGAATTGGAGCTTGCATGATGTCTGCTTTCAATCATTATTAAACTTTCATCCACTTTTCACAAGAGAATAGAACGATGTAGCAATGAGAGCCTGATATGATGCCCATTTTGGTCACGGTCATGGCTTTTATCAATCACATTGGGCTCACTCTTATGAATGGTAGCACCAGCCATCATGGCAACTATTGTTCCAGCATTGGCTGGCATTAATATCATTCTACCCACATTGTTGCTCGTATTGATGTAAGAATCCACATCCAGGAATCAAAAGCACTTGGACTATCATTGCTGAATGCCAGAGCATGCTTCAATCACAAAAGTTTCGCTTTATCATAGTGGCTTATTCCAGAAATTTTATCTTTTCATCTACTTGTAAAAGATTTGGTTTCATGTTGCTAAACTATACAGGTATTGATCCCTTTGGCAAGGCTATATACAACCTTTAAAATGGTTTTGTAAAAAAAAAATCAACATCAAAAGTGTAGAATACGAAGCTGCAGAGTTTTCTTATTTCAATTCATCATACATTTGCTTATAAATCAAGCTATTAATCAGTAAATAATTGAAATTCATTTCATAAAACCTTTCTGAAATGAGGCAAGAACTTCTAGTCTTAGCAATCGAACTTTTAATACAATCAAACAGATGAAAAAATTAGGTAAGGTTAACGTGTAAATGAATGTGGAAAGATTCTTAACTCTAAAGAGAGCTACTTAGTGTAATGATCAGAGACACCAAAGTTTCATCCCTCAAAACAACGTGTGAATGAAAATGACTCTGAAAGGTTACTTCCCAATTAAGAAGTGAGCAAAAGCAAGAAGACTCGCGGGAGGAGCTGCTTTTCCAGATTGCATGTTAATAAAGAAACCTATCCCCCAAAAGTTGTTAAATTTTCATATTTTTGAAAACTACACCAGATTTCTGATTGAAGCACAGCAACAATTTTCACCATTAAACCACTGATTACCATTTCCAAGCTTCGTTGGAGGCCCTCGGAGGAGCCGTCTCCGGAGGTACATTTTGCGCCATTTTAGCTCTCCGAGGCAGGAAGGTTGATTGGCCACCAAATCAAGGCAATTGGAGATAACCACAAAAATGCAACTGATTTATGCAGAGTACAAACATTGAAATCTGTCCTTACCATAACGACATTCTTCCCCTAATTAATTAGTTAATTAATGATCGTCTTAACGAGAAATTGGGAGTGTCCGGGTGAAAAATTACCCACATTGCACATATTTTCATGGAAAATGCCCAAAATTACTAAATTACTGCTCAAAGCTTGCTTGAAAGTGCTCAAAATTATTGAAAACTAATACAAAATTTGAAAAAAGTCAAAAATATTTACATTTGGATAGTCAATCATGCCCCACTGGCAGATTTGCCACTTTTGAGGTCCCTGTAATAGGGAGCGGACCACAATTAATTTACTGTGCATTTTTAATGTAACACTTCAGTCATTTGCTCATCCCCTAATTTACTGAAAAATATAGGCCTATTTTTCCATGAAAGTATCAACTCTTACAAACATGTAGGCATGCAGGGTATACATTGTTAGCCATCTAGATTTTTTGCTATGCGCCTCCGAAACTGAAACCTCCCTGTTTTGCCAAGAATCCTAGAGTAACCAGCTCACACCCTCCCCAGATTTCAAAAAAATAGTCCCTCGCCAAACCTCAAGATAATGGCTAAATTTTGGTCTTAATCAAGTCCAGACAATCTAAAATTATTTATTCAGTAGCCTAAACACTGTTTCCAGTTCATTGGCTGCCTGTAAAGACAATCAGAAGACGCGCAATCTTATTTTTTCTTACGTACTATTTTACTATGTGCAAGCCGCTTATATCAACTGTGGTCCGCATCCGTTAATGAAGCCAGTTGCTCTGAGTTTAAGCTGTTGATGATGGAGACAGACGCATTTGTTGGACATCTCAAAGTAAAAAATTAGAAAACCTTACATTAAAAGAAACCGACATAAACATCAACTTCAAAGAACTAAGATATTTCCTGACATACATGTATGTTTATGCTATTTCATGCAATGTTAAAGGAGTATTTGTAGTTTGAATTTACATACTTTTCTTTGTTGCTGTGCCTCTAACTAATTCTAATGAAACAAAATTTAATTGTTGTGTTGCAATTCTTGGCTGAATAATGTGAATATATGAAATATATGACAAATTGAGTGCAACGCCTTGACAGCTTTATTTGTCTTTGTATGTTTGAAAGGCGATTCCCTTCTATTATCCTTCCTGTAATTTCCAGCTCAAAGTTTTAAAAAGTCCACAGGCTGTGTCTTGCTGCATGTTGTGTGAGCATCTGTCTCTTGTGAGTTTGCTTATCTTCAATAGGTTTTGATCACAGCTGCAATTTATTTCAACATGGTGTATGGCTACATTGCATAAATCTGTTTGCAAGAGTTTGAGCTTGCGTGATGTGTGCTTTCAACCATGATTAAACTTTCATCCTCTATTCACAAGAGAATAGAACGATGTAGCAATGAGAGCCTGATATGATGCTCCAGTAGCATGAGGCCTCTATGTGGTCTGAATGGAGCAGACACAGGATATGCCCTGTGGACTAGCCTTATGGTTCCGATCGTTCAGCCTGGCCAAAAGGAGTAGCCTGGGTATCCCCATGGGCTACTAGCAGGCCCCAGCGCTCAATGGGTCCTGCTATAGAATGTGCCATTGCAATGTTCTAATGGATAAGCTTTCCCATTTCTGTCACGGTCATGGCTTTTATCAATCACATTGGGCTCACTCTTATGAAATGTAGCACCAGCCATCATTGGCAACCATTGTTCCAGCATTGGCCAGCAATAATATCATTCTACCCACATTGTTACTCATATTGATGTCAGAATCCGCACCCAGGAATCACAAGCACTTGGACTGTCAATGCGGAATGCCAGAGCATGCTTCAATCACAAAGGTTTTTCTTGGGAGCTTCGTTCTATCATATCCTGAATAAAACTGAATGGCTGATTATCTTGATGATCTAATGTTGGTCAATAAAATGCACAGACCATCACGTAAAGTCAAACTTAAGATCGATTACACTGATTCATAAGTGTAGTGGCTTATTCCGAAGGTTTGATTTTCTTATTTAAAAAGATCTGGTTTGATGTTCATTTTTTACAATTTCTATCTTTTGATCTGTCTATATGCCAGTGTGTGTCTCAATTACTCTCTCTGGAGTCTCTGGAGTGAGATGTCACTCCGCAAAGCACCTTTATAAATAATATCTAATGAGCATTCACCAAAATTGTGTTTCGTCAAAATAACAAGCTAAGACATCACAAAGTTTGCCAGGACCATGAAAGCTCTAGCTTTGAATGAAATTAATTCTTGTTATTCTTGTTATCAAATTCTTGTTGTTGCAGAGGACCGTTTTACAAAATTTCAGCAAATTGCAGAGCTGTTTTACATCGGTGCTTCATCATGCACCCGAAATTATCATGCAAACTTAAAAAAAAAAAGAACTGAGGGATTTCAGAGATACATATAGGGCCTAGCCTATGTAATACTTATTCGTGCATGAAATGAAACCATTTTATACTGCATCAAAAAGAAAGACACCCAAATCTTGTCATAGAAAACGGCATACTTGGTCAACTTTCATCAGCCCTGTTTCCATGGCAACCAAAAATTATATGTAAGGAAAAAAATGCAAATATGTAACTTTTAAAAATGAACATGTGTAGAAAGTTTGATTAAAGATCACCTGAACCACACTTTCCTGGATTTGGCTTTCATGATTGCTTTTCTCTGTCGGCCATTTTTGACTCTCGCTTTGGATGATTTTTGCCAAATTGACTTGCATAATTTAAACACCCTGTAGAATACCAAAAATGTGAGGTATGGCAAAAACTTTCATATTTTTATAAACTAGAGTAATATAACTTATGTTTACCACCTATAACTCATTTTTCATAATTTCACCCCTGAGGTCCCTTTTCACGTGGCTTGTCACAATATATGTGTTGTAGACATTATTTACAGTTTGAAACCACTACTTTATTTTTTGTCTTAAACAATTTCTAAAGCAGTAGAATAATCTTGCTGTTTTGCCATTCTTGGCTGAAGTATATAACAGAGAGTGAAATGTGTGACACGTTGAGTTTGCCTCCTTTGCTGTTATATTTCACCTGGGGCGTTTGTGCATTTCCTTCTCTTATCCTTCCACCTTTTTTCCAACTTTCAAAATGTCAATAAAAATCCCTGGCTGTCTCATTGCATGTCGCCTGAACATCAGTCTCTTGTCACTTTGCTTATCTCCAATAGGCTTCGATCATAGCTGCAATTTATTTCAACAAGGGGCTTCGCTATAAATCTGTTGCATGAATTTGAGCTTGTGTGATGTCTGCTTTCAACCATAATTAAACTTTCATCCTCTATTCAACAAGAGAATAGAGCGATGTACACACTGTAGCAATGAGAGCCTTGATATGAAGCCCCAGTGGCCTGCGTGAGACCTGTGTGTGGCTTGAATGGAGCAGAATTTGATACGCCCTTTGGATAAGCCTTATGGTTAAAATCATTCACCCTGCCCAAAGGAGTAGCTTGGGAATCCCCATGGGCTACTAGCAGGCCCGAGTGCTCAATGGGTCCTGCTGCAGAATGTGCTATTGCAATGTTCTAATGGATAAGCTTTCCAATTTCGGTCATGGTCATGGCTTTTATCAATCACACTTCGCTCACTCTTATGAATGGTAGCACCAGCCATCATTGGCAACCATTGTTCTAGCATTGGCCGACATTAATAGTATTCTACCTACATTGTTTCTCATGTCGATGTCAAAATCCACACCCAGGAATTAAAAGGACTTGAACTATCATTGCTGAATGCCAGAGCATGCTTCAATCACAAAGGTTTTTCCTGAGAGCTTCACTTTATCATATCTTGAATCAGACTAAGTGGCTGCTGATCTTGACGATCAATATGTTGGTCAATGAAATGCACAGAGTGGTTTATTCGAAGAATTTGGATTGAAGTTGCCTAATTTCAGGTATTGATCAATTTGGTAAAGCTTTTTACAACCTTCAGAGTAGTTTGTAATAAGATTGCATTGTTGTGTTGCCATTTTTTGCTGAAACAAACAAACAAAATGTTTTACATATTGAGTACATTTCTGTGACACTGTGACAGAATTTGTTTTTTATTGGAAACTTTGTCTGTTTGACCGGCGATACCGTTTGACTATCCATCCGGTTATTTCCCAACTAAAAAGTTTTAAAAAAGGTCAAGGGCTGTGTCGTGCGGCATGTTGTGAAAGCATCTGTCTCTTGTGAGTTTGCTGATTGCCAATAGGTTCGATCACAGCTGCAATTTATTTCCACTCGGGGCTTGTCTATAAATCTGTTTGCAAGAATTGGAGCTTGCATGATGTCTGCTTTCAACCATGATTAAACTTTCATCCTCCATTCACAAGAGAATAGAACGATGTAGCAATGAGAGTCTGATATGATGCTCCAGCAGCATGAGGCCTGTGTGTGGTCTGAATGGCGCAGACACAGGATATGCCCAGTGGACTAGCCTTATGGTTGCGATCATTCAGCCTGGCCCAAAGGAGTAGCCTGGGGTATCCCCATGGGCTACTGGCTGCCCCGCCCGCTCCATTAGTCCTGGTACAGAATGTGCCATTGCAATGTCCTAATGGATAAGCTTTCCCATTTAGGTCACGGTCATAGCTTTTATCAATCACATTGTGCTCACTCTTATGAATGGTAGCACCAGCCATCATGGCAACTATTGTTCCAGCATTGGCCGGCATTAATATAATTCTACCCACATTGTTACTGGTATTGATGTAAGAATCCACATCCAGGAATCAAAAGCATTTGGACAATCATTGCTGAATGCCAGAGCATGCTTCAATCACAAAGGTTTCACTTTATCATATCCTGAATCAGACTGAATGGCTGGTTATCTTGATGATCGATACATTGGTGAATGCAATGCACAGACCATCACCTACTGTAAAGTCAAACTGAAGATTGATTGCACTGAATGAATGAAAGTGTAGTGGCTTATTCCATTAATTTTATCTTTTTATCTTCATGTAAAAAGATTTGGTTTCATGTTGCTAAACTATACATGTATTGATCCATTTGGCAAGGCTACGTGTATATACAACCTTTAAAATGGTTTTGTAAAAGTAAAATCAACATCAAAAGTGTGGAATATGAAGCTACAGGGTTTTATTATTTCAATTCATCATACAGTTGCTTATAAATCAAGCTATTAATCAGTAAATAATTGAAATTCATTTCATAAAACCTTTCTGAAATGAAGAACTTCTGGTCTTAGTAATCAAACGTTTAATACAATTAAACAGATGAAAAAATTAGGTAAAGCTAACATGTAAATGAACGTGGAAAGATTCTTAGTGTAATGAGCAGAGACAGCAAAGTTTCAGCTCTGAAAAGAACGTGTGAATGGAAATGACTCTGAAAGGTTACTTCCCAATTAAGAAGTGAGCCCAATTAAGAAGTGAGCACAAGCAAGAAGACTCGCGGGTGGAGCTGCTTTTCCAAATTGCATGTTAATGAAGCCAGTTGTTCTGAGTTTAAGTGGTTAATGATTGAGACAGCTGCATTTGTTGGACATCTAAAAAATTAGAAAACCTTGCATTAAAAGAAACCGACATTAACATCAACTTCAAAGAACTAAGATATTTCCTGACATACGTGCATGTTTAAGCTATTTCATTCAATGTTAAAGGAGTATTTGCAGTTGGAGTTTACATACTTTTCTTTGTTGCTGTGCCTCTAACTAATTCTAATGAAACAGAATTTAATTGTTGTGTTGCAATTCTTGGCTGAATAATGTGAATACGTATATGAAATATATGACAAGTTGAGTGCAATGCCTTTGTATTTGTCTGTTTGACAGGCGATTCCCTTCTATTATTCTTCCAGTTATTTCCAAGCTATTTCCAAGCTGAAAGTTTAAAGAATCCATAGGCTGAGTCTTGCTGCATGTTGCCTAAGCATCTGTCCCATGTGAGTTTGCTGATCTCCAATAGATTTTTATCACAGCTGCAATTCATTACAGCATGGTGCATGGCTATAAATCTGTTTGCAAGAATTTGGGCTTGTGTGATGTCTGCTTTCAACCATGATTAAACTTTCATCCTCTATTCACAAGAGAATAGAACGATGTAGCAATCAGAGCCTGATATGATACCCCATTGGCATGAGGCCTGTGTGTGGTCTGAATGGAGCAGACACAGGATATGCCCTGCGGACTAGCCTTATGGTTCTCATCGTTCAGCCTGGCCCAAAGGAGTAGCCTGGGTATCCCCATGGGCTACTAGCCGGCCTGAGCGCTCAATGGGTCCAGCTACAGAAAGTGCCATTGCAATGTCCTAATGGATAAGCTTTCCCATTTCGGTCACGGTCATGGCTTTTATCAATCACATTGGGCTCACTCTTATGAATGGTAGCACCAGCCATCATTGGCAATCATTGTTTCAGCATTGGCCAGCATTAATATCATTCTACCCACATTGTTACTCATATTGGTGTCAGAATCCACACCCAGGAATCACAAGCACTTGGACTGTCAATGAGGAATGCCAGAGCATGTTTCAATCACAAAGGTTTTTCTTGGGAGCTTCTTTTTATCATATCCTGAATAAGACTGAATGGCTGATTATCTTGATGATCGATATGTTGGTCAATAAAATGCACAGACCCTGATAAAAATAGAATATTAAACCAATACATGTCTTAACTCTTAAAGTTATGAGGGCAGTTCATACATTGGCAAAATCATTTTCTGAGTGAAGTCCATCTGCTTTATCATGATAAACATATCAAGTTAATAAGGAGGTATACCTTCAAAAAAAAAGTTAAATAAGGCAAAGTTGTTTCAAAGAAACTGAGACATTTTCTTACAAATGTGTACAATATTTCATGCAATGTTAAATAAGGAATGAACACCGATAAAATTTAAAGTCATTGCTAGAAACACTTTGTGTCTGAAATATATATGTGTTGAAGACATTTTATTTACAGTTTGAAACCATTATTTTATTGTTGTGTCTTAAACAATTTCTAAAGCAGTAGAATTATCTTGCTGTTTTGCCATTCTTAGCTGAAGTATATAGGCCTAACAAAGAGTGAAATGTGTGACAAGTTGAGTTTGCCTCCTTTGCTGTTATATTTCACCTGGAGCCTTAGTCCATTTCCTTCTCTTATCCTTCCACCTTTTTTCCAACTTTTAAAATGTCAATAAAAATCCCTGGCTGTCTCATTGCATGTCGCCTGAACATCAGTCTCGTGTGAGTTTGCTTATCTCCAATAGGCTTCGATCACAGCTGCAATTTATTTTAACATGGGGCTTCGCCATAAATCTGTTGCATGAATTGGAGCTTGTGTGATGTCTGCTTTCAACCATAATTAAACTTTCATCCTCTATTCAGCAAGAGAATAGAGCGATGTACACACTGTAGCAATGAGAGCCTTGATATGAAGCCCCAGTGGCCTGCGTGAGACCTGTGTGTGGCTTGAAAGGTGCAGATATTTGATTCGCCCTGTAGACTAGCCTTATGGTTCAAATCATTCACCCTGCCCAAAGGAGTGGCCTGGGAATCCCCATGGGCTACTAGCAGGTCCGAGTGCTCAATGGGTCCTGCTGCAGAATGTGCCATTGCAATGTTCTAATGGATAAGCTTTCCAATTTCTGTCATGGGCATGGCTTTTATCAATCACACTTCACTCACTCTTATGAATGGTAGCACCAGCCATCATTGCAAAAATTGTTCTTGCACTGGCCATAATTAATAGCATTCTACCCACAATGTTACTCATTATTGATGTCAGAATCCGCACCCAGGAATCAAAAGCACTCGGACTATCATCACTGAAACGCTTTCCCTGCGAGCTTCACTTTATCATATCCTGCATCAGACTGAATGGCTGATTATCTTGATGATCAGGATATTCAATATTGGTCAAAGAAATGCACAGACAATAAGTTAAATTCAAACTCACTGAATGAATCAAAGTATAATGGCTTATTCGAAAGGTTTTGTTTTAATTTCTAAAAAGATTTGGCATGTTTTGCGAAACTACATATATTGATCCCTTTGGTAAAGCTTTTACAATCTTTAGAATGGTTTTTGTAAAATGCAATTATCAACAAAAGTGTGGAATATGAAAAACTAAAGTTTTCTTATTTCAATTCGTCATGCAGTTGGTTATAAATCAATAAATTAATCATTGAATAATTGAGATTAATTTGCAAACATTTATCGTCGTGGTAAAAGAACTTTTTATACAATCAAAGAGATAAAAAAATGAGGTCAGGTTAAAGTGTTAATGAAAATTTCTTCACTTTATAGAGAGCTACTTAGTGTGATGAGCAGAGACAGCAAAGATTCAGCTCTCAAAACGACTGTTGAATAGAAATGACTCTGAAAGGTTACTTCCCAATTAAGAAGTGAGAAGAAGCAAGAAGATTTACCAATGGAGCAGCTTTGGCAAAATTGCATGTTGCTCTTAGCTTAAGCTGTTAATGATCGAGACAGATGCATTTTTGGGACCTCAGGAGTGAGCTATGCCATTTTTGTCATTGTTGTTATGGAATGTGAACAGTGGTGAGACAGTCAATTATTTTGATATCATTCCATGTAGTAAAATGTAATGTGTGAATTTGTTTCAGTTAATATTGCAGTCAGTCTGTCTCAACCTTTAATATAACACTGCAACTTTTGAGATCTTTTAGATGAAATGAAAGACCAATTTTGTAATTAATTTGGAAACAAAACTGTTATTTAAATTTTGCTAAGACAATATTATAAAAGGAAAAAGGGGAATTCTGGTTGAATCGAATTGGCATTTGATCTTTACTTTAGCTGCGTGCGTTATGACGATGGAGTCTGAAATGCTTAGTGTTACAAAACAGGGGCCAGTGTATTTATGTTAGAAGTATGTAATCAGATTGAACAATAAATAGAAATTTCTCAATATTAATGAAAATACCAGGAATTATTCAGGATGCCCCTCTGCATCATGTTTGCTAAGCTTTTACCAGATCCAGCAAGCAGTGTCCAGTTTCATGGGTAGTTCATTTCTCTACTACTGACAGGCTCTCACCATAGTCCAAAAGACCTGTCACCATCCAATGGCATTGTTAGATGTCTTGTTGGCAGATCAATCGTCTTCTGACCTCCAACATCCGTTGCTACGACACTACTGCCACGCAAACCGGTTGCCAGGTAAACAGTAAAAAAGAAATTTCGTGATATTTTGACTAAAGGCCTTTTATGATAGTGATTGATCTCAACTTCATAGAAATATTATTTAAAAAAAGGATTTGATGTTTCAGGGAACTCCTTAGATAAATGTAAATCATAATTACTGCATTTTAATAATTGCCCTAGCCGCCAAAGGTTACTTGTTTTTTTCAAGTGAATATCCTTAGTCTTGTATGGGGATCAAACGCATATCGAGATACTACGTACAGATGCAAATTCAATATGAACAGAACTCCTCATTAAAAAAGTTATCAGTTCATTCGCAACAAATTTTTTGTTTCTCGTTCCTCCACATCTAAGATGTTCCATTAACTAAATTGTAACAAGTCAAAGTCTTTGCTTTATTGTTTTGCATACTATAAATGTTAAACATTAATACTCTTTATGGGCCCCGATAAAAATAGAAAAGTACTGTCCCTTTATGTATGGGATCAGTTACCAAAGGAAGAGTTGCATCAGTATTTCTTGGTGCCTTCATATTTTCCACTTCTTTGACTTAAAGCTCACACTAACATTGCCAGCAGTGCAGTTTTGCTGGCCACAGGGAAATATTCATAATATCATCGGTTCATATAAGAAAATCAGAGCAGCTCAACAAGTGAGCAGAGCAATCATCATGATTATTGTGGCTATGGGAGAGGAGCAATGAAACAGCCACAGAAATCCTGGCCAGGACTCTTGCCCCTGTATGGTTGGTTCGTCGAAGAAGGGACTTACATGATGACAAAATAGTGGCTCTTCAGCCGTAAGAAAATAATGTTTGGATGTAAATTTATCTCATTCTTCTCACTACTTTTAAGCACACAAAATTGTAAGTACCGTGCAATGTACCCTCTTCACGGGCAAACTTCCTGCTATTTGCAATCCCTATGTTCATACAACAAGTTGCGTCACTTTGCAAATAAAATACCCTGGATAGAACACACCCTCACAAGTAGCAACCTCTGTAAGCGCACCAAAGGAGAGCAGGGTCGGATAGGCAGAGAATTTGTTTTACATCTCAATATTTTAAAACTTTTCAATTGCAGTAATACACATCTTTAAGTTTGGAGGGAGTTCTAACTTTGACAAAATCACTCTCAATCTAAATTTGTCCAAAATAAGTCTGCCTCATCACAACAAACATATCAAATTAAAAAAGAGGTATAGGCCTAACTTCAAAAGAAGATAAATAAGGATAAGTTACTTCAAAGAAACTGGTATATGCATCAAGTTCAAGGAACTGTTACATTTCCTGACACATGCGTACAATATTTCATGCAATATTAAAGAAGGAATGAACAGAGATAAAATCTAAAGAAATCGCTATTAACACTTTGTTCCTTAACGACATTATGTTTTAGACATAGTATTTAGTATACAACCATTATTTTGTTGGTGTGTCTCCAACGATTAAAGCAGTTAACTTACCATGTTGTGTTGCTATTTGCGCTCAAGCCAATTACAGTTAGTGAAATGTGTGACAAATTGAGTGTGCTTCCTATACTGCTAGAATTCAACTGGAGTGTTTGTCCATTTCCTTCACTTATCCTTCCACTTATTTTCAAACTTTCAAAAAGTCCATAAAAAATCCCAGGGTGTGTTGTTGCATGTCGCTTGAGCATCTGTCTGTTGTGAGTTTGCTTATCTCCAATAGGCTTCGATCACAGCAGCAATTTATTTCAACATGGGGCTTGGATATAAATCTGTTTGCATGAATTGGAGCTTGCGTGATGTCTTCTTTCAACCATGATTAAACTTTCATCCTCCATTCATCAAGAGAATAGAGCAATGTAGCAATGAGAGCCTTGATATGATGCCCCAGTGGCATGGGGCCTTGTGTGGCTTGAATGGAGCAGACATTTGATATGCCCTGTGGACTAGCCTTATGGTTCATATCATTCAGCCTAGCCCAAAGGAGTGGCCTGGGTATTCCAGTGAGCTACTAGTAGGCCAGAGTGCTCAATGGGTCCTGCTACAGAATGTGCCATTGCAATGATCTAATGGATAAGCCTTCCCATTTGGGTCACGGTCCTGGCTTTTATCAATCACATTGCGCTCACTCTTATGAATGGTAGCACCAGCCATCATGGCAACCATTGTTCTAGCATTGACCAACATTAATAGCATTCTATCCACACTGGTACTCATATTGATGTCAGAATCCACACCCAGGAATCAAAAGCCCTCCGACTATCATTGCTGAATGCCAAAGCATGCTTTAATCACAAAGGTTTTTCATACTAGCTTCACTTTATTATGTCCTGAATCTGACTGAATGGCTGACTACCATCATGATCCATATTTTGGCCATCTTTATGGTCATTGATCTCCACTTTATGGAAATATAATTTTTTTTAAAGTAATATAATAATAACAATAATATGGATTTATATAGCGCTAATTTCAGTAAGCTGCTTATCAGCGCTTTTATGTATGTTTTTTAATGTTTTGACAAACTCCTTAGATAAATGTAGAACACAAATTACTGTAAATTACTAATTGCCCTAGCCAAACATTATTTGTTTAAAAGACTGCATTTTCACATGATTATCCTTTTAAGACCAAGTGCATATCAACATGCTACATATAGATGCACATTCAATATGAACAGCAATTCCTCATTTAAAAAAGTTAAGGGTTCATTCTCAATGATTTTTTTTGTTTCTCCATTAAACTAAATTATAATAAGTCAAAGCCTTTGCTTTGTTGTTTCACACTGTAAAAATGTGGTTTAAACATTGCTACTCTTGATCAGCCCAGACTAGAATAGGAAATGATAGGAAGCATCAGATTTTCTTGGTGCCTTCATATTTACCATTTCTTTGACTTTAGGCTCACTAACATTGCCTACAGTGTACTTTTACTGGCTGCCAGGAAATATTCCTAATATCATCTGTTTATACAAGAAAGATCAGAGCAGCTCAACAAGTGAGCAGAGCAATATTCAAGATTATCTTGGTTATCAGAGAGGAGTAATGAAACAGCCACAGGAATCCTGCCAGTACTCTTGCCCCTGTTTGGTTGTTTGTCAAGGAAATGACAAAATATTAGCTAATCAGCTATATGAAAATTATGGATGTTACTTTATGTCATTCTTCTTCTTATTTTTAATCACAAAAAATTGTATACCGCGCAAGGCACCCTCTTCACAGGAAAACTTCCTGCTATTTGCAATCATTTAGGTCACACAGCACGTTACATCATCTAAAAATTTACTGGATATGACACACTCTCGTAAGTAGCAACCCTTGTAAGTGCACTAAAGGAGATACAGGGTCAGATAGCCAAGAGAATCCATTTTTTTCTCAATATTTTTAAAACTTTTCAATTAAACCAATAGGTCTACATATCTTAAAGTTTTGAAGGAGTTCTCACTTTGACAAAATCAATCTCCGTGTAATTCTGTTGAAAAGAAGTCTGCTTCATCTTGATAACCGTGTCAAATTAATAAGGAGGTGTACCTTCAAAAAACAGATAAAGAACTGTTACATTTCCTGACACTTGTACATTATTTCAAGAAAAGTTAAAAAGGAGTGAACAGAGGCAAAATTTAATCTTTTTGAGTTTGTTTC
The DNA here is from genome assembly GCA_026936325.1 of Platynereis dumerilii. Classification (NCBI taxonomy): domain Eukaryota; kingdom Metazoa; phylum Annelida; class Polychaeta; order Phyllodocida; family Nereididae; genus Platynereis; species Platynereis dumerilii. The sequence continues at coordinate 23,011,275 of JAPTHN010000010.1, read as the reverse complement.
CTTTGCTGTCATATTTCAACTGGAGTGTTAGTCTATTTCATTCTCTTACCCTTCCGCTTATTTTCCAACTTTCAAAAAGTCCATAAAAAATCCCAGGTTGTCTCGTTGCATGTCGCCTGAGCATCTGTCTCTTGTGAGTTTGCTTATCTCCGATAGGCTTCGATCACAGCTGCAATTTATTTCAACATGGGGCTTGGTTATAAATCTGTTGCATGAATTGGAGCTTGCGTGATGTCTGCTTTCAACCATGATTAAACTTTCATCCTCCATTCACAAGAGAATAGAACGATGTAGCAATAAGAGCCTTGATATGATGCCCCAGTGGCATGAGGCCTGTGTGTGGTCTGTATGGAGCAGACACAGGATGTGCCCTGTGGACTAGCCTCATGGTTCTGATCATTCAGCCTGGCTCAAAGGAGTAGCCTGGGAATCCCCATGGGCTACTAGTAGGCCCGAGTGCTCAAAAGGTCTTGCTGCAGAATGTGCCATTGCAATGTTCTAATGGATAAGCTTTCCCATTTCGGTCATGGTCATGGCTTTTATCAATCACATTGCCCTCACTCTCATGAATGGAATCATTGGCCACGATGGCAATGATTGTTTCTAGCACTGGCCTAGTATTGTGCTAGCATACCTCATATTGATGTCAGAATCCACACCCTGGGATGAAAAGTACTCGAGCATCATTGTTGCATGCTGGAGCATGCTTCAGTCATCAAAGTTTCATGCTTCATTCGATTGAGTTCTAAATCTGACTGAATGGATGATTACCTGGTTGATGATATGTTGTAAATCATGACTTGCAATGAACCAGGATTAATTTGGCCAGACTGACAGATTACATAAAATGACAATGATTGATTCCAATCGAGTCATTTAATACAAAGTAGTCTATAATATACAAAAGCTCTCTTGAGTGATGAGTCTGATTGCACTGGAATGTTTATATCCTTTGATCATCCGTGAGTATAGGCTCTATATAAGAGTTCTTCTTTGACTATTATGGCTGTAATCTCAGCTTTAAAAATACTGGACTATTACCAGAAATTAGGCAGCATTGTTTTGCTGCTTTGTCTAATCCCATGATTCCTGTCTAAAAAAATATTTGGAATTTTATTTCTTTAACCATTTGGGGTGAGTCGAGGTAGAATATTCTTCCATGTGAATTTTGTCAGTTGCCATCCATGCATTCTGAAGTTGTGGCATAATTATTTTGGGCGTTACAGGTGTACGAAATTATTATCATAAGTTTTTGCCTGTTGAAGGAAAATAAAGACACAAACTTTTTAATCCCAAATGGTTATTATGCTCTGGATTTATACCTAATATTAATTTACTTAAAGTCATATGAAATTCGGAAGCTTGATACCTGCTATTGGAAGCGACGCTTGTCAGACAAGAAGACATGAATATCGACAGCAATTTAGATTTTGAAGACTTACAGATTAATCTGTCTCTCTCATGTAGTAACATACTGAAAACACAAATGCTAAATGCCTTACTTTTCCAATACATTTGCCCTGGAGAAAGAAATTACACCGTGACTTGCACCTGCATTGAATCTTTGACAGCTGACACACTGCCAACATTGTCATTATGTACCTTTGCCAGTAAGTACATTGACACTAGAGTGACATAATCATAGCCACCTGCTTTGTTATCTGCTCTGAAGTTATGCGCTCAAAGGCATGCTGCCTAGGGTGATGCAAAAAAGTGAAGTTTTGAAATGTTAATGGGGCACCGCCTGAAGTTGTTCCAATATATGAAAAAAAAATTCAGTAAAAATTTGAGCTCAATCGGACAAAAATTAGAGGGTGCTACCGCATCATGAAAATTAACATTAGTATTCAATACAAAAATATCCAATATTTTGACATGTAGCGAATTCAACTATGCCTGGTTCACCAAACCGATGCGGCATGATCATAATTTTTGGGTCTGGTTGTCAGAACAGCGGATCAATGCAAATTTGGATTATTTTTTACTTCTCCATGCTGCTACCACCAGACTAACGAAGATAAAATTGTCAAAATATACCAAATTCGCGGTATTTAAGAACATTACGGGTTTTAATGTCACAGAAATGAAAGTTACTTCAATGGATGGGGCATGAAAAGAGCTTTATTATGAATACCAACACTGCTATACTCTGACCATCTGACCCCGTTGAATTAGGTTATTTGTCATTAACAATTATTTGCGAATATTCTCATTATTCAAAGCAATGCTGTAGTACTGTAGAATATAGCAACATAGTAATTTTGGTATTCAAATTAAAGCTCTTTTCCTATTTAATAAGATGGTGTAACTTAAATTTGTGTACCTTTATTCCAGCTTATGTTATTCATTACCGGGTATAACCTTAATACTGTAAAAATCGGGCAAAATTTGTTGCTTTAGGAGTGCCCTGTAGCCTGAAATGACCGGATATTGGCAAAATATGATTGGATTTGTGATGAGAATAGTGGAAAGCTTAAATAAGAAAAAAATTACCAACACTCTAGTGGTCGGATAACTTCCTTCACCTATCACCCATAAAACTGGGATTTCACCCATTGCTATACAATGTTATATTTCAAATTGCGGTAGCACCCTCTAAAATTTGTCCGATTTGGCCCAAATTTGTACTGAATTTTTTTTTCATATATTGGAACATAATTCGGGGGTGCCCCATTGAAAATTCAAAAATTAATTTTTTTGTGTGCAATCTGCATCGCCCTAATGCTGCCAATATATAATGCACATCTGTCAAGTTGATGCACTGTCATGCATGCACATCTGTCCCCTTGTCTGATTACTTTTCATTTCATTCTTTTTACACAAGTTACACAGGTTTCGTCAAATGTACTCGATCTATAGTCATGTCAAAATGTTGGTCAATCACATATTTATTCTAATAATCTAAATATTACAGCCTTCCACTTTGATAAAGAAAAAATGAGGACCAGTTCACTGTGAAAAATGCTCTTCATGACTCATGATAGCTGATGAGGTGTCATCTTCTGTATTATCAACATGGGAAACATATAGGCAGTTTGATTAGTCATGATCAAGAGAAAGCCAGTTGACTTGTCCTAACTGATTTTGGATTGAAAATCAGATGCATAATCCTTTCGTTTGGCTGTCACCAACAAGAGCGATAAGTCTCCTTACATCAAATTTAAATTGAAAGTATTGGGTGTGATCATGACAAATCATCAGTATGATGACACACGAAATGCCATTTTCACAGTGAACTGGTCCTCATTTTTTCTTTATCAACGTGGAAGGCTGCAAGTTCAATCAGAGCTGTTCTCCATTCTCAAGTTACCCACAGGGAGAAATGTATACACGAATCTTCTCAGGTTACAGTCGAAGAATTACAAGTAATCCATTCAGATGTTATTGGACATCAATGACCCCACAAAATCCCAATCCATCAAAAGTTAACATGGCAAAGACAGGGAAGTGACTTGACGTTCTTGTGATATTGTCAATTTACTCCAATGAAAATTAACATCAATCAATCAATCAATCACAAGTTATAGTCTAGTGCATTTCTGCAAGCATTTGTAATTCTTTGGCTGTGAGTAAAAAATAGAAGTTTTTCCTGCAATGGCAGTTGTTTAATTCATGAGCAATGTGACCAGAAACTGCATTGGGCATCACCTGCAATATATTTGGATTCAGCTCTCAAAACCTTTCAATGGGAAATTACTCCCAAAGGTTACCTTGTGTTGCTCAGTGTATTTGAGAATCTCTCTCAAAGGTTACTAAAGTGAGGTGTGAGAACATGCAAGAAGGCTCAGTGATGGAGCCACTTGCATTGCTGAAGCTAATGGTTGGAGCTCCGAGAGTCAATGAGACACCTTTGGTGAGGTTTCCTGGTATCGTTGCCAGGATGCTTACACAATTACTGCACCAACGTTAACTTATATATGCATGGAGCCAGAGGTTGACAGTGCATACAATCTATGAACGATCTTCTTATACACTGTCACTGAGTAATGTATTCATTTGAATTTATCATTTGTATACATTTTTCTGTGAAGGTTTTGGTGAAATGACAATGTATTTTCTGTAAATAGACATCTCAAAATGAGGTCTGGGTGCACCATCAAGCTTAAAGGTTACCTCTTTTCACAAGGACTAAAATTTAATTTGATACCTTTTAAAAGAAGACACCTTTTAAGAGTGGTGGTACATAACAGCCTCGCTTTTTGTATTTAGGCAGTTTCGCTAGTTGCTTCTCTATACTAAAGCAATGTTCAGATGAGTTAGTCAGTTGGCCGAGAACCTGTAGACGTGGAAGTTGATGCAAATTTGCTGTGATTTGCAGGTCTGCAGAAGACAGCCTGAGAAAGCAATAAACAAAGATACCACAATACCAAGGGATATAAAGAAGCAGCAAGATTGAGGGTGTAGGTTTTCACACCCAAATCAAGACGCTCAGTACTGAGCAGCACATCCAGAGCAAGGGCTCATGGTGGCGGTTCAGTGCCTGTTTGGCGTGTCATCCATTATGACGGAAATTTGTGTCGGGTTATTCAGAATGGAAACATCCCGGCTATCTCCTATCTTAGTTTATTTGAAGAGGAAATGGTACCACATGAAATTGTGATGTTTTTTGCTTGCACACATCAATATTAAGTATTTTTTGTTATGTCGAAATTTTGTCTCTATACTGCTGAGTCATGATGCAATTTTTGATGATTTTTTACTAAAAATTATCAATTGTTTCAGGTCACCCAAAAACTATTTTCAAATAATTCTCAGCCACTAAAAATGCTTCATAATATCATTTATACATAAATCTAACGTCTGAGGAACAAATTTTTGGAACTCCTCACATTCAATCACAAATTTTAGAACTTTGAAATTCTGACAACCTTAAAATCCTAATTATTCCAGCATTTTGATCAAGAGTGTAGTATTTACATTTCACCATTACTTTGTTGTTGTGTCCTAAATGCTTTCTAAAGCAGTTAAAGTATCTTGCTGTGTTGCCATTTTTGCTTGAAGTATATTATATCGAGTGAAATGTGTGACAAAATATTACTCTTCCTTAGCTTATATTTCAACTGCAGTGTTTGTCCATTTCCTTCAATTATCCTTCCACTTCTTTTCAAACTTTCGAAAAGTCAATAAAAATCCCAGGTTGTCTCGTTGCATGTCGCCTGAGCCTCTGTCTCTTGTGAGTTTGCTTATCTCCAATAGGCTACGATCACAGCTGCAATTTATTTCAACATGGTGCATGGCTATAAATCTGTTTGTGAGAATTTGGGCTCACGTGATGTCTGCTTTCAACCATGATTAAACTTTCATCCTCTATTCAACAAGAGAATAGAGCGATGTAGCAATGAGAGCATTGATATGATGCCCCAGTGGCATGAGGCCTGTGTGTGGCTTGAATGGAGCAGACATTGGATATGCCCTGTGGACTAGCCCTATGGACTAGCCCTGTGGTTCAAATCATGCACCCTGCCCAAAGGAGTAGCTTGGGAATCCCCATGGGCTACTAGCAGGCCCGAGTGCTCAATGGGTCCTGCTACAGAATGTGCTATTGCAATGTTCTAATGGATAAGCTTTCCAATTTCGGTCATGGTCATGGCTTTTATCAATCACATTGCGCTACCTCTCATGAAGGGTATCATTGGCAACGATGGCAACGATTGTTCTGGCAGTGGCCTAGTATTGTGCTGGCATACCGCATATTGATGTCAAAATCTACGCCCAGGAATAAAAAGCACTCAGAGCATCATTGTTGGATGCTGGAGCATGCTACAATCATCAAATTTTCATGCATGCTTTACTCTATTGAGTTCTAAATCTGATTGAATGGATGATTACATGTATCTGGATGATGATATGTTGCAAATCATGACTTGCAATGAGCCAGGATTAATCTGGCCAGACTGACAGATTTCATAAATGACAATGTTTGATTCCAATCGAGTCATTTAACCCAAAGCATGCATGAAGACACGAATATTGACAGCAATTTAGATTTTGAAGACTTAATGAATAATCTACCTTTCTCAAGCAGTAACATACCGAAAACACCAATGCTAAATGCCTTACTTTTCCAATATGTTTGCCCTGGAGAAAGAAATTACACTGTGACTTGCACCTGAATTGAATCTTTGACGGCTGACACACTGCCAACATTGTCATTACTTACGATTGCCAGTAAGTACATTGACACCGCAATGACATAATCATAGCCACCTGCTTTGTTATCTGCTTTATAATGTGCTCAAAGGCATACTGCCAATTATTATAACAATCTGAGCTCTTCTCCATTTCCCAAGTTATCCACAATCCAGGTATATATACATCTGACAGTGGTAATACTGGAAGAATTACAAGTACTTTCATTCAGCCGTTATTGGAAATCAATGACCTCACAAAATCCCAATTCATCAAAAGTTAACATGGCAAAGACAGGGATGTGACCCCAAGTTATATTCTAGTGTATTTCTGCAAGCATTTGTCATTCTTCGGCTGTGAGTAAAAAATAGAAGTTTTTCCTGCAATGGCAGTTGTATTCATTCATGAGCAGTGTGAACTGGAAAATACATGAGACAACAGCTGCTATATATTTGGATTCAGCTCTCAAAACCTTTGCATGGGAAATTACTCCCAAAGGTTACCTTGTGTTGCTCAGCGTATTTGAGAATCTCTCTCAAAGGTTACTCAAGTGAGGTGTGAGAACATGCAAGAAGGCTCAGTGATGGAGCCACTTGCATTACTGAAGCTAATGGTTTGAGCTCCGGGAGTCAACGAGACACCTTTGGTGAGGTTTCCTGGCATTGTTGCAAGGATACTTACACAATTACTGCACCAACGTTAACTTATATATGCATGGAGCCAGAGGTGGATAGTGCGCACAATCTGAGAACGATCTTCTTATACACTGTCACTGAGTAATGTATACATTTGAATTTATTGTTTGTATGAATTTTTCTGTGAAGCTTTTTGGTAAAATGACAATGTATTCTCTGTAAATATACATCTCAAAATAAGGTCTGGGGCGCACCATCAAGCTTAAAGGTTACCTCTTTTCACAAGGACTAAAATTTAATTTGATACCTTTTGAAAGAAGACACCATATAAGAGTGGTGGTACAGTGGTCCCTGCGTTATAAGACCGCCCCTTCTGCGGTCATGAAGCGGTCTCTCGTCGGGGTGCAAAATGCACTAAAAATACTACTTAGTGCGGGAGGAAAGCGGTCACATAAGGCAAGGCGGTCTTACAACAGGGGGTCTTATAACGCAGGTACCACTGTACATAACAGCCTCGCTTTTTCTATTTAGGGAGTTTCACTGGTTGCTTCTCTATACTAAAGCAATGTTCAGATGAGTTAGTCAGTTGGCCGAGAACCTGTAGACGACGTGGAAGTTGATGCAAATTTGCTGTGATTTGCAGGTCTGTAGAAGACAGTCTGAGAAAGCAATAAACAAAGATATCACAGTACCAAGGGATATAAAGAGGCAGCAAGATTGAGGGTGTAGGTTTCCACACCCAAATCAAGAGGCTCAGTATTGTGCAGCAAATCCAGAGCAAGGGCTCATGGTGGCGGTTCAGTGCCTGTTTGGCGTGTCATCCATTATGACGGAAATTTGTGTCGGGTTATGCAGAATGGAAACATCCCGGCTATCTCCTATTGAAGTTCATTTGAAGCGGAAATGGTACCACAGTGTGGAAAACACTCCAGTTGAAACATTTCATTCATGTATTACCATGCTGATTCCTGGAGCTTGTAGGGCACCACAAATCTGTCAAAACCTGGGAAATTGAGAAAAACTATTTTCAAATAATTCTCAGCCACTAAAAATGGTTCATAATATCATTTATACATAAATCTAATGTCTTATGAACAAATTTTTGCAACTCTTCACATTCAATCACCAATTTTAGAAATTTGAAATTCTGACAACCTGAAAATCCTAATTATTCCAGCATTTTGATCAAGAGTGTAGTATTTACAGTTTACCATTATTTTGTTGTTGTATCCTAAATGCTTTCTATAGCAGTTAAAGTACCTTGCTGTGTTTTGATTTTTTTTGCTGATGCCCTGGTGCACCTTAGACGTGACATTTGGTCTAAAAAATGTTGTTCTTGGAAGCCGTTGATTTTAATATTGTTTGATAGAGTAGAACTTATATTTTAATGTACAAAAGATTTCATGACGATATCTTCTTTCATCCCTGAGAAACTTGGTTGTATTCAAAAGATGAAGACCTGCAAATTTAAGTTGCAGCAATTGAAAAACCTATATTTAGCCCATTTATCAGTATTAGAACTCCAAACTAACTTAGTTTTGATAAATGGACAATGACCAAATATATAAACTGGTTTAGGGTTATATACAAGCTATTCGTGTATCAAAAATCAATTTATTTGAATAAATGATAAAAAATTTAATTTCCTTCACTAATAATTCAGGTAGGAGGAAAATAATTTGGTTTAATGTAACATGAATCATTTAAATCTTTCGTTGAAACACAGCAGAATAACGCTGAAAAGATTTTTTTCCCTAACTTGAAGAGAAACCTGAATATTGAAAGAAAAATCACCAACTTGACTGACCAAAAAATATATGAAATTTATTAAAATTAAGATTAACCATAGCTTGATGCCAATCATTCGAAAGCTCTTTTTCCGCAGAATTCAGATTTGTAAATATCATTCAAATCGAGATTTGAGAGAAATATAACAAACCGCGTATTGAGACAAATAATTAGCAGTGAGAAACTTCTGAGTTTCTGACGACCTGGTAGATATAATTTTGACCAGTTTATATTCATCGAAGTTACTTTTCAATAGTACTGTGCCATTTAAATTATGAATACATGTTGAATTTCCAACATTTTAGGAAAATGATGCTCCTCATTCATGTTTGCATCACACAAGAAATCTAAGCAAATTAAATATATTTAACAATATATTTAATTGAAAAAATTGATATATTCGAGTTAAATAGTTGAATTTACCATCTCTACAAAGACTTGGACAGCATAACTGAATGGAAATATTGCTTTATGGTACAACAGAGTCCACCATCCCTCCCCTGCAAATTTTCACGATCTCTAGAGATGACTTTTTCGACAGCATGTGATTGCATGATATCTAATTGAAATATTCCTAAAATCTATTGTACCAGTTCTTCTAATTTTGTCTCGTTATTTGAAGTTTAACAGACCTGGCAAAACTGTACTAGTCTTTTCAGAATAGCCAATAATGTGAGGCGTTATGGTTGGGACAAAAACGTTATGGTTTGGTCACTTTCATCTTTACATAACAGTATGGAAAGTTTTCAGAGTAACTGAAACACTTAAAGTGCAATAAACTAAGTATGGGTAAAAGAAAGTCACCTGGAGAATATAGCTTTCCAAAGCATCCATGAGAGAAGTACTTGCTAAAAGTTTACCTAGTAGTTTTAACCGTTATGGTTGGGACACACAAATATGGGGTGATAAAGATGCTTTTATCAGCTATTAAGTTAATGAGTAGTTGCAAAAAGATATTCAATGATCAGAAGTAACGCATGAACAATGTTTATACAAAGAAAACGGTTCCCATGTGTTATTTCTTTTTCACATAAAAGCTAAAGCAGACAACACTATCAAAAAATTGAATTTTGGCTTCATTTGGGTCATTCATTTCGGACAATTGTTTCTGTGCCTAATTTCCGGTTTTAATGTATCAAAACACTGTTGCCCCCAGTAGAAATATAGTATGAATGCTTTGGCACACAATATTGATGAAAAATATCGGCATTATTTATGTATCGTCAGTGAGAAAAACTTGTTTTTTAGAAGATGTCACGCTAAAATCATGCATTTTTAGCACATTTTTGTGAACATTTTGCACGATATCTCAGGTCAGAATCATCCGATTTTGATGAAATTTGAAATCTACATAGAAATCAATGTGCCATATAGACATTCATAGATGACAGTTTTTTTAAATGAAGAATGGGAGCCACAGCGACCATCGAATGGTTGGCTTCAAAATAAAAAGTCACAAGGTGCACCAGGCCTGAAGTATATTATATTGAGTGAAATGTGTGACAAATTTAGTATGCTTCCTTAGCTTATATTTCAACTGCAGTGTTTGTCCATTTCCTTCAATTATCCTTGCACTTTTTTTCAAACTTTCAAAAAGTCCATAAAAAATCCCAGGTTGTCTCGTTGCATGTCGCCTCAGCATCTGTCTCTTGTGAGTTTGCTTATCTCCGGTAGGCTTCGATCACAGCTGCAATTTATTTAAACATAGGGCTTGGCTATAAATCTGTTGCATGAATTGGAGCTTGCGTGATGTCGGCTTTCAACCATGATTAAACTTTCATCATGTATTCAACAAGAGAATAGACAGATGTAGCAATGAGAGCCTTGATATGATGCCCCAGTGGCATGAGGCCTGTGTGTGGTCTGTATGGAGCAGACACAGGATGTGCCCTGTGGACTAGCCTTGTGGTTCTGATCATTCACCCTGCCCAAAGGAGTGGCCTGGGTATCCCCATGGGCGATTAGCAGGCCCGAGTGCTCAATGGGTCCTGCTGCAGAATGTGCCATTGCAATGTTCTAATGGATAAGCTTTCCAATTTCTGTCATGGTCATGGCTTTTATCAATCACACTGCTCCACTCTTATGAATGGTATCATTGGCCACCATGGCAACTATTGTTCTAGCAGTGGTCTAGTTTTGTGTTAGCATGTATAACACATATTGATGTCAGAATCCACACCCAGGAATAAAAGCACTTGGAGCATCACTGTTGGATGCTGGAGTTTCATGCATGCTTCACTCTATTGAGTTCTAAATCTGACTGAAATGGATGATTACCTTGGTGATGATATGTTGTAAATCATGACTTGCAATGAACCAGGATAAATTTGGCCAGACTGACAGATTACATAAAATGACAATGATTGATTCCACTCGAGTCATTTCACCCAAAGCATATACAAAAGGAATCTCCCTTGAGTGATGAGTCTGATAGCACTGAAAAGTGTATATCCTTTGATCATCCATGGGTATAGGCTAAATTTTCTGTATTGCCTCAAGGTACTTTGTTTGATTGTAATACGTAATTCTGATGACTACATAAAAGTTAAATTCTTCTTTGACCATCAGGTTGCAACCTCAGCTTTAAAAATATTGTAATGGTTCAACTGGCCCCGAGGATGGGGCCAGTTGAACCACTTTTAAAAAACCATTGGAGGGATGATAAGTGAAGTGTGGGGCTGCAATCCTTTATTTTTGATAGCAAGTTCAACTAGGACCATAGCATGTTTAGGCTAAATTTGACTTGTCTCACACATTTCTTTCAGTTCAAAGAATAGCCTGGGGCCAGTTGAACCATTCGATGGTTATACTTTGATAATAAATGTATTTATCTATTTTAATCCATTGTAATGGGCCTATTAGAAAAACAGTTTTACTAAATGGTACCTCTCATTGTAAATGTATTTTGTTAAAAATTTGATACAAAAAATTGATTTAAAATAAACTGCCGTTAACTCCTCTGGTTCAACTGGCCCCACTAAGACCTCCATATATCTATATATAGCCTGGCTGTACCCTTGTTGTGGGACACCATTTTAAGGAGGTGGGTTTCCATCTACACATAACATATTATCTTATGATAGCATGACATCCCTGTAGACCAAATAATTTAAATGCTATGAAAGCTCCAATCTCAATGTGACAAACTTCAATTTTCATGCAAAAAACGAAAAAAGTGTGATAGTTTCCTTTCCACATGTCTTGGAGTCAAAAGATCCACATGGAAAAGACTAGCCTAATAAGGCCTATCACAAGGTTTCGGTTTGTTCCCATGCCTGCCCCACCTGGTGAAAAATCAAGGGTTGTTCAACTGGCCTGCCAGTTCAACTGGCCTGCCGGTTCAACTGGCCTGCCGGTTCAACTGGCCCCACTCTCCCCTACTGGAAACACAAATACTAAATGCCTTACTTTTCCAATATATTTGCCCTGAAGAAAGAAATTACACCATGACTTGCACCTGCATCGAATCTTTGACAGCTGACACACTGCCAACATTGTCATTACATACCATTGCCAGTAAGTACATTGACACTGGAACGACATAATCATAGCCACCTGCTTTGTCATCTGCTCTGTGGTAATGTGCTCAAAGGCATACTGCCAATATGCATCTGTCAAGTTGATGCACTGTCATGTATGCACATCTGTCCTCTTGTCTGAAGACACATTCTTTTCTATCTTGTACTTCATTTAGGTTTTGGCATATAAATGTCCTATATAATCATGTCATGATGTTGGCCAATCACAATATAGGTATTGTCTCAGAAATTTTGTGTTTTATTCTTATAATCTTAATAGTTAGTTTCAATTAATGTTGCTCTCCATTCTCAAGTTACCCGCATGGAGATACACTGTATGTATATAAAAATCAAACAGAGGTTGTAGTCAAAGAAGTATGATTATTTCATTCAGCTGTTTTTTGATATAATGACCTCACAAAAATCCAAATCTGTCAAAAGTTAACATGACAAAGACAGGGATGTGACCTCACAAGTTATATTCTGGTACATTTCTGCAAGCATTTGTCATTCTTTGGCTGTGAGTAAAAAAAATAAGTTTTTCCTGCAATGGCAGTTGTATTCATTCATGAGCAGTGTGAACTGGAAAATACATGAGACAACAGCTGCTATATATTTGGATTCAGCTCTCAAAACCTTTGCATGGGAAATTACTCCCAAAGGTTACCTTGTGTTGCTCAGTGTATTTGAGAATCTCTCTCAAAGGTTACTCAAGTGAGGTGTGAGAACATGCAAGAAGGCTCAGTGATGGAGCCACTTGCATTACTGAAGCTCATGGTTTGAGCTCTGGGAGTCAATGAGACACCTTTGGTGAGGTTTCCTGGTATTGTTGCAAGGAAACTTACACAATTACTGCACCAACATTAACTTATATATGCATGGAGCCAGAGGTGGATAGTGTGTACAATCTATGAACGATCTTCTTATACACTGTTACTGAGTAATGTATTCATTTGAATTTATTTGTATGAATTTTTCTGTGAAGGTTTTTGGTAAAATGACAATGTATTCTCTGTAAATAGACATCTCAAAATAAGGTCTGGGGTGCACCATCAAGCTTAAAGGTTACCTCTTTTCACAAGGATAAAAATTTAATTTGATACATTTTGAAAGAAGACACAATATAACAGTGGTGGTACATAACAGCCACGCTTTTTGTATTTAGGGAGTTTCGCTTGTTGCTTCTCTATACTAAAGCAATGTTCAGATGAGTTAGTCAGTTGACCGAAAACCTGTAGACGAGGAAGTTGATGCAAATTTGCTGTGATTTGCAGGTGTGCAGCCTGAGAAAGCAATAAACAAAGATACCACAGTACCAAGGGATATAAAGAGGCAACAAGATTGAGGGTGTAGGTTATCACACCCAAATCAAGAGGCTCAGTATTGTGCAGCACATCCAGAACAAGGGCTCATGGTGGCGGTTCAGTGCCTGTTTGGCGTGTCATCCATTATGACGGAAATTTGTGTCGGGTTATGCAGAATGGAAACATCCCGGCTATCTCCTATCGAAGTTTATTTGAAGAGGAAATGGTACCACAGTGTGGAAAACACTCCAGTTGAAACATTTCATTCAAGTATTACCATGCTGATTCCTGAAGCTTGTAGGGCACCACAAATCTGTCAAAACCAGGGAAATTGAGAATTTGTCGTTATTGGCAACTTCACCAGACTTGAACCTTATTTACACTAAAGGGACATCTTGGACCGTATTGCACATAATTTATTGAAGTTCAGCCAACTGACCTGGACCAGGCACAAGTGACTTTCACTGAAGAATGGCCACATCGGTCAAAAAGAAGCAAGAAACAACTTGCTAGAATCCATGTTCAGTCAAGTGAAGGCAGAGGTCATTGTATGTGGCATTCAACATGAAATTGTGATGTTTTTTTGCTTGCACACATCAATATTAAGTATTTTTTGTAATGTCGAAAGTTTGTCTCTATACTGTTGAGTCATGATGCAATTTTTGATGATTTTTTACTAAAAATTATCAATTGTTTCAAGTCACCCAAAAACTATTTTCAAATAATTCTCAGCCACTAAAAATGCTTCATAATATCATTTATACATAAATCTAATGTCTGATGAACAAATTTTTGCAACTCCTCACATTCAATCACCAATTTTAGAACTTTTGAAATTATGACAACCTGAAAATCCTAATTATTCCTGCATTTTAATCAAGAGTGTAGTATTTACAGTTTACCATTATTTTGTTGTTGTGTCCTAAATGCTTTCTGAAGCAGTTAAAGTACCTTGCTGCGTTGACATTTTTGGCTGAAGTATATTATATTGAGTGAAATGTGTGACAAATTTAGTATGCTTCCTTTGCTTATATTTCAACTGCAGTGTTTGTCCATTTCCTTCAATTATCCTTCCTCTTCTTTTCAAACTTTCAAAAAGTCCAGAAAAAATCCCAGGTTGTCTCATTGCATGTCGCCTGAGCATCTGTCTCTTGTGAGTTTGCTTATCACCGATAGGCTTCGATCACAACTGCAATTTATTTCAACATGGGGCTTGGCTATAAATCTGTTGCATGAATTGGAGCTTGCGTGATGTCTGCTTTCAAGCATAATTAAACTTTCATCCTCTATTCAACAAGAGAATAGAGCGATGTAGCAATGAGAGCCTTGATATGATGCCCCAGTGGCATGAGGCCTGTGTGTGGTCTGTATGGAGCAGACACAGGATTTGCCCTGTGGACTAGCCTTGTGGTTCTGATCATTCAGCCTGGCTCAAAGGAGTAGCCTGGGAATCCCCATGGGCTACTGGCTGGCCCAAGCGCTCAATGGGTCCTGCTGCAGAATGTGCCATTGCAATGTTCTAATGGATAAGCTTTCCCAAATCGGTCATGTTCATGGTTTTTATCAATCACATTGCTCCACTCTTATGAATGGTATCATTGGCCACGATGGCAATGATTTTCTGGCAGTGGCCTAGTATTGTGCTAGCGTACCGCATATTGATGTCAGAATCCACACCCAGAAATAAAAAGCACTTAAGAGCATCATTGTTGGATGCTGGAGCATGCTCCAATCATCAAATTTTCATGAATGCTTTACTCTATTGAGTTCTAAATCTGATTGAATGGATGATTACATATATCTTGACTTACAAGTACTTTCATTCAGCTGTTATTGGACATCAATGACATCACAATAATCCCATTCCATCATAGTTAACATGGCAAAGACAGGGATGTGACCCCCCAAGTTATATTCTAGTGTATTTCTGCAAGCATTTGTCATTCTTCGGCTGTGAGTAAAAAATAGAAGTTTTTCCTGCAATGGCAGTTGTATTCATTCATGAGCAGTGTGAACTGGAAAATACATGAGACAACAGCTGCTATATATTTGGATTCAGCTCTCAAAACCTTTGCATGGGAAATTACTCCCAAAGGTTACCTTGTGTTGCTCAGTGTATTTGAGAATCTCTCTCAAAGGTTACTCAAGTGAGGTGTGAGAACATGCAAGAAGGCTCAGTGATGGAGCCACTTGCATTACTGAAGCTAATGGTTTGAGCTCCTGGAGTCAATGAGACACCTTTGGTAAATGGTGAGGTTCCCTGGTATTGTTGCCAGGATGCCTACATAGTTACACCATACGTTAGCTTATACGCATGGAGCCAGAGGTGGATAGTACTTACAATCTACATCAATTTATCGTTTGTATGAATTTTTCTGTAATGTTTGGTAAAAGTAGGCTTACTATGTATTCTCTGTAAATAGACGTCACAAAATAAAGTCCGGGGCACACCATCAAGCCTAAAGGTTACCTCTTTTCACAAGGACAAAAATTAAATTTGATCCCGTTTGAAAGAAGACATCTTAAGCATCGATTTTATATTTGAGCAGTTTCCCTTGTTGCTTTTTGATACAAAAGCAATGTCCAGATGAGTTAGTAGGTTGGCCGAGAACCTGTAGACATAGCTGTTGATGCACATTTGCTGTGGTTTGCAGGTCTGCGGCAGACAGCCTGAGAAAGCAATAAACAAAGATACCTCAGTACCTATAGGGAAATCACGAGGCAGCAAGATTGAGGATTCAGGTTTTCACACCCACACCGAAAGAGGCTTAATATTGTGCAGCGAATCCAGCTCTAGAGCAAACAACTATAAGACTGGGGCGACAGTGGTTTCCCCTGCGCCATCCAACAGTGCTGCAACAAGCAGTTATGGCTTGTGACACAGTAGCAGGCATAATGTCACGTACAAGAACCACTGCAATGTAATTTGGTCCAACAGGTAATTGACATGTTGCTATGTCACCTTGACATGGAAAGAGAGAAACTATTCACCCTATGATGTGGAGGTGAGGGTGGGGTATTTTGCCGATAGAGGGAGTTAGTGCTCACAAAGATGGCCAGAAACCCAGAAGAAAGGTTCCATGAACATCAGGGAAAATAAGACAGTATTTGTATATGTGGAAAAGAAAGGATGAATGACCTTTATAGACAGTAGCGTAACTGAGGGGTCTCAAATGGGGGGGCACCTGGGGGGGCATGCGATTCTCTGGGGGGGCACCCACTATACTAATTGTATATTTTAGCCAGAGTTGGAAACTTCATAAGGGGGAGCACCTGGGGGGGCACAGGTCCAATATGGGGGGTCTGTGCCCCCCGTGCCCCCCCATAGGGACGCCACTGATTATAGATCATCAACAAATTGATTTTCGTAAATCACTTCAAAAGCTAGACATACAAAATGATTAAAAGGCAAAGGAAAGCAGTTAGCAGAGCAACAAATTCATCAATTTCCAAATCAGTTACGTTTTAATTTCCCGTCAATTTGCTCCTTGACATAATGATCTTCCACAATGCTTTAGTTTCTTTGTGATTATACCCTCCCGGTAACCATGGTAACGGCTTCTTCTCTTAGAAATCACTCTTATTCCTTCTTTAAGTTTAAACTTTACTAAATCTACAAAGACTGATATATATAATCATGCTGTTTGGTTCAAATGGAGCAATTGTTTATTTTAGTTCCACGGTCCATAAATTCCATAGTTCCCTTGTATTAGTGTCTGTGCATGACAAGTAAAATATCCTTCACATAAGGTTATATGTAACATAATGAGGACTTCTGCTTTCTCTCTCTCTCTTCATCAATTAACCCTCAAGTGGGCGTATAGATGGCTACAATTACCTTAGTTACCTTTTCAGATCTGAAACCATGTACATAATATAATCACATTTCATGGGCAGGGACGGAAGCAGGGGGATGTGGGGGATTCATCCCCCCCCACCATACCAAAATTTATATATTTTTGCATGTTAATTTTATCAGCGCGCCGTCGTGTCATGTCGCAAATTATGTATTCCGCAACGCGATAGCCTGATAGACCCCCCCCCCCACAGCGGAATTTTCTGGATCCCCCTTTGTTCATGGGACATCTAAAAGTGGCGACTTGCATCCGGTGATCGTCGCTAGGGCAACTGAAAGACCTTAAAGGTAGTAAGTCTGCCGATTCTATGTGAAATTTAACTTGTAGTTACTGATCATAAATTAATAGATTTTACTATACACTTCCAATCAACAGAATTGTGTGTTTTCCATAATCAAGTGAGTTTAACTTATCGTAAAGCCTTAAATTACTTTAGGAGTGCCCTGCATTGTTTGATTTGTAAACAATGCAGGACTTTTTCAAGGCATGAAAAACTATTTGTTTACATTTTTCAAGGAAATAAACTTCATATACTGCCATTAAAATAGCAATTAGGTAAATTTTTCAACTGGAATGTGTTAAATATGACTAAAATCTATCCTTAGAAAGTCAATTAATATGCGGACATAGGCCTACTACCTTTAAATATCCCTGGATGAATAGGGACTGTGCCGGACTCCAGCCTCCTCACCAATCATCATCATTATAGTGGTCGCGACACCAGGAAGGTGCTACAGCATGGGCAATTGCATGGGCAATGTTCCCATATCCTCTACCCTTTGGCGCTGCTCCCGTGGTTGTCCTGAGCTGAAATCATTGGAATACTGTAAAATTTGAATTTTGAGTCAGCTTCAATGATTAAGTTAGATGGTTGCACAATTCATTTGTGCTAACATAGATGTTGTTTTAAGTTATGACAACGGACAGATTATCATAACTTATGAAAACAAGCTATGGTTGCTCAAACAAATTGTGCAACCATCACACTCAATAATTTAAGCTGACTCAAAATTTCAAATTCGCAGTGAAGGCTTATCACAAATTTTTGCACGTCTATAGAAGACAAACAAATACAAAAAAGATTTTGTTTTGAAGTATGAATATCGTTCATCATTAAGGCAATTTTTTTCTTTTCCCTTTACAAACTTCTGTATTGCATTATCCAATTTGCTGAGTACAAGTTCATGAAACGTTTTGTCAATTGTCACATTTTATATTGAAATGGATCTTTTGTATCTGTTCCCGTTTGATATAATTTGTGTCTCATATCAATTTGGCTTCCCTATTCAGCGGCTCAAAGCAAAAGCTTTCAAACTGCCTATCTGCAGGGCCATGTGTTTTCAAATGATAAAGCGATTTGCATCTATCCCAGATTAATTTGGCTGAAAGCGAAAAAATAATGAAAATGAAAAATTATTGATTCAAATTTAGTCATTTGATCCCAAAACATCAAACTGAAACTCTCTCCATTCATGATTTGTGAGGCTTCAGAACTGTTGGCTGGGTGGTCTGAAACAGCATAAAAGTAGTCAAGGCTTCTGTCATTTTACTCTCAATCACAATGTCATATCATTCCTATTCAAGACATAAATCAGTGAAAACCTTGAAACCATTATAAATTGCAATGTTGGCATTCAAGTATGTCTGGGTATGATATAGCCAAGCTATCATAAACTGATTGAAATGAATTATTATGAAGACATCAATAGGGAATTGGATTTCAAATGATGTGCAATCAATTTGAGTATTGCTTTCGGGTGCTTTGAACTATGAGAACTTTCATACTGATCCAAATTATTGTTGAATTTCTTTATAGTTGGCCTTCAGTTTAGCAGAAATCAATGATTCTTCGTTTTGAAAGTGAAGAGCTTTTATTGATGTGACAAAGTCAGATAATAGTAGCTTGCAGAGTGGTTAAGGTGCCCGCCTGCTCAACTGAATGCCTTTTCTCGCATGGGCTCGAACCTATGTTTGAACCCATGCCGGCAAAGACTTTCTGCAGAGCAGTTTTTATCCAAACCACTCAGCCACCCAGCTGCCACATAAAAAGGAAAACAGATAGACATATATAGTTCCAGTAATGTCTTTTACATGTGGAAAAGCCCCATAATTCAGGAATACCGCAGAACATTTTATGGTGATTGCTTATCATACCGTACAAAGGATGCAATCAGAAAGCAGATTATTAGGAAATCTTTGCAGACAATTTATATATGAAATTTATATATGAAATATTGATGACAAATCAGTTACTGCATCTAAAAGAAATTTGCATAAACTGCACGTAATTTTCCCATCGTATGTTCCTGCTATTCAACATTCATGCATACTGCGAGCAGACTTTTTGAGAGGGAGCGTGATATTGTCCCATATTTCATGATTCAGAATTTGTATTATTTTTAATATGAAATGTCATTAGCTTCTGTTTTTGGGACTATTGTTTTGCAGCTTATATAGGTGTTCACATAACAAAATAGCAGACCAATGGCTACAAGAGAGCCTGTTATTCATGCATCTAGGTATTAGTGAGACATCGATTTGGAGGGTTCTAACTGACAAAAATGCATCGTGGGACCAGACGAAGTGGTGTCTAACCCCAGATAAAATAAATGGATGTCGGACTCTGAGTATTTCACTATATGTGACGTCAACGATGTTGTTTTAGGTCAGCGCCCCCACCGGTCATGGCGAGACATTGGTGACGTCATCAATAAGTCATTGAACTTCGCACTAGCTGAGCTGGCTCAGGTGACGTTTTGCTTGTTGTATTGTGCGACTCTACGACTTGACTGGCAGGCACCCTCCCGCGCAGAGTGCTCAATAAATGCAGCCCCCCCCCCTCCAACCAAAAAGAAACTTGGCTGCCAATCACTCACAAGTAATACATGTTTGTTGATGCAACATTTCCTTGTCAATCATTTTCTGGCTCCTCCTACAAAGTCAATGACCTTCTGTTACAGGTGATTTCATTACCAAGCGATTCTTGTATTTCACACTTGGCTGTGTGGAATCAATGCTAAACTAGTACTTACTACGTTTGATAAATCCAAAATGTGACGTTCTGTTGCTTCTAAACCAATCAGATTAACTAAAAATGTCATGTATTTGGTGGGTCTAGAACCCAAGAATCGCGTACTAATGAAAACACCTGTAATGTTATTGTCTGAAAAGGTAACAATTTGTAACATAGTGCAACAATGTAGCAATGTCTAGGTTCCCAGACAAACAAACTGTCTGTCTTTTGTCCCTCTTGAGCATTTTGATATTGCTCAATGACGTTTGATTGACCTTTGCACCTGAACATCTTAAACTTAATTAAAAATCACCTGAAGAAATCAAGTCCATCAGAAAATCACAAAATGCTGAAACTTGACTTCTAGAATAGATACAGAACTGGCGTTTTCGACTAACCACATTACTCTTTGTCACAAGTAAGCATGGGTTATTTCCATAAAACAGTTTGCAATACTTTACCCAAGGCCAAACGACTGATCCCTCAGACCATTTTCTCCCTCTTGATACTGCAATTTGTTTTGTTTTTTTTGGGGGGGAGGGGGCAATAACATTTTTAAATTACAATTAGCACATATACTGTGGCCCAGCTACATGTGCAAACAAACTTTGTCATCCACTTCAAATGGCGAGCAGACTTTTCTTAAAATTTAGTTTTTGGGTAGACGTATTTCCAGAAATAAGAATTAAACTTAGAACTGTTAAAATCCTTCAGAAATTTACACTTTCCAAATTGTTTCAATCAGATGATCTTTTCAGAACCAAAATGCTTCTTTGTCACCTGACTCGGAGAAAAAAAAATTGATTAGGCCTAGTAATGAAAAAAGTTTTTGCACTTGCAGCTAAGGTACCACATTCAGACAGATAATTTACAGAAAACAATAGAGTGAGTGAGAGAATGCTATTTTGACTGCAAGCGAGCCACTTTTTAAAAAGTGATTCACAAAAAGTGACAAATTTTGAGTGAGTGACAATTTAAAAACCTTATACATGTTACACTTAAAATATGCTTTAATTCAGCTTGGAGACTGCAAATGGGGGATTTTTTTTACACAGACCACAGTGCCCACACTTTGTTTGATTTTCTGATCATCCAACAATGAAACGTCATGTTTATGGGATCGAGTCTGATCTGTTCATGACGCTACCAGTGTTATGACGTCACCTATTGTAGTTAGTGCTTGCCATGACCGGTGAGGTCACATGATAAAACAACATAACGTCACGTAGGCCAGAGTCCGTTGTCAAGTCTATGGTCTAACCACATGGGTGACACCAAGCTGGTTTTGGGAATCGACTTAGTTCCCTGCCGAAACTCAGATGGCACCACTGATTTTGTTTACTTTTTGTTTAACGTGAAAAATATTAGAACTATTCACAGTAAATGAGGATGTTTCTACATGAGAATAAATAATAGTAAAGTCAAAATTATTTATGTATCCTCTTTGTTATTCTGTCGACTTTGTCACCATGGAGAACTCTGGCTGGGTGCACATGCACTTGATGACGTCAAGATATTGTGCACTGTTGAGTTGCTGGTCTTTTCATGCTTAAACATGCCATGTTCAGAGGTCTGAAACTCACAAAGTATCCACAATATCATCCTGAAATTTTGAGAGCATTTCAGTCAACTATTGAAGTTTATTACCTGCTTCTCAGAATGTGTCTAGCATTTCTAGAGCAACCAAAGATGCTGTTTGTTTGCACATGTAAGATCCTTATGTTCATAGTCCCGAAACTCAATAATTATCAATAGGAAAATTATAAAATTAAAGGAATAATTCATTCAATACTTGAATTTTATCCCCTGCTTTTCAGAATTTGTCTAAGAATTTTTTTCTGCTCGAAAATACAGTTCATTTAAACACAAAAAATCACAAA
The DNA here is from genome assembly GCA_026936325.1 of Platynereis dumerilii. Lineage (NCBI taxonomy): Eukaryota > Metazoa > Annelida > Polychaeta > Phyllodocida > Nereididae > Platynereis > Platynereis dumerilii. Next base: position 22,989,151 of record JAPTHN010000010.1, on the reverse strand, counting down.
TTTCCAATGAGTTTTTTCTCTTTTGCGAAACGTGCTAAGTTTATAACCTTGGTTCTCAAAAAACAGAGGATCCGAAAATTATGAAAGTTGCGAGATATTTTATACAACACTTGCCTTTGATGATGAATTTGATTTGAAATTTTTTGTCTTAAAATCTATAGCAGACTGAGGGTTAGAGTAAGAGAATGTGTCAAAAAGATGTCTAAAATCGGCTTGCTTCACCATGACTGCAGTTTATATGTGTACAATAAACCCATCTCATCATAAATCAGCAACTATTAAACGATTTTGACATTTTTGGTATCTGCATGCGTTTTCCTTTTAGATTCATTTGTTTTTGAATTTTTTCTCTAACTCCTTAGCAGATATTAAACCTCTGAGAGAAGGGATTTCTAAAAAGATTGTCAAAAATTGGCATTCTGAGGTCATAGCTCAGTTAGTGCATGTTGAAATGTATCTCATCATAAATCATTAATAATTGGCTCACAAAATTAATTTTTTGATTTATAGAATCTGTGAGTATTGTGCTTGAATGTGGATTTGTTTTTGAATTTTTTTTGCCGACTTTATAGCAGACTTTAAACCTCTGAATGAAAAGATTTCTCCAAAAAATTGTCAGAAATTGGCATTCTGACGTAATAACTCAGTTTGTGCATGTTGATCCGTATCTCAACATAAGTCATAAATTATTGGCTCACAAAATTAATTTTTACATTTATATAACCTGTGAGTATTGTTCTTGAATGTGGATTTGTTTTTGATTTTTTTTTTGCAAACTTTATAGCAGACGTTAAACCTCTGAATGAAAGGATTTCTCCAAAAAATTGTCAGAAATTGGCATTCTGACGTAATAACTCAGTTTGTGCATGTTGATACGTATCTCAACACAAGTCATAAATTATTGGCTCACAAAATTAATTTTTACATTTATATAACCTGTGAGTATTGTTCTTGAATGTGGATTTGTTTTTGAATTTTTTTTGCCAACTTTATAGCAGCCTTCAAACCTCTGAATGCAAAAAAGTTTAAAAAAAGTGTGGAAAATGTGAATTTTTGGGCAATTTAATGCTTAATCTAGAAGAAACTAATAATGGTAGGAACATAAAATGATTTCCCAAAGGAGACTTTTGAAATACGCATCTTTTGTCATCAAAACACTCTTTCTAACTTTATTATTTTCAGAGCAATGAATTTGTTACTGAGGTTGAAATATGCTTTATCAAGATTAACTTGCTAAAAGAAGCGATAGCTTTGTTTTGGCAACAATTTTTATCTAGCCTAAGCGGTGTGGAATTTTGTTCCCTGTATGACGCTTTTTAAATTTTGTAATTCAAACTACTATTAAGGTCTGTAGGTCCGATTTTGCACAGAAAGTCGCGCATCTCCCATGAAATTAGTTGGTGTGCCACTCCCCAGGTGACGTCTCAATATGAGGATTCCCATGGAGCCAAATGGTGGCGTCACATCTTGGGTACATAATCTTTGGGTCTAACTGACTTAGACATCATATGTTTCTTCCATTATTTGTTTTAAAACTTACAATTTTAGCAAAATAGATAATGATCTGATTGTTTGTTTGCTGTTGTAAACAACGTTAATCCTTAGCAGGGCGCTAACATGCAGTATTGTCAGTTAGATACCGGTTTTTCCAAAGGTATAAGTATTTTGGTGATGTCTAAAGACATGTAAAGACTCCATAGTCTACTAGAGGAATTTGTACAAGTTGCTTTTACGCCCTTAGATTTCACTGAGGCAGCGGAAAATTAGGCTTCTGTATTCAGTGTGGCATGTGTAAATAGGGAATTGTTGATTTGGGAAACAAGGCAATGAAACCAGACTGTTTACTTGACTTGAGACACTTGTATGTGGATAGTACACTATCTTACACTGTAAAATACGAGATTTTGGGTCTGCTTTCAAGAGATATTGAGTGAGATAGTTGCACAATTTGTTTGAGCTAGCTCAGCTAAATCACTGGGGGCTACCGGAAGTACGATGATGAGGGTAACTGCAGTTACCCTCATCCTATCGGCGGCCATGCCACTACCCACTAGAAAAGTTTTCAGGTGATTTTCAGGCATTTTAGACACATTCCAAGCTGTTTCTTGAGTGTACAAGATCAACTGAACAGTGAAGCATGGATATTTGCTGAGATATAAGCTGTATACACATCCAGTGATTCAAATTTTGGCAAAGTATCCGTGAGAGATGATGAGGGTAACTGCACATCTCCCAAACAAATTGATGAGGGTAACTGAGAAAGGAGATGAGGGTAACTCTATTTATAGTGCCTTTAAGTGTTGGAAAAGAAGGCTTCGAGATGCTGCAACATAACATAATACTTTGTCATCCATTAAAACAATTACAGAAATAAATATTTTAAAATTCTATGCAGGGATTGCCACGGAGAGCTTCAAAGGACATGCACAAATTGAACTGAAGTAAAATGAAAAAGAAAATGAATTATTTACAAGAATTATCAACAGATAGTTTGTATGTTTGAAATATGTTCTACTATATGGTAAAAAAAAACATGCTTTCAAACCTTTTGGTTCTTTGGAGGGGGACAGACACAAATAATTATAGTCTCTCACCAGAATGCAAGTAGTTGTGTTCTGAACTAAAAAATAAAGGGATGTTTCAGATGTTGCTTCAGACTCAGAAGTGGTTGAGTACATACATGTCACTATGTTATGCACAGTTTAATACAGGTAAAGCATGACATGTTCAGTGGTTCCTGAGTCTGTCCCAGTGATGGAAATGGGGGGGGGGGGGAGTTTCAGCTCCCCAAATGATCGCCCGTGAAAATACACTTATCCTGTTCACTTTTATCAGTCCTCCAGGTATTTTAAGGTAAAATTAATACTCTGGTGGCAGAATATTTTGGCCTTTAGAAATTTGAAATGACTCCTAGAGCTCCCCGACAAATATTTCTCATTTCCATCACTGGTCTGTCCTTTTGATTGTAGCTGTAAACATTCACTGTAGAGCCGTTCTTTTAATGTTAGTTGCTCCCATCCTTCTGATTTCTAGTTTGCTTCCCCCACTCCTTATAGTCATCAATTCAACTTTTCAAGGGAGGCAAAATCCCTGTCGTTAGAGACAAAATTTCAGTGCAGTAAATAATACTGAAGTTAAGTAAGTAAAGGTAGTTGTTTGCTGACTTACAGCACTGATTCAAGCAAAACTTGAATGGATAAGGATGCTGAGGATGTCATATTTCCAGGGCATTCGATTGGTTTATAACAGCTCACCTGACCTTCTGCATGTAGTTGGCTGTGAAATTGTCTAAGCCATGTTAAAACATATACCAGCCTAGTATTACCGACTCCCTCAACCGATATAAGCTGTTATGCACATGTATATCAATCTGAAGGCAAATCAGGCCTTTTGACTTCAGCTGCAATAAGCTCATAAGGGAAACAGCCAAACATGTCAAAATATTGAAGGATTAAACACCACACCAAATTTGCATGTAACCTTGTTAAAATATAATCGGCAATCATATCAGGCGAATGACAGAGCCAGTGGTCTCTGCTCTTCCAACAGTACCAGAATGTTGGGCTGATCAATGTTCACAATACACAGATATTCAGTGACGGATCCTAGTGGGACCTAGTCAACCAAGGTAAATAGTAGCATTTTTGAAGAAGAATTGCAAGCAATGACACACCTTGCAAATGCTGAAACTAACTTCTCTGAATCCACCACTGAGATCAGGGACTCAAGTAACCACATTGGTATACCCCCCCCCCCCCCATAATATTGAGGTGTGGTGTATGTTAACATATAATTGTCAAAGTACGCATCGCAGTTATCAACGACCTGTGTGGAAAATTGAGCAAGATGTTTGCTACACTTTTCCAGGTATACCTTGTACCTGTCTTTTCAAAATGAGTACTCTGGTGGTTTTGTAAATAGTCTACAGCATGAACAAATTTACTGGATATAAGAATTTATTTTATTTGAAAGAATCAAGGAACTTATCAAAGCATGCATGTAAGACATCTTGGAATGCAATAAAACAGCTGTAGCAAGGCTCGATATTTTCTGTGCAACATACTGGACAGCATATTAAGGGATACTCAAGATCAGTGATTGGATAAATTAATTTTCCCTTAAAGGTTTCACTGCAAATTTAGTATTTCACAGTGTTAAACTACACATAGGCCTATGTTTCGACTGGTCATTGCAATTCAGAAAGAGCTTCAACAGCTCAATAGACAATTCATTTATGACACCCATTTTTTAAGAGAGAAGGAAAGGGATACAATTCTCAAAATGAGTTTAGTTAGTTGTGAATTTTGTGCAGGAGAGATCACAATGCATTACATGGTATGCTAGTTTATTGCTTGCCACTCTTTCCTAGCCTATGAAAATATATTTGAGACATTCTTTAAGTTCAAAAGCCACAAGATGATTCCCATATTCTGGTTAAGGGATAATCTTAAGTTCTTAGCAATCAAACACAGGAAAATTCTGGAATTTGGGTCACTTCTAGCATTTTTCATTTTTACAGTGATTGATAAACAATTTGTCACACTTTTTTGACATAAGTTAGTAAATATTTTTAATTCATCATCAAAACTTGTTTGAAATGCATTACACAGCTTAGCCAACAGGCTTCATTGGTCACAAAAGTGAAATTTGATTGCTTTGACATCCAAAAATTTGAAATAGAGACAAATTGAATTTTGCATCAAGAGACATTGTCCTACGTACCTATTTTTCAGATATATATATATATATGACTTCAAATTAATTATAAGGCCGCCAGACAGACACTAAGGTGCACAGAGACCTACGATGGCATTATTTTTGCAGAAACTAAAGTTTGGGAGGGCTAGCCATGCAAATTTCCCTACTAGAGCCACATTGTTACAGCAAACTTTTCTATTTTAAAGTAGCGTTTTGGACAGTTACCCTCATCATTAGGTTTGTTTAAAACAGAGTTACCCTCATCCTAGAGTTCAGTTACCCTCATCACGGAGAAATGTTTATTTCAAAGATTGCACAAAATCTGGAAAGAAATGAGTGGATTTACCACTCATTAACAGCTTTTTACACTTTGTTCTGGGTGCCTGCGGACTCGTTTCTCTATAACATGGTCCAAAATCCTCAAAAATCGCCTGCAAAAATTTCTAGTGGGCACTGAAATGGCTGCCGATAGGATGAGGGTAACTGCAGTTACCCTCATCATCGCACTCCCGGTAGCCCCCAGTGTAAATGCACAACCATCGTTTATGAAATGAAAAAGATCTGATGGCAATTTCATGGCAGTTTGAATCAAAAACAGGGATCGAGACTAAATATTGTATTGTTTGTTTTCTTTGAGTTCAAGCAAAGCATGATAACAATAATCAAATAAAATATCAACATTCGGTAAAGCTATGTTGTTAAAAATCTGTGTAATCTGCCATCTGCTATTTATTTGTTTATGATGCAAGATAATTTTTGACAGGTGAATTTGCAGACCAAACTGCATTTTCATTCGAGTACTGATATGGAGTAAATGAATAATGCAGTTATGATTTTTATCCAGTTCTTAATCAAACGAGGTTTTTGCGGGTGATGAAACATATAGAAAAGTCTACTTACAATGACTGACAGGACCTCTGGCTTCTGAATTGATCGTATCACCATTGTCACACAGCCAACATTGTCATTACATACCACTGCCAGTAAGTACATTGACCCAAGCGACATTAGCATAGTCACCTGCTTTGTCATCGGAACTGATATAATGTACTAAAAGGCATAATGCCAAATGCACCTGTGATCTCTATCTGTGTCTGTCTGTATTAATTTGATATCAGTTCGTTTTTTTCTTGTCCTCTTTAAAGTGTGTACATAAGCCTTTTTAACCTGAAGAACATTGTTTTTGCTTTTCTGCATACTTCTGATGGGGAGTAAAACTCAATCTCACTTACTAAGTCACTTTTCTGCATAGAAATTGCGAATGGTATGTCTTGCTGGGAACTGTGTTGTTTTTGCCTTTTTTATGATGTCTGGTCTAGGTAAGCACCTGTTTTTTAGAAGGAGTTTTCTGCATGATTACCAACGTATTTTAATCGGGTCTGCCATTATTCTGATAAAGCCCATGGGAAGATTGGACAGCTATAAATCTGTTTGGAAGAATTGGGACTTGCGTGATGTCTGCTTTCATCCGTGATTAAATTTTCATCAGCCATTCAACAAGAGAATATAGTGATGTTGCAATAAGAGCCTTGATACATCTCCTGCATGGCATGTGTAGTGCGTAGGCTCGTGTGTGGCTTGAATGGGGCAGATATTGGATACAGTCCAGTAGAGCAGCCTTATGATTTCCAATTGGTGTTAAGATTTTAGACAAGACAAAGGGACCCTTCCATGCTTTCGCATTTAACAGAAACAGAAGCAGAATGCTAAATGGGCAATGGGCCCTAAACTGAAAAAGGCATAATACTCTAATGGATAAGCTTTCCCACTCCTATAATGGCCGCACATCTATTTTTCGCTTTGCACCCACTCTGATGGCAGCATAGCTATACCAAGGAATTATATTGTTATAGTTTTAACCATGTTCATATTAAAACCAGAATGCAGGCTTGTTGGATGCTCAAGCGTGCCTCAATCGCAAATATAAATTTCATCCAGATATCATGTAATTGTGTGTTTCCTATAGACAGACAGCACTAGAGTAGAAGTACAAACTTGTGTATACATGGCACCCTTGTTTCAGCAATCATCGAATTGGGCAATTTTTACTTTTATGGAAAACCTGAGGCAGTGTCTCAAAAAGTTGAAAAAGTCTGCCAGATAATTTCCAGTCACATTTGTCAGAGTGACTTTCCTGCGATTTGCATGCTCTATGCAATACCACAAATTGAGACAGCTATTTTTAAAAAGCTGGAAAATATACAATCATACGAGGGATAAAAAGAGTAAGTATAAAGCAAAGCAAATTGAAAATCTGAGATACTTCAGAATACAGAGCAGTCACACCAAATATTTTGTGCTCCCAGATGTCTTTAGCAATAGTGATGATGGTTCATCAAAGTTATTGGCCATTGATGTATATAGCATGGAGTCAAAATCCAGAGGCAACACCAATAAGACTGGGCACTCCACCCTGAGCACTGCATCAAGTAGCATATGGCTTGCAATACTGCATTTATATCAATAGAAATTATGCATTGCACTAGGTCTTTTAGAAAAATGCAGACTGTGTCCCTTCTCCATCAATTGCATGCCTGTTGACACACAACCAACATTGTCATTACCTACCACGGCCAGTAAGAACATTGACCTAAGTGACATTAGTATTGCCACCTGCTATGTTATCAACCCTAATGTAATGACTAACATTGCCAAAACACCTGTAATCTTTACGTGTGTCTATCTGTCCACTCGTCTGAATATTCATTCAACGTCTATCTGTTTCTTTCAAGCCTCAGCCTTTGAATGCCTATATGAACAAGTAGAAACTTCCATTGTGTTTTCACTTGTCTTTCCAGAATTATTGGCTCCGCCTCTGGCGAGAGCTTATGTAACGAGTCAGGCCCACAACGCTGTGCACAACTTCCTGACAAAATTCGAGATCGTATACCATTGTCCTTTGGTATCATGTTTTCAAATCACCAAATGCCTGCTCTTTTCTATTTTGGCTCCAGTTTGTGCATTAGAAGTGCCATAAACACCCAATTACAAATTGCCCAGGCCAAGCCAATGGTTGTAAGGCCAAGCCAAATTTATTTTTATGGTCAACTAGATCAGCAGCACAGACCAATGCTAACATATAGACTGAGCTCAAGTCTCACAGAGATCACCTGACATCTGGCCTGGCCTGGCCTGGCAGTGTGGCTGGTGTTTGTCAACACACCAGCAGTCCAGCACTCCATGTGGTTTCCACAACATGTACACACAGCAACATACAAGCTGTATGGATTCAATGAACAATGATAGCTGATGAGTCTAAAAGTGTCACTATGACAATTTTCATTGCTATTATTTAACACTACTAGGTTCATTCTAGTTGTGACAATTTAGAAATATTTTTGGTCCTACCTGGCCTTAGTGGTGTTTGTGTAAGAATGTAGAGAACTGTATTCACTCAGTCAGCAGTGGTAATCCAAACACATGGACCATGGCCATGTCCTAAACTGCTAAATTCCATGCCAATTAACTGAATTATTCCAACTCCAGATGCAGAATATATAACTTCAATGTCAGACTGGTAATTTCTTTGGAGCAATCATGGATAGGTCCATAGAATGACTCAAACAACCTGTTATACAGCTACACTTGGCAGCATGCTGATGCTACTCCAAGAATGTGATGACATATATTTAGGTTTGACCTGCATTTGTTTTACCCTAAAGTCCACTCTGCTACTGTGCTGTTGCAAATCACTGCACTGAGATGGGGAATGTAAGAGGGGGGGGGGGGGTAACTGCTAGAGGTAGGAATCTGCAGGGCTAAATAAGTGTCATGAGTCAGGCAGACCACAGGGGCCATTCAGCTGGGTACAGTTTCCCAAGCAACTTGCCATTTACATTGCCACAATTACATACATGATAGATAGATAGATATATAGATAGATAGATAGATAGATAGATAGATAGATAGATAGATAGCTAGATAGATAGATAGATAGATAGATAGATAGGTAGACAGATAGATAGACAGGTCGATAGAAAGGTAGATAGACAGACAGATAGACAGATAGAAATAGACAGATGGAGATAGACAGATCAAGAGATTGACACACGGAAATAGATAGATAGATAGATAGACAGCTAGATAATCTTTTATGCAGCATGTGACACTCATTGGGTAATAAACAGTGGCGTCCCTATGGGGGGCACGGGGGGCATGTGCCCCCCATACTGGACCTGTGCCCCCCAGGTCCCCCCATATGAACTTTCCATCTGGCTAAAATATACAATTAGTATTGTGGGTGCCCCCCCAGAGAGTCACGTGCCTCCCCCTGGTATCCCCCCCCCCCGCTCGAGACACCCTAGTTACGCCACTGCTAATAAACATGTCTTTGGTTAAACTCACACCTCAGCATTACTACAATTTAGTAGTAAGAACAACAATGTGCATGAAATGCAACTACTCCCTCACAAATAAACAACCACATTCTCCTTCTAATGCGAATGGCATAAACTTTTTACATCTGACAAATTGTCAAAAAAGAAGCAGCTTTCGGGTTGGCGGAGCCGTGTGCTCTCCGAGCGCCCGTTCTAGTTCACTGTATGTTTTGTAGGGTAAACTCTAAAAAATGATGCGACAAAATTCATTTTTTAGATTCAAAATGGTTTTTTGAAAAACCAAACTTCAATGCAAAACCAACATGGATTTTGTCTGAAATTTTTTAGAGAGTAGTCTTGTAGAGAAGTCTTGCCTTTTTATACTATCGGATAAAGGTGAGCATCTGTCTTATAGTGCAAGTTTTCTAATCTCTAATGAGCTTCAATCAAGTTTGCCTATATTCCGACAATGCCCATGGGGAGATCGGCCGGCTATAAATCTGTTTGCAAGAATTGGGACTTGCGTGATGTCGGCTATCAACCATGATTAAACTTTCATCTGCCATTCACACAAGAGAATAGAACGATGTAGCAATGAGAGTGTAGATACAATGCCCTTGTGGCCTGCGTGAGGCCCGAGTGTGGCTTTAGTGAGGCAGATATAGGATACGGCCCATTGGAGTGGCCTGATGGTTTCCAATTGGTGCAGTGTTTTAGACAGGCCATGCAAATGAGTAAGCTACATTCTTTTGAATTAGCCAGAAACAGGACCAAAATAGGCGCAGAATGTTCCATGGGTAATCGGCCCTAAAACTGAATGAGGCATCACAATAAGTTTTCTCATTTCTAGAGTCACACGTTTTTCTAACCCTTTTAACTAACTCTAAGTAAGCACATAGCTACCAAGAAATAATATTACATATATAGAGAATTTTATTGACATCAAAAGCATCAAACAGATACATATATGTCATCATAAAATTAAAATAATAATATTATTTAATAATAATATTGTACTAATAATATTATAAATAATATTATTTAATAATATTATTTAATAATATTATTGTACTAGTTTTGACCATGCTAATATGTAGACCAGAAAGCATGATTGTGGGATACTTGGCCATGCCTCAATCACAACAGCATTTCACCTGTAAACACTGTGTACAGTTTGCTCTATGCGAAGCGACCAAGTTATTCATGAAATCTTAATTTTTGGAGTACAAACCGATTCAATTACAGTGCAACATAGCCAGTATGCTGTGTTTATGTATGTATTAGCCATCCTGGTGTGAAATTACAAGCATTAAATATTAAGCAATCACAAGATTTGGCGAATCTAGTAAAAAAACGCCAAAATTTACTAAAACTGCCTAATCTCTCACAAAACTTAACTGATTGATTCCAAATTTTGTATATGTATCACTTACTATAAGACAGCATATTGGTATATGTCAAAGTTTGTAGTTTGCTCTGTGTATGAGAACTGCAGAAATGTAAACAAAAAGGCCTTAATTAGGTCACTTGGTGAGTACACAGTGTAAATTCTCAAGACATTTGCCATGAAGTCATGTTTGCAAGACCAATGCTGATGTCAATCAATCTATCAACTGCAGAAAAAGGCTGACTTAATATACAGCTGAATGAAGTGAGTCTTAGTCCATTAACAAAGTAACAAAACAACTAAACAACTCTGTCAGTGACAGCCACTTAGTTTAAGTGACAATGTGAACTGAATAGAACAGAAGCTATTAAGATTCAGCTCTCAAAACCAAGATACCGTTGAATAGAAAATTACTCTTAAAGGTTAACTGCTGCAGACAATCTCCAAATCGTGCCCAATTTTACAATCGGGCATGGTTATTTCTCCTATTGGCAAACTATTTCAACTATTGGCAAATTATTTCTCCTTTTGGCAAAATCTAACCACTTTGCCGAAAGGAGCAATTTGCTATTTTAACTATTGGCAAACTATTGTAACTATTGGCATACTTTGCCAAAAGGAGCAATAAGCTATTCTGACTATTGGCACACTATTGTTCCTATTGGCAAAATTTGCCCATCTTTAAATATCTTTTCGGGCCACTTAGAACATTAACAAATAGTTGAATCGTGCCCATTCCTGCAATTATCGCCCACTTTTGATATTAAAATGCGGGGCACAGCAGCGGAAATCCCGAAAATGCGGGATTCGGTTTTTTGCGATTTGCGTGACTTCTAGCAAAGATAAAAACTTGATTTTTTTACCATTAAATTCGCTTTGAAAATAGCTATTTTTAGAGGTCAGTTTTATTGCCCTAGCATGACTAGAAAATTTTCTAGAATTTATCTATTTTTACTTAATAAATTATTTATAGGCCTAAATATACGATCAAATTCTTCTATAGGTCTATGGCCTGCTGGACAGCTCCACATACTACGTTGTGGACTGCTAATTGATTTTGTTTATTTACTCCAAGTAAGATTTTTATTAGTTCACTAGACAACAGTTAAGTACTGTGTTTTTTCTGCCCACACTGGCCATGTTGGCAACCCACAGAAGGCCTATTGTACATACTCGAACACCAAATGAGGGACGTATATATATGTTGGCCTAATATGTAGGCCCATTAACCAAAAAATAATAATACATAAATGAACTAATCATGTAACTTTTCTTTGACAAAAATTACTGGCATTTCCAAATACCCATAGCCTACTGGTTGTAGACCTAAACCCTCAGCACCCCACCAAGCCCAAGGAACATATATATTCACCTCTGAAACTATCTTTAAGTTTATTAATTAAAATTTGATTCAAGTTTAATTTGGTTGAATTGGTCAGATTAAATATCATGCTTTGATGGATTTTTTTTCTATATTGCTATGAATCTATAACCAGGCAAACTGAACACATCTCTTCAAGGCAAATCTTACACTCAGACTAACAGTGAAAAAATCAAGGTTCAGATTATTCATATTCAATTTTACTTTTAATGAATATTTTCACATTATCCAAGCTATGAACTTGTAATCTAGCTGAATGAACAAGACGCTCCAAGACGCATCTACTGCTGCAAAAATTACGCTTCTATCATTATTAGAAGTCCTTCAAATAAAAACCCAGCCTAACTCACTTATTTCTACAGAAAAATAGGCAAATCCCGCGATCCCGCTGCCCGCAACCGCGATCCGCATTTCAGAAAAGACGTGGGCGATAATTGCAGAGATAGGCATTCACTATTTGTGAATGTTCTGAGTGTCCCGAAAAGACATCAAATGAGCGATAATTGCAGTGATGGGCATGGTTTTTTCTTTGCCAATATCTAAATCAAGTCTTTTTTAGTCTTTTGACTATTTAGAGATTGGCAATATAGAGATTGGTTGACGCATTAACAGTTGTTTTGTTATCGGCAACGTTTTTTGGTGTGGCAATCACTGATACAGCCGGCATTATTTATAATTTTACCTGTAAAATATTTGACAGTAACCTAAAGTGGGTATGTTCGCAGTTCGGGAATGTTTGTTGATATTTCGAAGAATTGGAAGGGAACAATAGGCAAAAAAAAGGAAAAGTAGGTTCCATGGAAATTCAGAAATTTCTGTGGTTATGTTTTAAATTTCTTTCCAATCCTCCTTCAAAACTTCTGCAGAATTTGTTAAATGGTACTTTTTAATATCATGTGATTGATTGCAAAATAGATGATGTGATTGGCTTGGTAAAGAGAAGGTCAAGGAAAAATGCATGCAACTGAAACTAGCTTTGACCTAATTTACTCATCTTACTTTATTGTCGCGAAAATACCATAGGACTATTAAATATACTCTGAACTGTCTTAATCAGGCATTCACAGGCACTGCCATGAAGATGTGTTAGTTTCACACAGATCCCCCCACTTTCCACTGTGAAGCAGCGCAGTGAGATCCGTTTGCTGCTCGGGACGTTTACTAATAATTGTAAGCTCAACAGGTTGTTGAACGACCAGGCTCTTGTAATTAGAAATCTTAGCAACTTCCGGAGCTCCAGGTTTACCAGAAAAGGAAATCAAAGGCACTTAGCAAAGAAACACATCTATTAATTGTCACATCATTTCCTTTGTTCTTCCTTTCAATTTGGCTTCTGATATATATCAATCTCCTTAATGTCCCATAATTCACCATTTCCACAGTAATCAGCCCTTCCCTCACCATAGCAACAACCTCTTTTATCCTTAATTACTGTTAATAATTACTTACCGGGGTAAGGATGTTTAAGTCAAGATGGCTGTCACTTCCTCCCTCCTCGATTGTTTCCCGCGGATTCCTCATTACTCATCCAGATCGGTCCAATCAGGGGTCCTCGCTTGCCCAGGTTCATTGGACCGGAGCGCCCTGCTTATATACAGGGTTTCCCGCTCATTCAATCACTCGCTATTTTCATCTCGTTTCGCCCACGTCCGTCAGCACTTCATCAGCACTTAGCACTCGCACGTAAGCCAGCCTGTCTGTAGTCTGCCTGGGAGTCTTCTCTTACCTGAGTTGACAAGCGATCAACCGTTCCTGAAGCCTGCATCTCTAATTATGACACGATCCAACAAGAAACGTCGATGCACAGTTTGTAGGCAACCAGCCCAGGGCCATGACGGCCCGATGGGGGCGAGATGTCAGGCAAGTCATGATAAGCAGGACGAGTCGCATATAAGTTATTTAATCGCTACGCAGACGTTAGGAGGTGAGTCCGATGAGATTGTTGACAGGGGCGAAGTTTTTGACAGGTGCGATGACACAGTGGGCGAGTTCGAGGGCGAGTTTGTCGGTTCTAGTGGCTTAGGGGGAGTAGGTTCATTGCGTTGGGAACAGCCTGACGCTGCTAGTTACCATCCCGAGGTTTCTAGTCAAGATTTCGATGTGGATCGGGTGCAATCCTA